>CM042244.1:27589084-28189084 GCA_023566225.1 Romanogobio albipinnatus
CTGCTCTTGCTGCCTCTTCCCTCCCTACGAATGGATGTGTTTACCCTCGCCCCCTCTCCTCCAGGGAAACTAAATCTAGGTCAATTGCTCCTCCTGAATGAATTCTGCGCTGCCTGGTCCCTCCCCCCACTACAACACACAACTGTCCTCTGAATGAGGGACATCCCCCATCTTAAGTGCACATTGGCTAAAGCTCTGTTGAGTTGGCTGCTAGCCCATTCCTCATTGGTTGTTGCCGCACTCTAACTTCCTGTCACCTCGCTGAAGATTGGTGGAGGCTGATGTCTGATGTCTGGATTGGTTGAGCAGCAGGGGCCTCTGTTTCTGTGGGCTGGTTGCCGTGGCATTGAGGAAGATCTGCTTGCACACTGTGATCCCTTCTAATTCTGACGAAAAGCAACTCTCATGGCATACGTCAGTCCTGCAGAAGTATAAAATACTTTTGTAGCCTACAGCTTTGATTATTTGATGTATTTCTGTAACTCAGTTTTGTAATAGTTTTGGAATATTAGCCCAAAGAGTCTGATCCTTTTTTATATTTGTGAAGGTAAACATAATTAACATTAGAATGTCATATTCTGCTTGACATGCATCTATGGAAAGGATTGCATCTCTTGTTCTTTTCAACAACAACTTAACACAAAAGTACACTATGTCTGTTTACTGCTTTAAAACAAAAAGAGAGCCATCAGAAATAAACTGATGGGCTTGTTGACATCTGCATGAGGATGCCCCCTGGAACAATGTTGATATAACTGATGACATGAGTGGGTGTTGAGAACAGTAAGGAACTCCTCTTATTCATATTAACCCCACAATTAATAGCTCATTCCCAACACTGCTCTCATATTTACAATCACTTTGCCTATGTTAAACATGAAAGGGTGGGATGGGTATACTGTGTAGGGGAGAGTGGGGCACAACCTAATGCAGGGTTAGTTGTAACACACATGGTTTAAAACTTTCCACACATGCCAGGATGACGAAACTTAGTGTATTTACTAGTTGCCATATCAACATTATTTTGAGAAAAAATTGCGCCAAAATTAAAAAATCTTTGGACGATATCACTGAACATTTATTTCACCGTAGCAAAAGTACATTTCTTACTTAAGTTTATTTTTTATCTCTGTTTTTTTGTGTTTATTTAAAATAAGACAAATCTGATATTATTTTAATCTTATATCTGCTATTTAACAGTTGAGATCGTTCTTTAATGCTGATTTAACCGAAAGAAGACAAGAGCCGGATTTAAATCCCAGTTGCGCAGGTGAACACTGCGTTACAATGAGCCCCTATTAGAACTATGCTATTATATTCTATACTTTTATGAATTATTTTGAGAAACCATGAGAAAAAGTTGAATAAAGACAATGTTCAGAAGTGATTATTATTATTATTATTATGTTTTTAACTATGCTGTATAACTGTGTTTAGCGATGTGTTTGTTGTCAAACTCAAAAATGTGTATATTTTTAATGATTAAAAAATGCCATTATTTTATTTTAAAAAGTTAATAATTGTATTCTATTGAAAAAAATATTTTTGTTTGTCTTGGATATTTTTTGATTATATCAGGTAACATTTTAAGCTGTCATATGGTCATGTTACATTGTGCCCCTCACATGTTACAATGTACCCCACATATGGGGCATGTTGTCACAGTTCACTTCCATTCTTTCAAGGTAAATCAAGAAAAAAGTATGTACACTGTATTAATGAAACAAAACCACATAATTGTACTAGACATGTGGGAAATTAATGTGGGATATACTCTGATACTCAATACTCTGAGAAAGATTTACAGAAACTGAAAAGTCAAAAAGCGTTAGGTTGTGCCCCACTCTGCCCTATTCAGCAGAACACAAGGACGTAAGTGGCTTATTGCTTTTATGTAACGGCAGTAACAGCACTATTCAAGAAATAATTAGATGTACCACTGAACAGAATAAACAGGTAATATAGTTATTCCATTATGCTGCTGTTAAACTGTTTATGTTTGACAGGCAACATTGCAATATGTTGCATTAAAGGGATAGTTCACCCAAAATTCTGTCATCGGTGATTGGCCATTGTCAGGTGGCAAAAAGGCCAACAAAGTAAAAGAAAATATTTAAAGAAAAAAAAAAAAAAAAAAAAATATATATATATATATATATATATATATATATATATATATATATATATATATATATATATATATATATATATATATATATATATATATATATATATATATAAACACTTTATTTATATATTAAAGGGTTAATTGACCCAAAAAATGAAAATTCTGTCATTAATCACTCACCCTCATGTCGTTCCAAACCTGTAAGTCCTTCGTTTATCTTCGGAACACAAATTAAGATATTTTTGATGAAATCAGAGAGCTCGCTGACCTCTCCATAGACAGCAATTTAATTAACACTTTCAAGGCCAAGAAAGGTAGTAAAGACCTACAGTGGGTTTAGTGGATTAAGTGACCTTCTTGTTACAAACTACAAGCAAGCAGTTTTAAAACTACACCACATCTCCACAATGATGGGAGGGAAATGCTGGGTGACAATGTTAAGGTCAAATGCATGAACGCCTTTGCTCAATGTGTAAAAATTTAGTCCTGCACCTGGAGGACTACGAAACATTACATACTACAGTCTTGATTGCACTCAGTCCACCAGTCCAGTCTTCACATGATTTGACTATTCAAAATTATGGTACTGTCCACATTGTTGACTCAGATGTGTTTGCTTTTAGGCAAGATTCGATTTAACCAATTGTTCAACTTCAGCTAGTGTAAAACTACAGATTCAGTGGATCTCAACATTTTGTGCACCAGGAAATGTGAAGCTTGGATTAAACACCATAGCATCTTACCGTCACACCTCTCTGAATCATCGCCTTTACACCCGGTGGGACTGAAGTCCACAGCTTCAGAGGAGATGCTAAGCTTAGTGCTGGGGTCCCGCCGGGGCTTGGGCGGGGGCTGCTTACGGGATGTGGGGCTGCCCTCCTCTTCCACTCCTCCAACGGAGTGCAGGGACTGGGAGCGTACGGCGAAACCCGGATTACAGGAGGGCTGGTGCTGGTGATGGGACACGTGTTCCGCAGGGGCTGGCATGCTCATTGAGCCCATTCGCAGGTGCTTACCCTCTGTGACCACCTCTTCCCCCCTGACAAGAGACCACACATAGCAATAATCATTTCATGAAATAATTTCATAGAAATTAAACAGTTCATGAATGGATTCTGAAGTCAAGAGCAGCATTGTATTATATATAAAAGCAATAAGCCACAATATAATTGATGTTCGGTCAGTATATTTACATTTTGAGATTCTATGTAATAACAGAAATTACATACTCTGTTTTATAGTGAAAAAAAGTACTGAATTTTAATTTCTGTTTTTGTATACTATACAAATTGCTGTAATCCATAAAATGACACAGAGAAACACAAGGAACTAATGAAAACACATTAAAAAATGTGATGTTTCTAAAATAGTTTGGATTATTTGAATATTGAGAATAATTGATTAAGAGTGCTCATGAGCATTACAGTCCCTTAAACCAAGGGGTTTTCAGCCTTTTGATGTCAAGAATTCTTTTAGGCAGCTGTAAATTTTCACATATGAAAATACTAATTAACTGGCTTTAACTAATAATTTTATAGTAGGCTACTGTTATGTATAAACCTGAAAATAAATATTTTAAATTAAATTCAAATAATGCTCTCAATTTTTTAGTGGAGCACCTAGCTGACCCTTGTGTGTCCATGAAAATCCCTGCCCTAAACCATAATACACAGTGCTGCTTAGTAAATCATTCTGTGCTGATGTGTGTTTGTACATCCCTACTATATCTATGTTTTTGTTGCACTGGGTCTGTAGCCCTGAACTCTTTTGGTTCTTCTAATGAACTAGATCAAAAGTCTGTGTTAAGGTCACTCTCTCTCTCTGTCCCCCTAAAAATTTCTGTCCCACAAATGAGAATGACTTTATTAGCCATTAGTTTGATTTCAAAGCACGTACATCTATTACCTGAGCATGAACATGTGTTTGTGCAACTTGGAAACTTCCGCATCTACAGCTGCTGAACAGCAGGAGTCTCAAGAGAAGGGTTCATTGGTCAGGGGCTTAACTTTGCCTAGCAACAGGGTACCCACGGAAACCAAACACAAAATCTGCTACTGCTGCTCTGTGTAACCAGTCCCCTCACACACACAACAGGGTCCAAATACACACACACACACACACACACACACACACACACACACACACACACACACACACACACACACACACACAGGTGACGGATCAGGTATTAAGCTCTCATTAGGAAGAGGAACAGTGATGTTGGAGCAGCTGTCTGCACTGCATGTGCTTGCTCCTGCTCGGCAAAGACAAGTTTCCTACTGTTAAAAATAGCTGATGCCATACTTCTCCTTAGCCAAGTGTTCAGTGCAGTTTTACACAATCTTTTTTTGAGATTCCAAATAAAATATTGCAATTATGAAGCAGTTTGGAGGGGTTTTTTTGCATTAAAACTTAAAATAACTTGAATTAGAACAACTTCAAAACGTGTTTTGAATTTTCTGTCACATTTTGATTTTTATCTCTGACAAATATAACTTCACTATCTGAAGGTAGATTTCCCCCAACAGTGTAAAATCTGTGGCTCTGTTGCGCTTTTCAAAACATTGCACTGAACCAATGGCATGAGTCTGTGGTGGGGCTATTTGTTTATCCAACCAATGGGGGTTGTATCCAGGAAACCTGTTTGAAAATATCATACTCATTAGGTGTGATCCTCTTGAAGCTGCTCTGCACAGACAGATGTATGACATCAAAGTACAGCGAGAGTGATCAGAGATCAGACGGCTCCTTATGGTTTCGAATCTCTCTCGGGGTACTTTGATGTCATACACTGATCGGTCTGCACAACACCGCTTCAAGCCGATCACACCTACTATTTTACTAATTCTGTTTGGTGACAGAAATTACATTAGCCTACCTTTCAATATGGCAAATAAAACTGACTGTAAACAATAAAACAGGTCTTGACAATCAGACAAATATGTTTTTGACGTTCATTATGATGTCCGAATCCTGTACATTTATTTTATTTGTCATTTTAAAGGTTTCTAAAACAGCAGTTGAAAATTAGCCAGCTGGCTAACACTTGCTCATTTATTAATAATAATAATAATAACTTTAATTTATATAGCGCCTTTCACAAAGGGGGGGAGGGGGTTGGGTAAGGAAAAAAAGAGGAGAGAAACCAGAGCAACTATGGCCCATAGGCCTCAGTGAAGAGGTGTGTTTTTAAAGCTGGTTTTTAAAGGTTGCTAGAGATGATGCAGAGCGGATGGCATGATGAAGCTTGTTCCAGAGTGAGGGTGCACCCACACAGAAGGCTCTATAACCAAATGTCCGTAGCCTGGACTTAGGGACAGCGAGCAGGTCCTTGTCTGAGGATCCCGAGCTTGGTTGTAAGGATGGAGTAGATCAGTAAGATACTGAGGTGCAAGTCCATTTAGAGATTTGTACCTCAGGAGGAGGAATTTATATTTGATCCGTGATTTAACTGGCAGCCAATGAAGCTTCTTTAGGATTGGAGTAATGTGAGATCCAAGTTTTGTGTAAGTAAGCATCCTAGCCGCAGATTTCTGTTCATACTGGAGTCTGTCAGTAGCTTTGCTGGGCAGACCAAACAGGATACCATTACAGTAATCGAGTCGGGAGGTGATGAAGGAGTAGATTAGGGTCTCGGCTACAGAGTCGGCGGCACAGTCGGAGTCTAGAGATGTTCTTGAGATGGTAAAATGCCGTTTTAGTAGTGTGTTTAATGTGTTGCTGGAAGGAGAGAGTAGAGTCCATGATGACGCCCAGGTTGCGTACTTGAGGAGATGCTGATATTGAACAGCCATCCACATCCAGTATGAAGTCATCAACTTTTTTAAGAAGTGACTGTGGAGCAAACACTATGAGTTCTGTTTTGTCTTTATTGTCATTTACATAAATGTTGATTAATGTGTGTTGTACTTATAAATAAAGAAAAAAATGAGACAACAAAAAAAGATAACACAATCCTGCTTGAGAATTAGTCCTAGTGTGTGTGCATGTGTGGCACTGTATTGATCAAACTGCCCTTGCCCAGTAAAAGAGAAATGTAATTAAAGCCAGTGTACTGTAGCTGCTGGACAGCATTCTTTTCAAATTACAGAAGAAAAAAAAGAAAAGCAATTCCGTATTCTAAAATGCAAAACATAGAATAATACATTACATTCAATTATTTTTCAATCCTGCATAGTACAATTTAAACAAAATTGTTCCCATTTATTTCTGTCCATGCTTTTCAGTGTTTACAGCATAGTTGTTTTATGCAAATTAGCACGTGAGACTGTGCATGGACAAAGTTTCTGTGTGCTCCCAGAGACAGTGGAATCTCCAACCAAATGGCAGAGAATGAAAGAAGACCCACCTCACTCAGGGCAATGAAGCAATCTGATTGGTCGGTGGCTGCTCCAGCTGTCACCAGGCAGAACACATCTCCAGCTAGCACTCTCTTCACACTTAATCTCTTTCTAACAGATTTTTCTCTCTCCCTCTTTTCCTTCCTCTCTCTTCCCATCAGTTCCTGTAAAAATGGGTCGTCTCATTGACCCACTTATATGCCTCATGAAAAATCCAGCTATTCTTTTTTCTAGCCCTCATCCTCCAGCCACTGAGTATGAATATTTTATATCACCAACAGCTGATAAACAGACCAGGAGAAGACCTGGTAAAGGCTTCTTCTTTATCAGGAGGTAAAGGCTCTTCTATACCCTTTACAGCCAAAGAGTGTGACTTGTAATCACATTTTGGTGAAAGTTCTTCAATTTCAAGCAGTCGCAACAGTGAAGTGTCTTACGAAAATCGGAGCCTCACTGAAAGCTCAATTTAATTAAACACTGCATCTGGTGGCCAATCAAATGTACCTCATTTTGGGAGATTTTGACTGGGACCAGACATCAACAGATAGAGTTAGCAAAATTAAGATTTGTCGAGAGATGTCGAGATTTCCTAAAAAGTTAATAACCATAATCTGGGACATTGGGTAGTGTGAGACACCTAAAATCTGTTCGGTGTACTTCTTGCTCACAAACAAGTCAAGTATTTAGCATGACTATATTCTAGATGGGTTGTCTCATTTGCTAATCCAAAGTGTTTGGTTTCATCTCAAAATTGCTTTTGATTATTTTTCTGGTTTGTAATGAATAAAAAGTCCAAAAACTCTAGGTATCATTAGGTCCTATGATGCTCTGAAGCCCAAATCATTAAAAGATTAGCACAGCTGAACACAAAAATGTCTGCTGTGTATATTTTACTATGCAAATTACGCTTTGCGGTAACAGGTGCATTACGATTAGCCGCCATTCCTCGTAAGCACAAACTAATGTCATTGTCAAAGCTGAAATGAATGGTTTTTAGGTAGTTGAAGCCTGAGCCAAATGCATGAAAGAGGTCTCTGAGAGCATTTAGCTAGACTCTCTAGACGGTGCCAAATGTGATCGATGCAATCTATGCCAACAGGTCTGGGGCAGCACTCAACAGTAAATTGCCCACTGACACAATTACAGCTGCGTTGACGTTATCAAGGCCACGGATTTGAAGCGTCAAAACTCATCTGACGCCTTTGGTCATGACTACAATCATTTTTGTGTGACTGAAATTACATTAAGATGAAAACCTAGACTTCATTTAATGACTACTGTGAAACTGATAGGGGACCAGTAGTGTAGAGCAACATTATCCATTTTGTGTGCGCGTCTTACAACTTTTTC
The DNA here is from genome assembly GCA_023566225.1 of Romanogobio albipinnatus. Taxonomy (NCBI): domain Eukaryota; kingdom Metazoa; phylum Chordata; class Actinopteri; order Cypriniformes; family Gobionidae; genus Romanogobio; species Romanogobio albipinnatus. The sequence goes on from CM042244.1 coordinate 27,596,903, forward strand.
AAGTCGCTGCCAAGGATGAAAGACATTATAAAGTTCAAGCCCCAAATATGTAAAAATTGGAAAATTAACCAACCACCACATGTTGAAGGGGATGTGGTCTTTTCTGCCATCAACAACATGGAATTATGCCATCACTAGTGGGACTTAGTGTAAAGGAGCACCATGGGGAACCATATTAGTTTTTGCTTCTTATGTGGCTGTCATTTACATAGGCCTACATGTAGTCTGTGCGTGCCAATAAGGGTCCGAGTGAATGTGTGTGTTTGAATGTGACAGCGTGAGAGTTGTCCGGCCCAAATTCTTGGCACGATTCGTTGACCGGAAGTGCATGCAGGTCCCCTACCCTCTTGATAGAGGCCAATGTGGTCAGGAGCACTGTCTTCATTGACAGGATTTTAAGCTCTATGGACTGCAAAGGCTCAAAGGGAGGGCTCTGAAGTGCTCTGAGCACTAGAGCCAAGTCCCAAGAGGGTAACGAGATTGGACGTGGAGGATTAAGCCTCCTCGCACCTCTGAGCCTGATTTATTAGGTTGTGCTTCCCTAAGGACTTACCTTCAACTGCGTCGTGATACGCCGCTATTGCTGCGACGTACACTTTGAGAGTGGAGGGAGACAGCCTTCGCTCCAGCCCATCTTGCAGGAAAGAAAGCACGACACTAACCGAACACCTTCGGGGGTCTCGAAGCGTCGGACCACGGGCTGAAAGTTTGGTGGCAGTAAGGAGTCACTGGGACCCGGTACTGACCGTCTGCCACGCCCACCCCGGGACTCGGCCATGAACCAGTGTTGAAGCGGTCTCATATGAAGCAATCCGAGCTGCGTTACTGCGGCTGCAGATGCCATATGCCCCAGGAGCCTCTCAAAAAATTTCAGTGGGACCGCTGTCCTGCCATTGAATGAATTCAAGCAGTTCAACCCTGACCAGACTCGCTCCTCTGTGAGGTGCGCAGTCTGTTTGACTTAATCCAACTCCATACGGAGATAAGAGATCCTCTGCGTGGGACAGCGTTTGCTCTTCTCTCGGTTGACCCGAAGACCCAACAGGCTGATGTGACTGAGCAGCATGTCCCTGTGTTCGCACAACTGTTCCCGAGACTGAGCCAGTCGTGATAGTTGAGGATGCGAACGTCGTGTTCTCTGAGCGGAACAATGGCTGCCTCCGCGACTTTCGTGAAGATGCGAGGCGACAGGGACAGCCCGAAGGGCAAGACTTTGTACTGATATGCCTTCCCCTTGAACGCAAAGCGTAGGAACGGTCTGTGTTGAGGGAAAATAGAGACATGAAAATATGCGTCCTTCAGGTCGATCGCTGCAAACCAATCTTGGGGACGGATGAATTCGGTAGAACAAAGGGTAGTGAGAGAGGGAAAAATGTATACAGATTTTGGCCCTTTTGGTGTTCCATATTTTGACACCAAATAGTTCCATACTGCTAATTTTTCCAATGCCCATCCGGGAAAAAAGGCACGGGGGCAGGCAAGGCAATTTACACGTTGCACTGCGCGTCAGCCACCCGGGAAAGCATGGCTGTCCACGCTGAATCTGATTCAGCAAGAGCACATAATATTATATTTGGAAACTCAGCATCATCATTTCCAGCGCATAACAGCATGCATCTCTCCGATGCAGCAATTGACATCTGTCCTCTGCCAGAGCCCCAAATGAAACACTAGGTGAGACAGTGAACGTGGCCGTCAAACTGGACGACACACGGTGAGCTGAACACTCAAGCCCTATGAAAAAGGCAAGACGAACACCGCACTGATGTGGTCATGTTCTCATGAGAGAACATGAACCACCCACAAACACAGTCTCAGCATGCTTGTGATGTGATAGAGGAGTGGGGGCCCACGGAGATGTACCCGGAAGGGAAGCGCCACTGTAATCCTCTGGTCACCAAGGCTTATTAGCCGAAGTAGCCCTTTTCTGGCTTTTGCAAGAAAAGAAACTAGATTGGGGAATAGGCAAAGGGACTCAACCCCGTTTGAGGTTTCATAGTCTTGACCGCGCATCTCTAAAGCGCAGAGTGACGCGCTGGGTTGCCGTGACAACCCCCGCTGTCAGCCGACGGCACACGGCACGCTGAACGCTCAAGCCCTTACAAGAAAGGTGAGACGTACAACGCGTCGACGTGACCATGCTCTCCTGAGAGAGTGTGTGACTCGCACAACACCAAAACAAATTCCGTGTATGTGTAAAAATGTACTTGGCAATAAAGCTCCTTGAATCCTTGAAAATCCTTGAGAGAGATCGTGGCCGTCAAATGAGGACAGGAAACAACCGCATCCAGAAATACATGGTTGTAATGACATCTTGAAAAAGACGCAGGGTCAAACCGTGTTGCTCTTTTAGAAAAGGAAAACTGCTCTTTTAGTGCTGAAGCACTCAGGGAGATGACCGCGGCTCACGCAGTTCAGATAGTGCAAGCCTGCGTGAGCACTCAGAAACGGAAACACCCAGCCAACCAACAAAACCAGCTCTTTATCTTCTCTGAAGTGGCCACGTGCCGTCACACCCGCACTGGAACAACAGTCCTTCTCACAAGACACTCTTCGTAGAAACAGCGAAATGATGCACTGTTCGGCTCCGAAGTAGAAAGCAATGATCAAGCATTCCACTTCCTTATTTATACCCGCACTGCAGGGTGGTGCGTGGAATGTGTGAATCGCATGCCAATCTCCATTGGCTTGTTTTTAACACACTCAAAGTAGATTGTCTCTGAAATCAGATCCCAATTCGTCGGTCAGTTCCGACGTACGTCGAACGTGACCGACTGAAAGGGAACCTGATTTCTGACTGCCACTGTTATTATAAGTTGCAGTTTTTGTGACTATCACTAAAATTACAATTTTTGTTATGAGTAAACATGTGTGACTCACTTAGAGTTAAGATAGTTCATCCTGCAATCCTTTGTAATATCCGAACTGACTAATCTGTGTTCGTGAGATAAGCGAAACCGGACGCTTAGCCTCTGTGCGACTCCGGGTCCCATGGTGGAACGAATATTTGAAAATAAGTGATACTAATAAAAATCAACGATCTAAATTAAATCGCAACTAATCTTAAGATCAGCTGATAAACTCTAAACATAACACACTTTATGGAGTCACATAAAATTGGAGTCAGATCAAATTATTCATGGAGTCGGATTTAAAATTAGACATCAATAAATTAAGAGAATTTCACCGAAATGCTGAAAAGGCTTACACGCAGAATTCCTTTTGTCCAAGCCATTAGAATCAGTTTTTTGGGCTAATGGATGGACTCTTAGACATGTACATACCATTTGTAATTTGTTCAAAAGAATGATAAATTGCTAGCCTAGAAATCTAGACGCACTCAAGCGGCAGCAAATCTAATTTGCAGCCAGGGTAGTCTAGCAACTCTCCGTTGGCTTGCGAGCTGGAAAAAACACGTTCCACGTGCTACTTGTAAAACAAAGAAGCTGGCGAATAGTGGTCTTTCGAATTGGCTTTGGCCGCGACTCTGGAAGACTTGGAGTTACGTTTTTTTTTTGAGAAAAGAACAAAGAACGGCACTGAAGTCATTCTTAAGAAAGGAAGATGTGTTCAGAGTTTCGTCGACCAGATACGAAAGTTTAATCTATCAACTAGCTCCGCTTCACCTTCTTTGTTGCTCTGGTTGGTTGTAGCGCTATCCTATCGCGTGCAGAGGGAATTTGAAAGACAACCGTTTACCCTTGGATTGAGCCCTGCCAATGGTGAGTTCCCAGACCCAACATCTTGATGTCGGTCTGGCTTGTCAGGCTAATAAATTGCTTTTATGATGTGCACAAATGACTATATGTTATGATCTGTACCAAAGCAACTGAGAAAGACTGTAAGTGACGGTATTTGCAATATGAGCAATCTTTTAAGATTGTGTATGCATGCATTGGTAACATAAATCGAACTCCTTACCTTTTAATGGCTTCTTCCTGCTTTCGCTTCTTGACGTTTTTCTCCTGAAAGTTAATCTTGTTTTTCTCATTCCACACGTGGTTGATGTTCTGTGTGACCAATCTGTTGTATGCCTTTAGTCCACAGTCTTCAACATACTGCAAAAATATTAGTGAATCCTCCTCTTTAGAGCTAATCATTGCTTAAAGGCATTCCAAAAGGGCAATCTGCAAATAAAAACATTTACATTTAAATAATTTTAATGTTACAATTGTTGGTTTGTAATAATTTGTATTATCATATTGCGATAGATAGATAGATAGATAGATAGATAGATAGATAGATAGATAGATAGATAGATAGATAGATAGATAGATAGATAGATAGATAGATAGATAGATAGATAGATAGATAGATAGATAGATAGATAGATAGATAGATAGATAGATAGATAGATAGATAGATAGATAGATAGATAGATAAATAGATAGATAGATAGACAAGTATTCTGGGTCAATGAGATTCTACGTTTGTCAGCAAACACAGAGAGATAGCTCTAAGCCTCAGGAGCACATCTACAAAGATATTGTTTATTAGTAGGATGCAGTATTGCATACGCCTGGTTATCTCGAAAATAGGCCAATATATTTCTCAGTCTGGAATATGAAGCATACAGTAGCAGGACACTGGTTAGTGGGCCATTTGTGCTGCATTTAAGTCGCAATGTGTTGTGTTACTGTAAACAGTTTTTTGAGCTTAAGTAATCATTGAGTAAGCGTATATACAGGGCCGTGCACAGGGGGGGTGGCCCGGTGGCTAGAGCCACTGCCCCTCTGCCCTCATCAGCTGAGGTGCCCCTCTCACAGTCTATGGTCGCTACCCATCCCCGCTAAAAGTGTTCTGTTTTCCCTTTGTTAAAGATCCACCAATTCCTCGAATCCGCTCCCGTGTTTTCCTGCTTGCTCCCCAGCGTCACTCAGAGTCTGTGCGCGGAAATCTGGAAAGCGGAGACGACAGTTCCAGAATGTTGTTGCATTAACAGTAGGCTATACATTACAATCCACGGAATTAGTAATTTGGTAGTTTGTTTTTGTATTTCTGTCATTATTATTTTGCTCCTGATCTTCTAATAGTGCTAACAACTTGTAGGCTACAAAATACACGTTCTTGGAAGATAATTATTCTTGTCTAATCAAGTTTGATCTAATATAAATAACATCAACTTTGCTGTCGATGGCACACTTTGTAGAATATATATAGGCCTAATTTCATATAATAACCCATAAACTGTTGCAGAATATATAAATTACTTTTGATATAATTCTTATTAGCTACTATTTAGGCTATACATCTTCTGTGTCATAATGTAAAATACTAAACATATTCTACTTAATTTTATTTTGTCAATTTAGTAGAATAATTGAATAACTGATCAAAGAAAAATCTGAATCCCAGTAAAAGATAATCATCTGAAAGTTATTTTTTATGACTTATGTACAAGCATATCAATATTTACTTATTTAATTGCCCATATTTTAATTGAAGATATGTCATAAAAAAAAACATAATAGATTTTGTCATAATAGAAATCACTCAATTAACCTATAGGTTTTAATGAAAGTGAAGATGCCTGAAATGTACATCTAACTCATGAAAATATTAAATAATAGCCCCGTTAATTACAATAAGTATTAAATAAATAAAAAAAACAATAACACCAGTAACAACATGCCACCTTCTGTGCCAAATATGGCTGGGTCATCTTACCCCAAGAGTCTAATTTTATCTTTTTTCTTCAAAATTAAAGCTATAACATTTACTCCACAAAGCCGAAAACATTGTGTCCACAAATCCTTCATTAACAAATAGACACAAAAACTTGGATATTCGACATAATACAATGTCATATATCACTATTTTCGATAGACACAGAATTAGATCAAAACTTTTTTGACTGACTAGTAAGAGTAAGATGGATAATTTGTATGGACACGCACCCAATCCTCGCCCCAATGCCACCTCACCCCAGTGCCCCTTTTTTTGGTTTGGGCCACTGCCCCTCAAAATGTCTGTGCATGGCCCTGCGTATATATATATATATATATATATATATATATATATATATATATATATATATATATATATATATATATATATATATATATATATATATATATATATGTGTGTGTGTGTGGAGGGGGGAGTGTACATAAAATCATACTAATGCAGTAATGCAGAGTGTGTGGGTGTGAAGTCTTTTGCAGTGTACATCTGCAGAAGTCTAGTAGAAGACAGCATTCTGTATTATGTAGGTCAGTATTTTCAGAGTGATTCATGCATCTGGGCATGCTTGTTTATGTGTGAGGGGCAGTATGTGTGTGTGAGGAGGGGGTTGGAGGGGGTAAGGGGGGTTTAAGCAGCCAGATGGGTAATGTACTATAAGCTCAGAGACCCACTGCCATTGTCCAGCATCCTCTGCAACATGGCATCTTCAGTTGACCTTTCAGCAACATGTGTTGACCATAGACTATTTCATATTCGCTAAGCATTCTTCTTATTGTGTTTAATGTCACATGAGTTTGCAATAGTAAGTAGCAAGTTTGAGTTTGCAAACTACAAAAAAATATTTGTTTCTTTAAAACAATTCAGGTTTATGCATACGGTTGATGACTAGGTGGGATGGCCTGTGTCTAACCATCAGAGACTATAATTTGGTCCTCTTCAAATCCTAGATTCTCTATATGTTCTTCCAACCACTTATCTTATCTTCCCTCAGTCATTCACTTGACAATATGCACAGCAGTTGACCCTCTTAGCAGAGATGACTCTATTCTCCAAAAGTGAGCACAAAACATGTATTTAGGTAATAGCTTGAGAGATGGATACACCCATCTTCATTGTAACATGTTAAGGCCAGCAGGGTGAAATGTTAAGTCTGTAGGTGTGCGTGAGAGAGTAGCTATAGTGTCCCATCAAAAGAGATGGTTTATCCAGCAAGTTAGATATGAAAACATAAGATTGTATGTAAAGATATATAAGGATGAATGTAAAGTTCCAAGAGCCCAGATGAGAGTTTTGTACTTACAGAGGAACTAGGTCTCTGCTGGCAACAGTGTCAACCAGTTCAGGTAGATCCATTAGACTCCCTGGGACAAAACCTGACAGATATCCTGAGATTACAACTCCAGTCCAACAGGAAAGATTCAGGCCATTGCAAAGTCAAATTCCCGGGCTTCAGGTGCATAACATCAGGAGGCAGGGAGAATGCAGCCGTGACAGTGGTTGTCTGCAGCTCCTTGTAGCTGAAGAACCTTCAGCCCCCTGGGTATGTGCAGTATGTAACTCCAGTCTGAAAGATGCTCTCCTCTTCATCTGTACATGCTACACCTGCAAGAGCGCAACAACATTTAACAGGAATAACCTGAGAAAAGCCTCCTTCCTAACTCCCATCCACGTGCACTTTTAAAAGTCCTTCAACAGTGCAAAACAAAATAAAAAGCTCCTTGAGTCTTCCGAGATGAACCATGCACACTCAGATGAAGACCTTCTTAAGTGAAACCCTTTTTTTTTTTTTTTTTGAAGGACGCACTTGAAGGAGTGCGGGCTGTGCCGGGCACCTCACGGCAGTGCTGGTTCTCGGATGTGGGGCTCCTCTCTGAGTGGATGCCACAGCAGATTATCTCAGGCTTCACAACACAAAGAACACGCCTCCACCCTCCTCCTCTTTCCCCCTTACATGCACTCGCTCACACCGTTTCTCGCTCTCAGTACCAAGGACAGCTCCTCTGCAGTCCTGCTATTGTTGGTGGGCTGTAGTAAAAGGGGCAGAAAAACATGTGTCAGTCATGGAACAGTGGGCGGGGTGGGCATACAGGGTGTGACCTCATTAAACTAAGCCCCTTGGCTTTGCAACTGTGAGCACCACTCCCAGTGTCCTCAACCAGTGAAACTACACAGTGAAAAAGCCAACAGCCAAGCCCTAAATTAGAAGTCACACTACAAAGTAAACTACATGGTCCATTTATGCATACATTTTTTTCTTCTTATTATTATTCTAAAAGAAAAAATAACAGGAAATAAAAAAATAGCTTTCTCTAAATCCTTCAGTCAAAATGTATGGGAAAACAAAAATCACAGCATAATAGAAAAACAGAACAGAGTTGGTGTGTTTGAGATTTGTTTACATGATTAATGCGGTGAGGACCTGTGAGTGCAGGGGCTTGTTCAAATGGATTATTACTGTCGACACAAAGGGATGAGGGACAGCGATCTGTTGTTTTGCTCAAGCCCCCCTCTCCCTCTCCCTCACTTTCCCCCTCCCTGCCTCCCACAGTTTATGTGTCTGTGACTGATCTAGCCTCCAAAAAACGTGGAAACTATGTTAGAGGCACAAGTGTGCAAAAGCATCTCTTACTTACAGTCATACCACGCAAACTACAAAAAAATTACAGTGCTCACAGGCTCTTTGCTGAGAGAAGGAGCCTGTCTGTGGACCAGGGACAATAATTAGGTAAACATCTCCTCAGTTGCTTTGCTGGGCAAACACAAAACGAGATAGTTTATCCAAGTAAAGCTGCTAACAAAGGCTTGACCTCTTGAATTAAGCTTTATGTTGAGGTCACAGTTTAGAATCTTGCAGAATCAATAACATGCATTGGGCGTCTGTGTAAATAATTCAGATGAGCATTAAGACAGTGATCATTTTTCTACCAGTTAAAGACTGCTAGTTGCTGTTATCCAGATTTGAATGGTTTTGGCTCTTGGGCTGTTTTTTGGGGGGAATAATAAGGTCATCAAGTGATGGGCTGGTTTTATCACTCTGGAATGAAAGAGGTGAGGATACAGCAGGTCCGTGGATGAGAAACATTTTAAAGATGACAGGCTTTCATTAAAATTCCACTGCAACTTTTTTTTTCTAAAACGGTGCCTCACCAACCAAAGGGGGCCACCAGTCTGCTATGTTTTTAACTTAATTGGAACTGAAAATCTCTCTCTCACACACACACACACACACAGGGGGGTATTTTCTATCCTATCCCCTACACTGCCCCTACCCCTAAACCTACCCATCACAGGAAACTGCACAGTTTACTTTCTGTGAGAAAAAAACCTCATTCTGTATGATTTATAAGACTTTTGAAAAGTGAGGACATGGTTACGTCCTCATATTTCACCCTCTCCAGTCTCCTTGTAATACCTATGTCATACCCATGTCATTATACACATTTTTGTCCTGATATTTCACAAAAAACATGCCCACACAGACACGCATACACACACACACACACACACACACACACACACAATTATGTTTTAAAGGGATAGTTCATTTAAAATAAAAATTCTGTCATCAGTTACTCACCCTCATATAGTTCCAACTAGTAGATATTTTGGGAAATGTTTCAGTGTTTCTTGTCCATACAATTAAAGTCAGTGGTAATCAAAACTGCAAATCTAAACAAGCTAATCAAGGTCGTTAGAATTATTATTAAAGCTACAGGCAGGTGAATTTGATCAAAAATAGATCTTAACTCTACAGGGAAGTGAATCCCAAGGGCCTACCTAGCCCTGTTAATACATCTATATGATAGAGTTAAATCCATTCGGTGGGATAGAAATTCAAATGTGTCAACGAAACACTCCAGTAACACTTAGCACAAGTGGATTTTAACTCACATCCATCCCCCTACGCTGGGATCACACATCCCGATGGGTGTGAGCTTGTTGTGAGAGGAGTGATACAGAGGTGAAAATTGGGGTCTGGGGGCCACATTCCCTCAAACAGGCAGCAGATTAAATATAGGATTTTGACTCTTACAGGTCATAAATCCACAGCCGGGCCCTCATCCTGCAGACAAATTGGTTACACCTGATTTTTAGCAGATTTTCTAAAGCAGGGGTGTGTTCAGCCCCGACAAAACGTTGCAAAATGTTTTTTAAACGGAAACGGTGATGCGCTGAACACCCTGTTCTGATGACGCAGGAGTTGCAACTATGGCAGCTGAGAAGGCCATTCTTTGTGTTCTTTTTGAAGAATTTTCGGAGCCTGATGAAATCGATTTAAATACGTTTAATACTACAAAATACGCTCAATACAATCATTGCCCTTGCCGTCCAGAATAAAACAGAACATCCCCATCCCATTTAATTAACTTTTTTACTTCCTGGTAATCAATTCTAATTTAAATCATTTTATTTCTAGTTCTTACTTTTTTAATTCCTAGTATTTTCTTTCTCATTTTTATGTAAAACACTTAATTACCATTATGAAATTTCGTAAATAAATAAACTAAAAATAAGCTAAAAATATAAACAACTACATCATGTTTATATGCTATATTTTTACTATAAAACTCTTACGACAATCATGTCTTCTAAAATCTTCTATTGTTGCGTATACTGAGCTGCAGCAGACACATTTGCAAACAAATTTACTTGGACCCATTGTGCAAACTGTCACTTTAATACCGCATGGTTTATATACACGTTGCTGCTGATTGGGCTGACATTTTTGACACACCCACCAAACAAGAGAAAACGCATCTCAAACCCGTTGCACACCAATGCACACCGTTTCCAGGAAACATGGCGTTCAACCGGAAACCGTAGCAAAACGTTGCACGCCGGTTTGAGCTCTGAACGTGCCCCAGGTCTGCAGTTTCTAATCTTGTTTTCAGTTCAAAACGACCTCATAATGACCACCAGGGAATCCCTGAAAATTACTGGTGACCTACACTGCAAAAAAGTTTGTCGTTTTTACAGAAAAAAGACTTTCCTGTACAGTAAAATTAAACAATACAATACTGTCAAGTTTAAGTTTAATATTTTTGTAGGCCTACTTCTCCATGTTTCTGACTCATTGTAGGCTGCTACATAAGTAAACCCATATCTACTATTATCTGGCGGAAAAACTGTAGAACTGTTGATTAGCGTACCTTTTGCAGGCTTAACTTATGTCCCTATACAAAAACGAACTTAAACCTAAACTCAGAAATATTTGCTAAAGTGAGACAAATAGCTCATATACTAAGATTACAAGATCAATTACTATACTTGCACAAATACGTGCTCTTCACTTATGAGGTTTTTGTAAACAAAATGAGGTTTACAGCTCAACTACTGTGCACAATACATCTTTGGGGTGCTTTGGCGCCCCCTGCTGTTAATAATGTTCTGCAATAACAAAATGCAGTAGGCCTAGCTGTGAAATTTGCAATGCTGTATTAGCTATCAGCAAATACTTATAATAAGGTGTATTTAAGATAGGAAACCTGTAGAATGTAAATTCCCTATTCAAAGAAGCAGCCAACCATGTTGTTTTTAAGCTTGTTTTCATCACGGAATAAAAAATACAAAAAGGTAACTGCGACTTTTTATCTCACAATTCTGACATATTTTCTAGTTTACATCACATAATGAAAGCTTAAAGTGGAGGCTGACTGTTTCAGGGACTTTGTCACAAGTCCTATCTTTTATATGTGACGAAATATATTTTCACACTTAAAACATTGCTTTGGCCTAAACCTTTTCTCTTTTGTGCAAATAAATAAGTCTTCTTCTGTCAGCATTAAATCTTATGATTCAGTGGGCTATATAATATGTTTAACTGTCAAGAAATTACTCTTATTTAAACGTTTGTTGATCAAAAAAACTGTTCTAACTTGCTTCAGAATTTTGTATTTTTTTATTTTGGCCCCTAAACCTACTCATATCACAGACAACATTCTGCATTTTTACATTTGAAATTGTAATTTAGTAGTTCGTTTTTTTTAAGCCCTTTTCATTACGAGGACTCAGAAAATGTCCTTATAAACCATGCGTAATTATTAATGACTTTATTAATTATTAATGACGCAGAATTATTATGACTATGGTATAGTCACAATACATTCTATTATATCATATGATTAATATCATATTATTAAATATCATGGTTTCATTATAAATATGGTGATTATTATCTCAGGTGAACGTCAAACTTAATAAATTATATTAACCCTTTGAATCTAAACATGTCTTGTAAACAAATGGAAAAGTCAGCCAGGGGGGTATTCCAGAAAGCAAGGTTAACTTACTGTCACATATACCTTGAACTCTCGGTTGATTAACCCAAACCTTGCTTACTTAAGGTATGCTGGTTCCAAAAACGAGTCCGGGAGTAAGTTCAGCCAACTCAGAGTATGTTCCCGGTATGTCCCCGTTTTTTTTGTGTGTAGTACAATAAAATGAATTGGGGGGGGGGGGGGGGAGCAAATTACCACTTATTGGCTTATTATAAACAAGACTAAGCCCATACACATGTCCAGTCAAACAGTCCACTGTGATTCAATATGTCAATGATATTTTGATTGCCTCTACAGATCACGAGGTACATCAAACTGAATTGAAAGCATTGTTAGACTATTTGCAGGAAAAAGGACACAAATGCAGCTTTCACAAAGCTCAAATTTTTAAAAACCAAGTCACATTTCTGGGTCAGACAATTGGTGTAGGAAATAGATATATTACACAGGATCGAAGCAGCTTCTGTCAAAGCTATACCTCCACCTAATACAATTAAAACTCTCCGATCATTTTTAGGAACAGCAGGCAGGGCCGGCCCAAGCCCTTATGGGGCCCTAAGCAGAATTTTATTTGGGGGCCCCTCGGTGCCACCAATACGATTGACTATTGTCAGTTCTTGATAATTCGCACACCCAGTATCAATTTTAGTAGTTTTAGCTGTGTTGCTTTCATCATGTCTGGCAGTAATGGTCTTACCCTTATACGGTTTTTAATTGTAATTGTAGCAAACCCACAGGTGTGGTCAGGTGTTAATATTCAAAGCCTTACTGTATTACAGTTCAGACTGGGCTATGTACTTAAAAAAAAAAAATGTAAGTAGTCTCTTATGCTGAATATGCTCACTTTTCCCCAGGATTCTTTGATGAATAGGAGGTTCAACATGAGCCGTGTCTGAAAGGTAAAGGGGGAGGGGTTGCTGTAATATATAATAATATCTTCAGTATTACTCAGAAGTCTACAGGGAGTGCAGAATTATTAGGCAAGTTGTATTTTTGAGGATTCATTTTACAACATTAATAATTAAACAACAACCATGTTGTCAATGGACACAAAAAATTCATTAATATCAAAGCTGAATATTTTTGGAAGTGGTTTTTAGTTTTAGCTATTTTAGGGGGATATCTGTGTGTGCAGGTGACTATTACTGTGCATAATTATTAGGCAACTAAACAAAAAACAAATTTATACCCATTTCAATTATTTATTTTTACCAGTGAAACCAATATAACATCTCAACATTCACAAATATACATTTCTGACATTCAAAAACCAAACAAAAACAAATCAGTGACCAATATAGCCACCTTTCTTTGCAAGGACACTCAAAAGCCTGCCATCCATGGATTCTGTCAGTGTTTTGATCTGTTCACCATCAACATTACGTGCAGCAGCAACCACAGCCTCCCAGACACTGTTCAGAGAGGTGTACTGTTTTCCCTCCTTGTAAATCGCACATTTGATGATGGACCACAGGTTCTCAATGGGGTTCAGATCAGGTGAACAAGGAGGCCATATCATTAGATTTTCTTCTTTTATACCCTTTCTTGCCAGCCACGCTGTGGAGTACTTGGGTGTGATGGAGCATTGTCCTGCATGAAAATCATGTTTTTCTTGAAGGATGCAGACTTCTTCCTGTACCACTGCTTGAAGAAGGTGTCATCCAGAAACTGGCAGTAGGACTGGGAGTTGAGCTTGACTCCATCCTCAACCCGAAAAGGCCCCACAAGCTCATCTTTGATGATACCAGCCCAAACCAGTACTCCACCTCCACCTTGCTGGCGTCTGAGTCGGACTGGAGCTCTCTGCCCTTTACCAATCCAGCCACGGGCCCATCCATCTGGCCCATCAAGACTCACTCTCATTTCATCAGTCCATAAAACCTTAGAAAAATCAGTCTTGAGATATTTCTTGGCCCAGTCTTGACGTTTCAGCTTGTGTGTCTTGTTCAGTGGTGGTCGACTTTCTGCCTTTCTTACCTTGGCCATGTCTCTGAGTATTGCACACCTTGTGCTTTTGGGCACTCCAGTGATGTTGCAGCTCTGAAATATGGCCAAACTGGTGGCAAGTGGCATCTTGGCAGCTGCACGCTTGACTTTTCTCAGTTCACGGGCAGTTATTTTGCGCCTTGGTTTTTCCACACGCTTCTTGCGACCCTGTTGACTATTTTGAATGAAACGCTTGATTGTTCGATGATCACGCTTCAGAAGCTTGGCTATTTTAAGACTGCTGCATCCCTCTGCAATATATCTCACTATTTTTGACTTTTCTGAGCCTGTCAAGTCCTTCTTTTGACCCATTTTTCCAAAGGAAAGGAAGTTGCCTAATAATTATGCACACCTGGTATAGGGTGTTGATGTCATTAGACCACACCCCTTCTCATTACAGAGATGCACATCACCTAATATGCTTAATTGGTAGTAGGCTTTCCAGCCTATACAGCTTGGAGTAAGACAACATGCATAACGAGGATGATGTGGTCAAAATACTAATTTGCCTAATAATTCTGCACTCCCTGTATAATGCATTAAAAAAAGCATGGTGTGTAGCATGGAACCAGCCCGGTGCAAAGCCCTACTTTGTGTTTTAAGTACATTACAAATTAATTACCAGTGTCTTCAAACACACAAGCAATATACTATGAATATATAATTTTCTCAGGTTTATTTATTTACTTTACCTTCCCTAAATACAAAAAATATACACTTTGTAGTAGTCAATAACAATATAATGTATTATTACTTAGCTATACATTGTACAATATACTTTGAATTACATAATGTCACACAATACAGTAGTTTAAATGTGCTACCAAAGCTGTGAAGAGACATTCCATTAACAAGCCCAAAAACTTCACATGGTTTCAGCAAAACTAAACAAAATTATCTTACTATGTTTTTCATTAAAAGAACACTGGAAGATTTAAAAAAACATATATTATTGGACCAATTCCACTGACCCTCTATACACAAATATAAATGACACATTATATTTTTATATTCATTTGAATTCCGATAATATTCAACTACTCAGCTCATATTCTCTTGCGTTGTATTTTATTGTGCTGTTGGTTTAATATAGAATTGTGTGTACGATTGTAACATGATTCTTCTCTGCCAGTGTAAACTCATTAAACATATTTTACACTTAAAGGGATAGTTCACCCAAAAATTAAAAATCTGTCATCATTTACTCAAATCTGTCATCATTTACTCACCCTCAAGTTCCTTCACCCTCTTCTTTTGTGTTCAGCAGAACAAAGAAACTGAGGGGTGAGTAAATGACAGAATTTAAATTTCTGGGTGAACTATCCCTTTAAATAACAACTACAGTAGGGCTTATAGCCTGCACTGCATATATTTAAAAATGGGCCTTTAATGCATTAGTCATATTTTAACACTTATTTATTCATGCTTAATTTTAACACTTACACATGAATAAATAACCTTAAACATTACTCAAATTTAACTTTAAATATACTACAAATGAAGGATATTTAATATGTGTTTTTAAAATATACTTTTGGTGCATTGTTAGAATGACAAATTTGAGCACAGTTTAAAATATACTAAAAATATATTTTAAAGTAATGTTCAAATAAGTACACAGAACTTTCATTTTAAGTATATTTTTAAAAAATACAATTATTTTAAAGCAGCACTAGGTAGGTTTTTCTCTCGGGGTCCCCCTACAGTTGGGAAACAGTATTGTCCTCTACTACTGTCGTAAACTCTGTCATCCTGCATCAGGGGATGCATCTCACGTGCAGGTTGGAGTTCACATGCAGGCAAGGGCGTCGATTTGGTTTGAACATTGGGGGGGGGGGGGGTTGAACTTTTGGTATGCTGCCATGCTGTTATTTATTTTTATTTTTTTTATCTATCTATCTATCTATCTATCTATCTATCTATCTATCTATCTATCTATCTATCTATCTATCCAACATGATCTCATGACAAGAGTGTGCAATCTCGTGGAATGTATACGCCAAAATTTTGGCGTGCATATGCTACGCAGTTTTTTGCGTGCATATGATATGCACTTTATGGCGTGTATATGACACACTTTTGGTTAGGATGGGGTGGGGGTTAAGATTTTTACATTCCACCTTAAAGGTCCCGTTCTTCGTGTTTTTTTGAAGCCTTGATTGTGTTTACAGTGTGCAATATAACATGTGTTCATGTTTCGCGTGTAAAAGACACAGTATTTTCACAATTTACTTATCTGTATACCGCTGTTTTCAGTGTCCTAAAAACGGGCTGATGAGTTCCTTGTTCTATGAAGTCCCTCCTTCAGAAACACGTAACGAGTTCTGATTGTGCCAGCGGTTCCCGTGTTGTGATTTGACCACAGCTTAGCGCACGTTGCACGGAAAGGTCACGCCTCTTAACGGGGAGATGTATGCGCTCAATGATCTCTAAGTACAGCATCCCTGTGAAAGCCAAACAAAGGTGATTTGACTCCGGGATGAAAATAACAGAGTCTCGACGACATGGCGACAACACACACTCAAACGCAACACTTCCTCTTCTCCATGTGGGAGAGCAACAAGACCACGCCCCCTTTTTCGCGTATTCTTGTGGGCGGAGGTTAGTCTGTTCTACTGTTCTACTGACGTAATTAAAGCAGGCTGTACCAGGATGTAGTCCAAGCCGGCCGTTCGCTGTAGGCTTTGAAAGGGAACTTCTGTTAAATAAAATATCTCTCTTGGCATTGAACTTTGAGCTTTATAATTTTACAGGTATTATTTATGTATGGCGGCATTTTAATGCCATTAATAACCGAGCGCACAACTGATGCTTGCTCGCGCAGTAAATCACTCCAGCGAGAGAATAACAGATCTACACGCGAGGAAACGGCAGCCCGCGAGCTCCTTTTAAACCCACGCACGCATGACATCTCCTCTGCGCGCAAATCAAGCCCTTGCGAGCTTGGACACGACTCGCAGCACGCGCATCATCATTCCCCACACTCGCGCTTCTATTTTGGTCGCGCGAAAACTTTTTTATTTTTGTCAGTCGTGGGGCGGGACTTTACTTATTTCATTGTAACCTGAAATGTCATTGGTCAATCCCGTTTTTCCGGAAGTCAGTTGTGAATGGACGCCTTTTGTAAAACATGCAAGTAGTTAATATACTATACCAAATGTCAAAATTTGATTGATTGACAGGTGGGCGGGACTTCCGGTATAGGGGGCGTGACTTCCGGTGTAGGCGGGCCATCCGGTGTAGGCGGGACTTCCGGTGTAGGCGGGACATCCGGTGTAGGCGGGACTTCCTGTATAGGCGGGACTTCCTGTATAGGCAGGGCATCCGGTGTAGGAGGGACTTCCTGTATAGGCGGGACTTCCTGTTTAATAAATCATGTGATTGACATTAGGTTTTGATGTTTTTGACAGTTGGTTTTTGACCTATTGTCATAATAAATCATATGATTGACATTAGGTTTTGATGTTTTTGACAGTTGGTTTTTGACCTATTGTCATAATAAATCATATGATTGACAGTAAGTTTTTGATGTTTTTGACAGTTGGTTTTTGACCTATTGTCATAATAAATCATATGATTGACATTAGGTTTTGATGTTTTTGACAGTTGGTTTTTGACCTATTGTCATAATAAATCATATGATTGACAGTAAGTTTTTGATGTTTTGACAGTTGGTTTTGATGTCTTTGATGACTTTGACAGTTGGTTTTGATGGTTTTTGACATTAGGTTTTTTTGTTTTGATGAATTTGACAGTTTTTTGTTTTTGAATGCGGTATAATAAATCATGTTATTGACAGAAGGTTTTATCTTTTGAAGTCGCTGTTATCAGAAAATTCCCCTCCCACCCTGCCACATCCCAGAGCAGCGTATATATAAATGGGGCCAGTGTGTTCTACAGCTATCAGCAAATAGAGAAACATGAGCTACATGAGCATGGACGGATTATCAGCTCCTGAAACCCCAGATGCGGGGTTGCGCAGCAGGACGTTCGACAGTCTGATGACCAGTCTACCTATGGCGCCGAGAAAACCTTATGGGCACGTCCGTTTGACAAGCTTTCTCCATGAACTTTCGGAATGGACTAAAGGAGAATTTATGATGAACAGCAAGCGTGTAATCGGGTACAGATTTCATAAAACAACTCAAGTTGTTATACTCTACACCACCGACAGCGCGGGCGAGTTTCACCCCGGGGAAGACGCATGTCTTGTATTTCCTGAAAAAGACTGGGCATTATTTTACAATTTTGTGTGGAAGGATCTGAAGAGCGGCGGCAAAGAACCTCTGTACATTTCAGAGTGGGACGGGGTCACCCCGAATGTCCGGTACCGCGTGGTAGGTGACCACACTAAAAAGAACCCGGATGATTCTGTCTACATATTCTGCTGTGATGACAAGACAAAGCTCACCGAAGATCGGTCAGGGGTCGTCCTGCCTAACGAGCATAACAATCTGTATGAAATGCAATTTTTGTTCAAGTGGCAAGATCTGAGTCAGCTGGATATTATGTTTTCAATCATAAACAAGCTGTTCAAATGGTGCGAGCTGCACGACGGGTACAACAAAATTAAAGTGCAGCTGTTCCACCCTGAGAGATATCCGCGCAGCAGTACATACGCGGGGTATTCCGCCCCCATTCACTACAGACATCCGGAACCTCGACGGTCAGCCCCTCCCAGACGTCGTTTATAAACCACAGCTGAAGCGCCACAACGTCCCCGCCCCTTTAGTGCATCTGACATAAAGTCAGCGGCCAAACCCTCTCAAGCAACATTTATAAACCATGGCTGAAGACGGCGCTTCAGAACCCGCTCATGTGTGCAGCTGCGGCATCTCTTTCGGCAGCATTCTCGACCCTCCTGACGACAACGCAAGCGACTATTGTCTGACTTACCCCCTTGGATCATCGGACCTTCACAAAGACTGGCAATCGCCCCTCCAAATCGACTGGGACTCGTTAATCGAATGCGACTGCGGCCACGGTCCTGCTAAAACTATCAAACGCTCCAAAGACTGGCTGGACAAATTGGGCTCGGACCTCGGATCACACAACCTGACTTACCTCCCCACTGCTAAAGCCGGTCACGACGCTACAGACGGATGTTTCAGCGACGTCAGATTCAAAATCGTAAAAGCAGCAACCGTGGTGCTGCTGGAACATCTCATCGGTGATAAGCTGAAGGCCGACTGCGAGGGATGTGCGATTGACCACCCCAGCCAGCTGCAACATTCCTGCTTGTTTGACCCTCCCAACTTCTACTTCGACACACACTTTGACGAGCTGTCAGGCAAGCTGTTTAAGCCCTTTTTCCATTCCATCATCGGCATTCTCCTAAACCGCTGCGGGCTAAAATCTCACCCCCAGCGTATTCAAGGAACAGTCGGGACTATTCTGCACGAATTAAAAGACGAACCATTCATCGTTGCCAAGCTAGAAGAAATCAGGTTGAAACTTCTGGACAAACCCTGCAAGGAAATAGTCTACGACGTCGTTGATCTCTGGCAAGGTCTCTCAATTGTGAATGGAGAGTGACCAAGCCCCCTCCGCGATGGGTGTAGTCTGTAGCCTAAGGAGCTGTTTGGAACTCATGTTTAAAGACCATTTCAAACATCAGATGACCGAGCTACTGGATAAGATTATTGCGGACGCTGCCCACCCTGATATCCCAGTTGGTCATGACACTACGCGTCAGGCAAATCTCAAGAAGAATATGCCGATAATGAGAGGAATGGCTAATGCATGGGACGATTTGATTGAAAAATGTGTTGATGGTCTCGATCCACCCGATGTAATGATAGAAGCTATTCTAGAAATGATGTGTGAATCACGCGTTGAGATCACAATCTCAGACGTGTTGTGTACTTGTACCCACGTGGCAGATGTATGTACCGAGTTGATAAAGAAAAAGGGTGATTATGACCCTGATGATGATAATGATGACGACTCTGCCAAAATTACCGAAATGTATATCGATTTCATCCTAGACAAAAACATGAAGGCCTGTCGCGACTTTCTTTTCTGGTTAGACAGTCAGTAATGTCATTATCACTAACCATTTACTACATTATTATTTTTTACTAACCATTTTTTAGCTTACTCTGTTGTATTATATCCATTTTAGCCACTGTCTACCCTGTAATGTTGTATTATATCTATTTTAGCTACTATGTATCCTGTAATGTTATTTTCCTTTTTTTTTTTTTTTACTTACTGCTACTTATTATATCCATTTTTAGTTAGATTGTGTTATATTAACATCATTATATCCTTTTGTACTTACTGTGTATCCTGTAATGTCGTTTTTTTTATTTATTTTTTTACTCTACCTGTATTATTTCCATTTTACTTAGATCTTGCATGTATCCTGTAACGGATTTTTTAAAATAAAAGATTGATTCAAAATACTTGTACGCGTTATTCTTTTGCAGCGGTTGAAACGACAGCATGTCGGAGCTCATGAAAAAGGCTTATTATACACCGTCCAACCCCGGCTCTCTAGGGGGTAAAAAACGATTAAAAGACGCCGTCTTAAAAGATACCGGCGTCCGTCTAAGCGATAAAGAGGTTTCAGAATGGTTGGCGGGTGAGGATGCTTACACATTACACAAAACAGCACCTATAAAATACAAACGAAATAGAGTGGTTATGTATGGGATCGATACACAGTTCCAGGCTGATCTTGTCGACATGACTGCCTACGCCAAGGATAATGACGGTCATAAATACCTACTGACATGCATAGATGTATTTAGCAAGTTCTCATGGGTCAGAGTTTTGAAGAATAAGAGTGGCATTGAGGTCACTAAAGCGTTCCAGTCTATACTCGAAGAGGGTCGTGTACCTCAGAAATTGCAGACGGATAAGGGAAAGGAATTTTTTAACAAACATTTTCAAGATGTGATGAAAAAGCACGACATCAACCACTTCGCCACCGCTACCGATTTGAAAGCCAGCGTCGCAGAACGATTTAATAGAACATTAAAAAGCCGCATGTGGAGATTTTTAACGGCTACAAATTCCCGCCGATACATTGATGTTTTACAAGACATTATTCAAGGGTACAACAGCAGTTATCACCGAAGTATCAGAATGAGACCCGTGGACGTCGACAAAGCAAATGAGGGTCAAGTGTTTGAAAATTTGTACGGCGATATAAAGAAGAAGAAGAAGACCGTATTTAATTTCAAAGTCGGCGACGTTGTCAGGATTTCTAAAGTGAGAGCCCTGTTCGCCAAAGGTTATGAGCAGAACTACACAGAAGAATTTTTCACAGTATCCTCATGTATTCCGCGTCACCCCCCGGTCTACAGACTCAAGGATTATGATGGCGATGTCATAGATGGGGTTTTTTATGAAGAAGAGTTGCAAAAAATAATTGTGAGTAAAAACAAATCTTTTAAGGTGGAAAAGATTTTAGGTCAGAAAAAACAGGGGAAATCTACGCTTGTTCTAGTGAAATGGCTAGGATGGCCTTCAAAATGTAATAGTTATATAGATAAAAAAACTCTGCTGGACTTGCAATCTCCTTAAAACGCACAGTCGTTAACGGATGAGACCATACGAGCGAAGGAGCATCATGGAGGATCACGGGTTCTACGTCACGTTGCCGTGCAATGCGTCGTCGTCGGTTTATCCTGAAAATCGTATAGCCAGCTATACAACCAGGTTGGCTAAAGCTATAGACTTGAAAGGACAATGGGAAGTCGGACTCGCCGAAATCGAATATCCTAGAAGTTGGTACAACTTTAATGACGAAGATGGTCATTTCATCCTACATACGACCCCGGAACCCCCGGATAGCAATCCCTCAAATATTGGTTTTTCTATCATTACGAAATTACACATAAGCGGGGGTTACTACGCAAACATTTGTGCGATCCTCCGGGCTATAAATCAACTCATCACACCAGCGGCCGTATTGAATCACAACAAATTAAAAATATAAAGCTCAAGACGGATCCGGTCTCATGGTCATGGCTCGTAAGAGAATGTCTAAGCCGCCGGGTGTGAGGAGGCGTGGCCAACGGGTGGTACAGAAGAAGAAGAAGAAAACAGTGCGCGGATCAAACAAGCGCTCACTCGTACGCAGAAAGCGTAAGAGGTCTGTTAGTCGAAACGTATCGATCAAGAGAGCCGCAAAATCCATATTCTAACATGGCACTACTCCATCGCATGTCGGGTGAATGCATCAAGTCTGAGCTGGACTTATTTTCGGTCCCGCTGACACAGACAGTTATTGAGAAAAATGGCTATTTAGAAGTAGCACCGTTATCGGCCATATCGGGCTCTGCACCATTGGAATTTTTTATCGCAGGCAACGGCCATGATTATGTGGATCTCAATAACACGATGCTCTACCTGCGGGCGAAAATCACGAAACCTAACGGGGAAGAGATTGCACACCCTGCCAAGGTGGGTCTAATCAACTACCCCGGAGCCACTATGTTTTCACAAGTCGACGTGACCCTTGGCGATCGTCTGATATCTCAGAGTTCGAGCACTTACCCTTATCGCTGTATCATCGAGAGTCTGATCAACTACGGTAAAGATACGTTGGAATCTGTCTTCAGCGCCGGATTGTTCCATAAAGACACGGCGGGTCATATGGACGTTCAAGACCCGGCAGGCCATAACGCGGGGTTGACAAAGAGATCAGGCTACACCAGCGAAAGCAAGGAGGTGGAACTACTAGCCCCCATACACAGCAATATATTCTTCCAAGAGAAACTTATGATAAATGGGGTGGATATCAAGATACGCCTAATTCAAGCAAAAGATGAATTCTGTCTGATGAGGGCCGACGATGTGGCTTACAAATTAAATATAGTGGCCGCATCCCTATTTGTCAAGAAAGTTACTGTATCACCGCCGGTGAGACTGGCTCACGCCCAGACGTTGCTCTCGACAACGGCCAAATACCCTGTCGATAGGGTCAGTCTAAAATCGTTCTCCATACCGGCCGGCTCTCGTGTTTCGAATCAGGAAAATCTGTTTTTAGGAACACTGCCAAAGTCTATCGTCATTGCCATGGTCGACAACGACGCATTCACCGGTTCCTACGCAAAAAATCCATTCGCGTTCAAACACTACGACCTTGAATTCTTAGCCATCTACGTTGACGGACAACAGTACCCGGCCAAGCCTCTACAGCCCAATTTCGAAGCTGGTTTGGCAGTACGCGAATATTATCAGTTGGTGATGACGACCGGGAGACATCTTAAAGACCAACCGCTCTGTTTCGGCAGGAATGATTTCCTGAACGGATACACGCTTTACGCATTTAACCTCACGCCCGACGAAGAGTGCGGTCAGCACATTTCCCTCATCAAGTCCGGGAATATCAGAGTCGAAGCTCGTTTCAGAAAACCGCTGCCGAATACCATTAATTTAATTGTTTACGCGGTATTTGACAGCATCATTGAATTGTCTAACCGCCGACAGGTACTCATAGACTACTATTGAGATGAACACGCTGCAACTCACCGCCATCATGGATAAAATTACCTGCAGGACTCATTTTCTCTGCGTTCTACCGAGCGATCAACTACCCGAAAAACCCATAAGGATCTTACCGTCGGCCTGTATCGTGAACACCGACCCTGCTAGCATGCCGGGGGAGCACTGGGTCGCCGTTTATTTAACCAAAGACGGGCCCGCGTGTTTTTTCGACAGCTTCGGCAATCCGCCCAACAGCCATCGCTTTCCAACCAGCATCAATGACTTTCTAGCAGCCAACGATGCCGACGTATTATATTCCGGCAGACGAGTCCAGGATTATTCATCGGACACCTGCGGTCAGCACTGTCTGTTTTTTCTATATCATCTAGCTAGAGGATACCATTGTCTTCGATCGATAGTCGGGGATTTAAACACAGAGTCTTCGGACTCTGGAAACACCGAGCGTGATTGTCTTTGTGCCCTTTTGGAAGGTCTGACACGGGGTGGGCTGGGGGTGTCGGGTTTACTCTTTAGAGATTTAATGGTGCTCCTGACCTGTTGATTCGGCACTGTAGAAAAAGGGATGTTTAATTCGGCAAAGGCGTGTAGAAACTCTGACCATCCTACAGGTCTCCGGTTATCCCGAACCTTTTGCGGTGCGGTGACATTTTTTAACAAATCGACCATGTGTGAGCCTTGTACGGCTTTACCCCTGAACACAAACTCCCCCGATTCGTTCCACGCGCTTAGTCCTTTAGCTTTAGACATCTTGTCTAATATGTATCTGCTGTTTTTCACACTTCTCGAAGGTACATTCTTCAGAACTTTATCCACCACATGCTCCTCAGCACCGTTGTCGTCTTCGACGCTAGCCGCGGTCGGTACTTCATCTTTAGGAGCGGGATCGGGCAACGACTGCGTTAAAACTCCGATCTCCCGATCGCTTTGTTTAACGATGGTCAAAAACCTGCTCAGGGTATTTGTGTAAAGTTTTGCTTTTTCGTACGGGTTCAAATCAGTGCGGAGTAAGATATTTCTCATGGCGCCGTCCAAATCGTTTTCCACGCTCTGTTGAATATTCTCGCGAACATTTTCGGTTCTCACCTTATCCAGTTGATGTTGCGGGACTAAATACATCTTCTCGGCGTACTCCATCCTATCTGTTTGCTATCAAGCTCGAAAGAAAGGGTACGGCGACGCTCAGGAGCGGTAAAAGGAATCCACCCTTCTGGTTGAAGACTCGTTTCTTTGCCGCTATGCCGATTTTTTTATCGGCTACAAATTTAATTTCGGCTTTTCTCTTTCTCAGTTTTCGGTACTGTTGTGGATTGACCGGAATCGTCCCGTAGAGGATGTTGAGCGCCACTTCACACAACGATAAAATGAATTCGTCGGACGCTGATTGTAGAATAAGACGCCTTTGTTTAGGAGATGCTTTATGTAGCATTTTTAACACCGGCATATGTTTACAAAGTCTGGCGGACATGGTGATTTGATCACGTTCTTCTTCTTTTTTTCGGGATGTAAACCACTTGACGGTCGGAAAGCAATCCTGTTCTGAGACGGTACTGCTCGGGGGTTTTTGCTTTATAGTCTATCATTACGTAGCCGAAAGGTTGGTTGACCGCATCGTGGTAGCACTCCATAAAGTATTTTGTGTTTCCGGGGTACATTTGACGTCCTAGCATCGCTACTTGATTGACGTCTCGAGGGTTTTTAAACAGAATCATATAATTGGCGTTTAAGCTGATGGTTCGGCTGGATTTACCCTGTACAAATAAATTTTGCACTATATAAATAGCGCTAAGGTTGCGATGGTGTACGTAGGTCGTAAACACCCTTTGAAGCTCAGAATTGGCGCTGGCTTGCTGCATCAAATCATCCACGATGAGAAGATTTGGTTTAGTGGGAGGTAGTAAATCATCATCAATCAGACTCTCTGGTATTCCTTGTACAAATTTAATGTCGTACAATTTAAGCACATCATCGTACAAAGGTTGCCAACAATCATACAACCAAACAATGTTTTCAATTTTCTTGGAAATTAAATTCAAACCTTTTTCCAACAAAAGTTTCATAAAATAAGACTTTCCAGAATTGGATGGCCCGCTTATAACACAACTAAATGGATGTTGAAGTCTGAAATCAAAATCGGAAGCATCCATTGATCCTCTGTGCATCATCTGATCAGTAGCCATAAGGAAGCGTGGTGAAATCGGGCAAAAGTCTGCGTTTATTATACACCACCTTAAACCTTTTAACGACTGATTTGTTGTGCAATGTGAGAGTCTTTTTATCCCTCACAATGTTTTCCGTGTGAGCCAGGATGTATTCGGTACTATCATACGACGTCACATAACTATCAACCAGACCAATCAGGGTATCCAGGCGGATGGCTTGGGAATTTTTAGCATTCAGCGTTATCCCCTTAGCTTTCATGCATACTTTGCCTTTAGCAGTGCGAAAGCCATACGATTTAGGGCCGCTAGAGCAAAACTCTGTGATAAAATCCCCATCGTCTATTTCGTTCGTCAGCAGCTCGCCCAAATAATCACCCAGAGGCGGCTCCCAGTCACCGTCCCTAGACACGAACACGACGGAGTCTGTATCAGAGTAAAGCATACGACTGCTGAGTCTGTCCATCAACTCGTACAATTCCAGTCGGGCGTGGGCCGTAGTGAACGCCCCTATAAACACGTTGACGTCACGAGCCTTACAAACATCCTCTTTGTTGGGTTTATGCTGGACGAGAGCCACGTTGTCTGAGACGAATGAGAAATACGACAAGGTGTCGGTATTACCGAAGACGATTCTGGTGAAATCTTCGGGGTCGTTCACCAGAGTCGTTTGAGGTAAATTTGGTTTTAAAGAGAACCGCCCCCAAAGCGAATTCAGACATAGCTTTGAGATAGCTCTCTGCGCGGGGGTGTGCTTGATCTTTTCGGGGTCGAGTTGAACCCCCTCTTTTTCAAAATACTCGCGAATGTAAGTTTCTTTCTCAGCGTCCGTGACGACATTCGACGGGTACCCCGACGCTTGTTGTTTCAAACGCAAAAATGTTTTGACGTATTCGACAAACAACGTGTCTGACCGTTGTGGAAAATGCCAAACCTCGTCAATCTTGGCTACCACATAACCCTTCTCGATGGCTTTTAAAAGCTCGATGGATACCCAGGACCCGGAGAGTGATCTTTCCTCATCCATGTGGGTACAGCTCGTGGTCTGGTTTTGATTGTGAGCGCAGGTTCTGCATAACGGAAACATGAGTTTTCCTTGACATCTGTAAGCAGTAATGCGGATGCAGTAATTTGCGGGGAGGGTACACGGTCGCTTTGATGAGTCCGTAATAATTTTCAATCGGTTCAAAATCTTTGAAAATGATTTGGGGGTGTTCGATCGGGTAGCTTTTCCTAGCCTGGCAGAAGGGGTAGAGGCTGGTGAAATCGAGATACCTTATTTTCTCATCTCCGCTCACTTTGTGATAGAGTTTATAAGCGTTCGTGCGGCCGCCATACAAGGTTTCTCTTGGGTTCAGTCTCTCCGGGGCTGAATAACCGGCCATAAATTCTATCACAGAGGGATCGGTCTTTTTCATTTTGATCCATTCACATTCCCAAAGAACCTCGACTTGTAAACCGTACGCGTTCTGCAGAATTTTGATCTTATCGTCAAACTGTCTCCTGAGAACCCCATAGGGTACTCCCGACAAGGGGTGTGACTCATGGGGTGCAAAGCGGCAGCAGTGACCGTGGAAGATGCACCCCGCGTATTCTAAGCCGTGCTGCACACCGTCTTGCTGGTAGACGCCATCTAAAAAGTACTTACCGATCGATACTTCGCCGTGGTTTACGGCGTGGTGAACATCCACGTTTCGAGTCTTTTTGACATACTCGAGCCATTCGATCGAGCCACTTGAGTAGGACTTATTCTGATGGATGTACGCTTTGTTGTGCGTGAGAGCGAGGGTGTTTCTGCCGAGATAATGGGTTTTGAAGACCCCCATCGAACAGCCGGGGAGCGTCGTGAACCCAAAAGGGTCAATTTCGGTGCATTCTAGGAACGCCTGACGGTATTTCATACAGCCTTCGCGTAATAAGACGACGTCGTTAACCCCGTACGCGTACAGTTCCTGCCTGAAGTCAAACTGCTCCCCCTCAACCGTGCTGTACCATGCATCAAACTTTTCACGGTCTTTATCCGACATGTTATCGTAGTTGTAGAACTTTTTGTCGGGGTATGGTCCAACATAGTTCTCGTTTTCCACCCTGTTGAAAAGATGGGGGAAGTAGCCTTTTTCAGTCGTCGTCAAGTCTAACGCCGCGGGTATTTTGGCAAGGGCCATTGGAAAAAATGAGTAGCTATCGATGTATCGTTGGCCAAACGATTCGTCGTACATGTAAATTAATTTACAGCCTTGCATTATGACCTCAATCGCAATCCCGGCTTTGCAAAAATACTCGAGAATCAGAAAGGAGTCGAATCTGGAGGCGTAATGAGCTATGAAGCAGTAGCCAATATATCGGGGTTTTCTGAAGCGGTTGATTAGCTTAGCGATGCAGTCGGTACCCTCCGCCGTAAATTTCTTCCCTTTGAAAGTGATTGCGCAAACAAAATTAGCCACGTGTCGCCCGTTTTCGTAACGCGTTTCAAAATCGTAGAAAATATATTTCTCGCATGGCTCCTTAGGCTCTAGGGGCTGTATGAAACATTGGTGCGTCCCGTGTTCCGTCAGATGTTCTCGACAGTGGACGCATTTGTCCGTCGGGCATATGTGTTTTGCTTTCTTGTCACCC
Organism: Romanogobio albipinnatus; assembly: GCA_023566225.1. Taxonomy (NCBI): domain Eukaryota; kingdom Metazoa; phylum Chordata; class Actinopteri; order Cypriniformes; family Gobionidae; genus Romanogobio; species Romanogobio albipinnatus. The sequence continues at coordinate 27,625,086 of CM042244.1, forward strand.
GCTTTAACGTAGTAACGCAGCCCGCATAGTTTGCAGTATTTGATAATATCACAGGAGGGGGATTCTTGACCAGGAGGAGGGTTCTTTTTATGCATTTCGAAGCAATAGCTCGATTTACAGTAGCGCAAACAATCGGGACAATGTATGGTTCTTTTAGGGGACCTGTGACATTCGGCGTCAAAACAGACATTGCAGACGTGCTTGCATTGATGGTCTCTGCGGTTGCTGTAACTTTTGTAACAAAATTGACAGACGTATGGCGAACCTAAGAAGCCTGTCAGATTCATGATCATATAATAGTGATTATCATGTAGATAGAGGAACACTGTTTTGGGATGGGGTTCGTCAGAATTTTTGTACGTTTCTAAGACCATGGCATTCGATCTGTGAAATACAACGATTTTAATGCCTAGCGCTCGTTCAAACGAAGCTATGTCGCTAAGAGCGATTCGGTCTTGAATTGAGAAGCCGACGCTGTTTTGGATGACGGCAGCCAGTTTTTCTAACTCGCTCCCGGGTAGCTGGGGGTTAAGAAAACGAGCGAGACAAATAGAGAAGCACAATTGATTTGACAAATTTATGGGGCAGAACAAATTCGTCTTTTTTCTTTTGATTACCTGATCAACGGCCAGATCTGTAAGTTTACGTCGTCGACCGCCTCCTTGTCTGTTCATGGCTACGGTAGCGTCGATCTCGACGGCGTCGTCCGATAATAACAGCTGGTTGCTCTGTAAAACTCTTTCAAATTGATCCATATGCGAATTCACATCATAATCATTACCGGGGGCGAGAACACAGCTGATGGGTGTTTGTAGAGTGGGTGCCGACATCATATTGATTACGGGTGCATCGTGGCCGATTTCTCTAGCGAAGGTGACGATCTCGCTCAGCATGCGATGTAATGAAGTGTGATAAGAGGCCAAATCTGTAGAGTTAATCTCTCTCAGATTCATGCTCCTTCTCAACGACACACTGTTGAAGCGTGGTCGCGGTAAAACGTGATATCCGTTAACGAACCCGCCTTCTCGGATCAGCGTATCAATTTCCGTACGGCTTAATCGACTCTGTCTGTTAGGGTCAGTCTCGCGTAAAGCGTTAATATTACCTGATGTGGGCCTCGTGCTGCTGCTGGTAGATGGCTGTGGAGTATCATCAGCGTCAGGATCGCTTTCGGTACATGCAGGGAGTTGATTATTTAAAACACCACCGTATTGTACAACATGATTGTTGTCTACGCTTAGCACGTGATCGTACAAATTAATATTTGAATTTACGGCTAATTCAAAAAGATCCAAATTAGAGGGGGATTGCGAAGATTCTAGATTAAACAAATACTGTTCTAAAGAAACCGGAAGCCAATTTAGCATTTCAATTTCGTCCGGTGACAGTTCTGCGTCGTCTGAGCAAAAGCTTTTTGACCCATCCATTTTAGATTTCAGACCAAAACATGAAATATTACAAAATCACAAAAAGTATATGGAATAAATCAATACATGATAGATGTAAAAAACATGCATGCATGCATACAACAAAATTACAGAGTATCTGGAATATAAAAATCAATACATGCAATACAAAAGTTTAATGGAATAAATCTATATTGAATTAACTGCAACGTTCCATCTATGATGATGAGAATAATACGAATTTACTCGTCTATTGCATTAGCGATGACGCGAAGAAAGACTAGAATTTCGCGACAGAATTCGGCGATCAAACGATCGGATTCAGTGGACCTACGATCGCTTCTATCAAATTCCTGATAGATGGTGGATCTCAGGGTTTGTAAACGACGAAATAGTCGATCAACCGCATTTTGAATGAAGCGATCCTGTACGTCCAATCGTCCGCGTGTCTCAAGGTGATAGGCGCGAGCCTGGCCCGCCAATGCGGCGGATCTGCGACGGTCTTCGATGCGTGCTTCACGAAACTCACTAAGTAGCGCGGTCAGATTGCTGTCTATTCCATCCACTTTATCACTCAGCTCAATGTATTTGTTGTCAGAATCAACCTGGGTGTCGCGAAACTCTTGACATAATGCCTCTATTAAATTAGTATCGGCGAGTGGCTCGTCAGCCGGGCGATGCTCTGCTGACACTTCTTCAACTTCGATGTCTTCTTCTTCCGACGGAGTTTGGGTCGCTTTCGTACTTGTCCAAGTGATGCGTCGAGGTGTATGCCAGCTAGTCATGTGGTCGGGGCTATAACCCGACCCTGCTGTGTAGAAATAACACACAAAAATTGTTATGGTATGATTCAATTTGTGTTTAAATGAAAATAATAATGTAGATAGTCTCATACCTAGAAAGTTTTCCTGTCAGGACTGTTTTCAGGACTGATTGACGGGATAAAACAAAACGTTTTTCTCTCAGGACAGGCCGGTGAGGTAGGACGATCGGTTTTTCTACCCTTCTTTCTCAAAGGTTCACCGCTGGGTCCAGCGACCTGGTCTAAAGCAGAGCCGGCAGGAACTATTTGATCCACAGCGTGCGTCGGCGTGGGGTCAGGCACATCATCATTATTCTGTTGAGCGGTGTCAGTCAGTGGGAAGCCGGGTTGCGTGATAAACTGAATGAAATCTAAAATAAATAAATAAATAAATTAGATTTTTCATAAATGTTAAGGAAAAAAAACCCATGATGTCGGCGATGGGTCTTGTTTTACCATCAGACGCGCTGTCTGCTTCAACCAGCTGAGGGGTCACTGTGAATGAAAAAAGAGAGACAATTAAATTTTTTTTTTTTTTTTTTTTTTTTTTTTTTAATTTTTAATTATTTATTTTTATTTATTTATTATTATTTAATTTTTAATTTATAAAAGAGCAGTCCTCACATGCATCATTGCTATCGTGAGCGTCACTTTCAACATTCGAACCTGTGAGGCAAAAAATCCTGTTATGAATGGAAACATTTGTGAGTCGCTTTATATGCATGTCTGATGACAGATGCTGAAAAAAAAAATCATTAATTTTCTAAATGTTATTTCACCCCGGTGCTCTAGGGGCGCAATTACACCATAACTGGATGTAGTTTTAACTCCGGGACACCGGGTGTCGCCGGAGAGCATACAATTGTGTCATAACTGGATGTAGTTTTAACTCCGGGACACTGGGTGGCGCCGGAGAGTACCCGTAACAGTAACAGTAACATGCTGTGTTTAAGACACCGATTTTAGTTATAGCTGATAGACCAAAGATGACTCAATGATTAAAACACTGTACCCATGCATGAATGTTTAAAACATCAATAACTCAATACGAATGTTAGTTATAGTTGATAAATCACATCAATAGCACATTGCATGTTTAAAGCATCATTGTATAACATTATAGCATCAAATATAGAGAAAAATACTCACCGTTCTGCATTTTGATGAGGGAGAGAGATGATGAGATGCTGTGGTCTAAAAGTTCAGTATTATTATGCATTTCCCCTCACCTCACACACATATATATATATATATATATGATGGGTTAAAAATTGGAGAAAAACACGCTTGTGTCCAATAGATGGCGCCATTGCACTACGCATTTTGGGGGGTTATCTCACGACACGTCCGTGACCTGTAAAACATCTGAGCCGTGCAGGACCATATTTTACGCCGAACTGTCACAATCAGGACGACTCCCTGCGGGAGAGCTGCTATCGAAAAAGATTGTAATTGGAAAAAAATAAAGACCGTGCCTGTTACACACAGACACACGCACATACATAGATGCGCGCCTCCCTGTTTTTGAGAGGCGCGCTCAAGGTGAACGCTGCTGTGTATGAAAAGAAGGCAGAGGGCCGTGAGATGATTTTTTGTTTTATACATTCATAACCTGTTTTATTTTTTTCTTTAACTCTTTAATAAACATGTAACTGATTGTAATTTTTTGTCAGCCATTCATACATTGCATTGTATTTCTTCAACTCTATAAACATATCACTGATTGTTTTATAACCTGGAAGGTTTCTTTATTTATTTATTTATTTTATTCTTCAACTCTATAAACATGTCACTGATTGTTTCTAAACATGTAAGCTGATTTTTTATTTTTTTATTTCATTGTTTAAACATTTAACTGATTGCATTTGTAAGGCTTATATTGTTTTAAAAGAACAGATGTTTGTGGGAGACGGACTTCACAACACTGCCCCATTTATATACACTGCTCTGGGATGCGCGGGGAATTTTCTGATAACAGCGACTTCAAAAGATAAAACCTTCTGTCAATACCATGATTTATTATACCGCATTCAAAAACAAAAAACCAACTGTCAAATTCATCAAAACAAAAAAACCTAATGTCAAAAACCATCAAAACCAACTGTCAAAGTCATCAAAGACATCAAAACCAACTGTCAAAAAATCAAAAACTTACTGTCAATCATATGATTTATTATGACAATAGGTCAAAAACCAACTGTCAAAAACATCAAAACCTAATGTCAATCATATGATTTATTATGACAATAGGTCAAAAACCAACTGTCAAAAACATCAAAAACTTACTGTCAATCATATGATTTATTATGACAATAGGTCAAAAACCAACTGTCAAAAACATCAAAACCTAATGTCAATCATATGATTTATTATGACAATAGGTCAAAAACCAACTGTCAAAAACATCAAAACCTAATGTCAATCACATGATTTATTAAACAGGAAGTCCCGCCTATACAGGAAGTCCCTCCTACACCGGATGCCCCGCCTATACAGGAAGTCCCGCCTATACAGGAAGTCCCGCCTACACCGGATGTCCCGCCTACACCGGAAGTCCCGCCTACACCGGATGTCCCGCCTACACCAGAAGTCGCGCCCCCTATACCGGAAGTCCCGCCTACACCGGATGTCCCGCCTACACCAGAAGTCGCGCCCCCTATACCGGAAGTCCCGCCCACCTGTCAATCAATCAAATTTTGACATTTGGTATAGTATATTAACTACTCATGCAAAAGACATGGCTTCATAGACGAACCAGATGCAAGAGAGTTAAACTTTATTTACTGACTGATTGCATTATAAATATAATATGTCCTTAACAGATACTATATTCACTTGATTTATTATTTTTATGGAGCTGTAGCTACTGGGGAAAATGAGAATATATATTGCTGTAGTTCACCGCTACATTACCACTATACTTCCACTAAATCTATGTTGTTTACCCAGCTACAATTATATCACTTCAGAAATGTGAAAAGTGTCCATTAAATAGTTGTAACTATGATTCTAAATTCAAAATTGCTTCATGTGTGGCTTTGGATGAAAGATAAATCACTTGTTCATATCAGTAAGCAAGAGTTGGTGTGTGCTTTTTGTTATCATTCTTTGTCAGTTTTGAGTGGTTAATATATTTTCCATTAAATAAAGTATAAAAGGGTTTCAGCACTTTACCCCATTGAAAGGTTGCAGTTACAGTTACAGTACAAAGCATGAATGATCATACCCCTTTTTTATTTATAATAATAAGAAAAATCATTTAAAAAAATAAGAATCATATTTACAGCTATTTAATAACTTTCCACATTTCTGAAGTTCTCAGAACTAGTAAATAACGGACCCCGGTGCAGCCACAAATATCATAACTATCTATAATAGGCCTACTGTAATTAAGACATATATTCAACAAACGTATTAAAAACAGAAAGACGCTGTAGTTTCAGCCTTACACTCTAAAAAAAAAGGTTCTATATGGCACCAAAAATGGTTCTTGGCTCGTAATCATAGGGGAACCTTTTAAAGTGCTATATAGCACCAATTTTGGTGCTTCAGTGGTTCTTCAGAGGTTCTTCACCGGTTCTTTGACTAAGGTGCTATATAGCACCGCTACCCAGAGGCGTAGCAAGCTTTTCAAAAGTGTGGGGGATGGATGTGGTTTGTTTGTTAACAATAAAAATGATGAATACAATGACAGAAGGGTACAAAAGGTATAACATACAATATATATAATATATATATTATACATACCTCTGTTTTTTTTTTAACCGGTGTTCGGTTGGGTTCTGATGGCTAGTCACATCAGTTTTTTGCTATTCTATTCTTAGGTGACAGTGACAGAAAGAGGTTAAGGAGAAAAAAAATGCAAATTTTTTCTTTTACTTAAAAGACTTGTAAAACCTTACTAAAACTTAAAACTTTAATGAATACAGGTTTGGAACAACATTAGAGTGAGTAAATAATAACATCATTTTAGAGGTGAACTGTCCCTTTAAGGACAGCATGTTAACTATAGGCTGCGCTGCTGTCAATTTAAGACGTGCATCTAATATACAGACACACGCAAATTTACTTTCACCGACTGTGTTTATGTTAACCTTGTTAGCACAGTAAGACTACTTAGTCCAGGCAGTAATCAAGTTTAGTGCGCTAGCACGCGAAAACGGCACCCCTGCCGTGAAAAGCACCCTCGTCGCGTTTGTAGATAACCGCCTTAAAGTCGGCATGAAACGGAAGTTGAGATCGTCTTTTTCTCCTTATTGTGACGTATATCCGAGTGAAACGGCTTCTGAAATTAGAAAAAAATGTAGGGCGAGGCTTGATTTCGTCCTTCGGGAATTGATTGGATCGTTGGAAGTTGGGCGTTGCTAACAAAATGGAGGCAGATTTGAAGTTTGCACTCAGTTGTGGAGAAAAACTCGATCTATCTCTTAAATAAATGTATTTTCTCTCTAATTCTTTTCTACATATGTTACTGAGCATATTTCCTCACTTTTCACTGGTTTATGCTACATATTTCACTTATTTTAAGCTTTTTATGGCTTTATTTCTGTCAAACTTTTTTCTCAGTTCTCCCATATAAGGGGGGAGCTCCATAAGCGCGTTAACACACGCTGCATTCCTCAGTGCGAGCGGTCACTACAAGCTGTTCGTCCGTCTATATTGAGTAATTTTTACATAAAAAAATGCTTTTATTTCTCATATATTTCTCTCTTTTTGTCTCAAGTCCTTCTTGAAGAAGGTAGGCTACTGTGTACACCGAGAAAAATGCACTTAACCACCATGCTACGATCAGTGAAAGGTTTCTGAGAGGCGGTGCAGAAACGAGATGGGGCGATAACCCCGCCCTCGCGCCATAGCACATGACCAGGAGAGAAGAGAGGTCGTTTCGATGGGGGAGGGAAAGTTAACATATTTGATTAAAGGGTAACTAAACCCTAGACCAACTTTTTTTAGTTAATGATCTGTAATTATAGATTATAAGGGTAAATACATTTTTAAAAAATAATGAAGTGCACAGATAAATCAGTTATAGTTAACACTACAATATTAAATATAAAATACGAATTGTAAAATTTGATTTCATGCCGCCTTTAAAACGAATACCAATCATTAGCGTTCTCGTTATATATCACATTTTACTCTCATTAAAGTCCAGATATTATGTAACCAAAGCTTGTTTCTGAATTCAAATAAAAAAATTATCTCGCAAAATACTTTATTTTTTATCAAAAATGTCTGAATAATTATTGGTTTGATTGTATGTATGTATGCATGTATGTATTCGTTTTAAGGCGGTTATCTACAAATGCGCGTTCTCGCGACGAGGGTGCTTTTTCGGCACAAGGGGTGCCGTTTTCGGCACAACACCGGCAAGGCTTTAAAACGCATGCAAATAATGAACTTTCGTGATTGTGAATAACTATAGTGTTCCGTGAGTATAACTCTCTGACACCAGCCCTTACTGGCATTGCAAGCGTGTCTAGCACTGTGTAGTGATTGGATATTATCTCATATCAGCGCGTAGACTCACAGGCACACTGCAAAAACAAAACAAAAAAGACAACCCAATTCACAAGCGAACCGTGAATGCCGTACCGAACGGTTAAATATAATATATAAAGCGTTTGTGCAAAACTGCGGGAAAACTGCAGAAAAAGTGTGGGTGTTGAACCCTCTCACAAGGAAAAGTGTGGGTGTTAAAACACCCACATCCCCCACGGGTGCGACGCCCCTGCCGCTACCATATACAGAACATGTTAAGATATGGTGCTATATAGCACCAAAAGTGGTTCCTCTATGATTACGACGAAGAACCATATAGAACCTTTTTTTTTTAGAGTGTAAGGCTGAAACTACAGCGTCTTTCTGTTTTTAATACATTTGTTGAATATATGTCTTGATTACAGTGATCTACTGCGCGAGCAAGCATCAGTTGTGCGCTCGGTTATTAATGGCATTAAAATGCCGCCACAGCATTTGTGGATCCGGTGACGCGCATTCATTCATTGACTCGTTTGTGAGTCGATCCTTTTTTATTCATTTGGATTTTGCAGCGATGCGCAGACCGATCGATGGCTGACTTGAAGCAGTGCATGCCGGTTAGAAATTTTGTCCGATTTGAGGCAGCTCCGACGCCACATGAAAGTGATGTATGTCAACAAAGTGCCGCGAGAGCGATTCGAGTTTCTCCAGAGCAGCTGCATGAGGCTACACGGACTCTGATGACGACACAGCTGTTCCACGATTGGCCAGATTCACCGCATGACAGCGATCACGCGTTTCGTGTTTATTCTAAAACCTTCAGCTCCACTAATGGGTACAAATCTGTTTTTTATAACAGTAAAACCTCCTTTCAGGTAGTCGCGATGTTATGTTGTCATGTTTATCAAAATAAAACTGATAAAAAATGTAGACCCCACTTCATTGATAGTGTAGGATTATATGTTGAACTCTATTCTTGTCTTCTTATTCGGCTACTCTCGCTGTTCAGTTGCATCCAGCCGCAGCCAATGTCGAACACACTTTTTCATTTTGCCGGTTTGGCCTTGCACGAGCCACGCACACAACTGTCTAAGAAAACCTCATGTCACTAGATGGCAGTATTCTGCCAAAACTGACACCAGCAAGGAGAGCGTTATTCTGCCTATAAGACGCTTTATGTGTCCTCGTTATAAAGACGAGGAAAACGCTTAACAGGCTAACGATAAAAAATATTAAAGGCTACTTTGTATAGGCAAGCAGATTAAATCAGGTTATGAACACAACATTGTTCATCGCAACATTTTTCTCCCATAGAAAACCATTCTAAAATGCTTAATATGCAATATAGCGCATGTTCAATAAAGTGTATAGGCTACTTTTAATATCACCAAGCAGACACTTCACATGTTTGATAAGAGTCCTGGCCTGAAGACATCTACATTTACATTTAGTCATTTAGCAGACGCTTTTATCCAAAGCGACTTACAAGTGAGAGCAATAGAAGCAACTAGAACAGTCAAAGGCTACAGTATGCAAGTGCTGTAACAAGTCTCAGTTAATCTAACACAGAACACACAATAATATTCAGTTACAGTCAAAGCGCCGCCTGCTGACAGAAGGAAGTGTGGCACATCAAATTACTTAAATGCATCCCGCTTAAATACATCTTGCTCACTATTCGCTGTTTTCCTGAGGCCACCGGGTGGCAAAAAAAAAAAAACGCTATATAAATGAGGGTGACTTGACCTGCACCTAGAGACGACCACAATGCAGCCCTGAATGTAAGCAGAGACCATGATGACTAGACAAACACAAGACAGATGCGAAGACTTCGTCGATTAGAGTAGACAACCCTCTGTACAGACCTTCAGCCATGACTACAAGACCCAGACAAGTCTTCTGCACAGACCCCAATGGCCAACCTCACCTCCTCCCCACATGCCTGAATCCCGATCTTCAAGCAGGAGTTGGATGAAATATTCTGAATATAATCAAGCCACAATCAAACTTGTGATATAGCCTGGAATCATAACATCATGTTCGTTCTTTTGACCAGAGGAGAACTGGTCCCCTGAATGAGTCTGGTTTCGCCTGATGGCGTTTGTGTTCATTGCCACTGTTGCCTCTGGCTTGCTTAGGTGGGGACACTTAATATTCAGCAATATTATTGATTTGACAGCATTGACACTATTGGATGAGAGCTGAACAATGACACTATTGCCTTTTTAGAGCTGCTTTAGAGCAGAATTGAATTCTGTTTACAATATTGATCAGAACTTTCCTGTTTATCACTGTAAAGCTGCTTTGAAACAATCTGTTTTGTATAAAGCGCTGTATTGTATAAAGAGGTGGTGGAGACTTTGTGGAAGTGGTTTTTATTAGTTTTGCAGTCAGTATCACACTTATTAATTTGCCAAACACCACAGGTTTTCCCCATTACTCACATTGTTTATATATTTTAGGACTGCATTTTAGACCAAAGTTTACAACTAATGTGAACTTACATCAAATTCAAACCCTAACGGATTACTTACAACACAAGTCTCTAATTAAACATATGCAAATTTAAAACATTTCATACATGGATACTGGCGTGTTCCAACCTTACAATAACTGGGCAACTTTTTTCACTTCATTTACACAGCAGTTGTTGTAAAACAAACAAACTGCTAAATTTCTTTTGTCATATCATATGGCTACTTTCTTGCTAACCATAGAGCTTCTTCAACTAAAATTAATAGTTTTAATTAAGTTAAGCCCGCTGCCTTTTTCTAGTCTTTCTGATGTGTTGTATAGTCATTGTCTGTTTTAGAGTTTTATACTGGTCCCAAGGATGGCATATCACACTATACAGTAGAGAAGACATTGTTTGCAAGATCAATAGTTTATAAGTAAATAGTTGATATATCTGAAACAATCACTGAAATTCCATGTGCAAAAAAAGCATATGAAAACATTAAATTAAATGTATAAAATGAGAAAAATTACACTTAAAAAATTTTCTTAAAGACATTCAGTGTATGCAAACCAGTATTCAAGTGTATGGGGTATTTGGGCAAGTACCTTTACATACATCAGAAGCCAGCAATGGAGTGATTGTAAAGAAACATTTTCTGCCAGATGTTTTCTTCATATGGTGTGGTCCCAAAAGAATTGATGCTATACACATAATTCTTGAAATTAATTAAAAAGCATCTATCAATAGTTAAACAAATAATTCACCCAAAGGTCCTATTTAAAAACATAACAGATCCAGTATTTGCAACAAAACAAAGCAATCACTCAGTCAAGCTAATATATAGTCCAAAATCACTTATTAAACTGGTATCTTTGTTAAGGGCTCAATGCTTCCCATTGGGACAACAAAATAATCATTAACATATCTGCAACTTCTAAAGTTGACAAACACCAATTCTGAAGTGATTATCTCTAATACAAAGGCTGCATATACTAAAAGGTTTTAGGCAGAACAGAAATAATGCTCAAATGTTACAAAGCACACAATGGTGAACATGTTAAAATACTGGCATCAAAAAAATAACTAAAATTCACTTTGGAAACTATTCTCTGAATGAGGGTGAATTTAATTTAGTTTCAAAATAGAGATATTTAAACGTATGGCACAATCCCTGAACAAAAAACCTTCACTTAACTTCCTGAGGCTAAAGCAAAATATTTCAAATATTTCAACTTGAACACTTAACATTCCCAAATTAAAAGAAATGTGCATTTGGCAGATTTCAGAACAAAATCCTATAAAAGTCAAATAAAATCACATAAAAAGGATGGTTCATGGTTTACTGGTGCAGAGGATAAGCCGTCATCACTATTGATACTTCTGTTTGGTTAAGAATAAACCTGCAGAAAAAAATGTGTTGGGGTAATTCATACAAGTGCTGAGGGTCTCTTGAGCACAGCACAGTATTTCATATGAGCTCTATCTGCCTTCAGCTGAACATTCAACAGGGTGAAGATGGAGATCTCCTGCAGAAAAAGACAACACACCATTATCCACTGCAAAAAAAAAAAAAACATGATCTGTTACTGCTAGGATGTTCCAAGATGTAACTTAGGTGTTGATATGCAGTTTCTATTATGTTTAAAGTGGTTTTTAGCTCAGGGCCAATCCAAACTTTGTTGGTGCCCTGGGAGAGATTTTTGATAGGCACACCCACCCACCAAAATGCTAAAATGGATTCAGATTTACTTCAAAAAACAAAACTTTTTCATTTATATTATAAAAATGCTAAGTATATAATTTGTAATTTGGAAAAGGTTGTTTGTCAAATTTGTTACCTTTAAAATATTTAATAAAATAAAATATTCAGAGCTTGAAGTGGAAATTATTAGGGGATGCAATTATTATGGCTGGATATTGTTCAGTACCTCACAATGCAATGCGTATTATGCGACAGACTCAGTCACCTTTCAAGCCATGTTTATTTATATAGCTCTTTATGCAACAGATGCATAAAGAGCAGTTAATTTCATCTACAAAGCAGTTCTGCAAAAAAATATTTCATCGTCCACCTCAGTGTGTCTAAACCTGTGGGTCTTTCTTGAGCTGTGACAGAACAGAGTACTGGCAGCTCTCACAGGCCCTGTTTACACCTGGTAGTAAGATGCATTTTATTCGATCGGTTCACAAGTGGACGGCACTAAATACAGGTCCACTTTCGACCACTTCCCGAGGTAGTCAAAAATACATTTGACCAAATTGCTTTTGTAGTGTCAAAAAGACTGCCAACTCACCTAATGTGTAAACATTATGGGAAGCAAGCTAACCAGACGGGATTAAAACAACTGGAGACACAAGTTTGCTTTGAAGACGAAAAACATACCAAGCACAATGTTCTCTCACCATTCCTAATTTCCTAACATGTACTCACAGCGTTCGGCATGGTCTTGCAGCTGTCAGAGCAGAAACGAAAGCTGCTGCTCTCCGTATGTTTTTCCGTCGTCTATGGGCACGTTCATATGTAACTTACGCAAGCTTATTTTGTCCATTAGATCGAAAGATATAGCTGCCAGGGCGTTGCTAGTTTCTGAATGGTTTTGAAAAATGTTGATACACTATATGGACAAAAGTATTGGGACAACTCTTAATTATTTAAATCAGTGGTTTGAATCAGCCACATTGCCAAAGGTGTACAAAATCAAGCAACTAGCCATGCAGTCTGAATGTTTTGAAAAAAAAATGGGTAGATCTGAAGAGCTCCGTGAATTCAAGTGTGGTACTGTGATAGGATGCCAACTTTGCAATAACTCTGTTTGTGAAATTTCATCCCTGCTAGATATTCCACTGTCAACTGTAAGTGGTATTATTGGAAAGTGGAAGCATTTAGGAGTGGCAGCATTCATCCACGAAGTGGAAGACCACGTAAAGTCACAGAGCGGGCTCACTGAGAGCTGAGGATCTAAAAGTCGCCAACGCTTTACTGATTCCATAGACAAAGACTTCCAAACTTCCACTGCCATGACATTCTACTGGATGAATGTGCAAGAATTCCAAAAGAAACACTCTAAAATCTTGTGGAAAGCCTTCCCAGAAAAGTGGAAGCTGTTATAGATACAAAGGGGGGACTAACTCCATTTTAATGTCTATGTATTTAGAATGCAATGTCATTACATTCCCTGTTGGTGTAATGGTCAGGTGTTCCAATACTTTTGTCCATATAGTAGGGCTGCAGCTATCGGTTCTTTTTGTAATCGATTAATCGAGCACTTAATCGATCGAATAATCGGATAAAAAAAAAAAGTTTTTAAACAACCAAAACAAATAATGCATAACGAAAAATGAAGAGGAAAAGCAATTAACTGTATTAATATGCACAACAGGTTTCATGATATAATCTAGCCCTGACATCAAAGTAAATATCTTTTATGTAGATTTCCACACCTGTAGCATTTACCATTAGGCTACAAACAAATAATATATAATTTCTGGGGTGAGCCTATTTTCTATAGTAACCTAGCAACCTGTGTGTGTGTGTGTGTGTGTGTGTGTGTGTGTGTGTGTTTTTTTTTTCTTTCTTTTTTTCACAGCGCTGGATGTCATATGGCGATTGTGAAACACACGGGACACTTCACTGCATGATTTCATAAATCATTATGATTTCATAAAATATAAAATAAAATACACGAAAACACAACATTGCCAGAAGTTTTTGGCCAAACTTCAAAAGCCTGTTTAAATTATTAAAACTAGAAGCATATCTTCACTTTAATATTACATTTATCGTGTGAACTACTTATATACAACATGTTATTGGCCTATGCATGCATGTATGGGACAAAGGGGAACAGGTCGCATTTGCAGCAGATAAATGCTGCCCATCATAAATCAAAGCACGAAACAGACGGGGTTCGGAGGAGAAGACCGGAAAATGTGACATAATGGACAATATTCGTCTGTATTTGCAATACACGAGCCGAGGTTCAGCCAGTGCGAATGCACAACGGGCGCGCAGCTCCCGCGCTCCTGCCCTGCCAACACTGCTTGCGCATGCGGTGTGAAGACGGCGTCAGGCTTCATTGCAGTTTGGTACGTCAGAAATACATACATTAATTTTCAATAGAACGCTGCATTTGGCTTGCATCACATGCATTGCGGTGCATTTTAGGTGAAGCATCCGTTCGAAAAACCACGTCACAACATCACGTACCAGTGTATACAGTGAACGCATGCTGAAATTATTGTTGCGAGGCTACATAAAAGTTTAAGCATATGTGATGCATTGCCACGATTGGTCTGACCGACACGTGAGAGACGAGGGTGCGTGTGTGTGTGTGTGTGTGTGAAGGGGTTCTTTTTTTTAGGCTATACTCTCTTGCAATTGAACGTGAATACGTTTACTACTTAAAAACATCAAAGCTAAACATCATATCTAGTCAAACCACATCACGACATCGCTACAAATATAGTATGGGATTAAAATCAGGGAACATCAATGTATAGGCTTAGGCTACGTTACCATTGAAGTCGTGCTGCTGTGGAACTTTGCAGTAGACACATTGCACCTTGTTCTCTTCTTTTTTAAGAATGTAATGATCCCAAACTTTAGACATTCTCTGCCGTTTATGGACATCTTTACTCTCCACCATCACGCCAACTAAATTCAAAATGTATCATGCGCTATGGTGTACTTCCTGAACATTGAACAGAGGTCCGTGTGAATCCGATCCCTGCGCATATAGTGCGCGTCATAGGAATTTAACAAGGCTTCGAGGCAGAATTTTTGTCTTGAGGAATTTTTGTAATCGAGTAACTCAATGAATCGTTTCAGCCCTACCATTTAGTGTATATGCAGTTGGTACGGTGTCCTAGGCAGTTTCTTGGGCGTTGCTAAGCGTTTGCTAGGATGTTCTGAGTGTTTTTATGTATTGCTATGTGGCTGCTAGATTCTGAGTGGTTTAGAACCTTGTTATGTGGTTTGCTCATCAGCAAATGTGCTGCTTCTGTTATAAATGTAAACGCACATCATGATTAAACAGATTTTTTCAAACCTTTTTGAAATTGTAAACATTGTGCTTGTAACTGCACTCATTATAAACCCACCAATGTAACAGATATTGAGAAAATTAGGTTGTTAGCCAACAAAAGAAAGCTGCACAAGGTAGCGCACCTGTTGTATGGACTCCTTGCTTGGGTCGCCTGTTTCCCAAAAAAGCGTCATCTCTGGTCTCTTTCCCACTTTACGGAAGTTGACTGCCTTTAGTCCCTCTAAAGACTTCAAGAAAAAGAAAGCACATTATTTATTATTCATTATTTAATGCATTATTAAAAAGCAATGAATACTTTTTTTCTGTTGTGGCCATTTATAGTGTGCTGGTTTATAGCTCAGCTTCATAACACATTACATTCAATGTATTTAAATGGGTATTCACAGCTGGCAAAATGGGCTTTTAATTAAACTTGGCTGCCTATGTGGCAGAAAGGCAAAAAATTAAATAAACTGAAAAATCGGTGCTACCAGACACAAACTACCCATTTCCCGTTTTACAAATAGGTAGGACAACTTGCCGCCCAAGGCCACTCTCAGTCTGCTCCTATTGAATAGGCATTGACCACAGTCTAATACTGCCTTGCTTTAAGTAGGAAATACTTCTTAACAAATTTTCTGTCAATACAATAGTTTTTGTATTGTTCCCAGGTGCAAAAATTCAAAAGAGCATGAATTTCTTAGTCCAGGTAACATGGAGAAAGAGTAAAAATATGCTACTAACATTGTGCATTGTACACATAGAGACTCTTTCACCTAGATATTATCACATAGAGACTGTGTCTGTTCCCCGAATTAACAAATACAAAAAAAAACATCAAAACCATTGTCCAACAAATAAACAACCGATATAATACAGATGAACAAATGATAACGCTTGGGTTGCTGAATATTCGATCGCTTTGCCCAAAAGTGCTTATTGTTAATGATATGATTACATACAGATAATAATCTAGATGTGCTGTGTTTGTGCTGATTATTGTTATAAACACGAGCCGCGTCTGAAAGGTAAAGGGGGAGGGGTTGCTGTAATTTATAATAATATATTCAGTATTACTCAGAAGTCTAGTTTCAAATATAATTCCTTTGAAGTCTTGGAGCTTTATGTAATGTTATGTAGTGTAAATGATAAATCCCGTTTAACATTTGTGTTAGCTAATGTATACAGGCTAATGTATACAGTCAAATTACATATAAACTAAATTACTGATCTGCCCACATTGTCACTGTATGATAGTTGAAATGAGCTAGATGACATCACCGTTTTCTCCGGAGTGGCTGTATGGCCGAATAAAATCTGTTGCATTATTTTCCTGTTTAACACTGTGAAGCTGCTTTGAAACAATCTGCATTGTAAAAAGCGCTATATAAATAAAGTTGACTTGACTTGATTGTAACAATACAAAGCGGGTTGAAAATCGGCAAACGTACACTAAGCCTAAAAAAGTTTTCATATCCTCGGGTATAGAGGTCAAACAACTTGATATAAAAATGTACCATCTTAATCTAAAAGTAACTTGACAGTAGGCAAACGTGACTTTTGATAAGGAAAAAAAGGTAAATGTTCCTATTTTTCATATATTATTTTTTCATGGGAGATGAAACCTAATACAAGACTGTATTGTTTGAGGTCTAATGTGTTTGGAAAATTAGGTATTGTTCCTGCATACAAGCTAAACTATAGCATAGATGCTGCTAATTTCAACAGAAAATCTCCACCTCTATTTTTAAAAATACTTGTCTCACAGATCTCTACTCTACAGGGTTTGGGCAAAATAATGTGAACATCCATTATTATAGGGGTAAATATAATTTGTGTAGGCTACAGAGAAGAAACAAGCATTGCCCAATTGTTGATTATTTTAAGAACAACAGTTAGTAACACTATTTCACAGTGTCCTTGTTATATATGTTACACGTACTTACCATGGTAATAATAGTACATTATGCTTAATTACATGCAACTAACCATAAACCAAACCCTAAATATTATATATATATATATATATATATATATATATATATATATATATATATATATATATATATATATATATATATATATATATATATATATATATATATATATATAAAATTGACACAACAGGGTGGACATGATATGTTATATGCTATTAGAAAGGCTTCTAAAAATGAGGAAAAGAGAGAAAAGTTTGACTGATCCATACTTTATTCTTGGAGTTGCTTTCCTTCAAAGGAAATGTCACTTCTAGCAAGTTGGACTGGAGTTTGAGGGACATAAACGCATTAATAGGTTTTACACATAATAAATATGTAAATATAACAATACATTTAATTTTATGTCAAAGAGAATAAGTAAATGTACTAATAGGTACAAGGTATAATAGATACACTCATCTAAAGGATTATTAGGAACACCATACTAATACTGTGTTTGACCCCCTTTCGCCTTCAGAACTGCCTTAATTCTACGTGGCATTGATTCAACAAGGTGCTGAAAGCATTCTTTACAAATCTTGGCCCATATTGATAGGATAGCATCTTGCAGTTGATGGAGATTTTTGGGATGCACATCCAGGGCACGAAGCTCCCGTTCCACCACATCCCAAAGATGCTCTATTGGGTTGAAATCTGGTGACTGTGGGGGCCGTTTTAGTACAGTGAACTCATTGTCATGTTCAAGAAACCTATTTGAAATGATTCAAGCGTTGTGACATGGTGCATTATCCTGCTGGAAGTAGCCATCAGAGGATGGGTACATGGTGGTCATAAAGGGATGGACATGGTCAGAAATAAAATGCTCAGGTAGGCTGTGGCATTTAAACGATGCCCAATTGGCACTAAGGGGCCTAAAGTGTGCCAAGAAAACATCCCCCACACCATTACACCACCTGCACAGTGGTAACAAGGCATGATGGATCCATGTTCTCATTCTGTTTACGCCAAATTCTGACTCTACCATCTGAATGTCTCAACAGAAATCGAGACTCATCAGACCAGGCAACATTTTTCCAGTCTTCAATTGTCCTATTTGGTGAGCTTGTGCAAATTGTAGCTTCTTTTTCCTATTTGTAGTGTAGATGACTGGAACCCGGTGGGGTCTTCTGCTGTTGTTGCCCATCCGCCTCAAAGTTGTGCGTGCTTGTTGCTTCACAAATGCTTTGAAGCATACCTCGGTTGTAACGAGTGGTTATTTCAGTCAAAGTTGCTCTTCTATCAGCTTGAATCAGTCGGCTCATTCTCCTCTGACCTCTAGCATCAACAAGGCAGGACTGCCGCATTCTGGATGTTTTTTCCCTTTTCACACCATTCTTTGTAAACCCTAGAAATGGTTGTGCGTGAAAATCCCAGTAACTGAGCAGATTGTGAAATACTCAGACCGGCCCGTCTGGCACAAACAACCATGCCACGCTCAAAATTGCTTAAATCACCTTTCTTTCCCATTCTGACATTCAGTTTGGAGTTCAGGAGATTGTCTTGACCAGGACCACACCCCTAAATGCATTGAAGCAACTGCCATGTGATTGGTTGATTAGATAATTGCATTAATGAGAAATTGAACAGGTGTTCCTTATAATCCTTTAGGTGAGTGTATATAGGTACTAATAATTTTGGGTTAATTGGGGTACGTCTATGCATGAAAAACAATGTGGTATGAAACTTGATTAACATTTTATGTAAAATAAGCAGTATTGTTTCATGGGGACATAAAATCCACTGCTTTTAGAATGGATGGATGTGCTTTTTTGACCTTCAAAATCTCATTTACTGCCATTATAAAGCTGGGAAGAGCCAGGGCATTTTTTAAATAAAATTCCAATTGTGTTCGTCTGAAAAAGAAAGTCATATACACCTAGGATGGCTTGAGGGTGAGTAAATAATGGGATCTTTTTCATTTTTGGGTGAGATATCCCTTTACGGCAAACATTCCCAAACATAGGAGTAAGCATTTACAGCACACCGATCAAAATTGAGTTTTTTCAAAGAGAGGGTCAAAAACATGATAGAAAATAGCCTATTACTTCTAAATTGTTTTTTGCTAACATTATAAGTGGACCTCAGGGAACATTATGCAGAAAAGCAGCTCATGACTCCTTTAAAAGACCTTTGATAGGCCATTGCATTCACATGCCTTTTCATGGCTCTTATGGTCAAATAAGTGTGAAAATGACACCAATGTAAATAGTTGAATAAGTCATACGTACATTACAGTAGATTCGTTTCTGCACTCCGTAGCGAAGCACAAGCACATCAAAGGACTGGTCCAGAACCCCCATGACCATAGCCTCTGAATCCAGAGGACCACACTCCTACAAACAACAACACACTCATAAATAAATGGTTTGTTTACCAACATCATGTCTGCCTTTGCAGATCAATAACTATGCTTACAAATACATATTAAATGTATTTTGCTCCAATTTGTCCAACGTTTACTTTATTACTATTTACATAAACTGAAGATTTTTACTTTAAGTGCAAGCAAATGATAAATAAAACCCCCTTGAGCATCTTTCTTATGATGCATACCTTCACAAAGACAGCAAAGAAAAGTTCAGAGCTCAACTCTTGAACTCTCTTTGAAGCAGTCTTCCTGTCATTGCAGTGGGATGCCTGTTTGTGTACTTCCTCTCCTGAGAGACTCAAATGTGGCCCACAGTCTGTAACGACACACAGAATAAATATGAGGCTCCAGATAAAACAGCAATGAACTTAAAGTCTGCACAAACAGGAAGTTGTGTATTTTGGAATTAAACGCAATACTGAATGAGAAAAAGTAGAGGTTGGGGCTTGATTTTAATACACATCCTCGCAACAACCGTTTTGAACACAAACATTTAAATTTCTCATAAGGCAGCTTTTATTATAATAACAATGTTATAATAAATGTTTAATGTTATAATTATGTTTCTGTTTTGAAGAACAGGTTGAGAAAAAATAGAATGAATATGTAATATAGTGCATATATTTTTCAACATGCTGCTCTATATAGTAAATGTTTTTGTGATTTAGTATTTTTATGGACACTCAATGGCTTTTCTGAGGTAAATATTTTATTGATGTCTTTCTAAGGTTGAAACATATGGAAGGATATCGCGGACAATTTTCAAAAGGAATTGCAAATTGTATTTGCAATTGCGTTTTCAATTTGTGGACGCATAAAATGTGACAATCCAAACGTGATTGCAAATCGCGCATTGCCATTTGCATTTTCGTTTACGCGAACGCACAACGACTGCCAAATTTCAAATGGAAAAGCAAAGTCTGTTTGCAATTGCATTTCCAATGTCTTACAAGTTATGACCCTGCCATTTTGGAATAGCAATAGAAAAATCACCTATTTGCTCTTTCATTTCCTCCGTGTCCTGACACAACCTGCACAAAATTCAAATGGAATCGCAATCCCCTTTGCGTTTGCATTTCCGATGCCTAACACAGTCAACAGTCAATCAGGCTTGAGGGCGGGGTTTATTGATGTAGTCGGAAAGTAGGCCACGCCCTCAAGTGGTGGAAAACAGGGGATTTGGCTATTTTTGTAATAAAAACCAAGTTTAAACTCTTTAGTTCAAACAAAGTCAAAATGCAGAACTGATTGTATGTTCACCTGCAACCAGAAAAACCCAGCAAATAAGAAAAGTGACATGACTGCAATTGGTAGGCTATATATCAGACAAATATCATCATATTCCAACGGACACAGTAAATTATCATGATGAGTTAAAATCAGAAAATCTATAGAAACTTGACATGATGTGAGTGGTGTGTTGTCCATATGATTCTGTGCTCAAGAGCCAAAAGCGATCAAAAAAGAAAACTACATGTGACATTCAATCGCAGTTCATGTTCGTTTCGTATACCTCCTCAGATGATCTGATTTTATTCTTCATTTCAGCCTTTTATTCAACATTATTATTTTCATCATATGTAGCCGATTCCTATTCATTTAACTATATTTGTATCTTTATTTTGACATTTAGCAGATTTGACAGAACAGCTCAACAACAGAACCTGGATGCACACATTATCAAATTTTCACGCACCTGCAGCGTTTCTGACAACAGAGAAAAACTGAATAAAATAATATAAGTAAAAAGCATAAAATAAATAAACACTAAATATTTCTCACTTAGCCTAAATAATTAATACATTAAGATGACAAAACGAAAAACTACTAAATCCGATTGAATCTTAAAAAGAACAGGCTTTTTTTTTCTCGTCAGACTAATTTTTTTCGTCAAATAAAAATAGCAGTCTATTCGCTCGCTCAGCGCTGCTGGCTCAACCCAGAATGCCCTTTGTGACATGCTGGCTCGAAAATGTTTTTTTTTCTATAGCCAGGAGTCAGGAACCTTTTTGGACCAAAGAGCCATTTTTCATTTTTGGTTAAAGCATTTAAGCATCAAGAGCCACAGTAAAAATATATACAATTATTATTTAAACTCCTACGCGGATTATCATAAATACAACACATTTATTTTTCACAAGGGTCAAACCGTAAGTAGCCTACCAGCGAAATGTTTCAAAATGTCTTTTTGCCCCAGTTTCAATAAAAGGATAGGCCTATTTTAAAGATTATATATTGAGCTGATCTTTAAACCGAATATAGCATATTTTGCTTTTACCATACAGCAAAAAATAAATAAAATAAAAAAAACTTAAAAAAATAAAAAGGCCTATATATAGGCCTACACATTTTAAAGGTCCCGTTCTTCGTGTTTTTTTGAAGCTTTGATTGTGTTTACAGTGTGCAATATAACATGTGTTCATGTTTCACGTGTAAAAAAAACAACTGTACAGGGAGTGCAGAATTATTAGGCAAATGAGTATTTTGACCACATCATCCTCGTTATGCATGTTGTCTTACTCCAAGCTGTATAGGCTGGAAAGCCTACTACCAATTAAGCATATTAGGTGATGTGCATCTCTGTAATGAGAAGGGGTGTGGTCTAATGACATGAACACCCTATATCAGGTGTGCATAATTATTAGGCAACTTCCTTTCCTTTGGTAAAATGGGTCAAAAGAAGGACTTGACAGGCTCAGAAAAGTCAAAAATAGTGAGATATATTGCAGAGGGATGCAGCAGTCTTAAAATAGCCAAGCTTCTGAAGCGTGATCATCGAACAATCAAGCGTTTCATTCAAAATAGTCAACAGGGTCGCAAGAAGCGTGTGGAAAAACCAAGGCGCAAAATAACTGCCCGTGAACTGAGAAAAGTCAAGCGTGCAGCTGCCAAGATGCCACTTGCCACCAGTTTGGCCATATTTCAGAGCTGCAACATCACTGGAGTGCCCAAAAGTACAAGGTGTGCAATACTCAGAGACATGGCCAAGGTAAGAAAGGCAGAAAGTCGACCACCACTGAACAAGACACACAAGCTGAAACGTCAAGACTGGGCCAAGAAATATCTCAAGACTAATTTTTCTAAGGTTTTATGGACTGATGAAATGAGAGTGAGTCTTGATGGGCCAGATGGATGGGCCCGTGGCTGGATTGGTAAAGGGCAGCGAGCTCCAGTCCGACTCAGACGCCAGCAAGGTGGAGCTGGAGTACTGGTTTGGGCTGGTATCATCAAAGATGAGCTTGTGGGGCCTTTTCGGGTTGAGGATGGAGTCAAGCTCAACTCCCAGTCCTACTGCCAGTTTCTGGAAGACACCTTCTTCAAGCAGTGGTACAGGAAGAAGTCTGCATCCTTCAAGAAAAACATGATTTTCATGCAGGACAATGCTCCATCACACGCGTCCAAGTACTCCACAGCGTGGCTGGCAAGAAAGGGTATAAAAGAAGAAAATCTAATGATATGGCCTCCTTGTTCACCTGATCTGAACCCCATTGAGAACCTGTGGTCCATCATCAAATGTGCGATTTACAAGGAGGGAAAACAGTACACCTCTCTGAACAGTGTCTGGGAGGCTGTGGTTGCTGCTGCACGCAATGTTGATGGTGAACAGATCAAAACACTGACAGAATCCATGGATGGCAGACTTTTGAGTGTCCTTGCAAAGAAAGGTGGCTATATTGGTCACTGATTTGTTTTTGTTTGGTTTTTGAATGTCAGAAATGTATATTTGTGAATGTTGAGATGTTATATTGGTTTCACTAGTAAAAATAAATAATTGAAATGGGTATAAATTAGTTTTTTGTTAAGTTGCCTAATAATTATGCACAGTAATAGTCACCTGCACACACAGATATCCCCCTAAAATAGCTAAAACTAAAAACCACTTCCAAAAATATTCAGCTTTGATATTAATGAGTTTTTTGTGTTCATTGACAACATGGTTGTTGTTTAATTATTAATGTTGTAAAATTAATCCTCAAAAATACAACTTGCCTAATAATTCTGCACTCCCTGTATTTTTAACACAATTTACTTATCTGTATACCGCTGTTTTCACTGTCCTAAAAACGGCTGATGACTTCCTTTATTCTATGAAGTCCCTCCTTCAGAAATACGTAACGAGTTCTGATTGTGCCAGCGGTTCCCGTGTTGTGCTTTGACCGCAGCTTAGCAAACGTGGCACGGTTCCTGTGTTGTGATTCGACAGCAGCTTAGCGCACGTGGAAAGGTCACGCCTCTTAACGGGAGATATATGCGCTTAATGATCTCTACAGCGTCCCTGGGAAAGCCAAACAAAGGTGATTTGACTCCGGGATGAAAATAACAGCGTCTCGACGACATGGCGACAAACACAGTCAAACGCAACACTTCCTTTTCTCCACGCGACACGTCCTCTTCTCCACGTGGGACAGCAACAAGACCACTCCCCCTTTTTCCACGTATTCTTGTGGGCGGAGGTTAGTCTGTTCTACTGTTCTACTGACGTCATTTATGAAGGAAGTACCAGGATGTAGTCCAAGCCAGCCGTTCGCTGTAGGCTTTGAAAGGGAACTTCTGTTAAATAAAATATCTCCCTTGGCATTGAACTTTGAGCTTTATAATTTTACAGGTATTATTTATGCTCTAACAGTAACATTACACACTAACTAAAGTTTGAACAATGGGATCACGAAGAATGGGACCTTTAAACCGCTTAACTGTATATTAATCTGTCAAAATTCGTACTTTTGGTTAAAGCATCCCTAATCTTCATTTCTTCTTGACAATTTGCTTGCAACCAGAGCAGTCTTCTTTTGGTTTCTTTTTGTTTGGTTGGCAGGTGATAAATAGTCTATTTCCAGGTTTTTGGCTTTGTTTGAAGTGCAAAAAACTACACAGTAGTTTTATGACTTTTTTGTTGTTGTTGCTAAATAGACACATTGGATATTTCTCCCCATGTTCTTAGGAATGAATAATGATGAGAAAGTCCTTGGTTTTACACCACTTGAGGGCGTGGCCTACTTTCCGACTACATCAATAAACCCCGCCCTCAAACCTGATTGACAGTTGACTGTGTTAGGCCACAAACAAAAGCCACATGCACTCTGACTCAACACAAGAGTTGACTCACCAATGGAGGCGGCCAGTAGACGGTGCACTATGACATCAGCATAGCGCCGTATAGGTGAGGTGAAGTGTGTGTAGAGAGGCACATTCAGAGCATAATGACGGAAGAACTTCTCATCCTTCAGAGCTCCAGAACAGAAATACACTGCCATCTAAAGGACAATGACATCAAATAATTCTTATTATATCACGAGACGTTCAACAGTCACCATTAAATCTGTTACAATTCAAAGTAAGTTTATAGCCAACTTGGTTTCATAATTGATTAATAAGCAGAATTTGCTTATTATTACAAATAAACAAGCAGATGGAGACAACAAAAATGACAGATAATTAACATAAGTTATAGAGCCAAAGAGAACATTAAATACAATAAAGTAATCATATAACATAAAAATGAGAAAGTGAGAGATCACTTGAAGGCAGAGAAGTAGAGGAAAATAACTGAAACAATCTGTATTGTATAAAGCACATATATACACACACATACACTCACCTAAAGGATTATTAGGAACACCTGTTCAATTTCTCATTGCAATTATCTAATCAACCAATAACATGGCAGTTGCTTCAATGCATTTAGGGGTGTGGTCCTGGTCAAGACAATCTCCTGAACTCCAAACTGAATGTCAGAATGGGAAAGAAAGGTGATTTAAGCAATTTTGAGCGTGGCATGGTTGTTGGTGCCAGACGGGCCAGTCTGAGTATTTCATAATCTGCTCAGTTACTGGGATTTTCACGCACAACCATTTCTAGGGTTTACAAAGAATGGTGTGAAAAGGGAAAAACATTCAGTATGCGGCAGTCCTGTGGGCAAAAATGCCTTCTTGATGTTAGAGGTCAGAGGAGAATGGGCCGACTGATTCAAGTTGATAGAAGAGTAACTTTGACTGAAATAACCACTCGTTACAACCGAGGTATGCAGCAAAGCATTTGTGAAGCCACAACACGCACAACATCAAGGTGGATGGGCTACAACAGCAGAAGACCCCACCGGGTACCACTCATCTCCACTACAAATAGGAAAAAAAGAGGCTACAATTTGTACGAGCTCACCTAAATTGGACAGTTAAAGACTGGAAAAATGTTGCCTGGTCTGATGAGTCTCGATTTCTGTTGAGACATTCAGATGGTAGAGTCAGAATTTGGCGTAAACAGAATGAGAACATGGATCCATCATGCCTTGTTACCACTTTGCAGGCTGGTGGTGGTGGTGTAATGGTGTGGGGGATGTTTTCTTGGCACACTTTAGGCCCCTTAGTACCAATTGGGCATCGCTTAAATGCCACGGCCTACCTGAGCATTGTTTCTGACCATGTCCATCCCTTTATGACCACCATGTACCCATCCTCTGATGGCCACTTCCAGCAGGATAATGCACCGTGTCACAAAACTCGAATCCTTTCAAATTGGTTTCTTGAACATGACAATGAGTTCACTGTACTAAAATGGCCCCCACAGTCACCAGATCTCAACCCAATAGAGCATCTTTGGGATGTGGTGGAACGGGAGCTTCGTGCCCTGGATGTGCATCCCACAAATCTCCATCAACTGCAAGATGCTATCCTATCAATATGGGCCAAGATTTCTAAAGAATGCTTTCAGCACCTTGTTGAATCAATGCCACGTAGAATTAAGGCAGTTCTGAAGGCGAAAGGGGGTCAAACACAGTATTAGTATGGTGTTCCTAATAATCCTTTAGGTGAGTGTGTGTGTGTGTATATATATATATATATATATATATACACACATATATATATATATATATACAGTGAGGAAAATAAGTATTTGAACACCCTGCTATTTTGCAAGTTCTCCCACTTAGAAATCATGGAGGGGTCTGAAATTGTCATCGTAGGTGCATGTCCACTGTGAGAGACATAATCTATTTTTAAAAAATCCAGAAATCACAACGTATGATTTTTTAACTTTTTATTTGTATGATACAGCTGCAAATAAGTATTTGAACACCTGAGAAAATCAATGTTAATATTTGGTACAGTAGCCTTTGTTTGCAATTACAGAGGTCAAACGTTTCCTGTAGTTTTTCACCAGGTTTGCACACACTGCAGGAGGGATTTTGGCCCACTCCTCCACACAGATCTTCTCTAGATCAGTCAGGTTTCTGGCCTGTCGCTGAGAAACACAGAGTTTGAGCTCCCTCCAAAGATTCTCTATTGGGTTTAGGTCTGGAGACTGGCTAGGCCACGCCAGAACCTTGATATGCTTCTTACAGAGCCACTCCTTGGTTATACTGGCTGTGTGCTTCGGGTCATTGTCATGTTGGAAGACCCAGTCTCGACCCATCTTCAATGCTCTAACTGAGGGAAGGAGGTTGTTCCCCAAAATCTCGCAATACATGGCCCTGGTCATCCTCTCCTTAATACAGTGCAGTCGCCCTGTACCATGTGCAGAAAAACACCCCCAAAGCATGATGCTACCACCCCCATGCTTCACAGTAGGGATGGTGTTCTTGGGATGGTACTCATCATTCTTCTTCCTCCAAACACGTTTAGTGGAATTATGACCAAAAAGTTCTATTTTGGTCTCATCTGACCACATGACTTTCTCCCATGACTCCTCTGGATCATCCAAATGGTCATTGGCAAACTTAAGACGGGCCTTGACATGTGCTGGTTTAAGCAGGGGAACCTTCCGTGCCATGCATGATTTCAAACCATGGTGTATTACCAACAGTAACCTTGGAAACGGTGGTCCCAGCTCTTTTCAGGTCATTAACCAGCTCCTCCCGTGTAGTTCTGGGCTGATTTCTCACCTTTCTTAGGATCATTGAGACCCCACGAGGTGAGATCTTGCATGGAGCCCCAGTCCGAGGGAGATTGACAGTCATGTTTAGCTTTTTCCATTTTCTAATGATTGCTCCAACAGTGGACCTTTTTTCACCAAGCTGCTCCCCGTAGCCCTTTCCAGCCTTGTGGAGGTGTACAATTTTGTCTCTAGTGTCTTTGGACAGCTCTTTGGTCTTGGCCATGTTAGAAGTTTGATTCTTACTGATTGTATGGGGTGGACAGGTGTCTTTATGCAGCTAACGACCTCAAACAGGTGCATCTAATTTAGGATAATAAATGGAGTGGAGGTGGACATTTTAAAGGCAGACTAACAGGTCTTTGAGGGTCAGAATTCTAGCTGATAGACAGGTGTTCAAATACTTTTTTGCAGCGGTGTCATACAAATAAATAGTTAAAAAATCATATATTGTAATTTCTGGATTTTTTTTTAGATTATGAGAGACACAGTGGACATGCACCTACGATGACAATTTCAGACCCCTCCATGATTTCCAAGTGGGAGAACTTGCAAAATAGCAGGGTGTTCAAATACTTATTTTCCTCACTGTGTGTGTGTATATATATATATATATATATATATATATATATATATATATATATATATATATATATATATATATATATATATATATATATATATATATATATATATATATATATATATATATATATATATATATATATATATATATATATATATATATATATATGATAGATAGATATAAGTGACTAGACTTTAAGTAAAAAGGAGCGATAGTACCCTTTATTTGTATGTTCAATGTGTGTGTGTGTGTTTTATGCTTAGAGTATCAAGCTACTATCAATCTTTCGGATAGGTATCTGGCAATGTAAACAGTGAAACAGCTCACTAGGGTGTGAAAGAGACAACATCCTCTTCATGCTCTACACGGTGTGGACATATACTGTACAGCAGAACGGATGAACAGAAAGTGGATTTAAACTGTTAATAACTGGAGCACATATTCACCTGCATTGGCCTGGAGCACATGTGAGTGAGAACTTCTTTCCTGGCTGCTGTATACTCGTCATCACCAAAGTTTTCATTCAGACTCCTCTGTTATAACAATAGACACAGATTAGTATGCAAGTTGGGTTTTTATGTTTCATAAGGACTCTTCATATATTTTTATAACTTTTATGAACCTTTATGAATTTTACACTATTTCCTAACCTTTTCAAAAACATTCTGCATTTTTATATTTTCAAAAAAACATGTTACACATATAAGCCCTGTTCCTTGAGTAGGGAACAAGACAATGTGTCAGTAGCTGATACTTAGGGGAACACCTTTGGGTTGTGCCAACTGTCTGAAGCCTATATAGAATCATGCCAAGCTATGGGAACGATATGCCACACACGCCAAGCTCTGAGAGCTGCTATTTAGGTTTTCCGTGTTTTCACAACATATCAAAGCCTATAGCCAACAATGAAATTAAAAAAGAACCTGAAAACCAGAAGCCAAGTCCAAGTCATACAATTTTACAAAAGCATACAGAGAGGCTCTACTCAAAGCGATTCACATATAGAAGGGAGGAACCTCCTCTCAGTGTCCTGCACAGGTTCTGTTTGTTAAACCCGCACCCGCCCCATACCCCAAGTACTTAACAGAACACCCAAACCAACCCGTTTTCTGAGAAGCTGCGCTAATTTAATTCCGTACCGAACTCGACCCGTTTAACAAAAGCCGTGACCTGAACCGCACCTGCATTAAATCTACTACATCAGGTAGACAAAAATTATTTATTTAAATAATTATTTATTACTCATTTAAACCAACATTAGGCATTCCGAGTTGATGCATTTAAGAAAAATAGACATGCAGCCCAACATGGTAATAATAATAATAATAACAAGCAGCCATTATCGGGGCCAAGCGCAATGAAGAAGACAAGACGTGCCAGAATGGCTGGCAGTGTCAGATCAACCACAGCAATGAGCAATTAAAGACCTATTAAGGTGATTTTAGGCAAAATAGCTGTAAAATTATAAACAGTCAATAATAATGATTTAATGATTTATCACTTTCAACCAATAGGTGGCACAGTTACGAAATTGATGTGGTGTGGTCAGAATAAGGGAACAATGACACTTGCAAAGATTGGTGTCAATATATCAAAGCAGGGTGTCAATATAGTGTCAATTTGTCATTGCAGAGATATAGCCTCAAGAGTCCTTTTCATTATAAGCATGGACCACATGGCGGTACTGTTTTGAAACCTTTTAAGTACCTAAGAGGCATGGTGCTGATGGAACATACCAAGTTTCTTAATGATACAACAATTCATTTGTAAAGTATAGCATTTTATATCATAATACTGCATTGTAGTCAATGGGAATTTCATGTTTTGTTCTATTATAGTTATAGTTATGTTCTATTTAAGTGGCACAATCCTACCATTTTTTTATGTGTCCTCGGAGTGAGCCCATACATGTGTGTCAATTTTGGTGAAAATATCTTGTTTCGTTTTGGAGTTATAGACATTTATATGAAAAAACACATGAAAAATGACTGACACCTGACTTTGATTGGATTTTACACCCACTTACTATCAATATTTGTACATTTGGGCATTAATATACAACTATCGACCTATGTTTCCGAACTTCTGACGCTGGTTTCGTCTCGATCGAACTAGGGGTTTCGAAGATATCAGCTAATGTTTTTAAAGCGCTAAATTACAACGCTGCACAAACCATATGCTGAAACCTAGCAAGTCTGGTATCGTTGGACTCGGTGAGGATTCAGGAGACTAAAAAAGTTAGTCCCATGAAAATAAGTCAACCCCACCCAGAGTTATAAGCGTTTGGAAAAAAAAATCTCCACTAGGTAGCGCTGTTTCCAAACTTCTTGGGCTCATTCAGGGCATTGTGTTGATGACCCAAACCGAGTTTCGTAACAATCCGTTCATGTGTTCATAAAATACAGCATTTTACCACATAATTCAAAATGGCCAACTGCCAAAATGGCCGATATGGTAACATTAAATATCAGACGACTCGGCATGCCGTCCCGAATCTAACGAGACCACTTTTATGATTTTTGGACAAACGGTTCTAAAATTATAACCAAAAATAGCCATTTTTTGTATCTCCGGACCAGTAGGTTGTGCTGCGCCGAAACGCTGCATATTGCCTCAGGTCATGCTTGTGATGACATGTACCAAGTTTGGTTTGAATACGATAAAGCGTTGCAGAGATATTGCCTTAAGTGTGTTCTTGCAACCGCTACTTAAAATTTGTTTGCGCGTTTATCGAAAACGATTTGACGAATCAACTTGATTTGTAAGATTTTTTGTCAGCATGGTCTGAAGATGATCTGGTTCAATTTTTGTGCAAATCGGATGAACTGTCTAGGACGAGTTCGCAAAAGTAGGTTTTTCGGAAAATACAAAATGGCGAGAAAATTTTAATGACAGAAAATGATGTCATAGGGTGCAATCGAATCGGCTTCAACCAAGGAATCATAAAAAGTTAGTCCCATGAAAATAAGTCAACCCCACCCAAAGTTATAAGTGTTTGGGAAAAAAACTTCACCACTAGGTGGCGCTGTTTCGAAACTTCTCAGGCTACTTCAGGGCATCGTGCTGATGACCCATACCAAGTTTCGTAACAATCCGTTCATGTGTTCATAAAATACAGCATTTTAGCACATAATTCAAAATGGCCGACTGCCAAAATGGCCGATATGGTAACATTAAATATCAGTCGACTCGGCATGCCGTTCTGAATATAACAAGACCACTTTTACATTTTTTGGACAAACGGTTCAAAAATGATAAGCAAAAACAGCCATTTTTTGTATCTCCGGACCAGTAGGTGGTGCTGCGCCGAAACGCTGCATGTTGCCTCAGGTCATGCTTGTGATGACATGTACCAAGCTTGGTTTGAATACGATAAAGCGTTGCAGAGATATTGCCTTAAGTGTGTTTTTGCAACCGCTACATAAAATTTGTTTGGGCGTTTATCGAAAACGATTTGACGAATCAACTTGATTTGCAAGTTTTTTTTGTCAGCATGGTCTGAAGATGATCTGGTTCAATTTTCATGCAAATCGGATGAACCGTCTAGGGCGAGTTCGCAAAAGTAGGTTTTTCGGAAACTACAAAATGGTGAGAAAAATTTAATGACAGAAAATGATGTCATAGGGTTCAATCGAATCAGCTTCAGCGAAGGAATCATAAGAAGTTAGTGCCATCAAAATAAGTCAACCCCAACCAAAGTTATAAGCGTTTGGGGGGAAGAAATTCTCCACTAGGTGGCGCTGTTTCAAAACTTCTCAGTCTCCTTCAGGGCATCATACTGATGACCCATACCGAGTTTCGTAACAATCCGTTCATGTGTTCATAAAATACAGCATTTTAGCACATAATTCAAAATGGCCGACAGTCAAAATGGCAACCGCTACGTAAAATTTGTTCGCGCGTTTATCAAAAACGATTTAACAAATCAACTTGAATTTTTGTCAGCATGGTCTGAAGATGATCTGGTTCAATTTTCGTGCAAATCGGATGAACCGTCTAGGACGAGTTCGCAAAAGTAGGTTTTTCGGAAAATTCTAAATGGCGGGAAAATTTTCATGACGGAAAATGACGTCATAGGGTGCAATCGAATCGTCTTGAGCTCAGGATTCAGAGGAAAAAAATAATTTTGTTTCTAGCCCTTATGGTTCAAAAGTTATTAGCATAAACATGAGTGAAACTTTGGACAGTTGGTGGCGCTAGAGGGATTGAGTTAGAGACTCCAAATTTGCTATGTTGACACTTCAGACTGTCCTCTATGAGTGTGCCAAATTTCATAACTTTTTACCATACGGTTCTATGGGCTGCCATAGACTTCGTGGCAGAAGAAGAAGAAGAAGAAGAAGAAGAAGAAGAAGAAGAAGAAGAAGAAGAAGAAGAAGAAGAAGAAGAAGAAGAAGAAGAAGAAGAAGAAGAAGAAGAAGAAGAAGAAGAAGAAGAAGAAGAAGAAGAAGAAGAAGAAGAAGAAGAAGAAGAAGAAGAAGAAGAAGAAGAAGAAGAAGAAGAAGAAGAAGAAGAAGAAGAAGAAGAAGAAGAAGAAGAAGAAGAAGAAGAAGAA
Source organism: Romanogobio albipinnatus (assembly GCA_023566225.1). NCBI lineage: Eukaryota > Metazoa > Chordata > Actinopteri > Cypriniformes > Gobionidae > Romanogobio > Romanogobio albipinnatus. The sequence goes on from CM042244.1 coordinate 27,657,611, forward strand.
GAAGAAGAAGAAGAAGAAGAAGAAGAAGAAGAAGAAGAAGAAGAAGAAGAAGAAGAAGAAGAAGAAGAAGAAGAAGAAGAAGAAGAAGAAGAAGAAGAAGAAGAAGAAGAAGAAGAAGAAGAAGAAGAAGAAGAAGAAGAAGAAGAAGAAGAAGAACGGATACAATAGGTGCCTTCGCACCTTCAGTGCTTGGCCCCTAATAAGAACGGGAACGGTTTCAATAGGTGCCATAGCACCTTCGGTGCTTGGCCCCTAATAATAGGAACGGGAACGGTTTCAATAGGTGCCATAGCACCTTCGGTGCTTGGCCCCTAATAATAAGAACGGATACGGTTTCAATAGGTGCCATAGCACCTTCGGTGCTTGGCCCCTAATAATAGGAACGGGAACGGTTTCAATAGGTGCCATAGCACCTTCGGTGCTTGGCCCCTAATAATAAGAACGGATACGGTTTCAATAGGTGCCTTCGCACCTTCGGTGCTTGGCCCCTAATAAGAACGGATACGGTTTCAATAGGTGCCTTCGCACCTTCGGTGCTTGGCCCCTAAATATAGCTGCAAGCAACCATTATCGGGGCCAAGCACAAAGAAGAAGACAAGACATGCCAAAATGGCTGGCATTGTCAAATAAACCACAGCAATGAGCAATTAAAGACCTATTAAGGTGATTTTAGGCAAAATAGCTGTAAAGTTCTCCTCCATGAACTGCCACCTTAACGTGGTGGAGGGGTTTGAGTACCCGAATGACCCTAGGAGCTACGTTGTCCGGGGCTATATGCCCCTGGTAGGGTCTCCCAAGGCAAACAGGTCCTAGGTGACGGGTCAGACTAAGAGCAGTTCAAAAACCCTTATGATGCCAAAGAAAAGGAGGACCGTGACGTCGCCCGGTATGGCGCAGCCGGGGTCCCACCCTGGAGCCAGGCCTGGGGTTGGGGCTCGTATGCGAGCGCCTGGTGGCCGGGCCTTCCCCCATGGGGTCCGGCCGGGCTCAGCCCAAAGGAGCGACGTGGGGACACCTTCCCGTGGGCCCACCACTCACGGGAGGGACCGTAAGGGGCCGGTGCAAAGCGAATTGGGCTGCAGTCAAAGGCGGGGGCCTAGACGACCCGATCCCTGGACACGGAAACTAGCTCTTGGGACATGGAATGTCACCTCGCTGGCGGGGAAAAAGCCTGAGCTTGTGCGTGAGGTTGAGAGGTTCCGACTAGAGATAGTCGGAATCACCTCCACGCACGGCTTGGGCTCTGGAACCACACTTCTCGAGAGGGGATGGACTCTTCACCACTCTGGAGTTGCCCATGGTGAGAGGCGGCGGGCTGGTGTGGGTTTGCTTATAGCCCCCCAGCTCTGCCGCCATGTGTTGGAGTTTACCCCGGTGAACGAGAGGGTCGTTTCCCTGCGGCTTCGGCTCGGGGATAGGTCTCTCACTGTTGTGTGTGCCTACGGGCCAAACAGCAGTGCAGAGTACCCGACCTTCTTGGTGTCCCTGGGAGGGGTGCTGGAGAGTGCTCCGACTGGGGACTCCGTCGTTCTACTGGGGGACTTCAATGCCCACGTGGGCAATGACAGTGAAACCTGGAGGGGCGTGATTGGGAGGAACGGCCATCAGTGCACATGGCACCAGGACACCCTAGGTCGTAGGTCAATGATCGACTTCGTGGTCGTTTCATCTGACCTGCGGCCGTATGTCTTGGACACTCGGGTGAAGAGAGGGGCGGAGCTGTCAACTGATCACCACCTGGTGGTGAGTTGGATCCGATGGCGGGGGAGGAAGCTGGATAGACTCGGTAGACCCAAACGTACTGTGAGGGTCTGCTGGGAACGTTTGGCCGAGTCTCCTGTCAGAGAGATCTTCAACTCCTGCCTCCGGCAGAGCTTCGACCGGATCCCGAGGGAGGCTGGAGATATTGAGTCCGAGTGGACCATGTTCTCCACCTCCATTGTCAAAGCGGCTGCTCGGAGCTGTGGACGCAAGGTCTCCGGTGCCTGTCGAGGTGGCAATCCCCGAACCCGGTGGTGGACACCGGAAGTAAGGGATGCCGTCAAGCTGAAGAAGGAGTCCTATCGGGCCTGGCTGGCTTGTGGGACTCCTGAGGCAGCTGACAGGTATCGGCAGGCTAAACGGACTGCCCGGGTGGTTGTGGAGGCAAAAACTCGGGCCTGGGAGGAGTTCGGTGAGGCCATGGAAAAGGACTATCGGCTGGCCTTGAAGAGATTCTGGCAAACCGTCCGGCGCCTCAGGAGGGGGAAGCAGTGCCCTACCAACGCTGTTTACAGTGGCGATGGGCGGCTGTTGACCTCAACTGGGGATGTTGTCGGACGGTGGAAGGAATACTTAGAGGATCTCCTCAATCCCGCCGTCACGTCTTCCATTGAGGAAGCAGAGGCTGGGGGCTCAGAGGAGGACTCGTCCATCACCCAAGCTGAAGTCACCGAGGTGGTCAAGAAACTCCTCGGTGGCAAGGCACCGGGGGTGGATGAGATCCGCCCTGAGTACCTCAAATCTCTGGATGTTGTGGGGCTGTCTTGGCTGACACGCCTCTGCAGCATCGCGTGGCGGTCGGGGACAGTGCCTCTGGGATGGCAGACCAGGGTGGTGGTTCCTCTTTTTAAAAAGGGGGACCGGAGGGTGTGTTCCAACTATAGGGGGATCACACTTCTCAGCCTCCCCGGGAAAGTCTATGCCAGGGTACTGGAGAGGAGAATTCGGCCGATAGTGGAACCTCGGATTCAGGAGGAACAGTGTGGTTTTCGTCCTGGTCGTGGAACACTGGACCAGCTCTATACCCTCTACAGGGTGCTGGAGGGTTCATGGGAGTTTGCCCAACCAGTCCACATTTGTTTTGTGGATTTGGAGAAGGCATTCGACTGTGTCCCTCGCGGCGTCCTGTGGAGGGTGCTGGGAGAATATGGGGTCCGGGGTCCTTTGCTGAGGGCTGTCCGGTCCCTGTATGACCGAAGCAGGAGTTTGGTCCGCATTGCCGGCAGTAAGTCAGACTTGTTCCCGGTGCATGTTGGACTCTGGCAGGGCTGCCCTTTGTCGCCGGTTCTGTTCATAATTTTTATGGACAGAATTTCTAGGCGCAGCCAAGGGCCGGAGGGTGTCAGGTTTGGGGACCACACGGTTTCGTCTCTGCTCTTTGCGGATGACGTTGTCGTGTTGGCCCCTTCTAACCAGGACCTTCAGCATGCACTGGGACGGTTTGCAGCCAAGTGTGAAGCGGCTGGGATGGGGATCAGCACCTCCAAATCCGAGGCCATGGTCCTCAGTCGGAAAAGGGTGGCTTGCCCACTTCAGGTTGGTGGAGAGTTCCTGCCCCAAGTGGAGGAGTTCAAGTATCTAGGGGTCTTGTTCACGAGTGAGGGGAGGATGGAACGGGAGATTGACAGACGGATCGGTGCAGCTTCTGCAGTAATGCGGTCGATGTACCGGTCTGTCGTGGTGAAGAAAGAGCTAAGCCGTAAGGCGAAGCTCTCGATTTACCGATCAATCTACGTTCCTACTCTCACCTATGGTCATGACCGAAAGGACAAGATCCCGGATACAGGCGGCCGAAATGAGCTTTCTCCGCAGGGTGGCTGGGCGCTCCCTTAGAGATAGGGTGAGAAGCTCAGTCACTCGGGAGGAACTCGGAGTAGAGCCGCTGCTCCTCCACATCGAGAGGGGACAGCTGAGGTGGCTCGGGCATCTGTTCCGGATGCCTCCTGAACGCCTTCCCGGGAAGGTGTTTCGGGCATGTCCAACCGGGAGGAGGCCCCGGGGGAAGACCAAGGACACGCTGGAGGGACTATGTCTCCCGGCTGGCCTTGGAACGCCTCGGTGTCCCCCCGGAAGAGCTGGAGGAAGTGTCTAGGGAGAGGGAAGTCTGGGCATCTCTGCTTAGACTGCTGCCCCCGCGACCCGGCCCCGGATAAGCGGAAGATGGATGGATGGATGGATGGATGATTTATCACTTTCAACCAATAGGTGGCACAGTTACAAAATTGATATAGTGTGGTCAGAATAAGGGAACAATGACACTTGCCAAGATTGGTGTCAATATAGCAAAGCAGGGTGTCAATATAGTGTCAATATGTCATTGCAGAGATCTAGCCTCAAGAGTCCTTTTCATTATAAGTATGGACCACATGGCGGTACTGTTTTGAAACCTTTTAAGTACCTTAGAGGCATGGTGCTGATGGCACATACCAAGTTTCGTAATGATACAACAATTCATTCGTAAAGTATAGCATTTTATATCATAATACTGCATTGTAGTCAATGGGAATTTCATGTTTTGTTCTATTATAGCGCCACCAAGTGGCACAATCCTACCATTTTTTTTATGTGTCCTCGAAGTGAGCCCATACATGTCTGTGTCAATTTTGGTGAAAATATCTTGTTTCGTTTTGGAGTTATAGACATTTATATGAAAAAACACATGAAAAATGACTGACACCTGACTTTGATTGGATTTTACACCCCCTTACTATCAATATTTTTACATTTGGGCATTAACATATAGCTATCGACCTATGTTTTCGAACTTCTGACGCTGGTTTCGTCTCGATCGAACTAGGGGTTTCGAAGATATCAGCTAATGTTTTTAAAGCGCTAAATTACAACGCTGCACAAACCATATGCTGAAACCTAGCAAGTCTGGTATCGTTGGACCCGGTGAGGATTCAGGAGACTAAAAAAGTTAGTCCCATGAAAATAAGTCAACCCCACCCAGAGTTATAAGCGTTTGGAAAAAAAAATTCCACTAGGTGGCGCTGTTTCGAAACTTCTCAGGCTCCTTCAGGGCATCGTGCTGATGACCCATACCAAGTTTCGTAACAATTCGTTCATGCAATCATAAAATACAGCATTTTAGCACATAATTCAAAATGGCCAACAGCCAAAATTACCGATATGGTAAATTTGGATATCAGACGACTCGTCATGCCGTCCTGAATCTAACGAGACCACTTTTATGATTTTTGGACAAACGGTTCAAAAATTATAAGCAAAAATAGCAATTTTTCGTATCTCCGGACCAGTAGGTGGCGCTGCACCGAAACGCTGCACGTTGCCTGAAGTCATGCTTGTAATGACATGGACCAAGTTTGGTTTGAATACGATAAAGCGTTGCGGAGATACAGCCTTAAGTGTGTTTTTGCGAACGGTACATAAAATTTGTTTGCGAGTTTATCAAAAACGATTTGACGAATCAACTTGAATTCCATGTTTTTTTGTCAGCATTGTCTGAAGATGATCTGGTTCAATTTTCATGCAAATCGGATGAACCGTCTAGGAAGAGTTCGCCAAAGTAGGTTTTTCGGAAAATTCAAAATGGCGGGAAAATTTTAATGACGGAAAATGACGTCATAGGGTGCAATCGAATCGGCTTGAGCTAAGGAATCAGATGAAAATTTTGTTTCTAGCCCTTATGGTTCAAAAGTTATTAGCATAAACATGAGTCAAACTTTGGACAGGTGGTGGCGCTAGAGGGATTGAGTTAGAGACTCCAAATTTGCCATGTTGACACTTCAGACTGTCCTCTATGAGTGTGCCAAATTTCATAACTTTTTACCATACGGTTCTATGGGCTGCCATAGACTTCGTGGCGGAAGAAGAAGAAGAAGAAGAGGAATAATAATAAGAACGGATACGGTTTCAATAGGTGCCTTCGCACCTTCGGTGCTTGACCCCTAATAAGAACGGATACGGTTTCAATAGGTGCCTTCGCACCTTCGGTGCTTGGCCCCTAATAATAATAATAATAAGAACGGATACGGTTTCAATAGGTGCCTTCGCACCTTCGGTGCTTGGCCCCTAATAACAAGCAGCCATTAAAGGGGCCAAGCGCAAAGAAGAAGACAAGACATGCCAAAATGGCTGGCAGTGTCAGATCAACTGCAGCAATGAGCAATTAAAGACCTATTAAGGTAATTTTAGGCTACTATACGATCAATACGAACAATAATAATGATTTATGGATTTATCGCTTTCAACCAATAGGTGGCACAGTTACGAAATTGATTTGCAGTATCATAATACTGCATTGTAGTCAATGGGAATTTCATGTTTTGTTCTATTATAGCGCCACCAAGTGGCACAATCCTACCATTTTTTTATGTGTCCTCGGAGTGAGCCTATACACGTGTGTGTCAATGTTGGGGAAAATATCTCATTTAGTTTTGGAGTTTTATATGGAGACATTTATATGATAAAACAGGTAAAAAATGACTGACACCTGACTTTGATTGGATGTTCCTCCCCCTTACTATCAATATTTTGATATTTGGGCATTAGCTTATAGCTATCGACCTATGTTTACGAACTTCTGACGCTGGTTTCGTCTCGATCGAACTAGGGGTTTCGAAGATATCAGCTAATGTTTGTAAAGCGCTAAATGCAACGCTGCACAAACCATAGACCGAAACCTAACAAATCTGGTATTGTTGGACTCGGCAAGGATTCAGGAGACCAAAAAAATGACTCCCATGAGAATAAGTCAATCTCACCTAAAGTTATAAGCATTTGGAAAAAAAAATATCCTCTAGGTGGCGCTGTTTCAAAACTTCTCAGGCTACTTCAGGGCATCGTGCTGATGACCCATACCAAGTTTCGTAACAATCCGTTCATGCGTTGATAAAATACAGCATTTTAGCACATAATTCAAAATGGCCGACAGACAAAATGGCTGATATGATAAAATTGGACATCAAACGACTCAGCATGCCGTCTTGAATGATTTTTGGACAAACGGTTCAGAAGTTATAAGCAAAAACAGCCATTTTTTGTATCTCCGGACCAGTAGGTGGCGCTGCGCCGAAAGGCTGCATGTTGCCTCAGGTCATGCTTGTGATGACATGTACCAAGTTTGGTTTGAATACGATAAAGTCTTGCGGAGATATTGCCTTAAGTGTGTTTTTGGCAAACACCTTCGGTGCTTGGCCCCTAATAAGAACGGATACAGTTTCAATAGGTGCCTTCGCACCTTCGGTGCTTGGCCCCTAATAATAGGAACGGGAACGGTTTCAATAGGTGCCTTCGCATCTTCTGTGCTTGGCCCCTAATAATAATAATAATAGGAACGGGAACGGTTTCAATAGGTGCTTGGCCCCTAATAATACAAACAAAAAAAGATGAGCTTCGCCATGTAAACAACAAAACTTTTGACATGTGAACAATTTGACCATACAGGGTATTTTGAACAAATATGTTGTGCTCCCTACAATGAAACAGCCATTTGGGATGTCATCAGAGCCCCTCCCTCTGGAATCGCTGATGCCGTTACCAGAGATACCAGAGTCTGCGACTTGGACTCAGAGTTGCACTTAAGTCACACAAAAAACAAAGACTTGCGAACTGCTGATAGAACTGCAGGACATAGGCAGACCCTTCTCAGAGGAATTCCTGCTCCAAAAGTACTGCTTCTGTCTCATTCACTTATCGCTAAAGCGAGCATGATTGGACCAAAATTGGATGGTATAACCCGAAGTACAATTTGAAAAACCCACGCTACTATGTGAGCAGAAAAAAGGCATCAAATGCCACTGTCGCTCACTCACCATGGCCTCTAACTCAACGTCGGATTCATGGCTCGGACAGAGATGTCAGTGACGGGGGAGAGCTGACGTGTCTTGCTTATCAAAGACAGCAAGACATGAACGTAGCAATTTAATCTTAAAGTTGTCGCAATGCTTACAGAGTGAAGTGCCTTGCAGCATGGTTTGAGCAAAAGACGTGCCGAGGCACTTGGCACACAGCTGAGATTCTTTGGTTGCTATGATACAGCATATCCATGGCAGTAATGTGTTACTAGTATCTCATTTTGAAGAATATTACTGAATATAAAAAATGCAGTAAAAAGCAGTATTAACTTCGCCATTATTGTTGTTCAGTCGGTGTACAAGTGGGATTATCATTAATCGGTGTAGTTTTTGTCCTGCAAAACTAGTTATTTAGCTATTGTATAACATTTTCCAACATTTTCCATGCAGTCTAAATGACATTAGCAAAAAGTACTGTTGTTTCAAAGGTCATGACATCTGATGAAAGACTATACTTTCACTTTCAGTGAGGACAAAACCATTACTTGACTTTGGACAGCTGTCTTAATGTTCCTGGTTGGGATCTGTTGGTTTTTAACACCGTTAACACAGTTTGAGATACCCACATGTAGTGCTCCAGATGAGGAGAAGTCAATGTCAAGGCCCATCTGGTCACAAAACTCCTGCAGGTCATCCACCATCTTGCTCTGTGGTGGTGGGTGTCTCCGCAGTAGGGCTGATTCTGGGTATGTGCGGTAGATCTGATGGGCGACCGCCATGTTTGCCAGCAACATGAACTCCTCCACCAGTCTGTATGACACAAGGCATGTGGTTCATTGTTCACATATTGTACAATACTAGAACAGGAGGTGACCAGTTCAATAGCACTAAGAAATTACAACAAGCAAAAGGACAAAGCCGAACAAAGCAGGTTGTAGATGACAAAGCATGCATGCCCACTTACAACACTTGGTGGTGAGGATTTTATCACACAAAAAATACAGTCAGAGTCATATCAACAGCTTTTATGTGCGTTCTTACTTGTTGCTGTCCCGATACTGATAGATGTAACAGCCCTGAGGCATGCTGGACTCCTTATTGAGGGTGAAAGATAGCTTAAGCTGTAAAAAGGAAATGTGAACAAATGAATTAGACAAACATTAACGCAACCGTCATTAAAACCGATAAATCAAAACATCAGTTGCAAATTACTTCCTGTAGGCCTTTCCTATCATTTAGAATAATCCAAGTTCTTTAGCATTAATACAAGGGTAAGTATGTAATACGAAACTTGCACACAATTATTAGTGAATGAGGTTCAATGAGTGTTTCCATGCAAGCTCTCCATGTTTTCTTATAGATATCTGAACAGCCTTCTAATACAGTATGAAATGCTAGATGAATCCCTCATCTAGACACTCGTGTTATGTTTTATCATAAACTGACAAAATTAAACTTCCATCCATCCATCCATCTACTTCCGCTTTATCCGGGGCCGGGTCGCGGGGGCAGCAGTCTAAGCAGAGATGCCCAGACTTCCCTCTCCCTAGACACTTCCTCTAGCTCTTCCGGGGGGACACCGAGGCGTTCCAAGGCCAGCCGGGAGACATAGTCCCTCCAACGTGTCCTTGGTCTTCCCCGGGGCCTCCTCCCGGTTGGACATGCCCGAAACACCTTCCCGGGAAGGCGTTCAGGAGGCATCCGGAACAGATGCCCGAGCCACCTCAGCTGTCCCCTCTCGATGTGGAGGAGCAGCGGCTCTACTCCGAGTTCCTCCCGAGTGACTGAGCTTCTCACCCTATCTCTAAGGGAGCGCCCAGCCACCCTGCGGAGAAAGCTCATTTCGGCCGCCTGTATCCGGGATCTTGTCCTTTCGGTCATGACCCAAAGTTCATGACCATAGGTGAGAGTAGGCCTTACGGCTTACGGCTTAGCTCTTTCTTCACCACGACAGACCGGTACATCGACCGCATTACTGCAGAAGCTGCACCGATCCGTCTGTCAAATTAAACTTTACTTTTTTAATTACAAAAAAGAAAAGCATGGAGTGCCCCAACTTTAAGCTCAGCTGTGTTCCAAAATAAGCCAGATTTGTGTTTTAATAACAAATCTTGTATCTTTTTTTTGTTCAGTCTTTTCAATTAATTATTAATCTGTTGATCAAAAAGCTCAAATATGATTTTATATATATATATATATATATATATATATATATATATAATTTAGCGCTATGCCAGCTACCACGGCTTTATTTTTATGGTGAGAAACAAGTGAAAAATAGAAAGAAAAAAAAAAAAACTACATTTATATACAACAAATAAAAATAAAGTGTAATTCTGGTTACACTTATATTAGGTGTGTTTAAATTCTTTACTTGCATAAAAAATTGTTAAGATACAATGTACTTTTTTAAATATAAGTGCAATGTAAAAACACAGTTTCAATAAGGAGGTTCAACCAACTCTAAGTTTAAAGTTTGGGTTTCAGAACAGCTGAATTGAGGTAGTTCAATCAACTCTGAGTAGACTGACTCTGAGTTAAGCACATGCACCCCAACTATGAAAAGCCACGATCAATAGAGCTCCGAAATTACGATTCACCATGGTAACAGCACTCAAACAAAAAGACGTTTGTATACTTCCGCTGCTGTGAGGGTGTTTCTAATACAGCGTCTATGGGAGTGAGGGTAAAAATTAACATCTTTCTCTCTTTTCACTTCCGTTATCAATCTCACTCTATTTTTTCCCTCTTTTTGTAAGTATTGAAATCACTATTGTGGAGTTTTTCTTTTGCTATTTGAGCAAATGGTGACACAAAAAATAAATGTAATGTATTCTCTAATTCACCCTTAAGTTAACCCAACTCTGATGACTTTCGCTCTGAGAAACAGGGACATGTGAAAGGGTCTATGCTCTTTTCACATAATGAAATGTTCTCCGATCCCACCTGTTACATTTATTAATTAGGGTAATGACATTAACATTTGACTTCTACTCAGGCCAGGCAAACACCAGCACCACTGACAGATGAAGAGGAGATGGAGGAAGAATATCCAACAGGAAAAAGAATAAAGTATTTGTAGGAAATAAAGATGACCATAAAAATTGTAAATAAATGTATTTAACAGCTGTGGTTATGGCATATATTTCATACTACCATCTGGCATTCTTCCATTCCACACAATAATCAGAAAGTGTGATGATGGGAATAGGAGTGTCATCAATGCGTCCACAGACTGGAAATCCTAAAAGAAATTCTAATTATTAGGTTACTTCTAGTGGTTTCTCAAGTGAACGTCAGGATCCTTCCTGTATATAAGGACATATTTTTGTTACTTTGACAGTGTCCTAATGATGAAATATGACAGATAAGTGGCAGATAATATAACTTGTTTTAAGTAAACTTTGCTTACTTTAGATTTAATTTATTATTTTCTTGATATTTGTATTTGAAATATGACAAAATACACAGTAAGAAAAACATTTGTGCAGTTTGAATGAATGAATGAAGTATTTAAACATTGCAGGTGCTTTAAAAAGGGGGAGGAGACCGAAAGAAACTCTGGGTTTACCAAAGAAAACCTGCTCCAGACCAGGGGCCTGTTTCAATAAGGAGGTTCAACCAACTCTGAGTTCAAACTTGAACTCTGAGTTTTGGGTTTCAGAACAGCCGAATTGAGCTAGTAAGCACGTGCACCACGACTATGAAAAGCCATGATCAATGGAGCTCCTAAGATTCACCATGGCAACAGCGCCCAACAAAAAGACATCTGCATAGTTCTGGGTCAAAGGTAAGTTTAATTCTTAATCATTCTTATAATATCAGAGGTGAAAACTGGCAGAATGACAAGTTATTGAACTAATATTCATTTTCATGGTAAAAAAAAAAAAAAAAAAAAAAAATTGAAGTATAAAAATATAATTCAATCAGGTAAAGCTTTAAGCATAAAAGGTTCATGGGTGTAGGTTTCATGACTTTACAAACATTTTACATATTAAATAAATATAATTCAGTGTCTTTTTCAATGTGTAGCAGCTTTTTCCTCATAGTCTAATGCTCTTTACACATAATGTTCTCTAATCCAACTTGTTACATTTTTGAATTAGGGTAATGCAATTTACATTTAACTTCTACTAAGCCAACAGCAAGAATGCAGAGGCTCACAAAATGATGGGAGGACCTGCACCACCACCACTGACAGAAGATGATGAGATGAAGGAAGAATATTAAAATCCAACAGGGAAAAAAAGAACGGTTGCTTTTGAATTTAGCAAATAAGGATGACCAAATAAATTGTGAATATTTTGTGTTTATTTAACACCTATGGTGTATAGCATACATTTCAGACTACCCTTCCATCTTGTATTCTTCGTTTCATTTCATTTTCATTTTCGGAAGTTGTGATGGGAATATCAATGCATCCAATCACATTGGAAATCCTAAAGGAAATTCTAATTATTAGGTTACTTCCAGAGGTTGCAACAAGATATCAAGTGAATGTTTTAACCTGCTTTCTACACCAAATCCTGCAATCCTGTGAAACTCCTCTTTGATGCTCTCATGGGTACTTATAAGCACTTATAAAGCATTTATTTATCTTTGTTAATGTTAATTTCAACATTTACTAATGATTATTAAAATCTTGCTAACATTAGTTAATGCACTGTGAACTAACATGAACAAACCAAGAACAGCTGGATTTTTATCAACTAACGTTAACAAAAAATGAACTAATGCTGAACAGAGGTGTTGTTCATTGTTAGTTCATGTTAACTATGCATTAACTAACGTTAACTAATACAACCTTATTGTAAAGTGTTACAGCGGCCTTACTAATATGCTCTGCATCCCTGATATTATATAGAAAACTATCATTAAAGGTCCCGTTCTTCGTGTTTTTTTGAAGCTTTGATTGTGTTTACAGTTTGCAATATAACATGTTCGTTCATGTTTCGCGTGTAAAAAAACACAGTATTTTTCACACAATTTACTTATCTGTATACCGCTGTTTTCACTGTCCTAAAAACGGGCTGATGAGTTCCTTGTTCTATGAAGTCCCTCCTTCAGAAACACGTAACGAGTTCTGATTGTGCCAGCGGTTCCCGTGTTGTGATTTGACCGCAGCTTAACGCACGTTGCAAGGAAAGGTTGCACGTTGCACGCCTCTTAACGGGGAGATGTATGCGCTCAATGATCTCTAAGTACAGCGTCCCTGTGAGAGCCAAACAAAGGTGATTTGACTCCGGGATGAAAATAACAGCGTCTCAACGACATGGCGACAACGCACACTCAAACGCAACACTTCCTCTTCTCCACGTGGGAGAGCAACAAGACCACGCCCCCTTTTTCGCGTATTCTTGTGGGCGGAGGTTAGTCTGTTCTACTGACGTAATTAAAGCAGGCTGTACCAGGATGTAGTCCAAGCCGGCCGTTCGCTGTAGGCTTTGAAAGGGAACTTCCGTTAAATAAAATATCTCGCTTGGCATTGAACTTTGAGCTTTATAATTTTACAGGTATTATTTATGCTCTAACAGCAACATTACACACTAACTAAAGTTTGAACAATGGGATCACGAAGAACGGGACCTTTAAAACATGGTACTGCTCAGATAAATATACATGTGGATATAGCAAGCAAAAAATCCTCTCCTGCAGAATGAATGTACCTGCACTGAAAAAAATTATTTTCTTTTGTCTTGTAATTTCCAGTCAAAATATCTAAAGATTCTTAAATCAATGTGCATTTTCTACATAACAAAAATTACATTATTAAATCTTGTTTCCTCGGGGACAAAAAAAAAGAAGCTAATTGAAGTGCATTTTTCTTATTTTGCTAATTATCTGCCAATAGGATAAAGAAAAAATACTCAGTATGAAAAGCATTTGTGTAGCACAGGGGTCTCCAACCTTTTTTCATTTGAGAGCTACTTTTTAAAAATGAAAGTCGCCAAGAGCTACTCATGTTATACAATACTTAAAACTCTTAAATAATGCATCATAATTCTCATATTAACAACTATCCAAACTGTTTTACACCTGAAGGAGTGTAGTAGTAGTTCCAGTAGTCAGTACCAATACCATAACTTTTACGGTACTTGGGACCAATTTTGGTACCACAGCAAAATGTTTTTTTATTTTTATTTTATTTAACTATTTAAAAAAAAAATCTATTAAATTCAATACGTTTATTATTTATGATAATCAGTATAAGTAAATAATATATAAACATTTAAAGGCTGTATGCTGTTTAAAAGTAAACATTGTTTATTAATAAAAGATCCAGTGAAAAATAAGCAACCATCTAGGCATAATTATTATTATTAGTAGAGACGTATTATTATTACATAGAGACGTAGTTAAATCTACTGTAGTATAGATAATATATTCTGTCTATTTCTTCACGTTAAATCGAACTTTTATTTTGACGGGTTGCCTTAAGTTGACCTTTGTGTGTTTGTGTTCATGTTATGAGTTTTTTTTTTTGTTAGGTCCTCATTTAGTGACAAACGGCAGAGACTACAAAGACAGCGAGCGAGCGTCATGCACCCGTTTGTATGTGTGCGCGCGCGCCCACAGAGACGCAGAACATGCAGGAGTAATATTTAAATAGTATTTTGCAGTTTAATATTCACAGAAACTAGTATATATTCGGCTACAGTCTGGAGCCCCACGCTTAGATAAACACGGAAGCGACTGAACGCAGCTGCGGGTACCTCAGGAATGCTGGCATTGTCACATTTAAAAAATTTCACTACCGGCATGGTACCGAAGTCAAGTACCGGTACTTGTGACATCCCTACATTTGCATGTTTACATTTATGTTTGATCATAAATAAAAAATAATAACCTCACGGCTCATATGTCAAACTTGATTTGCGTTGGAGGGGGTGGGACACCTGTCTATATTAGCTCACTCTGATTAGATGAAAAGGCTTGGCGAGCTACCTCCAATCAGGCCACGAGCTACTGGTAGCTTGCGAGCGACGTGTTGGAGACCCCTGGTGTAGCATGACTGAATGGATTAAGTATTTAAACACTGCTGGCGCTTTAAAAAGGGGGAGGAGACTGAAAGAAACTCTTAGTTTACCAAAGAAAACCTGCTCTTGACCAGGTCGGGTTCACAGAGTAAGTTACCCTGGTAACTGACTCTGAGTATAAGTTACCTCTCTTTCAGAAACGGACTTGACTTACCCTGCTTTCTCGGGTTTAACATACCTCCCATTCTGAAACAGAAAACCCAGAGTTCCCCTCATTTCAGGGTTAACATACTCAGAGTTTTCACTTAACCTCCTTTCTAAAACGGGTCCCAGGTTAGGTTCACAGAGTAAGTCACCATGGTAACTGGCTCTGAGTATAAGTTACCTCTCTTTCAGAAACGGGCTTGACTTTTTAAAAAAAAAATAGATTTTTAGAAAAAAATCTAAAACTAAATATGGCCTAAATACTAAAAATCTGAAAAGGATTTAAAGCCACCAAAAGTCCGTCAAAATATGCTTCAAAGACTCTTTGTAGTGTAAGATTACAAATTTAAGAAAGTACATTGTATTTAGCATTTAAGGTATAGATAATGATTCTGGGGTTTCCAGCAGGAGATTCCTGCTGGGCCTGTTTTACAGTGAGCATTTGAGGTATAAAGGAAGATTGTTGAGTTTCCAGCAGGAGATACCTGCCGGACCTGTTTTCAGACTCTCACCGTCTTTACCTCTATGCGTTTTGAATAGTTAGGCTGATTAGGAGTAGGATTGGTGATACTCTGTCTGGGCGGGTTTCCCAAAACCTGTATATTTAATTTACATGCTTTGTTCAATCTCAATGTAAATCCCTCCCCCTTTGGAATGTATATAACCTATCAGGTATGCTGTTTGAGTCAGACTGTTTTCGGATGACCTGCAGCACAGAGAGTTCTCATTAAAAAGAATAACTTCTGTTTGAATCCCGAAGTCTCCTGGTCTTCACTTCTGAGTTCCCTACACTTTAGAAGAAAAAAGTTCACAACAGTTTCAAAAACTTGTGTATCCATCTGGTGTGGCCTGCGGGTGACAGCGGGAATATGAATATGAATATGGAGATATATATATATATATATATATATATATATATATATATATATATATATATATACACATACACACACACACACACACACACACACACACACACACACACACACACACACACACACACACACACACACACACACAATGTTAACAATGTTCTCTACCAACTAAAAGATTGATTTCGTAAGGTTCACTTGTGGTACCATGATTCATTCAAGCCATTCAGCTTGCCATTTGTTTGAAGATAAAAGTCCTGATAAGAATTATAGTTTTAATATTTTTCAGCATTCAATAATAATCAAACAAAACTGGTCAAGCATTCTCTTGCTGTGGATGGCCATTGGCCAAAATTATTGGCAAAGCTGATCAATAAGTGAGATGATCAATGAGGATGATATATTATGAGCGAAGAGAAACAGCATGTGAACAGCTTTAGGCTGGAAGTGCAGTGCCAAATTATCCCTAAATCACTTGAATGAATTCTACACCCTGAGGGAATCACCACCCAAAGAGATCCATCACTGAGACACATTAACCAAATTAACTCATATCTTTATGAAACTTCCTTATAATAGCAACAGAGATTATGTAATGGAAGATTTTTGGTGAGCCTAATGAAAAACATCTGATACAACACATTACAAGTTTGTTCATGAAGTCTACAAGTGAATATGTGAGGTTGAATGACTCTCACGTTACATAAATGAACTGCTTTTTACTGTAAACCTATACACCGTTTATCCACTATTCAACTGTCTATCCAAATATCATCCATCTATCTGAACAAAAAAAGGTTTAGGTCACATTTACCCCAAAAATCCACAGGAAAGCAATCCTCCTATCCATGCTTCTGTCTTTCCCACTAAGGATCCATCTCATGTCTCATCATAGGGTTAGAATCATTCCTTTATTCCAAATTAATAGATTATGAATCACAAATAAATGTAGAGATTCACAAAATTAAAAATCACAAATAAATCAAATGTGATTTGTCAATAAAAAACATATTCATAAATATGTTTTTATGTCACAAAGAAACAATTCTTCCAGGCCTTCATTCGTGAATCGCTTTGTGTATTTGTGGATGGCTTTCTATGCATTTGTGGATTACCGCACACATGTGTGGATTTCAAAACATTTCTAGCGCCAAGACGTGCACACAAATCCATAAATAGGTGGATTATTTATCGCATTTGCACTCATGCTATTCTGGGTAGAACTCGTGTGTAAATGTGAGGGCGTTTTCACACTGGCAGTTTAGTTCGAATAATTGGTAATGTGAGTTGTCATGCAGACCCGGGTGAGCTGAGCTCAGGGGAACTGAATTCGAGACTGCCTGAAGGAGGTGGTCTGAGTTCGGTTGTGCAAATTGCGCTCGAGCTGTGCCGTGATTCATGTGAATGTGAAAGCATCAAGGACTTGGGGGGTGCGCAAGAAAAGTAACCTGTGCATGCATTTTATCAGATGACGATGTATTTAGTTCAATAAAACACATGTAAGGGATGACAGTGTTGATGATTTACCTTGGAAACGAGCGAGAGAGGGAGCCTGCGGTGTATTCGTGGGTAGAACGTGCTCTGACGCGGACCACAACAAACTTGCCCAGTGTAAAACGCAGAGACTAAAACCTAAAATGGGGCATTTTTGCAGCTTATCTTGAATTTTATGGACATTCTAACTAAGATGCACTGAAATGGTTTGGTTAACGACATTCTAACCAATGCAGGTTTTTAGAACAACACAAGGGTGAGTTACATTAGGTGTTTTTCTTTTTTCTTTTTGGGGGAACCCTTTAACTTATTTTCCGGATTATTGAAAGTCTAATTTCAAGTTCATTTATTTATTTGAAAATTAATATAGGCTATGTAATATGTAATATGATCATGCATGCTCAATTTATAAAAGTAAAACTAAACCATTTATTTTACATGTTTTGTAGCCTACCTGCTCTCTGTTAGCGGACTTTCCGAAAAGTTAGCATAGGCATAAAAACAAACATCTAATACTCTATAAGCAACACTGGACAATTGGATAAAATAATATTATTTATCGCTATATGTGAACAAGACAATGAAAATTATATGAAATTATATTATTTTCAGTATCTTTTCTCGAGTATGCCTATCTTCCTAATTCAGAATATGATCAAAGATTACATATGTGTTTGGAGAAATTAGCCATTCAAAATATATATATTTTAACTACCAGTATGTTTAAATTCACAAAATGACTAAATGGAATTCAAAGTCGTCAAGTCAGTAAAATTAGTCTACATTATCACTGCTGCGTATGGGTGAAGTTACACACAACACAACGTGTATAAAGAGAGGTTATTTTATCTATAATCAAGTGCGTAGCAACCATTATAGCCCACGTTTTACAAATATTTGAGCGATTGGAGTGACGAATCATTCATAAACAGACTACTTGCACGCCACAGCTCGCAGCCTTCTCATTGCTTCTCTGCATTGGTTATTGGTTATGACACAATAAAGTACTCTTTTCATCACATACCGCCACAGCAAAAACTGCACATTGCAACCAGTTTCAGAAAATTGTTTGATGCGATATGATTTAAAATTTAGGGGGGCCAGAGGGTAACAGCAGTGGCGGTTCTAGGGGGAGGCCAGGGGGGGCCAGTGCCCCCAGCTTGGCCCCCCCTGGCCTCCCCCTAGAACCTCCACTGCTTGCTACAACCAATCATGTTTTACGTGGGGTTTTGTGAGTGGATAATGCAAATAAAAACCTTGCATCAAAATGATGCTCTGTGCAATGTCCAAAACTTAGTACTTCAGGCACTTTCTGTGTTTTGCTGCCTCCTCATGATGGATCGCTTCCTGTACTCCTCATTTGTAAGTTGCTTTGGATAAAAGCATCTGCTAAATGCATAAATGTAAATGAAAAATACATCTTTGCATTTATTTTGGATGCTGTAAAGCCAGGGACACACCAAGCCGCACAGTTGGCTCTAGTCAGACGCCGATGTTTTTTTTGGCTGATTCAATATGTAGAATCGGCATCAGGCCGTCGGTAAGAGAGAGAACTCTGATTGTCTGTTCAGCTTAGCGAATGAGTGAATGCACAAGAATAAGAGCAAAAGTGATAAAAGCAAGCAAGTCAAAATTGAACAGACAGAAGGCTGTTATAATTTTACGTCATCTTACCTGAGCAACACTGCACAAATATTTTCATAATAACATGAGCGGAGAGGACTAAAGAATGTGATCAGCGTGATTTATCTTCAAAACGGTAAGCAAGCGCTGCTTTGTTTATATGGTTTGCATACCTGCAGTCTTTGTTTCGCTTTCCCTTTTTGAATAACGAATATAGACAGTTATCTACTTTACACACAGGAGTAGAATGCGCGTCCTAGTTGACAGTCGCCTGTAGTCCTTTTGGTGTTTAGTAGGGCTGGTCCGAATACCATTTTTGAGCTTCGTAGCTTTGGTAGTAATCAACATCGAATATTCGAAGCCTCGGAGGGAAGGAGCTGAACATATCCTTCTCTCTAATAAAGGCTAGAATCTGGAGAAGCGGCGCGCCTCATGCGGCAGGGCTTATATGCTCCGCGAACGGGCAATGAACTAGTGATACAAAACACACAGGTCTGTTACGTCCCAGTTTTGATATATTATAGTAGTAAAAATAATTCTGTTCAGTTATAGAACAGACTAACTAGAGCCCTGCATTTCTGCCCCTGGGGCCAGGCTTCGGGCCACTTCAAACGCGGGCTTTTTCCTTCATTTTATATTTTAGACATTCATTAATTAAAAGAAACAATGAGGTGTGCTGCGCTGGTGAAAACAACATGAGACCATGACACCACGACTGTCAAGACGGCTCGCATAGTGTTTAGAGTAGGCTATCGCCACAAATGAGTAAAGCAACACGCAAACTGCCGAACGTCTTAATGCTCAAAAACACAATGATCTTCATTAAAACGAATGAGGCTAAATGCTCTTACAGTGCTTAAGTCACTCGTTCTGATATTGCAGTCTTTGATCTTGAAATGAGCTGATGAATATAATGCAGCTCATATCTGTTGCTTTCATTGACGTGAACTCCATTAAATGTGCATAGGCTAGCGCAAGAATTGAAGATCAGATTTATATTAATTTTGTGGAGAGGTGTAAGGTAAGATAACCTGCCTGTTTTTTATTTATTTATTTTTGAACATGTTTACTCCAAAAAAAAAAAAAAAGGTTCTATATGGCACTAAAAGTGGTTCAAAAAAGTGATAGTATAGGCTAAACGTTTAAACCAACATTGTGATGCTTGAAGTGTTTTTGATCTATGGATTTTATTATAAGCAAGACAAGTCAAGTGTTGATTTAAGAGGATAAATGGATCAAACGTGTTGTTAACTCACTGTCGGCAGCTTGGTCGTTACCATAAAAAAAGAAAAACTTTAATTTAACAAACAAAAAAATGCTTTAAACATTTTTCTAAATTAACTTAATAAAGAAACGAAACAAAATATAACTACTTTGACATTAAAAACAAAACTGAACTATTTTAATGGCTGCAACGATGTGTAGGCCTAATAGGGAGGATTTAAAAATAAAAAAACATTATCACAGATTCAGGCCGATAGTTTTGGTAAGCTATCGGACACGGCCGGGCTAGGGCCTCAGCGTCTAGGGCCAGGCTATAGGGCCTAGATTTGAGGCCCGTACAGGGCTCTAAGACATACTACAATTAAAAAACTGAACATGCCACTTGAGCCAAACTAACGGGCGTCTCAGCACATCAGCAGCAGCAGTCAGATCATATTCTTTACGAGCGAGGAGCTAAATTACAAGATGATCATGGAATATTTGGTTTCAAAGCGATGTAAAAGCGTCTATTTAAGGGAGTTTGTCATTGTACTGTTTTGTTGCCATGTTTTTCATTAAGAATAATAGCTAATGAACCCACAATTCAAGCAACCCGCCCATGAATTGGCAAACCGAAAGTAAACTGCGCATGGCTGCATGCGATCAGCCGCTCAGTGCACAAAATGCAAGTTCAGACATGGCTTCTGCCATATAAGCTCGTGCAGTTGTGCGCTCTGCTGCAAGGAACACTCAAGCCTTGTTTATACTCTACGCGTCCGCAAGAGCGCGAGGGTGCACGCGGCAAAAATGACGTCAATGCAGAGTGGGTGGTCGTGCGCGTTGGGTGCGCAAGACTCCATTTCGCCTGGCGGTGTGGTAGGGTGCATTAAAAAATACAATTCTTGACTTTTGATATGGCTGGGTGCTAAAAGTGTTCCAAAATATGTAGAAACAACACATGAAAAATATTTTTCCAGTACATGATGATTTAGGGGTGCCACCGCACATCTGTTTTTGTTGGATAAAGTGGTTAACAGTGCTCAATGGTCGCCATGGAGATCTGAGGTAAACAATACTACAGCTCAAGAAAACTGAGGTGATCTTTCTGTTTGAGGTGATCTTTCGATGTTGGGTATGTATTATTGCATATTACTATCATATCTGTAGTTGTGTCTTTGTATACTTATTTATCACAAGTCTTTTAAGTCATATTTATAGGTATTTGGTGCTCATTACATCTAGCTAACGTTAGCTAGCAACAGTTTGCTAACCACAGTTAGCTATCTATGTTAGCTAAGCTATTAAGCTTAACATCAACAGTATTCTAGAGTGGACAATGTCATATTCAGAGAATAGATGTCTCATGTTTTTTGAGAGTAGCACTGTAGTTGTTACAGGAAATTAACATTTTAAATACAAGTATATTTGCAAGCACAACTAAGCAGCCAAGGTTGTCCTGGAGCAGGTGCGGCCATTTTACAAGAAAGCCAAAATCTCCCAGGCCAAGTGCTCCAGTGAGACTACAGCGAAACAATTGGAGAAAATGGAGTGCAGACTTGATGCCACATTTCCGATGTGGCCTCCAAATGTTGAAAAGCTGATTGATAACCCAGCTGGCCTAGCTTTCTTGGCCAGCATGAAGACTGACAGAGTGGCCACATTTGGTGTATTGGACAAAAAGCTGCAGCTCAAGATGAAGAGGTTAGAGGAGCGTCAAGCTGCCGCAGCACCCTGGCAGTCCCGCTGTGAAAAGGAGCTGGAGGAGATGACGGCAATGTCCAGCTTGGAGTCGGAGAGTGATGAGGAGTCAGAGGAGGATACTAACACAGTCTATCCACCATCTGAGGGAGAACCATCCCACAAGCATAAGAAGACTGGAACAAACGTCTTCATTCTACATGACATCCTTAACCGGCCAAGTGTCGTGTCACTGGCTACAAGGTTGAAGATGTCACCAATGCAACAGGCTGCCTTCACGCGTGGCCTTGTTGCAGAGTCAGGTGGTGAATGTACACATCTCTCTGCATCTTGCACAACAGCTGACCGAGCAAGACGCCAAGTGCTGGAGACAATCAGTGAGGAACAGCACAAGCAGTGGACAGCACCTCCATTGTGCACCCTACACTGGGACAGCAAGTTAACACCGATGCTCAGCAATGTGCTCCAGTTGGAGGAGCGTCTTACAGTGGTGGTTGGAGATGCAGAGCGAGTGAAACTGCTTGGTGTCCCGGCATATAAGAAGCAGACCAATGAGGCATGTGGAGTGATCATTGCCCTGTTGACATGCAAGTTGCTGCAGGACTGGTGCTGCGCTGACCAGGTTGTCAACATGGCATTTGACACTGCGTCAAACACTGGCCATCTCACAGCAGCCTTCATTGCCATACAGCTCTCACTGGGCCGGCCACTGCTTTGGTCTGGGTGCCGACACCACATTGGTGAGGTCCTCCTGAACCAGGTTTTCACAGACCTGAAGGTGGGAGTCATCACGCCGCCGGAGGTTACCTTGTTCACACGTCTGAGAGAGAAATGGAACCCGTTACCACAAGAATCCAGCAGCCAATGTTTTTTTAGCGAAGAATGTTCAACTTTGAGTAAAACGCAGCGCGTGGACGTCCCTTTTCACCCAGCCCTTTTCACTGTCCCTTTTCACCCAGCCGTCCAATCACAGTGGAGGAGGGGCGGGACAAATACAACACTGACCAACTGCCACATTTTGCTTGTACTGTACAACGTCAACAGATGACAACAAGCAGTATAATAACGGAACAAAATAATTTAAAACAAGAGCCAGAGCAAATACTTTACATTGTATCAGCATTTTTATATAGAATCAATACAGAAACAATCTATCTGTGAAATGAGATACTTAGTAACACTTCCTAAGTGTTATATACGTATTCTGTATCATAAAAAGCAAAGAGTCTCAACTGAAAAAAACGCTGCACTGCCAAAACGCTCTCAAGCGCCCACAGCGGGACGTTTTCAGCAGAGCGCCTAGTGTTTTCAGCCGGCTAAAACACTTGGTAAACACGCGGCCCTGTTAGTTGCCAGTGAGTTAGCCACTAGAGAGGGTTTGTTCTTATAAGTGTGTCACTCCTTTTGTTTAACAATAAAGTCAATTAAACTTTATATGTGTGACCGACATCCATCACTGCTGCACAAAATTCAGGGTAAGGCCACGTGAACATGTCCCATTGACCTCCATTCATTTTGTCTATAGGACAAATGAATGGAGAATCTTGAAAGTTGAATTCTGAGAAATGCCCAAAGGGCAAACAAACAACTTTTACTTTGATAACCCTATAGAACATGTTACTGTATAAAAGTTCACTGTACTCAACATTTCCAGGTCAACCTTTTGGCAATTAGACTAAAAATTGCAAATTTTTCGAAATTTCGCCAAAGTTCATGTGTTAGGTGGCACCCCTAAATCTCAATGGAATTCCTCAAAACTTTGCAAAAGTCATTTTTATGTTAATTGGAACAAAATGCAATGCCAGCCAAATTGATATTTTGAAATTAAAATTTCCCATTCAAATTTGATGCACAAAAAACAACAATGAATATTCAAATCACAAATTTGAAAATCGAATACCAACCCATCCATCCATCCATCCATCTTCTTCCGCTTATCCGGGGCCGGGTCGCGGGGGCAGCAGTCTAAGCAGAGATGCCCAGACTTCCCTCTCCCTAGACACTTCCTCCAGCTCTTCCGGGGGGACACCGAGGCGTTCCAAGGCCAGCCGGGAGACATAGTCCCTCCAGCGTGTCCTTGGTCTTCCCCGGGGCCTCCTCCCGGTTGGACATGCCCGAAACACCTTCCTGGGAAGGCGTTCAGGAGGCATCCGGAACAGATGCCCGAGCCACCTCAGCTGTCCCCTCTCGTTGGGGAGGAGCAGCGGCTCTACTCAGAGTTCCTCCCGAGTGACTGAGCTTCTCACCCTATCTCTAAGGGAGCGCCCAGCCACCCTGCGGAGAAAGCTCATTTCGGCCGCCTGTATCCGGGATCTTGTCCTTTCGGTCATGACCCAAAGCTCATGACCATAGGTGAGAGTAGGAACGTAGATTGACCGGTAAATCGAGAGCTTCGCCTTACG
The DNA here is from genome assembly GCA_023566225.1 of Romanogobio albipinnatus. Classification (NCBI taxonomy): domain Eukaryota; kingdom Metazoa; phylum Chordata; class Actinopteri; order Cypriniformes; family Gobionidae; genus Romanogobio; species Romanogobio albipinnatus. Next base: position 27,681,604 of record CM042244.1, read on the forward strand.
GCTTAGCTCTTTCTTCACCACGACAGACCGGTACATCGACCGCATTACTGCAGAAGCTGCACCGATCCGTCTGTCAATCTCCCGTTCCATCCTCCCCTCACTTGTGAACAAGACCCCTAGATACTTGAACTCCTCCACTTGGGGCAGGAACTCTCCACCAACCTGAAGTGGGCAAGCCACCCTTTTCCGACTGAGGACCATGGCCTCGGATTTGGAGGTGCTGATCCCCATCCCTGCCGCTTCACACTCGGCTGCAAACCGTCCCAGTGCATGCTGAAGGTCCTGGTTAGAAGGGGCCAACACGACAACGTCATCCGCAAAGAGCAGAGACGAAACCGTGTGGTCCCCAAACCTGACACCCTCCGGCCCTTGGCTGCGCCTAGAAATTCTGTCCATAAAAATTATGAACAGAACCGGCGACAAAGGGCAGCCCTGCCGGAGTCCAACATGCACCGGGAACAAGTCTGACTTACTGCCGGCAATGCGGACCAAACTCCTGCTTCGGTCATACAGGGACCGGACAGCCCTCAACAAAGGACCCCGGACCCCATATTCCCCCAGCACCCTCCACAGGACGCCGCGAGGGACACAGTCGAATGCCTTCTCCAAATCCACAAAACAAATGTGGACTGGTTGGGCAAACTCCCATGAACCCTCCAGCACCCTGTAGAGGGTATAGAGCTGGTCCAGTGTTCCACGACCAGGACGAAAACCACACTGTTCCTCCTGAATCCGAGGTTCCACTATCGGCCAAATTCTCCTCTCCAGTACCCTGGCATAGACTTTCCCGGGGAGGCTGAGAAGTGTGATCCCCCTATAGTTGGAACACACCCTCCGGTCCCCCTTTTTAAAAAGAGGAACCACCACCCCGGTCTGCCATCCCAGAGGCACTGTCCCCGACCGCCACGCGATGCTGCAGAGGCGTGTCAGCCAAGACAGCCCCACAACATCCAGAGATTTGAGGTACTCAGGGCGGATCTCATCCACCCCCGGTGCCTTGCCACCGAGGAGTTTCTTAACCACCTCGGTGACTTCAGCTTGGGTGATGGACGAGTCCTCCTCTGAGCCCCCAGCCTCTGCTTCCTCAATGGAAGACGTGACGGCGGGATTGAGGAGATCCTCGAAGTATTCCTTCCACCGTCCGACAACATCCCCAGTTGAGGTCAACAGCCGCCCATCGCCACTGTAAACAGCATTGGTAGGGCACTGCTTCCCCCTCCTGAGGCGCCGGACGGTTTGCCAGAATCTCTTCGAGGCCAGCCGATAGTCCTTTTCCATGGCCTCACCGAACTCCTCCCAGTGGAATACCAACCCATCGAATGAATATTCGAATATTCTGGTCCGGCCCTAGTATTTAGGTGCATTTTCTTCCCCCGACGCAAGTGACGCGATGCAACAACAGTCGGCTTTCATCAGTGCTAGTTCTTTGGCGTCAGTTTGGTGTGTCCTTACCTTCAGTAACATAATATATCATTGCCATTGTTTTGACTCAACATTCATACCAGTAATGTTTTTTTCTAAGGTATGTTAACAATAGCTACTCAAATGCCCTAATTGAACTAAGGACTAATCCTAGCTTAGTCTAAGCCCTGTTTGTGAAACCGGGCCATGAAGTATTAATTTTATGATGATCAAGTATTTTAACAAATAAATAAATAAATAAAGTATCGCTTTGTCTGATGGGCATTTTACTGTTAAATGCAAAATCTCTTTGGAATTCAACAACCTGTTGAATTCAAAATAACCCACCTATATATTCTCTACAAACAATGTGAATCATTTTGTAATACATTAAAATAATGTTTAAAATAATACTTATAATGCTTAATAGATTGTTAGATCCACAGAGCTGCTCATATCCGTCATTAAAATGCTCGATTGAAGAACTGGGAAATGCTGTTGGCTGTTGTGTGACAGTAATTTCATCAATTACATGATCTTGCATGATAAATGTCAAATCTTTATTTCTTTTAAGTTTAAAGGCAGATTTTTGCTCCTAAGTGAAAGTTGTAGAAACCTGACTAATTAATTGTGGTTGCAAATTACTCTTTACTGTCAGAACATGACAAACACTTTAGACTTTTTTCTTAAAATAAATATCTTAATAGAAAAATTAATTTCTTAGTTTCTGCATGTGCTAAAGGGTGATATTGTTTCAAGTTATGAAACAGGTTTGTGTTCGTATATTTGGCACGATTTGCAGTGCAGGCTGCAATATTAAAAATATTACATGCCTTGTCTTGTAGAAATGCATATTTGACAGTAGCTTGAGTTAGGAGGCATATGTATGTTAATTACATTTATGTTCATTATCTAAAACAGTAACATCTGTGAAAATTAAAATTAACCATTGGTCATCCATAGTAGAATATAATTAGATCATGATAACCAGTTAAAACCATGCACAAGTATCCGATGATTAATTTGCCTAAATACATTTAGTATAAATGCACAAATGCTACAGCTTAAAATCACAAAAAATGTTGTTTGTGTTCTTTACTGAATTCAAGCGCTTCTCACTGGATCACACAGCACTATTTAATGGTCGCAAGACCGAGACCGATCAGAGAATAAACGCATCTGATCGCGCTGCCCTTTGAATTTTGAGCCGACCAGATAAATAGACTGTGTTTCGTTCTGCTTTTGGCGACAAAACATATCAAACATTTATCTAACTCTTGATATCGTTTTAACAAGGGAAATTATATCGCGAAATTCACGATAATTATCATTGTTTTATTGTCCAGCCATCGGTGTCTGTATCCAGTGTAGCGTTGTTCCTAGGGCTGGGCAAAAAAAAAAAAAAAGATTTTTAAAATGTGGTCGATTCAAAATCGATTCTCAAAGGCCACGAATCGACCTGGTTATCCTGGCTGTGTGCTTCGGGTCATTGTCATGTTGGAAGACCCAGCATCTACCCATCTTCAATGCTCTAACTGAGGGAAGGAGGTTGTTCCCCAAAATCTCGCAATACATGGCCCCGGTCATCCTCTCCTTAATACAGTGCAGTCCCCCTGTCCCATGTGCAGAAAAACACCCCCCAAGGATGATGCTACCACCCCCATGCTTCACAGTAGGGATAGTGTTCTTGGGATGGTACTCATCATTCTTCTTCCTCCAAACACGTTTAGTGGAATTATGACCAAAAAGTTCTATTTTGGTCTCATCTGACAACATGACTTTCTCCCATGACTCCTCTGGATCATCCAAATGGTCATTGGCAAACTTAAGACGGGCCTTGACATGTGCTGGTTTAAGCAGGGGAACCTTCCGTGCCATGCATGATTTCAAACCATGACGTCTTAGTGTATTACCAACAGTAACCTTGGAAACGGTGGTCCCAGCTCTTTTCAGGTCATTGACCAGCTCCTCCCGTGTAGTTCTGGGCTGATTTCTCACCTTTCTTAGGATCACTGAAACCCCACGAGGTGAGATCTTGCATGGAGCCCCAGTCCGAGGGAGATTGACAGTCATGTTTAGCTTCTTTCATTTTCTAATGATTGCTCCAACAGTGGACCTTTTTTCACCAAGCTGCTTGGCAATTTCCCCGTAGCCCTTTCCAGCCTTGTGGAGGTGTACAATTTTGTCTCTAGTGTCTTTGGACAGCTCTTTGGTCTTTGCTATGTTAGTAGTTGTATTCTTACTGATTATATGGGGTGGACAGGTGTCTTTATGCAGATAACAACCTCAAACAGGTGCATCTAATTTAGGATAATAAATGGAGTGAAGATGGACATTTTAAAGGCAGACTAACAGGTCTTTGAGGGTCAGAATTCTAGCTGATAAGACAGGTGTTCAAATACTTATTTGCAGCTGTATCATACAAATAAATAGTTAAAAATCCATATATTGTGATTTCTGGATTTTTTTATTTAGATTATGTCTCTCACAGTGGACATGCACCTACGATGACAATTTCAGACCCCTCCATGATTTCCAAGCGGGAGAACTTGCAAAATAGCAGTGTGTTCAAATACTTATTTTCCTCACTGTACATGCGAATGCTTGCCTTGCATTATGATCATTAAACTTGAGCGTTCACTTAATCACGTATGTTAGCCATTATAGACATATTAACAATGAGGAAGAATCAGCTCTCCTCGGCTATCCTGGTGAACTTCTATCGCTGCGCAATAGAAAGCATCCTGACCAACTGTGTTGCAGTATGGTATGGGAGCTGTTCTGTTGCGGAGCGCAAGGCACTGCAGCGGGTGGTGAAAACTGCCCAGCGCATCACAGGGACTCCACTACCTGCCATCGAGCACATCCAGAGGAAACGCTGTCTGCATCGAGCTCGCAGCATCCTCAAGGACTCCTCTCACCCAGCCCACAGACTGTTTTCTCTCCTGCCCTCCGACCAGGACCAGCAGACTTAAGAACTGTTTTTTCCCCAGAGCTGTCTCTTTATTGAACTCGAACCCCCGTTGATCCACTCCCTCATACACTGCTAACTCTCCTCTCCTACCTCACATCTGCCTTATTTGCACTACTGGAATGTTAATTTGCACTACAAACTGTTTATTACATTAACAACTGTTTACATATGCATCTTGCACTGCCATATCTTAATTGGATTATGCTCATTTGCACTGCCAACTGTATTTATAGTACCAACTGTTTACATTTTGCACCGTACTTCTAACTGTAATATGCAACCACTTTCCACTGCACTTTTACACTTTTTTTCGGATAGCTTCTGTCCATACTTTATTGCACTACCTTAATCTCTCTCTCTCTCTTATACATACATATATATATACATATATATATATATATATATATATATATATACATATATATATATATATATATACATATACATATATATATATATACATATACATACATATACATATATATATATATACATATATATATACATATATATACATATACATATACATATATATACATATACATATATATATATATACATATATATACATATATATATATATATATACATATATATATATATATATATATATATATATATATATATATATATATATATATATATATATATATATATATATATCCTGCACTTATGCAACCATTGTATATCCTGCACTTGCACTTCTGGTTAGACCTAAACTGCATTTTGTTGCCTTGTACCTGTACTTGTGTAATGACAATAAAGTTGAATCTAATCTAATTAAAATCAACTTAGTCAATAGACAGCGCAGGACCAATAATTAAAACCTAATAGTTTATATTATAAACAGGTTTTCTCAAATAAAAGTTAGTCCACATAAGTCAGCATGTTAAGGTATTGTTCATTACCACGGCAACTAACTTGTATCCAGGTATGAGCGCGTTTCTCGTGTATGAAAAGTAACGGGCAGTGACGGCAGCACGGTGCGCGCACAGAGGGAGGCTTGGACGCCGGGGGCTCCGTCTCATCCCCCGGCGGAGAAATGACCGAGTGGTGCACCCCGCAAAGAAATCACTCATTCCCAGTTACGGCCTAAATCCTTGAAAGGCCTCGTTAGGCACTACGATCGACCCAAATTACAGACGGTTTCGCCGGCGCGTTTCCGAGATTTAGCCGGTTAAAGTTTCAACTGGTCTTGTTCGATCCATCCCCCCGAGCACAATGCCAGCGCGTGGTTCTCCATACCGGGGGTTTCCAGTCGATCCTGCCCGGTATCACATATGCTTGTCGCAAAGATAAAATCGAATGGCAATCACATCTAAGGAAGGCACACAAATAACAGAGATGGTGACAAAATATAATGCACCACCCGAGGCACGAATCAAAGCTCAGATGCCCCTGGAGGAAAAAGCCTCCATAAAAACGGACAGAGTCTGAATGACGTCTGCAAAATCACAAGAAAAGCTTGTCCTTTACTAAAAATTGCTGAAAATCATCCAATATCCTTTTTATGTTTAAGAATAAATATATCAAAATATCAATAAAAACAAAATTGTATAAAATACTTCTCATACATTTTTTTAAATAAAGTTGCATCAAAATTGTATTGTATTTAACATAATTGTATGCATTTGAAATTTAGAGATGGGTTCTGTTTTAATGTACCCAATACAATTTTGTGGCTCTTAATTTCTTTTTAATTACCCACTTGTAAACTTGTTCTCTGTTCTTTTTTATAAATATAGTATTTGTATTAAATCTATATTCATTGAGTTGAATCGAGAATCGAATCGATCGAGATCGAATCGATTTGAGAGCTTGCGAATCGAAATTGAATTGGAACATCTGAATCGATACCCAGCCCTAGTTGCTTCCATAACAGAGTGTGCTGTTTCTCTGCCATTTACTCAGTCTTGTCTAACAAAATCCAAATAATAATTTTTTTTACTGTACCAATTTTTATGGACCTTATACTGCCCATCTGAGCCAACGCAGATGAATGAGCAAAGCTATTTCAGAGTGAGACCGCCCTGAATGTAAAGCAAAACGTGATTGGTTGTAGCGAGAAGGTGCTGCGATTGTTCAGCACAATGTGGCTGTTTGATTGGCCTGAGTAGACGATGGGTCCACTTATTTGTGTGCACATCTTGAAGCTAGAAATATTTTTAAATCCAAAAATGCGTGAGGTGATCCACAAATGCACAGGAAGCAATTAACGAATGTTAGGCAGAGTTGCGTTTGTGAAATAAAACATATTTGTGAATATGTTTTTTATTGACAAATCTCATTTTATTTATTTGAGAATTTAATTAATTGTAAAATTCCTAACATATATTTGTGGATCACATTTTATTTATTTGTGAATATGTTTAATTTTTGTGAATCTCTTTACATTTATTTGTGGATCAAAATCTAATTATTTGAAATAAAGGAAAAATTCTACCCCCATAATCCATCATCAACTCATCATGGTCACTCATCCAGGTCACACTTCCATCCATAAGTAAAATGAGGAAAATACATGTATATGTACAACAAATGCATCTAATTGAAATTGACTTGCACAATTTATTTTCAAAAATTGCAAAATAAAGTTGTTAGAATTAAAGTGTCAAAGCGTCACATTAGTATGATGAGAGAACGGTAATGTGTGACCACAGGTATTAGAGTTTTTAGTATTAAAATATAAGTATTTCACTAAAATTAAACACACTTTGACAGAACAGTAAATGCCCAGACTTAAGTCTGGTCTGCCTGACCTGGTCAATCCGGAGAGCTCCACACTCAAAGCGTTGGGCTCTGAGTTGTTTAGCAATGTTGTGCAAGTTGAAGACGGCCTCTTGTATCTCAAGGATGCTGTGGTCTGGGGAGCAGGCTGGCAATTCTTCAGCACTAAAGTGCTTGTCAGGAGTTTCAATTATACTCTGGGCATGATCATAACTCAACTTAATGCAGGAACAGATGACAGTTCGCCCAAACCACTCGCTCAGGATCTACAGAGTACAGAGAAAACAAAACTATATAAAAAAGAACTTACACAAAAAAGTGATTATTCTGAGACAGGGCTGTCTCAGGCACTGTGGCAACAGGAGGCCCTCTAAGAAAAGAGAAGTAATATCCACAAAAATGTACAGGGTTTGTGAACTTTAGCGTTTTGAGAATTGTTCTCAATGGGCCTCATTTATCAATCTAATGTAGATCCGAGCGCAGAAATCATCTTACGACAGGGTTCGCAAGTAATTGCAAGCTCGTATGAATAATTGACTGTTGAAAACAATCGTCATTTAAATATCACACCCCTAATGCTGCGTTCACACCAAACGCGAATAGAGCGTCAGGAGCGAGTCAATGAGTCAATGGAAAGGCGCGTTGATGCGCGTCTGGAGGTCCTGCGGCGCGATAGCCGCGTTTCGCACCGCACGATGGACGCGATTCCGCCTCATTCGTGCGTACAGTTCGCGCGAATGACGAGAGTGGTGCTTTTTGTGCATTCACGCATTTGAAGCAAAAATTCACATCTGATGCCTGAGTTGAAAAATCTGAACTTTGGCATCAGTATGCGCCGCATTAACCAATCAGGAGCCTGCTTGCTGCGGTCACGTGGTGATAAACTAATGGCAAGTCAATAGCGGATGAGAAACCCCACGTAATTTAAAAATGCTACTGTTGTGTAACAAAATGTAGTTTTAAGACTTTTTCAGGCGAGAATGTACTTGTTTAAAGCTCAAATCTGTGGTTTATTTATAAAGAGATCGCCTATTGAAAAATTGTATCTGGCGTTCTCGGAGTTGTGAGATCCAGTCGATCAGCGGCGCTCAGCGCTCATTAACCCCGGCGAGAGCAAGGGTTAGTCCTTTTGGCATTTGCCGCTGGCTCTGATGTCTCCAGGTGATCTTTGGTCTCATGAATCTACAATTTGTTGCTTGCCAAATCATTTTGACTGAGGGCAAAGTGAAGTTTCATAACTTTATTTTTTTAGGCTATTTAACTTTAGACCGGGTTGTGTTTTATGTCATATATTAATTTTATTACAGTGACACTCATATATATGCACACTTATTTTCTGAACCACATGTTAATGTGTTTATTTTTATTTTATTTTTAAATGTAAACGAAAAGAGGCATGGTTGTGTTTTATATTTCGTTTGTTATAAATATACATTCAGCATAGTTGCCTGAACCACATTTGTGTGGCTATTAATGTTTAATATTTTTTTAATAAAATTGAAGAGAGGCAGAGAGGTGTTTTATGAAATATTTCGTTTAATTGTAGCCTAAAATATACATACAGGAGTGAGCGAGAGCCGTCATCCAGGCGTACCTCCTGGAGCGCCTTGAACGCGGGTCTATTTAGCTTCAAATGCTCGATTTATACACACGTCCAATTCGCTGTGGATGCGCAAATAGATTCAAAATGTTCAACTAGACAAGGTAGACACGATTTCGTGTTTGGTGTGAACGTAGCATAATAATTTAAGGTTTAGAAGCCTTGACCTTCGATTTTACGACATGGAGAAACGTAACCTAGCAAAGAAGATGAAGTAATCTCATGAAAGAGAAATTGATCTTACTCCAAAAACACCTGTTAAACCTCGTAATACCAATTACATAAATTTATATGTATAATAAATACTGGTAATTAAAACTAAACATTGACAAACATTATAGAAACACTATAGCGCTATTTAATTTTCCCTCACTCCACAACAAATCCTTTAACTTTAACGGTTTTAAAAACAGTACAAGAATGAAAAATAAGTAGCTATAAAAAAAAAAAAAAAAAATTATATATATATATATATATATATATATATATATATATATATATATATATATATATATATATATATATATATATATATATATATATATATATATATTAAAATATAAAATAAAATACAAATTATATAAGTTAGTCATAGTGGCATTCATTATAACAACACGTCCACCCAAAATTCATTTATTTAAAGCAAAAGTTAAACGGCATTTCTCATCTCTCTCATTCGGTAATAATCCAAATATTTGCAATGAAACATTAGGTTGCTAAACTATTATTCATTATGTAAACAAGGCTTTGTACTCGTTTTCCAATATCCACGGAAAACAGCATCCTTCATATGCTCAAAAAAAATGTGTTTGGTTGGGCGCTGAACACGCTGATTTTTACAGCGGACCATCTAATTTGACCATAAACTTTTATGTTTGGTTGACTGCATTTTAGTTTGATAATGAATAGCTGCATGCGCGATCAGTTGGATTTAATAAAATAAAGATACAAAGGAAAAAAAATACAATGCGTTAGAGTATCACAAAAACGAGCATCACATAGTTTTTTTTTCTTTTGTTAATATGTTAATAATTTCAGTGAAATATGTTTGTGTTGTCCTATTTACTTTATTACTTTTTATATAGTTCGTTTTATTCTGTTTTTCTCCATTCACAGAAGAGCTGCAGATGCATGATGTGACGATGTGTGAATCCTCATGTTCTGTTGTTTATGCTGCTATTTGCGCACGTAGTTTGACATTCTAATCTTAACAGTTAATGGTCGACTAAAGAAAATAATTTGTCAGACAGGAAAATAATGTAATTGATAAAAATGCTCTCATTTCAATTCTCCACCAGATTTGCTATGCTGCACGCAAGTTCATGCTAACTCAAAAACTTGTGTGCACGAGCTGAGACCTGACGTGAGATTTGATTGTAGCCACCGTTCACGTTCATATTGATAAATGCCAAGTTTTGCATGGAAACGGCCGCACACACAGTATTCTGTTGTATGTTCATTTCATAAATGAGGCCCACTGAGAGTATAAGAGGTCATGAAACAAAAAGTACCTTTCCCTCTGGAGAAAGCTTCCAAATGACAGAGAATGTCAGTCTATCAGTCAGAGAATTCAAGCTGCATAGCTCCTCACACAGAAGACGAGGCAACATGGGGATCACCTGCATAAAAAAAATAAAAATAAATCAGATGGGTTTGGAATTTGATGTGGATGATACAAATGAACTGCTATTCTATCAAACAATGTAAAACGGGATAAAACAATAATAAAAGCTGCGAGCAGCAATGACGGGTCCAAGCCGGTGGCATCAGCTTAACTGTTCACGGCAGGCAATATGCATTTATACAGGAAAATATTTTTAAATCGTTCAAATATGCCGCATTTACCGCAGCAGCTGGTGCCACTATCACCACAAGCCACACCCATGATGTAATTTAAATGTAGATGAATTTTAATGTCATAGGATAAAATAGATCACTTTCAAATATGTGAAAAGTTATCTTTTCCTGCTCAAAATTTTGTAAGTCCAGAAGGCCAGTATTTAGTTCAAGGTATTTGTATAGTTTTACTTATTCACACTAAAGTAATAGTTATTTGTGATAGTCTATGATATGAAAGGGGTAAATTATCATCATCAAGAGAGAAAGGCACACACACAAACTCACAGGGTGAGAGAGAGAGAGAGAGAGAGAGAGAGAGAGAGAGAGACCCCCACACCCACACACAGGGTGAGCCTGAGAGTAGGGGGGAGGGGAAGGACTGAGAGAGAGGCACTCTGCACATTGAACAAGATTCACCAGATTTTAACAACAAAAATAAATAAAATCTAAATGGTGGAAGGAAGTTTTTTTATTTCACTCTCTGAAAACATTAAATAACTATTTAATGTCATAGGATGTCATAGTGAAGCCCCCGCTTCACAAACACACACGCCCATCCCCCGCTCCACATTCACTCACATACACGCTCACATTCATTCTCTCACACACACACACACACACACACACACACACACACACACACACACACACACACACACACACACACACACACACACACACACACACACACACACACACACACACACACACACACAAGGAGGCAAAGAGAGAGAGGCAGGTTAAATCTCGATTCAAAACTCAATGCTGCCGGCTTTTGGAGAGGGCTGAGAGAGAGGGGAGATTCAAAATAAATATTTTAAAGAAATAAATATGTAAATAAGATAGGCTATAAGACAAATATGTCTGGAGACATGGATTAGGGTCAGACATGATTTTTATTGAGTGTTGTTTTGCAGAAATAATTTCTTTAAAGTGAATTTCGTTTTCTATAAATTGTATTTTAATTTTGATCAAGGTTTCATAAACTAATTGCCTGTATATTTAATACATAAGAAGCAAAATAAGAACTCGGGGAATGGATTGACGTGCATAACGAACCCACTGGCCCGTTTCCATGGAATTTGAGTAAGGCTGAAAGCTCTATCTTTTTAATACATTTCTTGAATGTCTTAATTACAGTAGGCCTATAGATAGTTTTGATATTTGTGGCTGCACCGGGGTCCTTCATTACTAGGTTAAAGCTACGCGCTAATAATGAGCGATCCATGGCACCTGCTACCCAGGCTACATCACTAAATTACAACAATTTCGTGCTATGGGCACTGCCACTGATACAGGCAGCGGATGAGCCTATTTTTCTGCTTTTCAAACAAGTGTGACAAAGGCATGGGCTAAATAAATTCTCTAATGTGGATACAGACATATATACACACACACATCACTATACAACACATGTCCTTATTAGGAGAAAATATATGTCGTTTTAACAAGAAAAATACATAAGATCTCGTTATTATGAGTGGAAAAAATTACATGTATGTGGCAGCAATGCGTCACCGTATAAAATTGAATTCGAGGTTTTCCAAAAAAAAAAAAGTGGTGGGTACAAAATGACTCATGACGAAATCTGGTGGGTAGCGTATTTGGTTATTTGGTTCATGGGACACAGGAAATGTCCTCATAAACCATGTTTACGTTGTAATATGTAGTATATTTTTAAAGCTATTTGGTTACATTTTAATAAAACATTGTTTAGTATGTTTTTAAACACACACACACACAGGGACACAGGAAATGTCCTCATAAACTATGATTACGTTGCAATATCAGTATAATACCCATGTCATTATACAAATTTGTGTCCTCATAAATCACATAAACAAGCACACACAAAGAGAGAGTGGCAGAGAGAAAGAGAGATGGAATTTTTTTTTATGTTTCAAAACTAACACAATGCTGCCATCTGTTCATTGAGGAGAGGGCAGCACACAGACACAGAATAGATTATTCAAATAAATATTTTAAATAAATAAATATATTGATCTGAAAAATAGTATAGTCATTTAAAAAAAGTTCAATTACCGAACATACAATCTTAATTTAATTTAAATAAAACAATGATTTTACAAGATACGAGATCATTTCTGTTCCCCTTTTTTGTCCTTATTTAATCCCTCGCCATGGCAACACCGTTTGAGATATCCAATATCCGTTCGCATTTTAGCATCTTTTGTTTTAGCAGTTTCATGTTGACCGAGTTTGGTGGAGATTGAACAAATCGCCTACGAGGAGAACGTAAAAACTCAAGAGCCTGATTTATCCAAAAATTCAAATTCAAACCAAAATATTTGACTTCCTGTTGGTCGAATCTAATGACTGTAAATTAGAAAGTTGTCCGGCTCGAAGAGAACAATATGAGAACATATATGTCTATATTTGTCATGTTTTCACATTATACTGATGAAGTTTGAAGTAAATCGGGTGAAAATAAGATGGTGATTCAAAGCATTTTTGAAAGTGACACTTCCTGCTGCCAGTTGGTGGCGCTATAACTTTGACTCACAAAAGTCATATTCATGTTATTGGCCTCTTACAACTTACACACAGCTGAAGTTTCATCCAAATCAGTCAATGTTTGCACAAGTTATAACACACTTCCGGTTTCCCTTTTCTCGCCATAAATTAGTTTCTTCGCCACGGTCAAACCATTCGAGATATCAAAACTCCGCTCGCAATTTAGCAATGTCTTGACTTCATGCTGACAGAGTTTGGCACTGATTGAAACAATGGCCTAGGAGGAGTATATCAAATTCCAGAGCATGCGTTTTCCGAACAACCCATAATAGCTCACTTCCTGTTGGGCTGACGCTTAACTTAGAGCACGAAAGTTGTTCGGCCCGATGAGGTCTATATGTGTACCGAGTTTCATACATGTACGTGCAAGTGTGTTTGATATATGGACCAAGTTTTCAGACCCCACTTAAGGGGGCGCTGTCGAGCCCCCCTGCAACGCCCGGGTACCCGCTTCAGCCTTTCAGGGCTTGGGCCCTAATAATAACAATAATAAGAAGCAATTAAAGCTGCAAGAAGCGATGAAAGGGCCCTCGCACATGCACCGCCACCCAGTGGCCTCAGGACACAGATCACTCCACCCTAAACCCACCCACTCCACCCCCGCAGCCACTGAAGTCAACTTCCTAAAAGAGCTCAATTACTTTTATGCTCGCTTTGAAAGAGACAGAGAAACTGCCACCAAGCTCAAACCCTCAGCTGACCACCCACCAATCACACTCTCCTCCACAGATGTCTGCAAGGCACTGAGCCGGATCAGCGCGCACAAGGGTGCTGGACCAGACAACATCCCTGGACGTGTGCTCAGGGCATGTGCGGAGCAGCTCGCTGGGGTTTTTACAGACATTTTCAACCTGTCTCTTGCCCAAGCAGCTGTACCAACATGCTTTAAACGCACTTCCATTGTGCCAGTGCCGAAACACTCTAGCCCGAGGTGCCCTAATGACTACCGCCCTGTAGCACTCACACCCATCGTTATGAATCTCTAACCCTCGCTGATCCACTCCCCTCATATACTGCCAACTCTCCTACCTCACATCTGCCTTCACTTTGTTATTTGCACTACTGGAAAAACTGTTTACTTATGCATCTTGCACTACCATACCTTAACTGGATTATGCTCATTTGCACTGCCGACTGTATTCACAGTACCAACTGTTTACATTTGCACCGTACTTCTAACTGTAATATGCAATCACTTCCACTGCACTTTACACTTTTTTTCGGATAGCTTCTGTCCATACTTCATTGCACTACCTTAATCCACTGCTATATTCCTCATTTTAGCCTAACATATTGTATACCTCTATCTGTAAAATTCTGTTTATAGTAATAGCCATCTGTATATTATATTATACTCATAGTACATATTCACCTGTAAATTCTGTTTATAGTAATAGCCATCTGTATATTTATTCATTGTACATATTCACCTGTAAATTCTGTTTATAGTAATAGCCATCTGTATATTTATTCATTGTACATATTCACCTGTAAATTCTGTTTATAGTAATAACTCTCTCTCTCTCTCTCTCTCTCTCTCTCTCTCTCTCTCTCTCTCTCTCTCTCTCTCTCTCTCTCTCTCTCTCTCTCTCTCTCTCTCTCTCTCTCTCTCTCTCTCTCTCTCTCTCTCTCTCTCTCTCTCTATATATATATATATATATATATATATATATATATATATATATATATATATATACAGGGAGTGCAGAATTATTAGGCAAATGAGTATTTTGACCACATTATCCTCGTTATGCATGTTGTCTTACTCCAAGCTGTATAGGCTGGAAAGCCTACTACCAATTAAGCATATTAGGTGATGTGCATCTCTGTAATGAGAAGGGGTGTGGTCTAATGACATGAACACCCTATATCAGGTGTGCATAATTATTAGGCAACTTCCTTTCCTTTGGCAAAATGGGTCAAAAGAAGGACTTGACAGGCTCAGAAAAGTCAAAAATAGTGAGATATATTGCAGAGGGATGCAGCAGTCTTAAAATAGCCAAGCTTCTGAAGCGTGATCATCGAACAATCAAGCGTTTCATTCAAAATAGTCAACAGGGTCGCAAGAAGCGTGTGGAAAAACCAAGGCGCAAAATAACTGCCCGTGAACTGAGAAAAGTCAAGCGTGCAGCTGCCAAGATGCCACTTGCCACCAGTTTGGCCATATTTCAGAGCTGCAACATCACTGGAGTGCCCAAAAGCACAAGGTGTGCAATACTCAGAGACATGGCCAAGGTAAGAAAGGCAGAAAGTCGACCACCACTGAACAAGACACACAAGCGGATATATATATCCATGTCCTGCACTTATTCATCCATTGTATATCATGCACTTATGCAACCGTTGTATATCCTGCACTTGCACTTCTGGTTAGACCTAAACTGCATTTAGTTGCCTTGTACCTGTACTTGTGTAATGACAATAAAGTTGAATCTAATCTAATCTAATCACAACAGATCATCAAAAGTGCACTTATTTCAAACATTTCAATATATTTTCAATTGTGTTATTACAATACACAAAACAACAAAGTATCCTTTTCACTTACAAAATAAGTGTTTCATCTTTATATATGTTTCATTTAAAGTAATTGCCTTTCATAAAGCTCTTACTATAAAACTTTTGATTTGCATCTCTTCTCATTCAGTTCAATACATTTGTCTATTATTTAATCCACTGATCTTAATGGTTAATCAATGAATCATTTTGTACACCTATAGATTTCTATAGATATTGATTATATAGACATAATTTCTACTTTGTTTGCAATTTCCGAAATGGATAACCTTATGAAATTTTTTGGTCAAGCTTATAAATCATACAGAATGAAGTTTTTTTTTGAAAATGTAAAAATGCAGAATTTTTTTCTGTGATGGGTAGGTTTACTAGTGTAAGGGGAAAGAATATACTGGGGGAGGGAAATATTTGCAATTTGTGAATAGCCCAGAATAGAGTATAAGGGAGTGGAGACTGATAAGAAATCAGAAGAAGGGAGACAGATGGCATCAAATATAACATTTTACATTACAGTATGTGCCATGTGATACTGTAAACAGATTATCATGGTAGAGACTGTCACATTACAGTAACTCACCCTTATAAAGCTCAACTACAGTAGATTCAGTCATATGGTCCAGTGAGAACATTTATTGGCAGCAAACTCTGTTATAGCACAGAACCTCATGGCTGTGTCATAACTTTATCACACCTTTATCACACTGATAAAGTACTATTACAAACTACTTGTATTTTGGATTCAATTGCATAAGTTAGGTAATGTAAGCATATTTTCTTATGTGGCATCTGTAGCCTAATACTGTAGATAATTCAGCAACGAGGGTGATTTGAAACATTTATTTTGCATTGTTTTCTGTTAAATGAACTGATTGTTAAAAGTACTTAACTGAAAGAAGATCACACTGTTGTGTTTCTGTGATTAAACCAAATGTTCTCATTACATATTACAACAATCTTGTGTTTGAAACAATGGTTATGTGGACTGAAAATATGTGCAACTGAATGAAAGCATGAGATCAGGTTTTGAAATAAAGACTAGCTGTGTTACAAGTGTGATCAGTTTGGATTTTTGTACTATGAGTTTTGAAAATGTACACCTTAGTACCAAAAAAATAGTACCAAAGCGAATAAAAAAACTGTAAGTGGGTAAATATAGGAGAAATATGGCAAAGTCACTTCAATGTGCCACACTTGCTGCCAGAAGGGGGTGCTATGACTATAACTGAATATTGGCATGTAGATGTCTTCAGGCCAGGACTATTATCAAACATGTGAAGTTTGGGGCAGATCGGACATTATATGCCTGAGTTACAACAACTTCCTGTTTCGTTGCATAAAACGCATACATTACCACTTAGCCAAGTGTTGCATGATTTAATGTGTTTCTAGCATGTTTGGGACTTGATGGCATATTTAAATAGTTTCTGGGAGTGAATTACAGTGTAAAGCATGCCATTTCCTGTTGCCAGCAGGTGGCGCCATGACTAACTAATATTGGCATGTAGATGTCTTCAGGTCAGGACTCCTCTTATCAAACACGTGATGTTTGGGGCGTATCGGATATTGTATGCCTGACTTACAACAACTTCCTGTTTCATGGTGAAAAATCAGACTTTGTCAGGCCGCCACGAACATGCTCTTCAGCGAAAACTCAAGATCTTCACAATTTAACATCACCAAGGCCTTAAGATTAGACTGACCAAATATGATGATGATCTGGTTAAATCTCAATGAGGAGTTAATCAAGGTTCAAAACATGCCATTTCCTGTTGCCTGTAGGTGGTGCGATTACTGTAAATGAATATTGTCATGTAGACGACCTCAGCCCAGGGACTCTAATAAAACATGTGAAGTTTGGGGCAGATCGGAAATTGTATATACGAGTTAAAACAACTTCCTGTTTCATGGCGAAACATCAAAATTTGTCAGGCTGCAATGGATACGCCACGCCCTTCAGGGAAAACTCAAGATCTTCGCAATTTAACAATGCTAAGTCCTTTAGATTAGACCAGTGGTCTTCGCTATTTTTTTCAGGAGATCCACATTAATAGGACAAAATCAATAGGAAAGCCACTTTTACGGCAAAGTATCAAAAGTTACATCCAGTCGTAATGTCTGATTATCAGTCTGTCATCCCTGAACATACAATATGCTATGCAATAAATACAAAAGGTAGATAGATAGTGGGCAGGCATAATATATTTTTAATGTAAACGTTCTTTTAGTGCTGTTTTAAACTAGATTATTCACACATTTTTCAGTTTAACACGTTTTTAATATATTTTATAATGTAATAATTTCACAGTAAATCACCAAATTAATGTAGAAAACATTTATTAGGCTTCAAACTTCATTAGTTGTTGGTGTTGCTGCGACTTTAAGATCTGCCGCTGCCGAACATGATACGGATCTGGCGCGCTGTCACACACATCCCATTTCCTCACAACTCTTTGTTTATTTAAGACGTTATTTAACTCATTTAAAACTGTTATTCTGAGCATACTCGACAAAACGGACATTTAGGTGTAGCGTCTGGAGTCGCTCTTGACGTGAGATCAAAGTGGTGGGTCGTTCGAGAAACACAGGAGATGCAGATCTTTTCCACAGCTCTGCCTATGAATTAGTATTAGCATATAAATAAGTTGTAGTGGTGCCATCGAGGCTGGCCAAATGGCCCCACTATCACCCTGTGAGGACTTCAAACAGGTTCTAATCAGCCAGACCCCTAAATCACCTCTCTGTCCAGGATGACCTGGAATGACCTCAACACACACACACACACACACACACACACACACACACACACACACACACACACACACACACACACACACACACACACATTCATTTATGCTGCCTTTAATTAAACTATTCCAGGAATTACATACATGATGATTTCCTAAGTATGTGCATGCTCCCTATGTTCCTTATGTTCATGTGATGTAAAGGCCCTCTTGAATGCTCAAAATGGCTCTGTAAAAGAGATACACTGTCTTTTATGCATTTAAACTATTTAAACTAACATGTTTGATGTCTATAGAGTCCTCTTTCTCGGTCTTAGTCAATGGGGCAAAATATATGATTATGAGATGTACCGTTAGTATGTTTAGCCCTTTTTGGAGCGAAACCTTACTCGTTCTGGCTACCAGCGAGAACATTCCAGTGAGTGATAAAAGTCCGAACAAAGGAACTTTCCTGCCTCAAATTCACATCAAGGATTGGTCATCTCAGAGAAGATGGGCGGAGGTTAGTGGACTTTAAAGGACAGTAACTCAAGCACCTCGGGGCTCAGTCAACTGGAAAGACACCGACGAGACAAAACTTGCTTCTCCCTTCCATCACGCCAGCGCGGCTCGCGGGGCTTCGATCTCATGCTTTCATTCAGTTGCACATATTTTCAGTCCACATAATCATTGTTTCAAACACAAGATTGTTGTAATATGTAATGAGAACATTTGGTTTAATCACAGAAACGCAACGCACGCATCTTGCTTTACACAACACAAAGAAACCATGCAAGTATCAATTCTATCGAAATTTAGATGCGTTTAAGATTGTTCCCCTATTTATGGTGATAATTGTTCTTACTGGCTCTAGCGGGTATGTTTGGGAAAGCTTCGGACCGGACCATGCCCTTCTTTACTTTCCTTCCCTTTCTCCTCATCCTCCCTCTTTACTTCTTTATTCTGTATATACATGTATCCTTTATGTAGTCGTATGTAATCGTAGTAGTCATCACTATTAAAACCCTTGTATCCACGTTTTGATTGTCATTGTTGTTGCTCACAAAACATGAGTCCCTTTAATGTCAGATCTAAGCTACAAGCTCTTATAAGTATCATTGAATGCTTTAATTAATACCATAACTCGGAAAGTTTGTCCTTTGTGGCCAGAGGGATAAACTTCCCGAAAATTGGGTTGAAGACCTCCTTAGAGGTTATTCTGTGATTATTTAATATAGATATATATCCGTAGTTGATTGCAATAAATTGTTATTAACTATATATATATCATTTTCATAAATACCTATGCTAGGTATTCCCTGTTTCGGGTGATTTTGGAGATTTATGATTCAATTATAACCTGTTGTGATTAATCATACATCCCTAAATATTAATACCCATAATTCCCTATTGAGCTAAATTTAATTTAATAACATGTGTAACCCTAAGACGTTACATAGGCATAATTCTGTGTGTTCTGGCACGCTGTCTGTGCTCATGATGCTGGCACGTAACCCACACCACTCAACCTAGTTGACAATGCATATCATATGCACGTAAAAGTCTTTTTGGCATATAAATTGCACAATAAATACAAATTGTGAGCAAAATTCTCATCAGTGTTATATCAGCTTTTGCATACTTAATTCTATTTGTGATATTTACCCCAGGGCGTTATTTACTTTATAAAGGCCATTTTTTAACCTTATTAAATGTCAAATTCTTAAATTTGATCAATAAATTCAGTTATGATAATAAGACACTATAGGGCTGTTACCAATCAAATTAAATCATTTACACTGAAAAATTACCACAACAACAAATAATGTCATGAGATTGATGTTTTAAACGTTTGAATATACAAATAAGAAAACATGCAATGATATTTTAAACATGAAACTAAACCGCCAATAGGTGTCAGCAAGTGACCGTCTTAATGAGTGAGTCATTGAGTCGTTCATTCAAACGCTGAATCATTCAGTAACAAAACACCGCGCTGAATGTTGCTTTCCTTTGGAACCATTTTCGTCAGTGAAATAGAACAAAAAAGTCATTGTTGTTTATGTCTAAAATGTAAGTAACTTAATATTAACTAGGCTACTTGTTTATTGAACCACAAAATTCAATGTAACATTTTCAATCGTGATGATATTCAGCAAAACAGCTCCCTTAGCAGGGTTGCCGAGACACACACTTCCAGGCTCTGTCTCACGGTCTCACTCTGCCCAACTTAATCTCACGCCAAATTGCCAAACCTGCTTTTGATATTAAACAAAGTCTAAACTTTTAAATAAAAAAAAAAAAAGTTTTAATACGAAATTCAAACAATAAATATCGTTTTGGCGCACTTAATGAGGCACAACAAAAGCCAGAGACGTTGCGGTTGCGACATGCTTTCATCTTGCGGCGGCACGCGCGCGGTCACGTGGTTCATGAAGCTCTCAATACTTCTAGTGCTGTGTCAATACATTTGAATGGCTTAAACGGATAAACAACAGCTTCACTATACAGGTGTTTGCAGCAAGTTTTGGTAAACAGTACAGCATAGTGTGCATTGATTATTACGTCAACCATATTTACAGTATAATTTTATTATGGAGAGTGATGGAGATGCAACATTGTTAACATTAATGTTAATTTTGTTCTTGTATTTAGCCCTCAGGTATTCCTTACTAATTGCTCACACTCATACTCATTGGTGGTCAAATGTGACCATACACCCTAACTATTTTTCAATTAAATAAATGTTCTATATTTTAGTTCAATAATATTTATTGAATATTTTGAGGAGATCTTTTGGTACTAAATACTATTTGTGCAATAATTATTGTCAATTAATGACCACTTAAAATATTTTTCTTCTAATATTTTTCTTATTTATATTACAATTAGTGTAGTAATTAAGGTTAAGATAGAGAATTCCAAATCAAAGAGTCAAATTATAGTCATTTTGTGGCTAGAAAAAATAAAACATTTAATTTGTAATGCCATTACCCACCAGGTGCCTGTATTAATAATTATAATAAATATACATGTATCTAGTCTAGTTGCTCAAAAAAGTATTGCAGATCATAACTGCTTACATATTTTTAGGTATTGCATTTTAATAAATATTTAGATATGATCAAACACTAGACTTCTTTAAATGTGAAAATTTAAAACGTTAATAACTTACATACTAATATTTTTAATGATACTTATATAAGCAACCACAAGTGAATATTAATGAATTCAAGAACATATAATTTAACCCAAGAAACGTTTAAAATAGTGCTAAGGAAAACCTATTTTTCGTTATGTACATAGGCTATATACAAATGAATACTGAATCAAGATCAAAATCGATATTTGTGCCAATCACCACCACCCCCACCCCCACCCCCATTGTTGGCAACCCTGCCCTCAGTCGACTCGTGTTATTAACAATATCATAAGTTATAAATAAAACTCAAACCTTTAAACCCAGTATGTTTCTTTTGGGAGTTTATAGTGCCGTTATGTTCATTTGTTTTGATTTCTCCACAAATGTCTCTCTCAGGCAGACTTTGTTACCAGAAATACACTCCTTAGCCTATCAATCGCTGTTTACATTGAAATGTAATACAATCAGAATCATTCTTGCGTTTCTGGTTATTTTATTAACTTTTAAGATTTACTTAAGATTAATGTCGAGCCCTTACAGTCTATGGTTAAGCCCTATGTTCATTCATGATTTCTTCTGTTGATTCATGTGCACGCCGCGCTGCAGTTTGTTTAAACTGAGACGCTACAGTGATCTGTGAATGTCACGCCACATTAGAGCACCAAAAAAAATAGCGACATCTCGAGAGAAGTCTATGGTCTCACTCCAGTCTATGGGAAATAAGCCCATTTCCAATTATTATTATAAATTATATCAGTAAATAATTAATTTAAAAACATGTATGTCAAAAGTGATCTTTGCAAACACAGCACACAACCTTCTGTAAAGCCCATGTAGGCTATAGAACACACACACACACACACACGCACACACACCTCGGTTAAAAAAAAGGTACTATCTGAACGAGTACATAAAATCACAGATGTCAGGTGATGAGAATTGTAACTCAAATGTCATTTGCTACAATACCTGTTAAATGTAAAAGAACTATATAAAAGTCATCTGAATACGGCACACTTACGCTTATAAATATATGAGTTAAACTTTACACCATCAGAATGCTGTAGTATGATGCAGGCATACAGCAGGATCCCCCCCGCCCCCCCCCCCCCCATTCATTTTAGGGATGGGCATTTTTGTCAATTTCTCATTTCGATCATCGATAGGTCTCAAAAACGAGTACTCGAGTAATTGGGGGCGGGGCATGTGCAGGGGGCGGGGCATGTCCGTCATTGTGATAATGAAAATACTGTTATGAAAATGATTGTTGACAAATACAAACGTGACATGAAAACGGGTATATGAAAACATGAACATATAAAACAAAAAATAACTGCTAGATTATGATGCATAAATGTCTTTGAAAAAGAAACATCTTTATAAAATGACCGTCTCAAATAACCAAGTCAGTGATATCGAGCATTGCCTTTGAGCTGAAACTGTGAAATAACACCACCCTGCAGAGCTTGCTAGCTGGTTAATAAACTAAACCAAACGCACCATATATCAATATTAATATGAAGATTATTATGAACCTATTACGACATAAATCAACACAAAAGGACGTGAATGCGCACGTGAACTTCAGCGTGCTAGATTTTACAGGCTATCGTTTGAAACGGAACATTTTGAATGCGCTCTTCCCTTAACAACGCTCATACACGGACAACGAAAGCACACAGAAACAACATTTTATTAAAATCCTGTTCTCATTATAATGCTTTGACAGATTGACTCTGCACATCATGCACTTAATTTTATTATTCATGATCGAAGCGTTTACAGACATCACTGCGCGTTTTCGAACTCATAGCGAAAAACCAACTTTAAATAAACTAGGTCTACTGTTAAAAAATACGAGAACAGTATAGCAGTGCTGCATTACTAATATCAATGATTCTGAGAAAGAAATAGCCTATCTGAAAAGAATATGACCGTCTCTAAAAACCATCATGTCGAGCATGAAATATGCGTTTGAGCTGAAACTGAAGAGAATGAACAACAGCCGGTATAACGGCAGCGCTTTTCTAGCTTATTAAGCTCAACCAAACGCTTCTTATATTAGATTAATCAGATATAGACAACATAAAAGTATCTTACAACGTGCATCTGCAGATAAGGACGCGGATGCTCACATGAACTTCACGCGCTAGTCTGAGTGTTCTCGCTAGTTTCTCTGTGGATCAGCTGATACACGGGGAACTAAGCACAGATCATTTACAGCATTCTATTTCCATCGTGTTCTCATTATAATGCTATGTAGGCTATGACAGATTGGCGCTGCACATCTTGCACTAACCATTTAATGATCTCATGATTCCAGACATCACTGCAGTGCACGCCTTTATTTCGCCGCGGTCTGGAGGCGTGCTGTAAAACGCTAACCAATCAGACCTCCGCAAAACGATGCAATAACCAATAAAAAAGAGACAAATATATTTTTTTCAGGGCGATCATGGTTCTCATGATCGATGATCGCTGTCACGTTCGAGTACTCGATTACTCGACCACTGTTGCCCATCCCTAATTCATTTGAAATTAATACAGCTTCAAATACCGAACATACAATCTTAATTTAATTTAAATCAAACAATGATTTGACAAGATATGAGACAATTTCTGTTCCCCTTTTTGTCCTTATTTAATCCCTCGCCATAGCAGCACCATTTGAGATATCCTATAATCGTTCGCAATATAGCATCTTCAGTGTCTTTGTTTCATGTTGACTGAGTTTGGTGTTAATTCCATGCATCTCTTACAAGGAGTTTATAAAAACTCAGAGCCTGATTATTCAAAATGTCCACTTTCAAACCAAAATATCTGACTTCCTGTTGGTCGGAGCTAATGACTGTAAATTAGAAAGTTGTCCACCTCGAAGAGAACAAAATATATACAGAGTTTGATGACTGTAGATAAAACTACCCCCCCCCCCCCACTTTTGACAAAAGGTGGCGCTATAGAGCCCCTCCACCATGCCCGTTTCTGAGGCTTTGCCCATGTCTACCGAGTGGCATCTCTGATGTGTGTCGAGTTTCATGCAAATTCAAGCATGCTAAGAGTCTCAAAAACACCCAGAAAGATTATTAAACTTTGACACGTTGTCATGGCAGCAGTATTTAAAATATCAGGAATCCATTCATATGTATTTGTGAAAGCCTATGATATGAAAGGGGTAAATTATCATCAAGAGAAAGTGTCATACTCACACACACAGGGGGGGAGAGAGGCAGAGTGAGATTCACATTGAACAAGATTTTAAACAACAAAAAAGGAAATTAAATCTAAATGGTGGGAGAAAGTTGTTTTTATTTCACTCTCTGAAAACATTATTTTGCAACAAGAGTTCATCTTATCCAACTTAGTTCATAAATAAGGCTATACTCCCACCTTCTGGTTATTCTATATATGATATTGGCTCTCATTTTTTTGTCCTCAAACAAGAAGCATTAATCTGCTTATTTTGAAGTTACACACACTTCATTGTTTGAAGAAGAAACTCAAATGTTTTTTTTTCTGATGGTAGTATTTTTTTAATAGAAATAAATTATGTATAATTCAGAGATTTTTTTTTGTGTCAAGAATTAATCTTCAAATACAACATTTTAAAGAAAAACAATATATTGATAAAAAAATAAAGTACATTCATTTTAAAATTAATTCAGGGTCAATAACCAAACATGCAATCATATTGTAATTTAAATCAAACAATGATTTTAGACTAAATGAGACTCTTCCGATTTCCCTTTTTGTCATTACTTTAATCGCTCACCATGGCAACACCATTTGCGTTATCCAATACCTGTTCTCAATTTAGCATCTTCCGTATCTTTTTTTCATGTTGACGAGTTGACTTTAGTATTTATCTAAAGGTCTTTTTATATTTGTATTAATACATTTATTAAACATATTTTATTAAACGATATTGTCAATGCCCTACAAATGAACTGGTTCTATACATACATTTTTTATTCAAACCCAGAATAAGATTTATCATATCATTTAATGCACACACACATTCTGCATATTAATGAAACATTGTTTAGTATGTTAAGCTATTTGGTCTACGGGGACACAGGCAATGTCCTCATAAACCAAGTTTATGTTGTAATACCAGTGTAATACCCATGTCATTATACAAATTTGTGTCCACACACACACACACACACACACACACACACACACACACACACACACACACACACACACACACACACACACACACACACACACACACACACACACACACACACACACACACACACACACACACACACACACACACACACACACACACACACACACACACACACACACACACACACACAGAGAGAGAGAGAGCTAGAGAGACAGGTTTAAAAAAAAAACAAAAAAAACAATACTGCCCCCTTTTGAGAATTGAAGGGGAGGGCAGACAGACAGAGAAAGAGAGATTCAGGTTAAATATATTAAATAAAATAAATATATTGATCTGAAAAATAGTACATTAATTTTAAACTCATCCAGGTTCAATTACCGAACATACAATCTTAATTTAATTTAAATCAAACAATGATTTTACAAGATATGAGACCGTTTCTGTTTCCCTTTTTGTCCTTATTTAATCCCTTGCCATGGCGATACCGTTTGAGGTATCCAATATCCGTTCGCATTTTAGCATCTTCCGTATCTTTACTATCAGGTAATTATTATCTATATTATTACTATAATTATTATCAGGTGATAATAATTGTAACTTTAGAAAACTAGTCCTGTCCGAATAATGATAGTCTCAGTTTAATTTCAAATGTGAAGTTATCATTTGCAGCAATATGATTTTAAATCACGTTAAATGTAAAATAACTGTATCAAAGTCATCTGCATATGCCACATTTCCTGCAGCAAATATAATTGTTAACTACAACAGCCTCATCCATGAGATTATTTAAATTTAGATGAATTTCCTGTCATAGGATGTCATAGGTCACTTTGAAATGAGTGCAAAGTTATCTTTTGTAGCTTAATTTTTGTAAATCCTTAAGTCCAGTATTTATCTAAAGGTCTTTTATATATTTTTATTAACAATTATTAAACTAATTATATAAAACTATATTGCAGTGCTCTACAAATGAATGAGTTCAGAACGTCATTCAGAATACAGCAGTTGCAGTCCTGCACGGGTGCGGGTAATATTGCTGAAACGGTTGAAAAGCATCCTAACTGTGCCCAGGAGAATCACAACCGCGCCCGCACAATCTGCCTGCACTGCAGTGGTTGTCGAGATGGATCCTGAGGAGTTGAAGATTGTATATTGGATAGCTGCAAATGTGGAACTTCATCGCTGAGGAAGCACGCAGGTAAATGTGGTAAGAGACCAAGGACAAGCAGTTCTATCGAACAGTATTTTTCAAACAAGGACAGAACTGAATGTGCCTCGTAGAGATGATAAGGACACATAACCATGTTCTTCATGATGTAGCCTTTTGACCTTGTGTTAATGGTTGTGTAATAACTTCTGTATGCTGGCAATAAACATTTTTGTAAGTGTCTCTATAATGTGATATGCTAAACTGATTTTATTTCAGGTGCGTGTCGGGTGTCGGTTCCATTTTATACGGGTCGGGTCGGGTGCGGATTTTAATTATTGCTGCTGTCGGAAAACGGGTCGGATGCGGTTTTAAGCACTGCGGGTGGGTGTGGATTAAAAAAATCGGACCCGTGCAGGACCCTGGTTGCAGCTGCGCCCATCCCCCTCCAAGACACACACACACGCACAGAGAGAAAGAGAGAGTTTCTCTCACAACACTGCCACCTTTTTGTGATAGAGGGGAGGGCAGAGAGAGAAGAAATATTTTAAAGAAATTGATCTGAAAAATAGTGCATTCATTTTAATTTCATCCAGGTTAAATTACAGAGCATACAATCTTAATTTACTTTAATTTAAAATGATTTTACAAGATGATTTTACGAGATATGAGACAATTTCTGTTTCCCTTTTTTGTCCTTATTTAATCCCTTGCCATAGCAGCACCGTTTGAGACATTCTATAATCGTTCACAATATAGCATCTTCAGTGTCTTTGTTTCATGTTGACTGAGTTTGGTGTCGATTCCATGCATCTCCTACGAGGAATTTATAAAAACTCAGAACCTGTTTATTAAAAAAATCCTCATTCAAACCAAAATATGTGACTTCCTGTTGGTCGGAGCTAATGACTATAAATAAGAAAGTTGTCCGGCTCGATGAGAACAATATATATATACACCGAGTTTGGTGACTGTAGATAAAACTAACCCCCCCACTTCTAACAAAAGGTGGCGCTATAGAGCCCCTCATCCCCGCCCGTTTCTGAGGCTTTGCCCATGTCTACTGACTGACCTCTCTGATGTGTGTCGAGTTTCATGCAATTTCAAGCATGGTAAGAGTCTCAAAAACACCCAAAAAGATTATTAAGCTTTGACACGTTGTCATGGCAACAGTATTTCAAATTTCAGGAATCCATTCATATGTCTATATCTGCCATGCTTTAACATTATACTGATGAAGTTTGAAGTAAATCGGCCCGATGAGGTCTATATGTGTACCGAGTTTCATATTAATACATGCAAACATTTTTGATTTATGGACCAAGTTTCATATCGCATTCAAGGGGGCGCTGTCGAGCGCCCCTGCCACGCCCAGGTACCATCTTCAGCCCGGCACTAATGGTCACACATTCCGACACGATAAAAAGATAAAATGTATGTATAAACATTGATACACATGCATACAGCTCATTAAATATAGCAAAAAAAGATCAACCATCCTTGCATGAAAACAAATCTTATCCAATGGCCTCCATGTACAGTATGTGCAATGATCAATGTTTATATATTTTTGGCATAAAAGCCAAAAATTAAATCTGTTCAATATATAAAGCGGTCATGTCTCTTCAGAAGACTTGGATTAAACCACTCAATTCATATGGATAACTTTTACTCTTACTTTTTAACGCATGAAAGTTTTGGTTGTGTGTAAAATGGATAGACAAAATGCATAGACAAAAATTATAGAATATCAAAAATATCTTAATTTGTGTTCTGAAGATGAGCAAAGTGAGGCTGAGTAAATGACAGAATTTTCATTTTTTGTTTTTGGTGAGGAATCACCTTTGTAAACTTCTAATATTTCACTTGTCTGAGGAATTATTGCTGCCATGATCTCATTCAGGAATCCCTTTATTTTGAAACCAACGCAAGCTCAAAATAGTCTACAATAAATCAAGTGTAACCGTCATTTGTAGACTGGGGAAAAAATGTATGTGCTCCCGGAGATGAGGCAGCAGAGAGAGCAATGAGGTTGCAAAACACAAGGTGGTTTACATATCAAGAAGCCGAAAGAATTAACTTAATTATGAACAAAAATGCACATGCTGAGACAATTTTAACAAACATTGAGAACAATGTGTCATGTAGACAAATCAAAAACTGTGGAAGTGCTGTGGCCTAGTGGTAAAAGGTTGTGGATTTGAGCCTCACAAGAAGAATCATCACTGAATTCCTGAGCAAGATGTAGTCTCAGGTTGTTAACTGTATGTCACTTTGGATAAATGCATCTGAGCAAATCTTGAGGTGTTTCGCCCCGAATTCAAACTAATTAATTATGCATTATTAAAATTGACAGGCACTCACAACCCTACATGCAGTGGGACAAATGGTTTGGAAAATAAATGGATGGATGTGTAAATGGAGTGATTTAATCCTTTAACTATTGTGTAGGATAGTGTGTATACGCTACACAACCTTTTCACAGTGTTCCAGGCACATTAAACATACAATGTTTCCATTGATAGACTACCCTAGAATATCATGCCCTTTTCCTAATTAATCCTAAACAAACTTTTCTTCACTAAATAGTAAAACATAGAGCCTTTCTCTGGCTCATGTCACTGGTAATTGAAAGCTCAGTGCATTATACTTACAATTATTTATACCGATCATTTCTGAACACACCTCTACATGAAGTGAGGTTCTTTATCTTATTTTCATTTCAAATAAAATGCTATAGTTTTGAACTTTTCCTTTCTACCGGCTAATGATAGATTCCAAAAAAGAAAACATGCCGGGTGTCTACTGTTGCAGGAGTATTGAACGCAGCTTGTATGTGCATCTGATTGACACAAACTGTGCATTCCTATTTCAGTGTTGTTGTTAATATTGTGGTTATTTCAGCAAATAGTTTGCTTATAGTCTGCGCATGCATTTTAGACACATTATGTTTTTGAATAAGCAGGGTTTTACTTCAGCTGCTCAGGTAATGTCAATGGTATGACCCATTTCAGGGGCAGCGAAAATTACTATTTAATATTAGTCCGGGCTATAGAAATGTATCTTGATACTTATAAGTAAAGCTTAATGTTATGGGATTGTATGTATATTTATGACTTTTTCAATGGTTTGACTCAAGGCTATAGCACTTGTTCTGCTCCAAGTTTACTTGCCACTTGTATTTTTTATATTTGTTTTAGTTTTGGCGCCAACTAGTGGCAGTTCTCTAGAAAATAAGTGATCACATTTCACCAGTCAGCATCTCCTCAATCTTCGGATGCTATCCTTTGTTTTGCGTTTGTAAAACCATCATCTGTAAGTTAATTCTTCAAAAAGTTGATTTATTTCATAAATTCCATTCAAAAAGTGAAACTTGTATATTATATTCATTCATTACACAGAGACTGATATATTTCAAATGTTTATTTCTTTTAATTTTGATGATTATAACTGACACTTAGGAAAATCCCAAATTCAGTATCTCAGAAAATTAGAATATTGTGAAAAGGTTCAAAATTGAAGAAACCTGGTGCCACACTCTAATCAGCTAATTAACTTGAAACACCTGCAAAGGCCTTTAAATGGTCTCTCAGTCTAGTTATGTAGGCGACCAAAAGACGACCATTGACACCTTGCACAAGGAGGGCAAGACACAAAAGGTCATTGCAAAAGAGGCTGGCTGTTCACAGAGCTCTGTGTCCAAGCACATTAATAGAGAGGCGAAGGGAAGTGGTAGATGTGGTAGAAAAAAGTGTACAAGCAATAGGGATAACCGCACCCTGGAGAGGATTGTGAAACAAAACCCATTAAAAAATGTGGGGGAGATTCACAAAGAGCGGACTGCAGCTGGAGTCAGTGCTTCAAGAACCACTACGCACAGACGTACGCAAGAAATGGGTTTCAGCTGTTGCATTCCTTGTGTCAAGCCACTCTTGAACAACAGACAGCGTCAGAAGCGTCTCGCCTGGGCTAAAGACAAAAAGGACTGGACTGCTGCTGAGTGGTCCAAAGTTATGTTCTCTGATGAAAGTAAATTTTGCATTTCCTTTGGAAATCAGGGTCCCAGAGTCTGGAGGAAGAGAGGAGAGGCACACAATCCACGTTGCTTGAGGTCCAATGTAAAGTTTCCACACTCAGTGATGGTTTGGGGTGCCATGTCATCTGCTGGTGTTGGTCCACTGTTTTCTGAGGTCCAAGATCAATGCAGCCGTATACCAGGAAGTTTTAGAGCACTTAATTTAGGGGCGGCAGTGGCTCAGCGGTTCATGTAGGTTGTCTACAAACCGGAAGGTTGGTGGTTCGATCCCCGGTTCCACCTGACCAAGTGTCGAGGTGTCCATGAGCAAGACACCTAACCCCAGCTGCTCCCGACGGGCTGGATGGCGCCTTGCATGGCTTGACACCGCCGTCGGTGTGTGAATGGGTGAATGTGAGGCAATGTGTAAAGCGCTTTGGATGGCCATTGGTCTGTTAAAAGCGCTACATAAATGCAGTCCATTTACCATTCATGCTTCCTGCTGCTGACCAACTTTATGGAGATGCAGATTTAATTACCTGTACCTTAAAACAGTACCTGGTTTAAGGACCATGGTATCCCTGTTCTTAATTGGCCAGAAAACTCGCCTGACCTTAACCCCATAGAAAATCTATGGGGTATTGTGAAGAGGAAGATGCAATATGCCAGACCCGTTTTTTTGCGGTTTATTTACAGTTTTACTCCTTATTCATAATGTACTTGGCATCTTATTAAAAGACAAAGACTACGATGAATCCTGACTCGTATGTACTTTATGGATGGAGTTTGGCTGGCTGTTAAATTGCATCTGTACATGCAAGGAGAACAGAACAGCACTATTGTGAGAGAGCTGTCATCTGCTCATGTGATAGCAGTGGCCAAATTGAGGAGAGATCAAACATGGGCTGCTCAAAAACTGTGTATTTAGCTGCGTTTCCACCGCAGGAACTTTCACCCGGAAATAGGGACTTTGGGGTGGTATTCAGTGTGTTTCGACCGCAGGGACCAGGGTCTAAATGAAGTTCAGAGTAAAAATTTCCCCCCCAGGAAGTCCCTGCTCACGAGGTGGTCCTTTTTCAAAGTTCAGGAACTTTCAGGGGCGGGACTTGGGCGCTGAACATGCTAATTGGTTGAATTCAAGCAGCATTTTGATTGGTTGACTCCACGCAGCATTTCAACCTCCAATTTGCTAAATGTCTGTTGTGGTGCGTGCAGTAAGACTGGTTTCACACGGTACACGTTAGCAGAGCGCAAGCAGTGCATATTTTTTCACCGCTTCGGCTCTGCTCACGCTGAATTAAAGCCATACTGCATTGTTCTTGATCAAAATTGACCAGATTAACTTAAAAAATAACACATTTCACCATGAAATCATGTAATGAACTGTTCCGTATTACACAATCACCATATGACAGTGCTGTGAAAGATATAAAATAAAATACATGAAAACACAACTTATGGCAGTTATTTAGTGTAAATGATAAATCCAGTTTGACATTTGTGCTGGCTACTGTATACAGACCACCAGGGCAACCTACAGACATTTATATTTGCCGATTTTCTATCAGAGTTGCATAATAGGTTGTAGATAAAGTGCTAATTGTTGGTGATTTTAATATCCATGTAGATAATGAAAAAGACGCATTGGGATTGGCATTTAGAGACATTCTAAACTCTATTGGAGTTAGGCAACACGTGTCAGGACCCACTCACGGCTGTACTCATACTTTAGACTTATTATTGTCACATGGAATAAATGTTGATGCCGTTGAAATTCTGCAACAGAGCAATGACATCTCAGATCATTATCTAGTATCATGTATACTTAATTTAGCCAAGGCTGCAAAGCTGTCCTCTCGTTACAAATATGGTAACGAGGGGACAGCTGTTCTCCTAGTGTCTCAAGATGGCGCAGAGGATGGCTGCTGCGTTGCGAGCTCTGATGAATCATTGTAGTTTTTTGTTTGTTCTGTTTACAGTTTTTGTGTTTTTTGTCTTGGATGTTGTCTGCCTTACTACGTACGACAGACAGACACTTTTGGACATTGGTTCGGCAATCGCAAACCGAAAACCGGACTTTAAATTCTTCAACGACGACACGCTGTTTACAAACACGGCAGCGGAACCTTTTGTGTGCGCAGTCCGAACGCGGAAACGCGGCCGGAGAAGGGGGAAGAGAGCCGGCGTGCTCATCAGAGTAAGACACCGCGCAAACCGACCCCCGCTTCCCAGTATTTTACTAGCAAATGTTCAGTCTCTGGACAACAAACTCTGCGAGCTGAGAGCACGGATCTCTTTCCAACGAGAGACGAGGGACTGCTGCATTATCTGCCTTACAGAAACTTGGATGTCCGCTGAGATTCCAGATTCGGCCATCGAAACCACAGGGTTCTCCGTGCACCGAATGGACAGAGAAAAAGATCTCTCAGGGAAAAGCAAAGGCGGGGGTGTGTGTTTTATGATCAACAGATCCTGGTGTGATCAGAGGAACGTACATTCTATCAAGTCTTTCTGTTCTCCTGATCTGGAACTTCTCATGGTTCTGTGCCGACCATTCTGGCTACCGAGGGAATTCACAGCGGTCATCATCACAGCTGTGTATATTCCCCCACAAGCCGACATCCTGAGGCTGCGTTTATTGTGACTGGGGACTTTAACAAAGCCAACTTCAAACGCATTGCACCTAAATACCACCAACATGTTAACTTCAACACGCGAGGGAACCGAGTTTTGGATCACTGTTACTCTCCCTTCAAGGAAGGTTACAAGTCCCACCCGCGCCCACCATTTGGCAAATCAGATCACGCTTCCATTCTCCTTTTGCCCGCTTACAGGCAGAGGCTGAAACAGGAAGCACCCGCCCTCAGAACCATCCAGTGCTGGTCGGACCAATCAGATTCTATGCTACAGGACTGTTTTGATCACGCGGACTGGGAGATGTTCCGGTCGGCCTCTGATGACGACATCGAGGTCTACGCTGATTGCGTAACGTGTTTCATCAGGAAGTGCGTAGAAGACGTTGTTCCGACCAAAACAATTCGGCTGTACCCAAACCAGAAGCCGTGGCTAAATGGGGATGTTCGCGCGGCACTCAATGCGCGGACCTTCACTTTTAACTCCGGTAATGCGGAGGAGCATAAACAAGCAAGTTATGCCCTCCGGAAAACCATCAGAGCAGCAAAACGGCAGTACAGGGACAAGATTGAAGGACAGTTCAACACCACCGACTCCAGAAGCATGTGGCGGGGAATTAACACCATCACGGACTATAAAGGGAACACAAACTCCACCGTGAATACCGCTGCCTCTCTCCCGGACGAGCTCAACACCTTCTATGCTCGCTTTGAGGGAACTAACACCGCCCTCGCGGAGAGAGAGCTCGTGGCTGAAGATACAGAGGTTAGTTCACTCTCTGTATCTGTAGCGGATGTAACCCGATCCTTCCGGCGGGTGAACGTCCGTAAAGCCGCGGGTCCAGACCGCATTCCGGGCCGCGTCATCAGAGCGTGCGCAAACCACCTGGCTGGAGTTTTCACTGACATTTTTAACCTGTCCCTCTCCCTGTCTGTGGTCCCCACATGCTTCAAAACGTCCACCATTGTTCCTGTACCGAAGCAATCAAAAACCACCTGCTTAAACGACTAGCGTCCTGTTGCTCTGACCCCCATCATCAGCAAATGATTTGAGAGACTAATCAGAAACCACATCTGCTCTGTTCTCCCTCCCTCACTGGACCCACTGCAGTTTGCATACCGCAAAAACAGCTCCACTGATGATGCCATTTCATCTACAATTCACACTGCTCTCTCCCACCTTGAAAAGAGGAACACGTATGTGAGAATGCTGTTTGTAGACTACAGCTCAGCATTCAACACCATTGTGCCTTCCATACTTGACATTAAACTCCGGGCTCTAGGCTTAAACAGCTTGTTATGCAGCTGGATCCTGGACTTCCTGTCAAACAGACGCCAGGTGGTCAGAATGGGCAGTAACATCTCCTCATCACTGACTCTCAACACTGGAGCCCCTCAGGGCTGTGTTCTCAGCCCACTCCTGTACTCCTTGTACACACATGACTGTGTGGCAACCCACAGCTCCAATACCATCATCAAGTTTGCTGACGATACGACAGTGGTAGGTCTCATCACTGACAATGATGAAACGGCCTACAGAGAGGAGGTGCATACTCTGACACGATGGTGTCAGGAGCACAACCTCTCCCTCAACGTCAGCAAGACCAAGGAGCTGGTGGTCGACTTCAGGAGGAATGAGAGAGAACACCGCCCCATCACCATCAATGGAGCACCGGTGGAGAGAGTCAGCAGCTTCAAGTTCCTTGGTGTCCACATCACAGAGGAACTCTCATGGTCCGTCCACTCTGAGGCCGTTGTGAAGAAGGCTCATCAGCGCCTTTTCTTCCTGCGACGACTGAGGAGGTTTGGAATGAGCCGCCACATCCTCACACGCTTCTACAGCAGCACCATAGAGAGCCTGCTGACTGGCTGCATCACCACCTGGTACGGCAACAGTACCGCCCGCAGCCGCAAAGCCCTGCAAAGGGTAGTGCGCACGGCCAGCTGCATCATCGGAGGTGAGCTTCCCTCCCTCCAGGACATTTATGCCAGGCGGTGTGTGAAAAGAGCTCAGAGGATCATCAGAGACCACCCGAGCCATGGGCTGCTCTCACTGCTGCCATCAGGCAGACGGTACCGCAGCATCAGAACACGCACCAGCCGACTCCAGAACAGCTTCTTCCCACAAGCAATTAGACTACTTAACTCTTGATCCATCAGGATCATAACACACACTGGACAGAATATCACTCAGCACAAACCACTGTAGATACACACACATTATATACACATTTATGTATCATATAGCATCTATTGTACATCGGATTTCTATTTGTGAACATATTGTATACTGTACATTGTATATTATTACTATAGCTTAATGTATACTGTTATTGTTTAATGTATGTTTAGTGTATATTGTTTAAAGTATATGTATATTGTAAGTATGTGTATATTGTTTAAAGCTGTGAGAACTACACTCACATTGTGAAAATTATTTATTGTTATTGTAGTGTATACTGTGCTGTGAGTAATTGTGTGCGCATCAGATGTGTAATCTGTTGTTGCTTAAATGTTGTACATGTCATGTCATGACTACTATGTTTGCTCGGACTGCACCTAAGAATTTCACCTACTGTTGCACTTGTGCATATGGTAGAGTGACAATAAAGTGATTTGATTTGATTTGATTGATTTGGGTAGGACTATCACCACTACCACTAAAGATTGCTTTGTAAAAAATCTTCCTCATCAGTTCCATTTCCTCAGCATCCCAGATAGCCTAGAGGAACTTGATGTTGCAATAGAAACTATTGACTCTATGTTTTCCAGCACTTTAGACTAGGGCTGAACGATTAATTGCATTTGCCTTAATATCGCGATATGATAAAACACTATTTTTAACCGCAAAGGCTGCGATTACACTCTGGTCACGTGACACGCGAGAGTAAAGCAGTCTGCAGAAGAAGCATCAACTTGGCATGTTATGCCTACAGGCCTGGCCTAAAGGAAAGAACAGTTTGTGTTTAATCGATCTAATATTGTGTTGCTCATACTATACAATAGGAGAGGGAGAAAAGATTCTCTCTCCAATGATTCTGGATCGATTCTGAGCTTAGATTTTAACTGCAGGTGTGCAATGGTGCTGCGTGTGTTTTAGAAACACCCGTATTCCGCTTGCTTCCATTACATCTCACACACACACACAATAAAAAAAAAAATCATAACGTTCGGAAAGGTTGAAGAGAATAACAATGACATTTGCGGGCTTCATCGCATAGGATATGCGCTGTGAGAAAATTTGCTTGATGTTATGCTTACAGTGTGTGTTCCCGCCCACTGGTATTTTCCCTACAAATAGCCTACGAAGGCTTCATTTATGTCATTTGGAATGCAGTGTGCTTCTATATTAAAAATAGAAAACTCACTGACAGAAGGCTTTCAGTTTCAAATGCTTGTGCCGTGCTTTGTGAAGAGTGCTCGTGCATGCGTCTGTGCGCATCTCAAAATGCTTTTATGACGCAAAAATAATGTAAACACAGTCAGTAAAGTCTTAAGGAATTAAACAGACAGGACAAACATCTCCTCATATTTCAAAAGAGATCTGTGCATTAGTGTGAGTGCAGATCTCCCGCTGTCTATGATGTCATCATTAATAATCAAGCAACAGTAAAGCTGAGAAAGAGAAAAATCACTCACAGTTCAGATACTCTTAAATACTGAAAGCATTCTTTGTTCATTGTTTTTTGTTCCACTTTATTATTTACTAACTTTTATGTTTTGATGCAATATTAGTTTATATATTTAAAATTCTTAACAAGCAAGTGTAATTCCCACCATTACTATACAATTTATTGCTCATCTTTGTTGAATAATACAGAAGATAAAGTGCTTTAAAAAAATAATCGCATATTAACCCCCTGGAGTCGGCCATCATGCCGGCGAGATCAACTCGCTTTTTTTCTTATCAGTGTCAAAGAGACTCAAATAACTCTGTCATTCAGGCAAGTGTTATACATCATTATAATCTGTTAAGTTTCTACTTTTATTTGTGTATATTCACAATAAAAACAAAATGCTGTGCTTTTTGCAAAATAAAAAAACAAACATGATACGCAATCTGCAGCCTCTCTGTAAATGTCTGATTCTCTTCAGAAAATGACCTGTAGATTAGTGAAAACAATCACACAAACATGTCTAAAGAGACGTTGAAATGTCAGGTTTTAAATAATGTAAATCAAAACGAGAACAAATATTCTGTGTTTATGTAATCTGTTTGAAAATAGAGACATGTCCGTCATTCAGGAGTGTCTCATTATCTGCTGATGTGCCACGCCCACGGAGCACGCATTCTTTTGAGATTCAAATACTGACGCGATCGATCAATGATCAATGAAAAAAAAACACTTTACATCGTTTTGAGACAGTAGGAATGATCCTGGAATAATTTAGCCTACCTAAGAAAAAAATAGTGGGGGGTTTTGTAAGGTAAGTTTATTATGTTAGTGTCTGTGAATATTAAACTGCAAAATACCGTTTAAATATGAATCCTGCTGCAACATAAAATGTAATAGACGTAAAACTGTTTAGACAAGATTTCTTTGGCCTGTTTTGGACAGATTATGAAGTGTTTATTGTAAAATAGCCTAGTGTCACATCAATAAAGCTTTTATTCGCAAAAATCTGCTCAGATGCTATAAATAGCCTATAGTACCAGTCAAAAGTTTTGTATTCAATAGCCATTAAAACGTATTTGGTTTCATATTGATGTTTAAATATTATAACCTAATGTTATTTTTTTATTTAATATATGTTTATTGTGAAAAGTAAACAGCACGAGGACACATCATTAGATACACAATATATCAGAAGACAGAGTTTGTCAGAAATGATTTTGACCACATCATTAAGTTTTGTTTTGTAGAAAGTATTTCTTTAAAGTGAATTTTGTTTTGTATAAATTGTATCTTAATTTGAATCAATGTTTTTAATATATTTGCTTCTTATTTAATAAGAAGCAATATAGCAGATAGCCTTGCATCATGCATTGCACGTGTCTATAAATATATTTACTTATAACATTCATCATTACCAATTATTAATTTATTTGCTTTTACTGAATACTAACTGAATTGTGTTAATATTACTTTTTTTTTTTTTAAATGCGACTTTTTTCAAAAACATTAAAAATAGTAGTCAAATCTTTTGATAACTTAAAATATAATGGGCCTTTGTAATGTGCCTTTGTTAACTACAGTGGGGCAAAAAAGTATTTATTCAGCCACCAATTGTGCAAGTTCTCCCACTTAAAAAGATGAGAGAGGCCTGTAATTTTTATCATAGGTACACTTCAACTATGAGAGACAGAATGAAAAAAAAAACAATTCCATAAAATCACATTGTCTGATTTTTAAAGAATTTATTTGCAAATTATGGTGGAAAATAAGTATTTGGTCACCTAAAAAAGCAATATTTCTGGCTCTCACAGACCTGTAACTTCTTATTTAAGAGTCTCCTCTGTCCTCCACTTGTTACCTGTATTAATGGCACCTGTTTGAACTCGTTATCAGTATAAAAGACACCTGTCCACAACCTCAAACAGTCAGACTCCAAACTTCACTATGGCCAAGACCAAAGAGCTGTCAATGGACACCAGAAACTAAATTGTAGACCTGCACCAGGCTGGGAAGACTGCATCTGCAATAGGTAAGCAGCTTGGTGTGAAGAAATCAACTGTGGGAGCAATTATTAGAAAATGGAAGACATACAAGACCACTGATAATCTCCCTTGATCTGGGGCTCCACGCGAGATCTCACCCCGTGGGGCCAAAACACTATGCCGCCAGGGATTCAAATCCTGCAGTGCCAGACGTGTCACCCTGCTTAAGCCAGTACATGTCCGGGCCCATCTGAAGTTTGCTAGAGAGCATTTGGATGATCCAGAGAGGATTGGGAGAATGTCATATGGTAAAAACTTTTTGGTAAAAACTCAACTTGTCGTGTTTGGAGGAGAAAGAATGCTGAGTTGCATCCAAAGAACACCATACCTACTGTGAAGCAAAGGAAAGAATGAATGGGGCCATGTATCGTGAGATTTTGAGTAAAAAGCTCCTTCCATCAGCAAGGGCATTGAAGATTAAACGTGGCTGGGTCTTTCAGCATGACAATGATCCCAAACACACCGCCCGGGCAACGAACCAGTGGCTTCATAAGAAGCATTTTAAGGTCCTGGAGTGGCCTAGCCAGTCTCCAGATCTCAACCCCATAGAAAATCTTTGGAGGGAGTAGAAAATCTGTGTTGCCCAGTGACAGCCCCAAAACATAACTGCTCTAGAGGAGATCTGCATGGAGGAATGGGCCAAACTACCAGAAACAGTGTGTAAAAACCTTGTTGAGACTTACAGAAAACGTTTGACCTCTGTCATTGCCAACAAAGGGTATATAACAAAGCAGGGCCGTGCACAGACATTTTAAGGGGCAGTGGCCCAAACCAAAAAAAGGGGCACTGGGGTGAGGTGGCATTAGGGCGAGGATTGGGTGCTTGTCCATACAAATTATCCATCTTACTCTTACTAGTCAGTCAAAACAGTTTTGATCTAATTCTGTGTCAATCGAAAATAGTGATATATTGATTGTATTATGTCGAATATCCAAGTTTTGTGTCTATTTGTTAATGAAGGATTTGTGGACACAATGTTTTTGGCTTTGTGGTGACCCATCTATATTTATATGACCCAGCTATATTTGGCACAGAAGGCCCCAAGTGGCATGTTGTTACTGGTGTTATTGTTTTGTTTTTGTTTTTTTATACTTATTGTAATTAACAGGGCTATTATTTAATATTTTCATGAGTTAGATGTACATTTCAGGCATTTTGAAATTAGGACTATTATTTATTCTACAAAGTGTGCCATCGACAGCAAAGTTGATGTTATTTATATTAGATCAAACTTGATTAGACAAGAATAATTATCTTCCAAGAACGTATATTTTGTAGCCTACAAGTTGTTAGCACTATTAGAAGATCAGGAGCAAAATAATACTGACAGAAATACAAAAACAAACTACCAAATTACTAATTCCGTGGATTGTAATGCATAGCCTACTGTTAATGCAATGACATTCTGGAACTGTCGTCTCCGCTTTTCAGATTTCCGTGCACAGACTCTGAGTGACGCTGGGGAGCAAGCAGGAAAACACGGGAACGGATTCGCGGAATCGGTGGATCTTTAGCAGAGAACACACTTTTAGCGAGGATGGGTAGCGACCATAGACTGCTAGAGGGGCACCTCAGCTGATGAGGGCAGAGGGGCAGTGGCTCTAGCCACCGGGCCTCCCCCCTGTGCACGGCCCTGTAACAAAGTATTGAGATGAACTTTTGTTATTGACCAAATACTTATTTTCCATCATAATAAATTCAATTTATGCAAATAAATTCTTTAAAAATCAGACAATGTGATTTTCTGGATTTTTTTCTCTCATTCTGTCTCTCATAGTTGAAGTGTACCTATACTAAAAATTACAGGCCTCTCTCATCTTTTTAAGTGGGATAACTTGCACAATTGGTGGCTGACTAAATACGTTTTTGCCCCACTGTATATTCGAAATAAACTATAACATTTATTTATTTATTTTGTCTTTGTGCTCTCTCTCTGACACAGCATGAGGCTAATTATCGCAGGTCATTATGCAGCTCATTATGCAGGTCTTTTGTTCTCTCAGGTGTGATTTACATCATTATTTATGTTCATTCACGCCTCTTCACATATAGCCTTTGTTAAGAAAAAGTGTCTTACAAAATGTAAATTAATATACTGTTTTATGTGAATGAGTAGGCTCAATGATTCTCATATCCATTTGAAGCAAAAACTCTAGGCAACAGGAGACTTATATATTTTTTTTTTTTTCAAAAACCATGCACAAACGTGATTCTCTCAAAAATACAAGAATGTACATACACGTTGCTTGCATATTATGGTAGCCCAGTTACTGAACACAGTATAATGACACTTTTGCCATTAATATGTTTATAAGCAA
Source organism: Romanogobio albipinnatus (assembly GCA_023566225.1). Lineage (NCBI taxonomy): Eukaryota > Metazoa > Chordata > Actinopteri > Cypriniformes > Gobionidae > Romanogobio > Romanogobio albipinnatus. Next base: position 27,722,969 of record CM042244.1, read on the forward strand.
CTGAATAAAGCACAAATGTCAGAGCATGTCAAAACATCTAAAGGGCCCCAAAAACAGCTCAGACTCCAGAGGGTTAAATCGCAACACAATTAGATTGCCATAAAAATTGCAATTAGATTATTTTCCTAAATCGTTCAGCCCTATTTTAGACACAGTTGCTCATTTGCGCTTAAAGATAAAAGAAAATAGTTAAACGCCGTGGTACAACGAGCACACTTGTGCCCTTAAAACAGCAGCAAGAAAAATGGAGCGCAGTTGGAAGAAAAAAAGTTTTTTTTCGCATTTCGTGAAAAGAGAGCATGATTGCATACAGAAAGGCCGTAAACTGCTAGATCTTATTTCTCAACTCTCTTAGAAGAAAACAAACCCAAGGTATTTATTTGATACAGTGGCTAAATTAACAAGAAATAAAGCTTCCACTTCTGACGTTTGGAAACAGCACAGCAGTAATGACTTTATGAACTTCTTTACATGCAAGACTGATAATTTTAGGGAGAAAATTATAACTATACAACCATCTACTACAGTATCGCATCAGACGGTGCATTGTAGTATCACAGAGAAAAAATTCCACTCATTCACTGCTATAGGAGAGGAAGAATTGGTTAAACTAGTTAAATCATCTAAATCAACAACATGTATTCTCAACCCTATACCGACTAAGCTACTGAAAGAGATGCTTCCAGAGGTCATAGATCCATCTTCTAAAAATCATTAATTTATCTTTGTCATTAGGATATGTACTGAAAACCTTTAAGCAGGCTATTATTAAACCTCTTATTAAAAAAACGCAACTTGATCCTACAGAATGAATCAATTACAGGCTAATCTCAAATCTACCCTTTCTGTCAAAAATACTAGAAAGGGCAGTATCCTCACAACTATGCTCCTTTTTTTTGTTGTTGAAAGAAATGGTATCTGTGAGGATTTCCAGTCAGGATTTAGACCGTATCATAGTACTGAGACAGCTCTCATTAGAGTTACAAATTATTTGCTCTTATCATCCGATCTTGGTTGTATCTCGCGATTAGTGTTACTCAATCTTAGTGCTGCATTCGATACTATCGATCACAACATTCTTTTAAATAGACTCTTAAATTATGTGGCCATTAGTGGAATTGCATTGGCGTGGTTTAAATCATACTTATCTGAACGTTATCAGTTTGTAGCAGTAAATGAAGAGATGTCATATCGATCACAAGTTCAGTATGGAGTACCGCAGGCTCAATGCAAGGACCGTTGCTTTTCACCCTGTACATGTACAAAATAATGGCATTTACGCTAATGTTAGTCTCTCTGTTTATCCAGAGGTTTACTGTAGTCAGCCTGATCCAGATCAGATGGTGGACCTGCGCCTGGACATGACCAACGCAGCCCTGAAGTGTCAGCAGAGACCGTGTCTACTAGACTCTCCCTTGTGAACGCCTCATCGCCACGACATCCAGTGGCACTGATCCTCAACAACCCTGTCTCCTGTGTGACGACTCCAATCTTCAACCAGATAGAACTACATAAATAGTCTGAATGTTCATATCTAATATGACTTCTGACTTGTAATGTTTGCCTGAATCATAATCATACACTGTTTGTTCGTTGGCCAGAGGAGAACTGGCACCCCGACTGAGCCTGGTTTCTCCCAAGGTTTTTTTTCTCCATTCTGGTTCCTTGCCACCATCGCCTCTTTTGCCTTTGGCTTTTGGCTTGCTTAGTTGGGGACACTAAATATTCAACTATATTACTGATCCGCCCGCTTTGACACTATATGAGAACTGAACTGAATGACATCACTGTTTTCTCCAGAGCAGCTATACAGCCGAATCAAATAATCAAATAACAGGTAATTCCCTTTACCACTGTGAAGCTGCTTTGAAACAATCTGCATTGTAAATAATCCGCTATATAAATAAAGGTGACTTGACTAATGAGAGCTCCGGACAGAGCACAATCCAGTGCAAGGCAGTAAAGTGAAAGTCAGCATGTATCTGTGAGGGAGAGTTGTGAGGGTGCAAACGACAATCACACAATGTCTCCATTAATTTGTGCATGTAATAATTTAAGGCTTATATATTTTAAAGCATTGAATCACTATTGAAACGTGATTCATTACATTCGTAGAATTTTAAAATCGAATCAAGTGAATTGTTACACCTCTAAAATTTACCATTGCTTCTGCAGTGCGACACTGCTGCAATAAATTTAAGAGACTTCAAATTGTTTGGAAATTAAAACTCGTACCTTTTGGACTAGATAGACACTCGTGGCTCTTTGGCCAGCGATTTGATCCAAGGCATTTCCTTCCTCCATAAAGTAACTCACATCAGCTATATGAACACCAACTTCAAAATTGCCTACATGAGGGGAAAGAAAAACATGTATTTATATCATAAATAGTTTATTTTTCTAGTGTAATTAATTTTTTTAATGAGCGTCAAAGTCAAAGGCAGCACACATACCATCCGAGAGTTGTTTGCAGGACAGTGCATCATCCAGATCTCTGGCTGTAGCTGGGTCGATGGTAAATATGCATTCTTTTCTTAAAAATACATTTAAACCGAAAATCAGAACCAAATAAATCAAAATTATAAGTAAAATTACATTTCAGATGATGCATAAAAAAAATTAATAGATAATATGGAGCCCTGCAGTGCTGGGACAGGGTAGTAGGTTACCTGAGATCTCTTCTTTTAGCGAGCTCATGATCAGGGATGCTCCAGGGCAGATCTTGGGGAAGACAATTCAAGACCTCCTCTGAAAACTCAGAGAAGTCAACATCATATTCAGTCAGGATGCCTTCTGTTTCTGGCTCTATTTCACCTGCTTGCCCTAATGTTTTTGCAAGCCGCCTTAAAACAGAAAAACAACATTGAGAAACACTGTTATAAAGCACAATTGTCAATGTAAAGCTGATAATTTGGAGGAAATACAGGTTACCCAGATCTCACCCTTCAGCAAAGTTGTTGTCTGCTGGCCACTGTGTTATTCGGCAGATGAAGAGTGTGTTTTCATAGTCTCCAGGTCTGGAGGTAAAGTCTGCAGGACAGTCTGCTAGAGGCACATTAACTCTTGGGACCCGATGGTCCACAGGAGAGAACATAGCAAAATTCTTTTTGGGGAGAAATTTGAGGAAGCCTGACGCTGCTCTTGAGTGCTTCTTCTCAACAATGAATACAACCTGAAATTACAACATCCTTGGACCATTATACACAACATAATAAAGAAAGGCATGCTAATTTTGGACGATCTTCAAAAGTTAGATGTATTATTCACAACATTGACAAAAAACATGACAAAAAAAATCAGCCCATTTACTTTCTTAACCCTTAATCACCCCTCAAGTAGGGTTTACGTTTGTGATCCTTGGGGTCAGATGGACCCCAACATTTACAGAGCGCTTGCATAAGGAAATATAAAAAAAGATTTACATGGAAAACAATTTATATATATATATATATGTTATTATTTACTTCTCAACTTCACATTTATGCTGTGTTTTTGTGAATATTTGTAGTTGTTATACCTATTTACTGCACAATTACTTAACTAGGCCATAAATTGGCTCATTAAAAATATATTTTTTTTAATGACAAAATCACTTAAATGATGATCTTAATTAAATCTAAATTGTTTTTGGACATTGCTCTATGTCAGGGGTCGCCAACTAGCGGACTCCGGTCCGAATCCGGACCGCGAGATGCGTCCTTCCGGACCGCGAAGCCTTTTGATGTAATTAAATAAATATGCCACATGCCATTAAAAAAAAAAAAAAAAAAAATCCCATTTATATCAAGCAGCTCAGTAGAACCGTTTGGGTCCTATGTGGCCACGGGTTGCGAGGACAGTTAACGTTAGTCTGGCAATAAACATCAATTATTGTTTTTAGGTATATAATTGTCCGGACCTCGGCCGGTGAGGAGGGTTCATTTACTGGACCTCAAGCAGTTTGAGTTGAAGACCCCTGCTCTATGTGTTAGGGATAGAATACTGCCATCTGCAGGTTTTGTGGGAAAAACTTAGGAATTATAGTTAAAGAAAGAAAGTGCAATGACCACATATATCCAGCAGAGGTCCATAGGGACTTCATTTTCACTTCATTGATTTTGTGTGTGTGTGTGTGTGTGTGTGTGTGTGTGTGTGTGTGTGTGTGTGTGTGTGTGTGTGAGTGTGAACATGCATGTTGCATTTGTGCTCTAGTATTAGTTGATTGTAGTTGAATTGATTGTATTTGCCAATTTCTATAAAAATGCTCTCTGTTACAGTCACACACACGTGTGTGTGTGTGTGTGTGTGTGTGTGTGTGTGTGTGTGTGTGTGTGTGTGTGTGTGTGTGTGTGTGTGTGAGAGAGAGAGAGAGAGAGAGAGAGAGAGAGAGAGAGAGAGAGAGAGAGAGAGAGAGAGAGAGAGAGAGAGAGAGAGAGAGAGAGAGAGAGAGAGAGAGAGAGAGAGAGAGAGAGAGAGAGAGAGAGAGAGAGAGAGAGAGAGAGAAAATTCATTCCACTTCGTGTTTATGCTCTAGGACCAGACCTTGGTTTAAATGTAGAAATTTTCAGATTTATACTGGATTTATAAAAAATAAAATAATAACCAAAATCAAAAAAATGCCCCAGACACCTGTGTGTGTTTGTGTGTGTGTGTGAGTGAACATGCTTGTTCCATGTTGCATTTGTGCTCTAGTATTAGTCCTTCATTTATGTATGGCAATTTTTCAGATTTATGCCAGTTTTGTTGATTTTATTTGCCCATTTCTATACAAATGCGCTCTGTTGCAGTCACACACGTGTGTGTATGTGCGTGTGCGTGTATGTGTATGTGTATGAGATAGAAAGTTCGTTCCACTTTGTGTTTAAGCTCTAGGACCAGACCTTGATTTAAATGTAGAAATTTACAGATTTATATTGGATTTTTTTTTATTTTTGTGACAAACAAAGTGAAAAAAAAAAAATATATATATATTTTTTCATTTTTCCATTCATTTTCAATGTGGGGTCAATCTGACCCAGAGGACCTTAAATGGTAAAAAAAATTGTACACACTTTTAGAACAACCAAATCAAGCCGAGATTGTTTGTGCATGTTTAGATAGATTGTTTAGGAAAAGTCATACCCCTGAGATGAAGGGAACACTTTTTAAAAATGAAGGAAAAGTCCAGTGGGGTCAGCTGGACCCCAAGGGGTGATTAAGGGTTAATAAATGTTCCTGATGTATTGGTGCATGATTCATCAGTGATGTACATTATTCCAAAAAGGAAAAAAGACAAAGACATAACATTGTGAGAATTTAGTTAAACCAGAAAAATGTGCGCAAAATTGTTTTAATCCATTCCAAAAGGCAAGCTTACTAAATAAAAACATCTTAGAAATTATCTGAATTTCTAAATCTTGTCTGAAAGCATTTTTATATATAACTGTCATGAAAAAAATCAATAATGCTAAGAACTAATGATTGTATTGTCTTAAAAGTAAGCAAATTGCATATTCTTTCAAATAAATGGCTTACCTTTCCAGTCCTTTGCATAGCTCTCTCTGAACTTGATCCAGAAGAGTAGCATGTATTAGCATGTTTGACAGAATGTGTTGTGATAGGGGCTAAATCAGAAAAGAAAAGTTGATTGCAAATTACTCTTTTTTTTCTTTTTTTTTACACTTCCTTGAATTGTAATTTTTTGAATATTTTTATCAAATGGAAAAGTTCTCTACAGATCCTGTTTTTTTTATAATTTGAAAAAGAGAAATCAGAAAAGAGTAAAAAGAGAAAAATCTTAATTAAACTATATTCTCCTGCCTAACCTCTCTACACTGGCGTTCACAAGAACTGCACTTTACGAAGGTCACATCAGCTAACCAGCAGTGTACCTCAGGGTTCAGTGTTTGGTCCCCTCTTCTTCTTCATATTCACAAAATCACTGGGACTAATCATTCTGGAACAAAGCTTTCCTACTATTGCTACAGCAATGACATGCACTCTGCTTGTTAACAACTATAAATTGGCTGAACAAATCTTAGTTTGACTTTTGGGTCTGGATGACAGAATTCATCTTCAAGTAAACAAAGCCAAGCTTATTGTTACACCAAGCCAGCACAGCAAACCAAAATATTAGGCAGCTACCAGTGGCTGTATGTATCAGGTTAAAAGGAATAATTTGTTTGCATCATTCCTCATTTCCTAAATCAATTAGTTAATTTATTTCATTTAAAGCCTCTGAATGATTATGAAAAATTAAAAAAACTTTAACATCAAGCGTAAACAAAATTCAATTCAAAATTCAAAAAGTTACACTGCAACACAAGGGTAATTTCAGGACTTAACAATGAGTCATGAAGATCTTAGTTTTTGGAAAGAGGTGAATAGCTCATTCATCCTGCAAACACAATCGTGTCTTTCATTGCCTGTTCACCTCAGTCACCACATGCCCTGTATCAAACTTGACACTCTGGAATCTGTTGCCATGTTTTGAGGTAAGGATGGTTAATGATTAAATTTTTTCTTTGGGAGCCATGTGCAAACAAAGATATCTTGTCTTGATAAAGAGAAAAAATAATCACAGCTCTTGGCTATTCAATCATCAATGAGTGACTCAACTTTTTTCTGCCCTATAAGATATATCTCTGGAAAAAAGAGACCACTTAACATTGAGAAATTACATTGAGGCATAACAATGACCGGGTGAAGTGAATAACACTGACTATCCCTTCATCACGGCACCTGTTAGTGGGTGGGATATATTAGGCAGCAAGTCTATCAAGTCTATCTATCAAAAGTGGTCCAAGGAAGGAACAGTGGTGAATTGGCAACAAGGTCATGGGCGGCCAAGGCTCATTGATGCACGTGAGGACGAGCTACTGTAGCTCAAATTGCTCAAGAAGTTAATGCTGGTTCTGATAGAAAGATGTCAGAATACAAAGTCCCTTGCAGTTTGTTGCGTATGGGGCTGCATAGCTGCAGACCAGTCAGGGTGCCCATGCTCCGCCGAAAGCGCCAACAGTGGGCACGTGAGCATCAGAACTGGACCACGGAGCAATGGAAGAAGGTGGCCTGGTCTGATGAATCACATTTTCTTGTACATCACATGGATGGCCAGGGGCATGTGCGTCGCTTACCTGGGGAATACATGGCACCAGGATGCACTATGGGAAGAAGGCGAGCCGGCAAAGGTAGTGTGATGCTTTGGGCAATGTTCTGCTGGGAAACCTTGTGTCCTGCCATCCATGTGGATGTTACTTTGAAATGTACCACCTACCTAAGCATCAAAAGTGTACACCCTTTCATGGAAACGGTATTCCCTGGTGGCTGTGGCCTCTTTCAGCAGGATAATTGCGCCCTGCCACAAAACAAAAATGGTTTAGGAATGTTTTAAGGAGCGCACAAAAACAAGTTTGAGGAGTTGACTTGGCCTCCATATTCCCCAGATCTCAATCCAATTGAGCATTTGTGGGATGTGCTGAACAAGTCCGATCCATGGAGGCCCCAACTCACAACTTACAGGACTTAAACCCCACAGAATTAGTCAAAATTAGTCAGAATTAGTCAATTACAGGCCAATCTCAAATCGACCCTTTCTGCCGCAAGGCTCAGTGCTAGGACCGTTGTAGTACTCGAATTTACTAGAACGTTATTTTCTTCCAACTGCTCTCCATTTTTCTGGCTGCTGTTGTAAGGGCCCGAGTGTGCTCGTTTTACCTCGGCGTTTAACTATTTTCTTTAATCTTCTTTAAGCGCAGAGGAGCAACTGTGTCTAAAGTGCTGGAAAATAGTCAAGAGTCAATAGTTTCTGCTGCAACCTCGAGTTCCTCTAAGCCAGTGGTCGGGAACCTATGGCTCGCGAGCCACACCTGGCTCTTTGACAAAAATAATGTGGCTCAGGTCTCTCACCCTTTACCAACAAATGATCGATAGAAAAAAAATGAGACACATCAACAGAGATCCGCTCTCTGCAGAAAAAAGCAGCCAATTACAATTCCCTTGTTGTACAGCCTACCGTTAATGAAACGTATGATAATAGTTAATATTCAAGTTGTACCGGCCGCGCGTGTTCAGTGCTGTTCGCGAGTGTCACGAGTCGCGACAGCAATCAATACCCACTTACGTTTCTGTGGTAACAGCTTCTGCTCTGGGATTCAAGCAGCTGTGGCTTGCTAAAGGTAACCGAAAACCATTTTTAAAACAGCAGCGAAAATGTAAAAGTAGGCTATAAACGTTAATATATCCTTTTATTGAAACTGGTGGTCTGCTGTGAAAAGAGACATTTCGAAACATTTCACTCGCAGGTTCTTCATTTCACTTCTTTCGCTTTTGCCGTAGAGACACTTGTGATAAATAAATGTGTATTTATGATAATCCACGCAGATTTCAGTTGACGGAAATAAATTATAAAAGCGTGATAAGTCGCGAAAGCGTGATAAGTTACTGACAGGATGCTGTGCACACGCTCCGAGTGCAACACGGACAAGCACAGCTTTGTCCTCGGCTGCACGTCAAATTAATAGGCTACAGAAATATATCAAAATGCCAAGCCGAGTATTCACGTAAACACAGTAGATGTAAGCACTGTGTGCATTCACAAACACTAAGAGGATTTATAACTCAACCTCACAAAGCCCTGCACAATTAATTCCATATTGCAACTTATTTATTGTTTGCTGCATATGTGTTTGTTTTTAGTTATGGACCTAATAATTACTATTGTTCAAATTTTATTGGGAAAAAAAGCATGTTTTTTAATAATAATTTAATATTATTTTTTACTGTGGCTCTTTTGGAAAAATGCATTAACCAAAAATGAAAAAATGGCTCTTTGGTCAAAAAAGGTTCCCGACCCCTGCTCTGGGCTATCTGGGATGCTGAGGAGATGAACTGATGAGGAAGATTATTTACAAAGCAATCTTTAGTGGCATTGGTGATAGTCCTGCCATATTTGAAACGAGGGGCCTTTGCAGCCTTTGCTAAATTAAGTATACACGATACTAGGTAATGATCTGAGATGTCATCGCTCTGCTGCAGAATTTCAACAGTATTAAAAAATGTATTCCATGTTACAGTATTAGGTCTAAAGTATGATTACGGCGATGAGTGGGTCCTGACATGTATTGCCTAACTCCAATAGATTTTAGAATGTCTCTAAATGCCAATCCCAATGCGTCTTTTTCATTGTCTACATGGATATTAAAATCACCAACAATTAAGACTTTATCTGTAGCCAGTACTAACTCTGATAGAAAATCAGCAAAATCTTTGGTAAAGTCTGTATTGTGCCCTGGTGGCCTGTATACAGTAGCCAGCACAAATGTCAAACGGGATTTATCATTTACACTAAATAACATTACGTAAAGCACCAAAACTTCAAAAGAATTCTATTTGAAACTAGACTTCTGAGTAATACTGAAGATATTATTATAAATTATAGCAACCCCTCCCCCTTTGCCTTTCAGACGCGGCTCGTTTTTATAACAATCTTGAGGGGTGTTTTTACCGTTAAATGATTTTGATGTTTTTTTTTGTATTTACTAATTCGGGGAACAGACACAGTCTCTATGTGATAATATCTAGGTGTGAGAATCTCTGTGTTGGGATTTTTCTGACTTCTGCGACGTGAGACAGCTAGCAGACGGTCGGTTAAGCCAGTCCGTCTGCTTCTTGACCTGGGCCCCAGTTAGTCAAGGTAATTTAGGTGATCTCCGACTGGCGAAGTTGAACATCATTAGTGCCGACGTGAATAATAATTTTAGAGAATTTACGATTAGCATAAGCCAGCAAAAATTTGCTTTGATGTCAGGCGCTCTGGTTCCCGGTAAACATGTGACCACGGTGGCTGGTGTCTCTATTTTCACGCTCCGTGTAATAGAATCGCAAATAACTAGGGCACTTTCAACAGGATTCTCAGTGGGTGCATCACTGAGTGGGGAGAACCTGTTTGATGCTCTAATTGGAACGGAAGAGCGTTTTTTGATACACAACTATGCCACCTCACAGTCACCCAGTTGTCCTGCTGCACGGGCTCTACAGCCGGAACCGAACAGTGTACAGAGTTCACTAAGCTAATCGCATCCAAAGCAGTGTCTAAAGCTTTTTCAATCTCACTACTCTCAAATAAAGTCTGGATGCATGCCTCTAATTCTGAAATTGTCTCCGTCAGCCAGACTATCTCCTTGCATTTATCACAGGGATCACTGTCTAACACTTGATGGCTGCTCTGTTAAGTCCTCGTTGCCAGTTAGGAACTTGGGTGTGCTCTTTGATACCAATCTTTCATTTGAAAGCCACGTTTCTAGCATCTGTAAAACTGCATTTTTCCATCTTAAAAATATATCTAAATTACGGCACATGCTTTCAATGCAAAATGCTAATAGTTAGTTCATGCGTTCATGACCTCAAGGCTAGATTATTGTAATGCCCTACTGGGTGGTTGCCCTGCTCGCTTAATCAATAAACTGCAGCTGGTCCAAAACACAGCAGCTAGAGTTCTAACTAGAACCAGGAAGTATGACCATATTAGCCCAGTTCTGCCATACTGCACTGGCTCCCTATTAAACAATCGCATAAATTTTAAAATCTTGCTTATTACTTACAAAGCATTAAATGGCTTAGCTCCCCAGTACTTGAACAAGCTCTTAAAAGGAACACTCCACCGTTTTTAGAAATAGGGCTTATTCAACTTCTTTCCTACATTTAGATATGTGGTAGGGGTGTAACGGTATACAAAACTGACGGTTCGGTATGTACCTCGGTTTTGAAGTCACGGTTCGGTACGGGTTCGGTACAGCAGTTTTACAAAATGGCTTTTTATTTATTTTTTATTAAACTGGTTTACTGAAAAAATTGTGTCTGTCCTTAAATGAATTAAATTATAACTAAAAGTTTCTTAAAGATAATGCTGTAAACTATATAGGGAGCCCTTACTTGCACACTATTACTATAATATTAAAGGTTAACAACAGAGGCCAAACTATGAGCCTATATTCAGCTGATATTCATGTTTAGTTATAGGATAATCAACACTCAAATAACACATTGTGTGCAAACATGTAAACTTCACATAAGGCAGTTTTTGCATTGACTCCTAAATCTAATTATAAAATTATGTTTTTATCTCCAATTCGTTGTTGAAATATAATCTTAGTGACTGTCATGACAGATTCATCTAAACATAGCATTAAAAAAAATCAAGACATCACTAACAGGATAAGTAGAATTATATATATACAGGGAGTGCAGAATTATTAGGCAAATGAGTATTTTGACCACATCATCCTCGTTATGCATGTTGTCTTACTCCAAGCTGTATAGGCTGGAAAGCCTACTACCAATTAAGCATATTAGGTGATGTGCATCTCTGTAATGAGAAGGGGTGTGGTCTAATGACATCAACACCCTATATCAGGTGTGCATAATTATTAGGCAACTTCCTTTCCTTTGGCAAAATGGGTCAAAAGAAGGACTTGACAGGCTCAGAAAAGTCAAAAATAGTGAGATATATTGCAGAGGGATGCAGCAGTCTTAAAATAGCCAAGCTTCTGAAGCGTGATCATCGAACAATCAAGCGTTTCATTCAAAATAGTCAACAGGGTCGCAAGAAGTGTGTGGAAAAACCAAGGCGCAAAATAACTGCCCGTGAACTGAGAAAAGTCAAGCGTGCAGATGCTAAGATGCCACTTGCCACCAGTTTGGCCATATTTCAGAGCTGCAACATCACTGGAGTGCCCAAAAGCACAAGGTGTGCAATACTCAGAGACATGGCCAAGGTAAGAAAGGCAGAAAGTCGACCACCACTGAACAAGACACACAAGCTGAAACGTCAAGACTGGGCCAAGAAATATCTCAAGACTGATTTTTCTAAGGTTTTATGGACTGATGAAATGAGAGTGAGTCTTGATGGGCCAGATGGATGGGCCCGTGGCTGGATTGGTAAAGGGCAGAGAGCTCCAGTCCGACTCAGACGCCAGCAAGGTGGAGGTGGAGTACTGGTTTGGGCTGGTATCATCAAAGATGAGCTTGTGGGGCCTTTTCGGGTTGAGGATGGAGTCAAGCTCAACTCCCAGTCCTACTGCCAGTTTCTGGAAGACACCTTCTTCAAGCAGTGGTACAGGAAGAAGTCTGCATCCTTCAAGAAAAACGTGATTTTCATGCAGGACAATGCTCCATCACACGCGTCCAAGTACTCCACAGCGTGGCTGGCAAGAAAGGGTATAAAAGAAGAAAATCTAATGATATGGCCTCCTTGTTCACCTGATCTGAACCCCATTGAGAACCTGTGGTCCATCATCAAATGTGCGATTTACAAGGAGGGAAAACAGTACACCTCTCTGAACAGTGTCTGGGAGGCTGTGGTTGATGCTGCACGCAATGTTGATGGTGAACAGATCAAAACACTGACAGAATCCATGGATGGCAGGCTTTTGAGTGTCCTTGCAAAGAAAGGTGGCTATATTGGTCACTGATTTGTTTTTGTTTGGTTTTTGAATGTCAGAAATGTATATTTGTGAATGTTGAGATGTTATATTGGTTTCACTGGTAAAAATAAATAATTGAAATGGGTATACATTTGTTTTTTGTTAAGTTGCCTAATAATTATGCACAGTAATAGTCACCTGCACACACAGATATCCCCCTAAAATAGCTAAAACTAAAAACCACTTCCAAAAATATTCAGCTTTGATATTAATGAGTTTTTTGTGTTCATTGACAACATGGTTGTTGTTTCATTATTAATGTTGTAAAATTAATCCTCAAAAATACAACTTGCCTAATAATTCTGCATAACATAACATAACTAGCTGTGTTTATGTTAACCTTGTGTGTATTTGACAGTATTAGCGCAGTAAGACAACTACTTAGTCCAGTAATCACGTGTTTGACAGGCTTTTAGTGCGCGCACCGGAAAAACTCATGTTAAAAACACGCACACGAATGAGCCGGCAAGGCTTTAAAACGCATGCAACTAATGAACTTTCTTGATTGTGAATATCTATAGTGTTCCGTGAGTATAACTCAACCACTAACGTGTGATGTGAATGTATGTCGCATTGTTCAGTATTGGGATGGAGGCAAATGATAGAATATGTAGAAAAATAATTAATTCAATGCAAAACCGAAAAAAACGCAATTCACAAGCGCGTATTGAACTGTGAATGCCGTACCGAACGGTTCAATATTATATTGAGAATTGTGGCATCCCTAATATATATATATATATATATATATATATATATATCCATCCATCCATCTTCTTCCGCTTTATCCGGGGCCGGGTCGTGGGGGCAGCAGTCTAAGCAGAGATGCCCAGACTTCCCTCTCCCTAGACACTTCCTCCAGCCTGTATCCGGGATCTTGTCCTTTCGGTCATGACCCAAAGCTCATGACCATAGGTGAGAGTAGGAACGTAGATTGACCGGTAAATCGAGAGCTTCGCCATACGGCTTAGCTCTTTCTTCACCACGACAGACCGGTACATCGACCGCATTACTGCAGAAGCTGCACCGATCCGTCTGTCAATCTCCCGTTCCATCCTCCCCTCACTCGTGAACAAGACCCCTAGATACTTAAACTCCTCCACTTGAGGCAGTAACTCTCCACCAACCTGAAGTGGGCAAGCCACCCTTTTCCGACTGAGGACCATGGCCTCGGATTTGGAGGTGCTGATCCCCACTCAGCTGCAAACCGTCCCAGTGCATGCTGAAGGTCCTGGTTAGAAGGGGCCAACACGACAACGTCATCCGCAAAGAGCAGAGACGAAACCGTGTGGTCCCCAAACCTGACACCCTCCGGCCCTTGGCTGCGCCTAGAAATTCTGTCCATAAAAATTATGAACAGAACCGGCGACAAAGGCCACCCCTGCCGGAGTCCAACATGCACCGGGAACAAGTCTGACTTACTGCCGGCAATGCGGACCAAACTCCTACTTCGGTCATACAGGGACCGGACAGCCCTCAGCAAAGGATTCCAGCCCCCCATATTCCCAGAGCACCCTCCACAGGATGCCGTGAGGGACACAATCGAATGCCTTTTCCAAATCCACAAAACAAATGTGGACTGGTTGGGCAAACTCCCATGAACCCTCCAGCACCCCATAGAGGGTATAGAGCTGGTCCAGTGTTCCACGACCAGGACGAAAACCACACTGTTCCTCCTGAATCCGAGGTTCCACTATCGGCCGAATTCTCCTCTGCAGTACCCTGGCATAGACTTTCCCAGGGAGGCTGAGAAGTGTGATCCCCCTATAGTTGGAACACACCTGATTAGTTCTTGTGGCCTGCGTATTCACAACGAATACAAATAGCGATGCAGATTAAGACTAGGCAATTTCCTAGGCAGATATTGACTTGGGTCTGCTACTTGGGCGCAGAGATATCACGCAACACATGAAATCCCACAACCTGTACATGAATGGCGATGAACATATTGTGATATTGTGAGAGACGAAGAGGGTTACTTCTTAGACAGTCAGAACCATAGCTCTATGAACCAGAGTTTTCAGAAGAGGAGCTATTATTATTGTTTGTTTTGTTCATTGTAAAACCAAGGGTAATTTATGTAATAGTAGATATATTCACTATGTGTGTTTTCATAGCACGTTTGTTTGAAGGACAGCGTTGGACAGGATGTGGAACAGTGTGTTTTACCAATTAAAAAAAACTGGCTTTTATCCGATTAATCGGAAAAATAATTGACCAACTAATCGATTATCAAATTAATCGTTAGTTGCAGCCCTAGTTGAAGTACAGATATCCAGAGCAGCTAGCCATTTATTTCTCAGTTCCACATTCGATGGTATTCTGTGAAACATTAGATTAGTGTATGTCCGTTGCTTGTTCTCAACCTATGCAGGCAAATACCATGTTTGCTGTAACTGTAGCTGTAACTTCTCAAAAAGAAACAATCCAAAAGATAAGACACTCGTTGCAGGTCACGCCGGTATGTTATACTTTTTTCCCCCGTTTTTGTCGCGTTGCACGCCAGTATGTTGATGGAAGTTTGGTGATTTCATGTGATATCTCTGCACCCAAGTAGCAGTGCTTCGCCTGTGCTTCCCCCTAATATAGTCCCAAGTTAATATCTGCCTAGTAAATCGCCTAGTCTTAATCTGCATCGCTATTTATATTTGTTGTGAATACACAAGCCACAAGAAGTAATTAAGTGGGGGGGGGGGGGGCTCTTCCTAGCATTGTTCGGGAAGCAGACACACTCTGTCAGTTTAAATCTCTTTACTATGGCATACACATAGAACATTAACTATTTCTATTATATAAATCAGTTAAATGATTGTTAGGCTGAATTAACTAGGTCTGCTAGAACTATTTTGGGGCCGTTTTCCCCCATTCTTCTTTGTAAGCTCCATCAGGTTAGATGCGGAGCGTCGGTGCACAGCCATTTTCAGATTTCTTCAGAGATGTTCAATTGGGTTTAAGCCTGGACTCTGGCTGGACCACTCAAGTACAACCCAGAGATGTCCTGTAGCCACTCCTTTGTTATCTTGGCTGTGTGCTTAGGGTCGTTGTCCTGTTGGAAGATGAACCTTTGCCCCAGTCTGAGGTCCAGAGCGCTTTGGAGCAAGTTTTCATCAAGCATGTCTCTCTACATTGCTACATTCATCTTTCCCTCGATCCTGACTAGTCTCCCAGTTCCTGCCACTGAAAAACATCCCCACAGCATGATGCTGCCACCACCATGCTTCACTGTAGGGATGGTATTGGCCAGGTGATGAGCGGTGCCTGGTTTCCTCCAGACATGACGCTTACCATTCAGGCCAAATAGTTCAATCTTTGTTTCATTAGACCAGAGAATTTTGTTTCTCGTGGTCTCGGGGTTTTGTTTCTCGTGGTCTGAGAGTCCCACAGTGGTCTTAGAGTCCCACAGTCCCTGCGTCAGTTTGGTTTGAAATGTGCTGGGGACAGAGACGCATTCAGAAGTGCATTTTCAGAAGTGCTGGGTACATGATGCATTTTTTTTTCTCTCTTTCACGCAGGTCATGTTTTGAAAGACTATGTCCTGTAGCTTACTAATGTAAATAAATAAAAATGTCAGCTGAGAGACATATTGCGGGTCTTATAGCCTATCTTACTCATGCCAACGAAAGCGCCCCGTGAATTCTTTAATATTTTTCATTTTTGCAAAAAAAATTTAACCACTTCGTTATCAGAGTCCCACTGGAGCCTGTGTTTTTTTAAATCTTCCCTATTACACATTAGTTGCAGCCATTAAAATAGTTAAGTTTTGTTTTTAATGCCAAAATAGTTCAATTTCGTTTTGTTTCTTTATTAAATTAATTTAGACAAATGTTTGAAGCATTTTTTTGTTTGTTAAACTAAAAGTAAAGTTTTTGCTTTTTAAAGTGACGACCAAGTGGCCGACAGTGAGTTAACCCAACACTTTAGCCTCTCAAATCAACACATGTCAGAGTAGTTAGGCTATATTTCGTTTCGTTTCTTTATTAAGTTAATTTAGAAAAAACATTTAAGCATTTTTACTTTGTTAAACTAAAGTTTTTGCTTTTTAAAGTGACGACCAAGCGGCCAGCGGCCGATGTTAACCCAACACTTTAGCCTCTGAAATCAACACTTGACTTGTCTTGCTTATAAAATCCATATAAAACACTTAAAGCATCGTTTAAACGTTTAGCCTACTATCACCACCATCACAGTAAAAAGGCATTTTTGACAAGATGAGGCAGGCAGATCGCAACAGCGCGCGCAAACGAAACGGGCTACACAATCTAAACAAATAATTTAAAAATGCTGGTTGTCTTACCTTAAGCTACACCTATCCACGAAATGAATATAAATCAATTCCCGTGCTATATGCACATTTAACGGAGTTCATGTCAACCAAAGCAACAGATATGAGCATTTTATTCATCAGTTCAACATCAAAGACCGCATTATGAGAACGAGCGACCTAAACACTAAGAGCCTTTAGTCTCATTAGTTTTAATGAAGATGATTGTGCTTTTGAGCATCTAGACTTATAGGCTTATTTTCAGTTTCACTTGTGGCAGTTTGCGTGTTGGCTTGCTTTACTCATTTGTGGCGATGCGTGTTGCATGGCGCCGTCCTAGAGCCTAAAAAGGCCCGAAGCCCGGCCCGCGTCTGAGGTAGGCTATGACTGGAAAATTGGCCCGAAGCCTGGTCCTAGGGGCGTAAAAAAGTCGAGTAAGGCTGAAAGCGTCTTTCTTTTTAATAAATTTCTTGAATGTCTTAATTACAGTAGGCCTAGCCTACTGATATTTGTGATATTTGTGGCTGCACCAGGGTCCGTCATTACGCTAATCATGAGCGGTCCATGGCACCTGCTACCCATGGCTGTTAAGAACTGTAGGCTACATCAATACATTACAACAATTTCGTGCTATGGGCACTGCCACTGATACAGGCAGCGGAAGAGCCTATTTTACGGAGCTTGCTTCTGCTTTTCAAACGTTTTTAAGACAAAAGATGTCGTTAAAACGACATAAGATATCGTTATCATGACACAATTGAGTGGAAAAAATAATGTGTGTGGCAGCAATGCTTCACCGTAAAATTGAACTCGAGGTTTAAAAAATAAAAAAAGTGGTGGGTACAAAACGACTCATGACGAAATCTGGTGGGTACGCGTCCCCCCCGTCCCCCCCGAAATCGACGCCTATGGAGAGTCCTTCAAGTGCCTTTTGGCAAACTCCAGGCAGGCTGTCATGTACCTTTTATTGAGGAGGGGCTTCCGTCTGGCCACTCTACCATACAGTCCTGATTTGTGCAGTGCTGCAGAGATGGTTGTTCTTCTGGAAGGTTCTCCTCTCTCCACAGAGTAATGCCGGAGCTCTGTCAGTGACCTTCGGGTTCTTGGTCACCTACCTGACTAAGGCCCTTCTTCCCCGATCGCTCCTGTTTGGCCGGACGGCCAGCTCTAGGAAGAGTCCTGGTGGTTCCAAACTTCTTCCACGGATGATGGAGGCCACTATTCTCATTGGGACCTTCAATGCTACAGACATTTTCCTGTACCATTCCCCAGATCTGTGCCTCGATACAATCCTGTCTTGGAGGTTTACAGACAATTCCTTTGACTTCATGGCTTGGTTTGTGCTCTGACATGCTGTGGGACCTTATAGGAGACAGGTGTGTGCCTTTCCAAATAATTTACAATTAACTCAATTTACCACAGGTGGACTCCAATCAAGTTGTAGAAACATCAAGGATGATCAGTGGAAACTGATCCACTGAGTGTCTTGGCAAAGGCTGTAAATACTTATATACATGTTATATTTTCTATCCTTGATTAGATTGTTCAGGTATGTTTGATTAGGGTTGGAGCAAAACTCTGCAAGAAAGTGGATCTTGAGGGCCAGAGTTGAGAACCCCTGGCTTCGAGTAAAAATAAATACAACTACAGTATATTAGTGCATATCAGCAAAAGCTTGAGGAAGAGGTGAACAGAACATTGTGCCTGCAGGAAAAACTCATTACCTTTATAATGGAGACTGGCATTCTCCATTTTACTGATCACCTCATCATCTTCATTGTAATGGGCTTCCACTATAACATCAGGAGCCTTTGGCACATTCTGACTGGCTGGAGTTCTCTCATTCATATCTCCACTGACCACCTGTGTACACAATATGACACAAATTATGCATTGACATTTATGATGTTATACTGTCATTGTCATTGTTGCTCACCTTACATAATGATTATACACAATCACATACTATACATAACTACTAGTAATACAATCTACATGCATTCATCAACATCTATTTTAATACAAAAAGTTTTACACTACTTGTATTTGACGGTAATTAAGTACTGCATGTCTTAATATTACGAAAATATGACTGTGGCTCGATTATGCACTTTTCCACATTTTGTAGTTGTAGCGACTTGACCGATCAAACACGATTTGGTAACACTTTACTTGAAAAGGGTGTGCATAAGACTGACATGACACCTTCATAATCATGACACGTCATGAATGTGAAGGAGTTTGTATGCATGTTTATGACAACTGTCATTAAGTGTCATTCGCTCAATTATGTAATTTTTGAATGCAAAGAAACATTATTTGAGATGTCTTTGTTATGACAATTTGACATACACCAATACATCATAACCTGTCAGTGTCTTTGTCATGACAACTTGACATTACCAAGACAACATGAACATAACCTGTCATAAATCTGTCATAAACATGACATAGCAGATTAATTATCAAATTTAAGAAACTACTTAATTTAGGGTTAACATTAAACTCATGTGGTTCGTTTTGATGTTGACTGAGGCCATTATAATGTCATAAATTTTTTTCAGTGGTACAAGTTGAATTTGTAATTAAAATGTCATTAAAGGTCCCATGGCATGAAATTTTTATTTTATGAGGTTTTTCAACATTAATATGAGTTCCCCTAGCCTGAATATTGTCCCCAAGTGCTAGAAATTTTGATCGGTGTAAACCGAGTTCTGGCTGTCTTTCTCTGCCTTTTAGAAAATGACAGCCCAGACGAGCTGATCTTGAATTCACCTGTTATGAAGTCATGGCTAGAAATTTTGATCGGTGTAAACCGAGTTATGGCTGTCTTTCTCTGCCTTTGATGACAGCACAGACGAGCTGATCTTGAGTTCTCCTGTTATGACGTCATAACGAGTTGTCATACAAGTTGAATTTGTCATTAAAATGTCATTAAAGGTCCCATGGCATGACATTTTCATTTTATGAGGTTTTTCAACATTAATATGAGTTCCCCTAGCCTGAATATTGTCCCCAAGTGGCTAGAAATTTTGATCGGTGTAAACCGAGTTCTGGCTGTCTTTCTCTGCCTTTGAGAATTAAAGTCCAGATGAGCTGATCTTGAATTCTCCTGTTATGACATCATAACAGGAACGGTTACCTCCCTTTCCTCCACCCAGAGAATTTGGCACGGCCATGCGAGCGCCATAATTGTTTGTCCTCAAGAGATCATGACTTGTGAACTAGTGAATGCTGGCAGTTTCTCAGTGTTTGGATGTACAAATGAAAACAGAAGTCTTTTTTCAGTTCCTTCTGATTTGTGATCAGTGATTTCTGATGTGTAGCTAATTATTCAAGTTCACACAGAACTTTATTCTTCGTGCTGCGGCTTCTCTCTCTCCCGACAGAACGGTGTTTTCAAGCTTGTGAGTCAGTGTTTTTGTACGTCCTCATCGCGTCTATCTGTTCTAAAATGTGCATACAGTCGTGAGTTTCTGCTCAACAACGGCAGAGTCACATCTTTAGAGATAAACCTCACGCAATGCTGAAGCTCGGGCTGCACTGGCCGGTCGGCCTTCAACATCACGACCGCCCGGTACTGCATCTGGTCCATAGCGTAGGCACCAAACGCGGCGTGAGATTAAGCAGAAGGGGGGTAAGCGTGAGCGTATCCGGGCTAGCCAGCCTAGCCCCACAATAAATTGGTTTACTGCCCTGTTGTGTCTTTTTTTGCGCTGTGTAATCAATGCGCGTCACTGACGCTTTTCATATGATAGAAAAATATCTAAAAAATAATGCTATAATCAACACTTACTCGTAACTCGTTCATCTTCTGTAATGGTACATGTGTTACAAAGTTGGTAATAAGGAGACAAAGGTTATGGTGTATTGTTTTATGTCAAGTTGTCATAACTAAGACATCTCAAATAATGTCATCTTTGCATTAAAAATGACCTAATTTAGCGAATGACACTTAATGACAGTTGTCATAAACATGCATAAAAACTCCTTCAAGTGTCATGTCATGATTATGAAGGTGTCATGTCAGTCTTATGCACACCCCTTCAAGTAAAGTGTTCATACACTTCAAAGAGACTTTGGCTGATTGTTCTCAAATGGGAGAACAGCACAAACGACAGACACTCAATCCCCTATAGAAATTGAATTATTTCCACTAATTCATTAACAATCTGTTTAATGAATGAACATGCATTTCCCCAGTACATTTTCATGTATCATTACTGTTTGTATATTGTATTTTCTTATATTGTATAGTGTTATGCATGCTTGATGATATAATTACTAGTTAATGTTAGCCCATCTAGCAGGTGTCTTCAATCAAAATATTTCTCATTTAATGACTCACACTTTGGTAGACATCACTTTTTTATAGAATGCAGTGTTTATTATATTTATCAGAATATAAAATGAACACAGAATTTTCAACTCACTCCAATGAGTCAGCCTTTTAAACAAAGGAACTCTCCCGCTGAGAATTGCACCTTCCTCATTGGTCAAGCCAAAACTCAAAGGTGTGGCCTCTTTGGAACGTAAAAGCCAACAAGTTAGTAGTGCTTGCTGGCTGGTTTTCCATTCCTGAATGCTGTTCGCGTGAGACCTCATCCGGCATCGGCGGCCAGCCCCACACACATCAAGCCATGTGGACCTCCTTCGACCATAACAGAGTCTCTGCAAGTTCACCATCGCTTCTCTCAAGACGGAAGGAATCGATTGCAACTGCAAAACCATCTGACCGAACTATCAAGACTTTCTCCTGCGACTGTATATGCGGACGCTCTTCAACAGCTCAGGCAAATGCAAGTAATATAGTGGTGGAAAGTGGTGCAGTGGTGGAAAGAGTACTGAAAAAGCATACTCAAGTATAAGTACTGTTACTTGCCAAAAAATGTAGTGCTAGTAGAGTAAAAGTACCTGTCCTAAATACTACTCAAAGTAGGAGTAAAAAGTAGCCCTTTTAAAAGTCAAGTCAACTTTATTTATATAGCGTTTTTTACAATGCAGATTGTTTCAAAGCAGCTTCACAGTGTTAAACAGGAAAATAATGCAACTGAATTGTATTCGGCCGTACAGCCGCTCCGGAGAAATCGGTGATGTCATCTAGCTCATTTCAATTATCATACAGTGACAATGTGGGCATTAGATCAGTAATTAGATCAGTAATTTAGCAGGGTTTCCGTTGTCCGGTAATTGGCCGGGAAAAAAATTTAATGTCCGAAAAATCTTTTCGGTCAAATTGTCAGATTAAAATTGTCAGATTAAAACTGCCTAGTAACCGGCCCCGCCCCCCTAACACAATCTGAATCGACCGTTTGAAAGTTTTTAAACAACATCGCATGTTGCATTTCAAATAAATGTAAACATATTGTTTTATTTTAAAATGTAAAGAAATTGTGACCCTAAAGTGTTTTTAAGTGTGATATTTTTGTAAAGGCTAGGGACAGAAAAATGGACATTTCCACAGAATGACCCATACAGGCCTATTTATAATAAACGCAGCATTCTTTTGTAGGCCTATAATTCTAATATCGTTCTCACCTATTATATTATCTTATAGCTCTCCAAGAATATGCAGAACCAGCGATCAGAAGGATTGTTTGCCATTTTACAAGCCTTGAGTCTGTGGACACCGCTCCTCTTATCGATACCGTAAGCCTGCGACGTGATGCCCTCGCTGTCATGACAGCGCTCCGTGGCTATGGAGGATTGCATTTCTCCACAGCCTGCGAAGTCCTCATATGTGATTTCAGCTAAATGTATCCAGAGTGGACCAAGCTCGCCAAGATAGCCTGTGTAATCCCTGTCTCGAGTGTTCCTGCAGAGAGGGGGTTCTCACTGCAGAATCGGATCAAGACGAAGCAGCGAAGTCGCCTTGCGGAGAACAATGTTACGCGGCTAATGCGCATTGCAAGTTGTGGAGAGACACTGGGAACTTTTGATTTGACTTTTGATCGGCAGCTGCACAATTCAGCACTGCAAAAAAGCGTAAAAAGTAGCCAAAAATGACGCGAGACAATGTTATAGGCCTAGTCATTTGTTTGTTCAAGTTCATTTGACAAGGAGTCATTTCACACGGTGGCCAATTTAAATGTTACCAACTAAATGAGACATACTGAGTTTATAATTAAATTTGCTTGAGTAAAAACAATGCTATATTTGGATATTTTATGTGGGGAAGGGGGGTTGGTTTGTTAAACTATGAAATGTGAAACCATAGTAAAAAAAATTGGTTGATTGACGCCAATCGGACGTTCATGTTTTTTTCCCGTCTATTTGAAAGTTAGGCTAATAAACATGTTGCATATGCGGCCTGATTATGTCATTTTTTTAAGTTACATAAACTGCTTTCAGTTTTCCTCAACTTGAATAATTAAGAGGCGATATTTGACTGGCATATCATCAAAATGTCTGGAAAACGAAACCTCTGCCGGTCACTTTGACCGGCACCATTTTTTTCTAGCGGAAACTCTGAATTTAGTTTATATGGTTAATTTAGTTTACTAATTAGATTTATTTGGATATTAAAAGTACTTAAGAACAGACCTGCAAACTCACAAGTGGTGAAAAAGGTGACATGTTTTCGAATTAAAAACTTGTAGGGGGGTCTGGGGCATTGCCCCCCAGTAAAAAGTTTTTGTGGTTTTAACATGTAAACAAAGTATTCTGGTGCACTCTGACAAGAAAGTAAAGGGAAAAGACAACATTTGCTTTCAAATAAAAAAAAAACATTTACATTATAGCGCTGGGCATTGAAACAAATTTCACAATTTTATTTGATATTGATTAACTTGGGGCTTATCAGGTACAGTACATAGCAAATTGTATGTACTATGTGTGTGTGTGTAAGGGGGGGTTTGGGGGGGGGGTGTAGGTGGTGTAAATATATTTATTCTGTAGCAGAATTCTCAGTGTTATATCAGCTTTTACATAGGCTACTTAAATCTAAAAAGTTATTTACTTTATAAATGCCATTTTTTTAACCTTATTAAATGTATGCGCCATCTTTCATGTCAAATTCTTACATTTTATCAATATATTCAGTTATAAATATAGCTGCAAGCAGCAATACTGGGGCCAAGCGCAACAGAAGCAAACAAGGAAGCTAGCAGCAGACCAACTCAAAAAATGAGCGAAGACATTTGAAGACAATTTAAAGCAAAAATGTTAAAACCCCACATTAAAACATTGAGTTGTGTAGAGCCAATGTCAAATTTTGTTTAATTATAGCGCCAGCAAGAGGCACAATCCTACCATTTTTTGTATGTGTCCTCGGAGTGAGCGCACACATATCTGTGTCGATTTTGTTTTTTTATAATGTCTAAATATGAATTACACATCAATATTAGGGAGTAGTATGAGCACAAATTGATGACAATAACTTAGTAGAAGCTGTATTGTTAGATTTTAGCACACAATTTTATGTAATGGATCATAAATTATTGCTGGATAAATTGAAATGTCACAAATGTACTTCTTACTGTGTGCATTGGTTTAAAAGTTATCTGTTTAATATGTGACAATGTTTATGTTATTATGGAAGTTATTCAGATTTTAAAGAGTAATGTGGTGTTCCTAGAGGAAGTTGTTTAGGACTATTATTATCATCATCATTATTTTACCAATGATCTTCCTCCTGTTTTAAAGTGTGCACGGACAGTCATGTATTTTGTTTTGAAAACCACTGCACAACAATGGACTATAATATATAGAGGAATAAAAATATGGAATTATTTACTATCAGATATTACATATTTTAAGAAGTAAAATGAGTTTTAAAAGGAAGGAACATTTAATGGGATTTGTATGTTTCATTTTATTGTTGTTGATTTAATTAGGGCCCGAGCACCGATGGTGGTCTACATGCCAATATTTAGTTGGTTATAGTGCCACCTGTGGGCAACTCCTCATTAAGATTAAACCAGAACATCATCATATTCAGTCAGTCTAATATTAAGCCTAATGCTGCGTTCACACTAAACGCGAATAAAGCGTCAAAATCGCGTCTAACGCGTCTAGTTTGACGTGTGAACATTTTGAATCCATTTGCGCATCCGCGGCAATTTGGACGCGCATAGAAATTGAGCGTTTGAAGCGAAATAGACGCACGTTCAAGGCGCTGCAGGATAAATGTGTCATAAAACACCACTCTGCCTCTTTTCATTTTCATTAAAAATATATATTTAGCATTAATAGCCATACAAATGTGGTCCAGGCAACTCCTACATTATCTTCACTGCATGTATATTTAAATATCCTTAAAAAAATAAAGTTATGAAACTTCTCTTTGCCCTCAGTCAAAACGATTGGCAGACAACAAATTATAGATTCATGACACCAAAGATCTACACAAGATGCACCACTACAGGACATCAGAGCCAGTGGCAAACGTCAGAAGGACTAGCCGAGGAAAGGCTGCTCTCGCCGGGGTTATGAGCGGTGAGTGCCCGGTGATCGCCTGGATCACACAACTCCAAAAACACAAGATAATTTTTTTTAAATAGGCGCTCTCTTTATAAATAAACCACAGATTTGAGCTTTAAACAACTACATTCTCACCTGAAAAAGTCTTAAAACTATATTTTGTGACACAGTAGTATTTTTAAATTATGCAGGGTTTCTCATCACGTCAATTTACCACGTGACCGCAGCGAGCAGGCTCCTGATTGGTTAACGCGGCGCGAATTGACGCCAAAGTTAAAATTTTTCAACTCGGGCGTCAGACACGAATTTGCTTCAAACGCGTGAATGCACAAAAGCACCATTCGCGTGTAACGCGCGTATCGCGTAAGACGCTCAATTCGTGTCATTCGCGCGAATGAGGTGGATGCGCGTCCTTCGCGCCGCGCGAAACGTGCCTTTCCATTGACTTAACATTGAAATCGCTCGTGCCAGATGCTCTATTCGCGTTTGGTCTGAACACAGCATTAGTGATGTTAAATTTCAAAGATCTTGAGTTTTGTTGAATGGCGTGTCCGTGGCATCCTGACAAAGTCTGATGTTTTGTCAAAATTTTAGTTAGTCATAGTGCTACCAGCTGGTAGCAGGAAGTGTGGCAAATACAAATGATTGATGTAGTCCTCCTATTTTTATATACTTAAATACATATTGCCCAACGTGCTCTGTGTTCCTAAAGCCCACAAGGTGGTGGTGGCCAGAGTATGTGAGGGGAGTGGGAGCGGAGCGGCGTGATTTGAATGGAGTGAGGAGTGGATTTTTTAAAAGTTGAGAGCGTTCCACTACCGCTCCATCGCGAGTGCAATTCATGTCAACGGCCCATAATATAACTGCATTTTTAACCACAACACACACACGTTTAACACATTTAACTAGCTTCAGTGCCGCCGCTCCCACCACGCACATCATGCGCTGCGTAGGGCACCAAGGGCTCAGGGGGGCACCACAAGAAAATGCTCTCTGCACTGCGGGCATCATAAAGTATTGCGCTTAGGGCATCACGACGGCCAGCAGCGGGACTGACTAGCTTGATACAGATGGATCATTCAAATCAGAAAGAATGTAAAGGTTATGATGACAGCGACGGACATGAGTGGGATGTTATAGTTCAAGGAATTGTTTTGTACCTTCTACATACTGAATATGATCGGGTGAAAGCACATTTTAAACAGGTAGCACTTATTCACACACACAAGCGTTCTCTCTAATGCATTCAAACAAATG
Organism: Romanogobio albipinnatus; assembly: GCA_023566225.1. Classification (NCBI taxonomy): domain Eukaryota; kingdom Metazoa; phylum Chordata; class Actinopteri; order Cypriniformes; family Gobionidae; genus Romanogobio; species Romanogobio albipinnatus. Next base: position 27,749,348 of record CM042244.1, read on the forward strand.
TAGTCTTACAGTGCTTATCTGCTTATCTGGATCTGATTTTGAATGAGCAAAAATCTGTTATGTATAGTGACCCGTAGATAAAATAACGGATGAAACATATAAATAACGGACTATTTTCATCTTTCCCAACTAAATTTACACTGTAAAAAGCAACAATGATATTTAAATGGTAAATGGTAAATGGACTGCATTTATATAGCGCTTTTAACAGACCAATGGCCATCCAAAGCGCTTTACATCTTGCCTCACATTCACCCATTCACACACCGACGGCGGTGTCAGCCATGCAAGGCGCCATCCAGCTCGTCGGGAGCAGCTGGGGTTTGCTCAAGGACACCTCGACACTTGGTCAGGTGGAATCGGGGATCGAACCACCAACCTTCCGGTTTGTAGACAACCTACATGAACCACTGAGCCACTGCCGCCCCATTTAACTTTTAATGCTGATAAAGCCTAATGAGCTTGGCATGTCGTAGGAAAAAATGTTTGCACACTATGTTCCAATAAACCACTTTGAAACTATCGCCTATTATTTATTTATTTTTTCATTTAATGTATGTTATAAAGAAAACTTTTGTGACATTTCAGAGCTTACTTAAATAGACTAGTGTTTAGCCGCAAATTTCCTTGGAGCGAAGACGGAGCAGTGTTTCTGATATCAGTGAGCGAGGAGTGGAGCTGGGAGTGGGAAATGGTGAACACGGAGCGGAGCTAGAGTGGAGTGATTATTGAATGCTTAGAGCATGGAGGGGAAATTGCTGCCGCTCCACTCCGCTCACATACTCTGGTGGTGGCACAGGTGCGAGGACCCTTTTATTGCTCTTGCAGCTTTAATGTAGTTTTGTATTTTTTACTTTTTGGGACCTCAGGAAGAGTAGTCACTGCCTAGGTGTTGGCTAATGGGGATCCAAAGAAAGAGCATTCACGGCAATATAGGCAATTTAATTAAGGAAAAATATTGGGGGTTTTTTGACAGTTATAACACATCTCTTCTTTTTTTTAGGTATCCTTAATCTGTGCCCATAAATATATGTGTAAAATTTGTTGTAAATATCTCATTTTGTTTTGAAGTTATAGCCACTTATATTTATGAGAGCATGGACTGCATTGATTGGATTTTTTTGTCACTTCCTTCCAAAATGTTGGCTTTTGGTCATTATTGTTTAGCTATTGACCTATGTTTCTGAAATTGCTGATGTGGTTTTGTTTTGATCGAACTAACTGTTTCGAAGACATTCGCAAAGGTTTTTTAGGTGCTAAAGTACACCTTTTCAAAAACCATAATGTGAAACCTGGCATGTTTGGTACCAATGGACTCGGCAAGGATTCAGAAGTCTAGGAGGTGAATGCTGGGAAAAATGCCGGCTTGAAATTTCTCAGGCTCCTTCAGGGCATTGTGGCAATGACGTACAGAGTTTTTTGAGATACACCAATGTCTCATAGACTATCATGGTACCCTGAACGAAGACAATGAATGCCCATTTTCATCTGACTAATGTTTGTGTGCGTAAATTGCCATTTTCATGTGTTTTCCCCTGTTATAGCGCCACCAAGTTTCCATGTGATCTCAGACTGAGCTCATACACATGTGACCTGAATTTGGTGAAAATATCTCATTCCGTTCACAAGTTATAGCCAATTTAGTAAAAGAGGTCCCGGTCACATCGAACATTTTGGCTCCCCTTAGCGACCATGAATCAAAATGTAATTTTTTTTGATAATTATTGATATTCACTCTCCAGAGAATATTTCTGCAGCGGTTTGGTTTAGGGCTGAAGCGATTCATCGAGTTACTCGATTAACTTGATTACAAAAATTCCTTGAGGCAAAAATGCTGCCTCGAAGCCTTGTTAAATTCCTATGACGCGCACTAATTCTGATTTTTTGCCGCGTTCATTTCGTTAGTTTTTCCGCGTTCATTTCATCAGTTTTGCCACACCGCGTTCATTTCATCTGGTGGAGAGCACTAATTGCTAATGGGGGTGTTTTCAGAGTCTGTCAGAGTCAGAGTCTTTCAGAGCCCCAGTCTGTCTTCAGAACACCACTCTTGTTTCCACTTCTTTTGGATTAGCCCAACCCACTGGTGAAGAAAAGTCTCTCGCTGGTCCTTTGTTTTTCATTCCCCGCTGGCTCAAATGCACGCCCATAGCGGTAAACTTGAGGAACGCCCATCAACATACACATGAGGGGAAGCGTCACAACACCACGCTTCAGTCGTGCTGCAAAAGTGGATCTGTACTGTCGTTTTTTTACTGTCGGTTCATTTCATCAGGTGGAAAGCACAAATTGCAAATGGGGGTGTTTTCAGAGCACCCGTTTCACAGGTAACAGTCTGTCTTCAGAACACCCCCTTGTTTCCACTTATTTTGGATTACCCCAACCCGCTGGAGACGAGAGACAGATTTAAGAAGGCTAGTTTGCTGTATATTATTTATTTAATTGGAGAGCGTTTTTTCTGCTCTTGATCTGGCTTGTTTAATAAATATTCCTTTTTTTTTATTAAAGTGGACGTGCCTTTTGTGTTTAAGAGTAAAAACTTTAAGTTAATAGTCTATTCGTGTCTCAGCCGCAAAGCTGAGCTGATCCTATGTTCGAGCTGAAATGATAGTGTCTGTCAGTTAGTATAATACATATGACAAAAACAATTGTCTAAATTATGTTGCATATTCCTCAAAAGTTCTTGTGATGATATCACTAGTTGACAACATAGTACTATATTTTCGGAAATCATAGGCTATGATATTGCGCAGGTGCACGTGATGCAGCGCTGTCAGAGCCGATAGACTCGTGTGTCAGACTCATTTCCGTGCAAAATAATCGGGTCAAAAACGATTTAATATACTGCAAATAGCCTACTAGTTTTTTATGTTTATTTATAATTCATTTAGGCAGACAACAAGGCTACCAAGTACTGTGCAGTGTGCAGCAAATTAATTTAACGTTTTTTTTCCTAACGTCATTTTTAGTCGATTTAGTCGAAAATTTCAGGACCTCAGTCGACCAAGATTTTCTTTGGTTGATAACAGCCCTACAGGTATTAGACTCTTTTACGTGTTTTAGTTAAATAAACTTTGTGCACATTCATTTGATTCTGCTCTGCTTATAAATAAATTGTCACTTTAACGAATCAATCATAGCTATGAGCTAAGGAAGAGTTATTTTTCTGTGGCCACAGAAAATATCCTTTCTTAAAGACCTGTACACACCGGGACGAATATCGCGCGCGCTTATCTCCAGCGTTTTCGTGACGTTTTTTCGGCGTGTCTTGAATGTTCACACCCAAGCGATTTTCACTGGCGATGCGCCGAGTGAACGTGTAAATTCAGTAGATAGCGCTCCCGGTACACAAGGTGGTGCTGCACTTTACGCTTCTGACACTCACTTGTCACACAGAAGAAGTAGAGAGACAGTATTTACGTGCTTGCCAAAACCAGACATATTAGCTGTGTCCAAAAGTGAAGGGCGCGCACTTCGAAGGCCGCATTTGAAGTGCGATTGCGTCATAGCGGCACTACGAAGGGTGTCCCAATGTGAAGGCTGCACCCTCTGAAGGCCACATTTTAAGTGCGATTGCGTCACGACTTCAAAATGCGTCCTCCGTTTCTCAGGCAAAGGAAGGGTACAGCAGATGGAACCTGCGCACAACATCGCAGCCTACCATATCACAGAATTCATAGCACACTGTTGACTACAGGATTTGACTGGTCCGCATGCCCGCGGCACTCGATCAGATTTCTTACGAAGACGGTAGCAGTCGGTAACTCAAGTGTAGCCTGGATACTATTGAACACAACAGCACAACCGCTTGAACTTGAAGTAAACAAAACGTTTAATGCATTCGCACAGTCCCCAGTTGCCTGCCCTGAGCAACCTGGCAAGATAAACTTTAATTTCCCAATTTTAACTTGCATAAATGTTATTTATTTCTCAACTATTCTCTCAGGAAGAGGAATCAGTCCATTCTCTCCCTTTCACTTTTTCTTTCTTTTTCTGCACTTTCTTTAAATACAAATTAGATCTGCGTGGGGCTGTTTTTTCATCCCACTCCCGCAATAGGATCTATTCCGCACCGCACCCTCCCGCTCGTGGTTAAAATTCACTCCGTGCTCACCCGCTATAAATTATTTTATTCCCGATCCAGCTAAATTTAGATTTTGTTTCCAGAATCTCTCTTTTAAATTTCCCCTACAGAAAGAGAGAGACTGGGGATAACAAAAGTAATAGGCTATGCTGGCCATGCAATAATGTATTTATTTTTCTTATCATACTGTCAACACCGTAGCAAAAATAGGCTAAATCAAATGCGACATCTGTCACTCAAAACCATAAGTCAAAATGTAAATGTAAGTGAGTGAGTGAGTGAGTGAGTGAGTGAGTGAGTGAGTGAGTGAGTGAGTGAGTGAGTGAGTGAGTGAGTGAGTGAGTGAATGAATGAATCTCACTGACAACGGTCTACCGAAAGTCTCCTCCAAAGGCTGAATGTAAAGTCATGGCCGGAATTTCTCTATATTTTTTTTTTTTAATGAATGCAAGTTATTTGTAAATGAAACAAAGTAATTGCTGTCTATTGTTCATTTTCGTTAACTTGAAATGTGTAGGCTAAATAAAAGAGAAGTGGTTATTCTGTAGGCTACATTGTTTATTTTTGTAATGCAAGTTGGAGTGTACATTAAACAAATTCACATATGTTCATACATATATTTTCTTCTCATGTAAATTAGAATGTGTAAATGAAAATAAATTGGTCTATAGATTAAGTTTAACATCAGAAACAACTGAAATTTAAATTAACAGCTAAAACAGAAGAAAACATTTCTACACTTTCATTGAGCTGAGCGGGAGACACTGGTGGAGCTGGACCGGGATGGTAATGCACAATAGAGACCTGGTAAGGCCTGTGCCAGAGGGACATCATCTGGGATGAGTGCATATTTCCACTGTCCGCAGGTTTGCAGGTATGCCATCAGGGCCGTTCTTATGCATAGGCAAACTAGGCGGTCGCCTAGGGTGCCATCAGTAGGGGGGCGCCAAAAAGCGCATATCTGGCACTAGATGTTTGTGTGTAAAGGGTGTCACGGCCACCCTAAAATGTTATTGCTGCCCCCACTAGTTCCCCCACACTATTGGATCAGAGATCTGTCAATCTGACGATTCCTATATGCCATTAGATCAGAGTAGGCTACTGTCAAAAAAGTTCGCGTTTGGAGTGCTCAACAACACCATTAGATCAATGAACTCGGTCAATGCTTTGGCAAGGTAACACTTTTTTTAACCATACAATAAAGCTAAATTCAAACTAAAGGCCAATTAAAATAACAGGTACAAATCTGTATTTTGTTAGGGCAGTATTTGTGGCAGTCTAGAAATCACGCTGTGAATGAGCAGATAGCATTGCTCGGTGTGTATGTTAGAGGCAAAATATAACTGCACACTTACTTCAGCATTTCATGATGAAGTGAGTGTGCAGTTATATTTTGACTCTACAAAGCTTTCTTCTCTTAATTGCACCTCCAAAATGTTTTTGCGCCAATGCATTGTTAAAAGAATTTTGTAATTGTCCCATATAAAACTTTAGCGGCCAATTTAAAAATGGTATAATAAAATGTGCAAATTCACAACATGAATACATCCTTTATTAAATCACGTTGACAAATTTAACGTATTTTTACCGATGGTGTTGAATGCTGAATCGATTCATTCAGTTCTAATAGTGCTTAATGCAAGCAGTGTCGTACACACAGAGGGCAAAGTGTTGCGTTATTTAAAGGGGAAGTTCACGCATCAATGAGTAACAAAAACCACACTGAATCAGTATTTATTCTTATTACTTTCATGTGAAATGTACTAATAACACATAATAATTATGTAGTTATGTCTGAAAACAATTTCTTAGCAACTAGGGACTGGACAAATATAGGCTATATATTATAGGCCTAGGGCTATACAGGCATCTGGCTATTAATTTGAATCCTTATTAACAAATATATACAAATATAATTTGGTATGTATGCATTTGTTAACCCCTTAAGCCTTGAAGGCATTTTTAGAGATTTTTTGTCTGAATGACATACACAGATTTAAAGACTAATAACTTCAAAACTACAACAAGGAGAGTCAAAAAGTATATATCATGTGTTAGCAAACTTTCTATATTTTTAGAAAATATAAATGTTATTACATTTGGACAATCTATTGCTGAGAAACTGCTGATAAAAGACAAAAAAATTATTTTTTTATTTTTTATAATTTTTCATATTTTTCTTATTTTACATGCAATAACTCAGGAAGACAATACGGTAGCAGGTTAATTCTTTTTTGGTGATGTTCCCCTATATGTGGTCTACATCTGGATCAAATTTTGTGGTGATAGCATAAAGTAGTCCAAAGTTACAGCATTTGGAACAAAGGTTTTTTCTTTTTGTTCAGACCTTGACTCCCGAAAGCATTTTTAAAACTGTTGTTTTCTGAGTGACATACACCAATTTAAGATTTAAAAGACGGATTATGGTATCATTGGTCTCTTTTTAATCGTGAGAGTCTGCTGTAAATAGGGATGTGTCATTTTTAACGATCGGGTCATGTTTCATGAAGTTATGAGTGAAAACGCCAAGTGTTAGCAACTGCTTTCTTTTACTCCGCTCATTGGCTTGGTGCTGTTTTGTTTGTGTTCTACTTTAACGAGGGATATTTTAAGATCTAAGAGATGGATTATGGTGTCATTGGTCTCTTTTTAATCGTGAGAGTCTGCTGTAAATAACGATGTGCCATTTTCCACGTTTCATGAAGAGACGAGTGAAAAACGCCACGTGAATGCCGCATCAGTATATTATTTACATATGGGTCTTGCAGGACTTAACTGACAAAAACTCGCTGAAAATTCAGTCAAAGCCCAAAACAATTAGGCTTGTTGTGTTCTACTCAGTGAGACCTTTCAAATGACATATGACACATGACTATCTGAGCTGTATGATGTTTTTGACACATTGAAGTACATAATAATGTACTTGTACGGCTCTTTCTGTGGAGGACATTTAAGATATCTACCTATTCGGAACCATGATAACAGGTTTTCTGCTGATTGGATTAGGCATTGCCCTGGTATATCGAGGAATTCAGAAAGCGGTGACAGCTGTCCAAAGCTCCACAAGGCTGCCCATCATGATCGAAGCAGTGGACAGAGCAGTCAGCTCTCAGACTGGGACTATTAACCGCAATATGGGTAACATCATGGAGAAGCTCGCGGCTTTGCAAATGGATCGCTTCAGAGACCAGAAAGAACTAAGAGTGTAGTCGTAAATTGTGGCTACTCGCCCCAAGACCAAACAATCTCAATCTTATCTGCTTTCGGCCTCCCTCAACCAGCACTGGCCTTGGCCAAGGCCGCTGTTGGAACAACAATTCCCCCGGAAGAACACTGCAGTGAGACGCACTTGCGTTCCTCCCCCACTCGTCACAGACACCTGTTGATTCGGACTGGGACCTGATCAAGGTTGTCTCCATGGCAACTTGCGGACTGGCAATCACCGTCTTCAAACTGTCTTGCTCTCCCTCCCTCGTGCATATTAATCAAAATCAATTGAGAATTGACACAATGGTAAAAGGTCGAAAGACCGAAGTTTCATTGGGAGATTTTTTCCTGAATTAAAGGGGTGGTAAAACACATTATTTCGAAGGTTTGATTGTGTTTGTGGGGTGCACTGTAACGTGTTCATGCTTCGTTTTTAAAAAATTGCATTATTTTTCATATATTTTACCTTTATTCTACACTGCTCTGTCCCTCCTTGTAAAAACGGTCTGATGGTTTCCGGGTACTATGAAGCCAGTCCCTCAAAAATATGCAATGGGCTCAGATTGGTTAGCTGGCCCAGTGTTGTGATTCGCTAACCGCCTAGTGCACGTTTGTCGGAAACGGCGCGCCCCTTACCTTACCGTTAGGTGTTTGTCGGATAACGTTAAGTATGAATGAGCATTTAACAAACTGGTTTGCAGAGCTAAACAGCGTTGTCATCTGTTTACTTCCTTGCTACAACGTACAATTAACAATACGAACTATTACAGGAAAACACAGACGAAAAATAAATCATACTTACAGGTTGTGGCCCCTAAACAGCTTCTGTTTTTAAATCCATCTTTCAGGACAAGCCGTTGTGCGAATCCTGCATTGAACTTGTGAAGATTGTGGAAGCTTTCCTCCGTTTAAATGTGCAACGGGAGCCGCGCGTGCCCGTTGTGCCTTCACACTGGCAGTGTTTGTCTCGCGCAGCTGAACCGCGGCTCGTGTATTGCAAATACAAATCAAATCAAATCAAATCACTTTATTTGTCACACAGCCATATACACAAGTGCAACAGCAGGTGAAATTCTTAGGTGCAGTTCCGAGCAACATAGTAGTCATGACGACATGTACAACATTTAAGCAACAACAGATTACACATCTGATGCGCACACAATTACTCACAGCACAGTATACACTACAATAAACAATAAATAATTTACACAATGTGAGTGTAGTTCTCACAGCTTTAAACAATATACACATACTTACAATATACATATACTTTAAACAATATACACTAAACATACACTAAACAATATACATTACGCTATAATAATAATAATAATAATATACAATGTATAGTATAAAATATTATTCACAGATTGAAAAATTGAAATCCAAAGTGCAATAGATGCTGTATGATAAATAAATGTGTATATAATGTGTGTGTATCTACAGTTGGTTGTGCTGAGTGATATTCTGTCCAGTGTGTGTTATGATACTGATGGATCAAGAGTTAAGTAGTCTAATTGCTTGTGGGAAGAAGCTGTTCTGGAGTCGGCTGGTGCGTGTTCTGATGCTACGGTACCGCCTGCCTGATGGCAGCAGTGAGAGCAGTCCATGGTTCGGGTGGCTAGAGTCTCTGATGATCCTCTGAGCTCTCTTCACACACCGCCTGGCGTAAATGTCCTGGAGGGAGGGAAGCTCACCTCCGATGATGCAGCTGGCCGTGCGCACTACCCTTTGCAGGGCCTTGCGGCTGCGGGCGGTACTGTTGCCGTACCAGGTGGTGATGCAGCCGGTCAGCAGGCTCTCGATGGTGCTGCTGTAGAAGTGTGTGAGGATGTGGCGGTTCATTCCAAACCTCCTCAGCCGTCGCAGGAAGAAAAGGCGCTGATGAGCCTTCTTCACAACGGCCTCGGAGTGGACGGACCATGAGAGTTCCTCTGTGATGTGGACACCGAGGAACTTGAAGCTGCTGACTCTCTCCACCGGTGCTCCATCGATGGTGATGGGGCGGTGTTCTCTCTCATTCCTCCTGAAGTCGACCACCAGCTCCTTGGTCTTGCTGACGTTGAGGGAGAGGTTGTGCTCCTGACACCACCGTGTCAGAGTGTGCACCTCCTCTCTGTAGGCCGTTTCATCATTGTCGGTGATAAGACCTACCACCGTCGTATCGTCAGCAAACTTGATGATGGTGTTGGAGCTGTGGGTTGCCACACAGTCATGTGTGTACAGGGAGTACAGGAGTGGGCTGAGAACGCAGCCCTGAGGGGCTCCAGTGTTGAGAGTCAGTGATGAGGAGATGTTACTGCCCATTCTGACCACCTGGCGTCTGTTTGACAGGAAGTCCAGGATCCAGCTGCATAACAAGCTGTTTAAGCCTAGAGCCCGGAGTTTAATGTCAAGTATGGAGGGCACAATGGTGTTGAATGCTGAGCTGTAGTCCACAAACAGCATTCTCACATATGTGTTCCTCTTTTCCAGGTGGGAGAGAGCAGTGTGTATAGTGGATGAAATGGCATCATCAGTGGAGCGGTTTGTGCGGTATGCAAACTGCAGTGGGTCCAGTGAGGGGGGGGGAGAACAGAGCAGATATGGTTTCTGACTAGTCTCTCAAAGCATTTACTGATGATGGGGGTCAGAGCAACAGGACGCCAGTCGTTTAAGCAGGTGGTTTTTGACTGCTTAGGTACAGGAACAATAGTGGACGTTTTAAAGCATGTGGGGACCACAGACAGGGAGAGGGACAGGTTAAAAATGTCCGTGAAAACTCCAGCCAGTTGGTGCGCGCACGCTCTGATCACACGGCCGGGAATGCCGTCTGGACCCGCAGCTTTACGGACGTTCACCCGCCGGAAGGATCGGGTTACATCCGCGACAGATACGGAGAGTGCACTAACCTCTGTATCTTCAGCCGCGAGCTCTCTCTCCGCGAGGGCGGTGTTAGTTCCCTCAAAGCGAGCATAGAAGGTGTTGAGCTCGTCCGGGAGAGAGGCAGCGGTGTTCACGGTGGAGTTTGTGTTCCCTTTATAGTCCGTGATGGTGTTAATTCCCCTCCACATGCTTCTGGAGTCGGTGGTGTTGAACTGTCCTTCAATCTTGTCCCTGTACTGGCGTTTTGCTGCTCTGATGGTTTTTCCGGAGGGCATAACTTGCTTGTTTATGCTCCTCCGCGTTGCCGGAGTTAAAGGTGAAGGTGCGCGCATTGAGTGCCGCGCGAACATCCCCATTTAGCCACGGCTTCTGGTTAGGGTACAGCCATATTGTTTTGGTCGGAACAACGTCTTCTACGCACTTACTGATGAAACACGTTACGCTATCAGCGTAAACCTCGATGTCGTCATCAGAGGCCGACCGGAACATCTCCCAGTCCGCGTGATCAAAACAGTCTTGGAGCATAGAGTCTGATTGGTCCGACCAGCACTGGATGGTTCTGAGGGCGGGTGCTTCCTGTTTGAGTCTTTGCCTATAAGCGGGCAAAAGGAGGATGGAAGCGTGATCCGATTTGCCAAATGGTGGGCGGGGGAGGGACTTGTAACAATCCTTGAAGGGGGAGTAGCAGTGATCTAAGACGCGGTTCCCTCGCGTGTTGAAGCTAACATGTTGGTGGTATTTGGGTGCAATGCGCTTGAAGTTGGCTTTGTTAAAGTCCCCGGTCACAATAAACGCGGCCTCAGGATGCGCGGTTTCCTGCTCACTCACTGTCCTATACAGTTCCTTTAGTGCCCGGTCTGTGTCGGCTTGCGGGGGAATATACACAGCTGTGATGATGACCGCGGTGAATTCCCTCGGTAGCCAGAATGGTCGGCACAGAAGCATGAGAAATTCCAGATCAGGAGAACAGAAAGACTTGATAGAATGTAAGTTCCTCTGATCACACCAGGATCGGTTGATCATAAAACACACACCCCCGCCTTTGCTTTTCCCGGAGAGATCTTTTTCTCTGTCCATTCGATGCACGGAGAACCCCGCGGTTTCGATGGCCGAATCTGGAATCTCAGCGGACATCCAAGTTTCTGTAAGGCAGATAATGCAGCAGTCCCTCGTGTCTCGCTGGAAAGAGATCCGCGCTCTCAGCTCGCAGAGTTTATTGTCCAGAGACTGAACATTAGCCAAAAAAATACTGGGAAGCGGGGGTCGGTTTGCGCGGCGTCTTACTCTAATGAGTACGCCGGCTCTCTTCCCTCTTCTCCGGCTGCGTTTGCGCGGTCGGGCCGTCCAGACAAAGAGCTCCGCTGCTGTGTTTGTAAACGGCGGTTCGTCACTGAAGAATTTAAAGTCCGGTTTTCGGTGTGCGATTGCCGAACCAATGTCCAAAAGTGTCTGTCTGTCGTACGTAGTAAGGCAGACAACATCCAAGACAAAAAACACAAAAACTATAAACAGAACAAACAAAAAACTACAATGTTCTAGCAGAGCTCGCGACGTAGCGGCCATCCTCGGCGCCATCTTGACTCAATACAGACGAATATCGTCCATTATGTCACATTTTCCGGTCTTCTCCTCCGACCCCTGTCTGTCTCGTGCTTTGATTTATGATGGGCAGCATATATCTGCTGCAAATGCGACATGTTCCCCTCTGTCTCATACACACATGCATATAACATGTTGTATGTTAAACGCACTGCAACGCACCCCCATCAGGCTGAACAAAGTGGACCTGCAATCCGGATGAAATTAACAGCGTTTCGTCTGCATTGCGGCAACAACACTCCAACCTACTAACTATACCACAACAACTATTCCCTGCAGCGATACAAAATGGCCTCGCCCTTCTTATTTAATATTCTCGGAGGAGGGGTTTATGTAAATATTGGGGCTGGTGATGTCAGAGACCCTGGAGGAATGTCTAGTAGTCCCTAGCAACCGTTTGCTGTAGTCCTTAGAAATTGATTTCTTTAAAAGGAAATATCTCCCTTTGCTTTAAACTTTGAGCGTTGTAACTTTGCAGATGTTGTTTATGCTCAAACAGCAACATTACACACTAGCTAAAGTTAGAAAAGTGAAATTGTGGTTTACCACCCCTTTAACGCTGGTGTTGTTAAGTAAGTACACCTAAGCATTAAATGACTAGGTTGTAAATAGTTTTAAAATTAAGTATAGTACAGTCAGTGTGCACTTTATGCTGCTTGCTTGTTGATACTGTGTGCAATAGTGTAATTATTTTATTTATGATTAAATATTTATTTTCAGAATTTATTTTCACCACTGAACTTTTTTTTCTTGTTCTCCCTCACCTGTTTTTACTATTTGTTAAATATAGTTTTTTTTTTGTTCAATAAATGTTCCTTTTTTACATTTTAAATTGTTATCATCATGATCATTGTGTCATTTTTATGATGTAAATTGAGGGAGCAAAAGCAGTATCGGCTTCAAATATTGGCTCAAGAAAATCGGCAGCCCGTATAGGTCATCGGCTAAGGCTGATGAAGAAAAACCGGTATCGGCACAAAAAAAAAATCCATATCGGTCGATCCCTAATTAGCAGCTCATCTTCTTCTTTGTCTACTTATTTACTTCTTCGTCGTATCAATGTGTGCTCGGCAAGACCGTTTTGTGCTTGAGCGCCACCAAATAGTGTTTTACTGTAACTTCAGCAGCTCCAGGCACGTGAACAAATACGCCGATCTCATTGGTCGGCCAGTTTTTAACGCGCCGCGTCAAAGTAAAAAAATGAACCAGAGGCGTTTTTTTTTTAATTACGCTTTTACGCCTGCCGTTTTGCGCGTCGGTGTCCACACTCACATTGGCGCCCTTTGTTTAGTCACAAGTAATTTTGCTGATTGGACTTAAATATGCTAAAATGGAGAAGTAGAAGAAACTACGGGAAGTAGAAAACATTGGCTAATTTGCCAAAAAGAATAAACAAGCGCAAAAGGGACAGGGATGTACAGAATTTAATAACTAAAGACTTGTGCAAGCTCAGATTTCATGCAGCTACGATTGCCAACTTCAGAAGTGGAAAATGAGGGACATTCTAGCAGAGGTCTTCAACCTTGCTCCTCGGGACCCACTGTCCAGCAAAGTTTATTTCCAACCTGCTTCAGCAAACCTGCCTGTCATTTCAAGCGATCCCAAAAAGCTGATGATAGTAATAACCTTACATGACTCTGCAAATCTAAGAAGAATTATAGCTGCAGGCAGCATTTATCGGGGTTCAAGCAATGAAGGCCTTTAAGCATTTAACGCCATTTGCATTTAAGGCCTTTAAGCAGTAAATTAGTTAAAACAGAGCTTGGGTGAAATAAACTGACAAAATGTGATTGTAAATGTTATAATAGTTACTTTATAAAGTCTAAATGTGAATTATAGAACCTTATTAGTGAGTAGTATGACAAAATGACTATTTTGACCAGCAGGTGGCAGCAGAGAACCACTCATTGCCTCACTTTCATTTTAAAATGTTCTGTTTGTTTTATGGCACATTTTCCATGTGAACTCCTTTAAATGTGCTTACACATACGCATTTTATTTCAATATAAATATTGATATTTGAAATACATTTATTTTGACTAAATGTGATTGTAAATGTTATAATCAGGATTTTATAATGTCCAAATATGAATTAAAGAACAATATTACTAAGAATTAAGACATAACTATTTTGACCAGCAGGTGGCAGCAGAGAACCACTCATTGCCTCACTTTAATTTTAAAAGGGTATATAGATATAGATATTTTATATAAATGATAGGTTCTTATTCCAGGTTTCCCATAGAAAACAATGTATTGTCTTATTGTAAAGTAATATTATTGCAAAAACATACCTCAAGTAAACAAATGAATTGGTAAACCTTGACAAAATGTGATTTGCAATGTTATTATAATTGATTTTATCATTTGTAAATATGAATTAAAGCACAAAATTACTAAGAATTATGACAAAATTACTTTTTTGACCAGCAGGTGGCAGCAGATAACCACTCATTGGCTCACTTCCATTTTAAATGTCTGTTTTTGTATTTAATGGCACATTTTCCAAGTTAATGCCTTCAAACCTGCTCACACGCACGCACAATTTGTTGCAGATATAGATATTTGAAATAAATGAGAGGTAACAAATTGCTTATTCCAAGTTTTCCCCTTTAAAACATCTTTTGAGGCATTATTTTAATTTTAATATAATAATTATTGTAAAAACATACATCAAATGAATAAATTAATTGATAAACATTGACAAAATGTAATTTTCAATGCTATTATGTTTTTTTTAGAGTTTGTAATATGCTTAGTGTACAGAATGAACCAATGAGTGGTCTTCTGCTGCCATCTGGTGGTAATTTTAGGTATTATGGCATTTATGCATTGGCAACTTTTTTTTACAGTTATAGAGGCATCTAATGCCCGATCTCCATGAAATTGTGCATGCTTCTTTAGAGTCACATGCTGCATGTGCCCACCTATTTTAAAGTTTTGAGTTTTCGTTCAGGATTAATAGGCTTTTGAACATGTTTTGCCATACCTATTCTCTAAATGACCCAGTTATAGCTACCCAAAGTGTAAAGTTCAACATGTTTTTGACCACTATTGATCAAGAGAGTCCAGAGAATCATACTGCAGTGGTTTGGTTCCTATCGGACAAAATCACTAGGACTAGTTTGCAAAATGAGGTTAACACAATTGTGAATATTTAAATAACGATTTGATTGACAGTATTGGTTCTTGAGGCAAAGTTGTTCAGTATGAGGAGATCTATCATAATATATGCATATTATGTGAATGTTTTTAACCCCACCTGATTACAGAGATGGAAAATACCATTTACAGCCAATAGAGGCAATTCACCATAGGGAATACATGGTTTTCAAAGCTTTTTAACAGTTATAGCGACACCTATGCTCCGATCTCCATTTTGAGTTTTCCTTTAGGATTTATAGGCTTTTGAGTGTATTTTGCTACACCCCTCTTCTAAATGACCCTGTTATAGTCAGCCAAAGGCAAAAGTTCTACTTTTTTTTGATAATTATTGATCTAGAGTGTCCAGAGAATTGTCCTAGACTGGTTTGGTTCCGACCGGGCAAAAATCCAGGGACTAGTTTGCAAAAGTAGGTTTTAAACATAATGATGAATATTTAATGAACGATTTGATTGACAGCAATGCTTCTAGAGGCAAAGTTGTTCAGCATGAAGAGACCTATCATATGATATGTATATTTCGTTGATGTGTGCAACACCACGTGATTACAGAGCCATAAAACTCGTTAGCGCCAACTAGTGGCCGATTTCTTTCAAAATTCTTACAGACCTCTAGGACCATCAGCCAAACATGCCCACAGAGTTTCGTTCCGATCGGCCTCCGATAACCTTGTCTTAGAGGTGCTCAAACTTCATTGGCCGATGGCGGCCATGTTTTTTGAGATACGCCAATGTCCTCATAGACCTATATGTTACCTTGGACCAAGACACTGCATACCAATTTTCAAGTCAATCGGACTAGCGGTCGGGTGGTTATAGCCATGTTCATGTTTTTTTCATGTTATAGCGCCACCAAGTGTTCAATCATCGCGATTTCTTTATCCTGACCAAAGACTGAGCCCATACACATGTGTACCAAGCTTGGTGAAGATATCTCATTTCTTTCTTGCAAAAGTAGTTTTTTAACAAAATTCAAAATGGCGGAAAATGTGTCATGGCGCAAATGAAATCGGAGATATACATTTTGTTCGTCATGGACTCACCTTTCCATTGATATAAGACACTTGAGTGTACGACATACGGTTTAGGAGTTATGAGCAGTTTCGCGCAATTGATTGCTATAGCGCCACCTATAGGCCAATCTGGCTCATAATTTAAAAACCTCTCCTCTATGTTTGTACTACCTATTGGCCAAGTTTCAAGTCTCTAGCCCTTACGGTTTGGGCTGCACGATGTGTTTTACTGCAGAATAATATTATTTTGTGTGTAGTACAATAAAATGAACAGCGGGGGGCAGCAAACAACCACTTATTGGCTTAATATACCAGAACTCTGTAATGTTAACATTTTTAAACTTTTATAGAGGCAAATATTGTCCGAACTGTCTGAAATTTTTCATGCTTGTTTAGAGGCATAGGATACATGTTCTGACTTGTTTTTAAGTAGATCTGAGCATTCATTGAATAGAGAGATGGAAAATACCATTTACAGCCAATACAGGCAATTCACCATAGGGAATACATGGTTTTCAAAGCTTTTTAACAGTTTTAGCGCCACCTATGGTCCGATCTCCATGAAACTTTGCATGCTTCTTCAGCATGTTATGTCACATATACATAACAATATTCGTGACGTTTTGAGTTTTCCTTTAAGATTTATAGGCTATTGAGTGTATTTTGCTACGTCCCTCTTCTAAATGATCCTTTTATAGCCATGTAAATGCAAAAGTTGAACTTTTTTTGATAATTATTGATCTAGAGAGTCCATAGAATTGTCCTAGACTGGTTTGGTTCCGATCGGGCAAAAAACCAGGGACTAGTTTGTAAAAGTAGGTTTTTAACATAATTGCAAATATTTAATGAACGATTTGATTGACAGCAATGGTTCTAGAGGCAAAGTTGTTCAATATGAAGAGATCTATCAAATGATATGCATATTTTGTGGATGTGTGCAACACCACGTGATTACAGAGCCATAAAACTCATTAGCGCCAACTAGTGGCCGATTTGTTTCAAAATTCTTACAGACCTCTAGGGCCATGAGTCAAACATGCCCATCGAGTTTCGTTCCGATTGGCCTCCGTTAACCTTGTCTAATAGGTGCTTAAATTTAATTGGCTGTGGCGGCCATGATTTTTGAGATACGCCAATGTCCTCATAGACATACATGGGACCTTGGACCAAGACACTGCATACCAATTTTCAAGTCAATCGGACTAGCGCTCGGCAGGTTATAGTCATTTTCATGTTTTTTTCGTGTTATAGCGCCACCAAGTGTTCAATCGTCGTTATTTTTTTATCGAGACCAAATACTGAGCCCATACACATGTCTACCAAGTTTGGTGAAGATATCTCATTTTGTTCTTGAGTTATAGCTGTTTTAGTAAAATAGGCTCCTCCCACAACATTCGTTTTCCGCCCCTTAGCGAACGTGAATCGAAATTTAAACTTTTTTTCGATAATTATTGATATTCAGACTCCAGAGAACATTTCTGCACTGGTTTGGTTCCGATCAAGCAAAAAACCTAGGACTAGTTCGCAAAAGTAGTTTTTTGACAAAATTCAAAATGGCGGAAAATCTATCATGGCGCAAATGAAATCGGAGATATACGTTTTGTTCGTCATGGACTCACCTTTCCAATGATATAAGACACTTGAGTCTACGACATACGGTTTAGGAGTTATGAGCAGTTTCGCGCAATTGATTGCTATAGCGCCACCTATAGGCCAATCTGGCTCATAATTTGATAACCTCTCCTCGTTTTGTGTACTACCATCTGACAAAGTTTCAAAGTTCCAGCCCTTACGGTTTGGGCTGCACGATGCGTTTTAGCGGAGAATAATAATAATAATTAAAGCTGCAAGCAGCATTTAGCGGGGTTCAAGCCTTTAAGGCCTTTAAGCACACAAGCATCAAAATACATTAAGTTTTATTTAGCAAGATTTTAAACACTGAAATAATTTAATTGGCTATGGCGGCAATGTTTTTTGAGATAGGCCAATGTCCTCATAGACATACATGGGACCTTGGGCCAAGACACTGCATACCAATTTTCAAGTCAATCGGACTAGCGGTCGGGTAGTTATAGCCATTTTCATGTTTTTTTTGTGTTATAGCGCCACCAAGTGTTCAATCGTCGCTATTTTTTTATCGAGACCAAAGACTGAGCCCATACACATGTGTACCAAGTTTGGTGAAGATATCTCATTTTCTTCTTGAGTTATAGCTGTTTTAGTAAAATAGGCTCCTCCCACAACATTCGTTTTCCGCCCCTTAGCGACCGTGAATCGAAATTTCAACTTTTTTTCGATAATTATTGATATTCAGACTCCAGAGAACATTTCTGCACTGGTTTGGTTCCGATCAAGCGAAAAACCTAGGACTAGTTCGCAAAAGTAGTTTTTTGACATAATTCAAAATGGCGGAAAATCTATCATGGCGCAAATGAAATCTGAGATATACGTTATGTTCGTCATGGACTCACCTTTCCAATGATATAAGACACTTGAGTCTACGATATACGGTTTAGGAGTTATGAGCAGTTTTGCGCAATTGATTGCTATAGCGCCACCTATAGGCCAATCTGGCTCATAATTTGATAACCTCTCCTCTATGTTTGTACTACCTATTGGCCAAGTTTCAAGTCTCTAGCCCTTACGGTTTGGGCTGCACGATGTGTTTTACTGCAGAATAATATTATTTTGTGTGTAGTACAATAAAATGAACAGCGGGGGGCAGCAAACGACCACTTATTGGCTTAATATACCATTATTATCAAATGAACTCTGTAATTTTAACCTTTTTTAACTTTTATAGAGGCAAATATTGTCCGATCTGTCTGAAATTTTTCATGCTTGTTTAGAGGCATAGGATACATGTTCTGACTTGTTTTTAAGTAGATCTGAACATTCATTGAATAGAGAGATGGAAAATACAATTTACAGCCAATACAGGCAATTCACCATAGGGAATACATGGTTTTCAAAGCTTTTTAACAGTTTTAGTGCCACCTATGGTCCGATCTCCATGAAACTTTGCATGCTTTTTCAGCATGCTATGTCACATATACATAACAATTTTCGTGAAGTTTTGAGTTTTCCTTTAAGATTTATAGGCTATTGAGTGTATTTTGCTACGTCCCTCTTCTAAATGATTCTGTTATAGCCATGTAAATGCAAAAGTTGAACTTTTTTTGATAATTATTGATCTAGAGAGTCCAGAGAATTGTCCTAGACTGGTTTGCTTCCGATCGGGCAAAAAACCAGGGACTAGTTTGCAAAAGTAGGTTTTTAACATAATTGCAAATATTTAATAAACGATTTGATTGACAGCAATGGTTCTAGAGGCAAAGGTGTTCAATATGAGGAGATCTATCAAATGATATGCATATTTTGTGGATGTGTGCAACACCACGTGATTACAGAGCCATAAAACTCATTAGAGCCAACTAGTGGCCGATTTGTTTCAAAATTCTTACAGACCTCTAGGGCCATGAGTCAAACATGCCCATCGAGTTTCGTTCCGATTGGCCTCCGTTAACCTTGTCTAATAGGTGCTTAAATTTAATTGGCTGTGGCGGCCATGATTTTTGAGATACGCCAATGTCCTCATAGACATGCATGGTACCTTGGACCAAGACACTGCATACCAATTTTCAAGTCAATCGGACTAGCGCTCGGCAGGTTATAGCCATTTTCATGTTTTTTTCGTGTTATAGCGCCACCAAGTGTTCAATCGTCGCTATTTTTTTATCGAGACCAAATACCGAGCCCATACACATGTCTACCAAGTTTGGTGAAGATATCTCATTTTGTTCTTGAGTTATAGCTGTTTTAGTAAAATAGGCTCCTCCCACAACATTCGTTTTCCGCCCCTTAGCGACCGTGAATCGAAATTTCAACTTTTTTTCGATAATTCTTGATATTCAGACTCCATAGAACATTTCTGCACTGGTTTGGTTTCGATCAAGCGAAAAACCTAGGACTAGTTTGCAAAAGTAGTTTTTTGACAAAATTCAAAATGGCGGAAAATCTATCATGGCGCAAATGAAATCGGAGATATACGTTTTGTTCGTCATGAACTCACCTTTCCAATGATATAAGACACTTGAGTCTACGACATACGGTTTAGGAGTTATGAGCAGTTTCGCGCAATTGATTGCTATAGCGCCACCTATAGGCCAATCTGGCTCATAATTTGATAACCTCTCCTCGATTTTTCTACTATCTATTGGCCAAGTTTCAAGTCTCTAGCCCTTACGGTTTGGGCTGCACGATGCGTTTTACGGCAGAATAATAATAATAATAATAATAATTAAAGCTGCGAGCAGCATTTAGCGGGGTTCAAGCCTTTAAGGCCTTTAAGCACACAAGCATCAAAAGACATCAAGTTTTATTTAGCAAGATTTTAAACACTGAAATAATAGATGGAAAACTCAAATTACAGGCAATTTAGGCAATTTACCATAGGAAACATATGGTTTTTAACAGTTATAGCGCCACCTATGGTCCATAGGAAAGGCCAATTTCTTTCAAAATTCTTACAGACCTCTAGGACCATGAGTCAAACATGCCCATCGAGTTTCGTTCTGATCGGCCTCCATTAACCTTGTCTAATAGGTGCTCACATTTAATTGGCTGTGGCGGCCATGTTTTTTGAGATACGCCAATATCCTCATAGATATACATGGTACCTTGGACCAAGACACTGCATACCAATTTTCAAGTCAATCGGACTAGCGCTCGGGTGGTTATAGCCATTTTCAAGTTTTTTTCGTGTTATAGCGCCACCAAGTGTTCAATCGTCGCTATTTTTTTATCGAGACCAAAGACTGAGCCCATACACATGTGTACCAAGTTTGGTGAAGATATCTCATTTTCTTCTTGAGTTATAGCTGTTTTAGTAAAATAGGCTCCTCCCACAACATTCGTTTTCCGCCCCTTAGCAACCGTGAATCGAAATTTCAACTTTTTTTCGATAATTATTGATAGTCAGACTCCAGAGAACATTTCTGCACTGGTTTGGTTCCGATCAAGCAAAAAACCTAGGACTAGTTCGCAAAAGTAGTTTTTGGACAAAATTCAAAATGGCGGAAAATCTATCATGGCGCAAATGAAATCGGAGATATATATTTTGTTCGTCATGGACTCACCTTTCCAATGATATAAGACACTTGAGTCTACGACATACGATTTAGGAGTTATGAGCAGTTTCGCGCAATTGATTGCTATAGCGCCACCTATAGGCCAATCTGGCTCATAATTTGATAACCTCTCCTCGATTTGTGTACTACCATCTGACAAAGTTTCAAAGTTCCAGCCCTTACGGTTTGGGCTGCACGATGCGTTTTAGCGGAGAATAATAATAATAATAATAATAATAATAATAATAATAATAAAAATCAGTACAATTACAATAGGGTTTCAGCACTTCGTGCTTGAACCCCTAATAATAATAATTAAAGCTGCGAGCAGCATTTAGCGGGGTTCAAGCCTTTAAGGCCTTTAAGCACACAAGCATCAAAAGACATCAAGTTTTATTTAGCAAGATTTTAAACACTGAAATAATTTAATTGGCTGTGGCGGCAATGATTTTTGAGATAGGCCAATGTCCTCATAGACATACATGGGACCTTGGACCAAGACACTGCATACCAATTTTCAAGTCAATCGGACTAGCGGTCGGGTAGTTATAGCCATTTTCATGTTTTTTTCATGTTATAGCGCCACCAAGTGTTCAATCATCGCGATTTCTTTATCCTGACCAAAGACTGAGCCCATACACATGTGTACCAAGTGTGGTGAAGATATCTCATTTCTTTCTTGATTTATAGCCATTTTAGTAAAATAGGCTCCTCCCACAACAGTCGTTTTCCGCCCCTTAGCGACCGTGAATAGAAATTTAAACTTTTTTTCAATTATTATTGATATTCAGACTCCAGAGAACATTTCTGCACTGGTTTGGTTCCGATCAAGCAAGAAACCTAGGACTAGTTTGCAAAAGTAGTTTTTTAACAAAATTCAAAATGGCGGAAAATGTATCATGGCGCAAATGAAATCGGAGATATACATTTTGTTCGTCATGGACTCACCTTTCCAATGCTATAAGACACTTGAGTCTACGACATACGGTTTAGGAGTTATGAGCAGTTTCGCGCAATTGATTGCTATAGCGCCACCTATAGGCCAATCTGGCTCATAATTTGATAACCTCTCCTCTCTGTTTGTACTACCTATTGGCCAAGTTTCAAGTCTCTAGCCCTTACGGTTTGGGCTGCACGATGTGTTTTACTGCAGAATAATATTATTTTGTGTGTAGTACAATAAAATGAACAGCGGGGGGCGGCAAACGACCACTTATTGGCTTAATATACCAGAACTCTGTAATGTTAACATTTTTTTACTTTTATAGAGGCAAATATTGTCCGAACTGTCTGAAATTTTTCATGCTTGTTTAGAGGCATAGGATACATGTTCTGGCTTGTTTTTAAGTAGATCTGAGCATTCATTTAATAGAGAGATGGAAAATACCATTTACAGCCAATACAGGCAATTCACCATAGGGAATACATGGTTTTCAAAGCTTTTTAACAGTTTTAGCGCCACCTATGGTCCGATCTCCATGAAACTTTGCATGCTTCTTCAGCATGTTATGTCACATATACATAACAATATTCGTGACGTTTTGAGTTTTCCTTTAAGATTTATAGGCTATTGAGTGTATTTTGCTACGTCCCTCTTCTAAATGATCCTTTTATAGCCATGTAAATGCAAAAGTTGAACTTTTTTTGATAATTATTGATCTAGAGAGTCCATAGAATTGTCCTAGACTGGTTTGGTTCCGATCGGGCAAAAAACCAGGGACTAGTTCGTAAAAGTAGGTTTTTAACATAATTGCAAATATTTAATGAAGGATTTGATTGACAGCAATGGTTCTAGAGGCAAAGGTGTTCAATATGAAGAGATCTATCAAATGATATGCATATTTTGTGGATGTGTGCAACACCACGTGATTACAGAGCCATAAAACTCATTAGCGCCAACTAGTGGCCGATTTGTTTCAAAATTCTTACAGACCTCTAAGGCCATGAGTCAAACATGCCCATCGAGTTTCGTTCCGATTGGCCTCCGTTAACCTTGTCTAATAGGTACTTAAATTTAATTGGCTGTGGCGGCCATGATTTTTGAGATACGCCAATGTCCTCATAGACATACATGGTACCTTGGACCAAGACACTGCATACCAATTTCCAAGTCAATCGGACTAGTGCTCGGCAGGTTATAGCCATTTTCATGTTTTTTTCGTGTTATAGCGCCACCAAGTGTTCAATCGTCGTTATTTTTTTATCGAGACCAAATACTGAGCCCATACACATGTGTACCAAGTTTGGTGAAGATATCTCATTTTGTTCTTGAGTTATAGCTGTTTTAGTAAAATAGGCTCCTCCCACAACATTCGTTTTCCGCCCCTTTGCGAACGTGAATCGAAATTTCATCTTTTTTTCGATAATTATTGATATTCAGACTCCAGAGAACATTTCTGCACTGGTTTGGTTCCGATCAAGCAAAAAACCTAGGACTAGTTCGCAAAAGTAGTTTTTTGACAAAATTCAAAATGGCGGAAAATCTATCATGGCGCAAATGAAATCGGAGATATACGTTTTGTTCGTCATGAACTCACCTTTCCAATGATATAAGACACTTGAGGCTACGACATACGGTTTAGGAGTTATGAGCAGTTTCGCGCAATTGATTGCTATAGCGCCACCTATAGGCCAATCTGGCTCATAATTTGATACCCTCTCCTCGTTTTGTGTACTACCATCTGACAAAGTTTCAAAGTTCCAGCCCTTACGGTTTGGGCTGCACGATGCGTTTTAGCGGAGAATAATAATAATAATAATAATAATAATAATAATAATAATTAAAGCTGCAAGCAGCATTTAGCGGGGTTCAAGCCTTTAAGGCCTTTAAGCACACAAGCATCAAAATACATTAAGTTTTATTTAGCAAGATTTTAAACACTGAAATAATTTAATTGGCTGTGGCGGCCATGTTTTTTTTAGATAGGCCAATGTCCTCAAAGACATACATGGTACCTTGGACCAAGACACTGCATACCAATTTTCAAGTCAATCGGACTAGCGCTCGGCAGGTTATAGCCATTTTCATGTTTTTTTCGTGTTATAGCGCCACCAAGTGCAATTTTTTATCGAGACCAAATACTGAGCCCATACACATGTGTACCAAGTTTGGTGAAGATATCTAATTTCTTTCTTGAGTTATAGCCATTTTAGTAAAATAGGCTCCTCCCACAACAGTCGTTTTCCACCCCTTAGCGACCGTGAATAGAAATTTAAACTTTTTTTCAATTATTATTGATTTTCAGACTCCAGAGAACATTTCTGCATTGGTTTGGTTCCGATCAAGTAAGAAACCTAGGACTAGTTTGCAAAAGTAGTTTTTTAACAAAATTCAAAATGGCGGAAAATTTATCATGGCGCAAATGAAATCGGAGATATACATTTTGTTCGTCATGGACTCACCTTTCCAATGATATAAGACACTTGAGTCTACGACATACGGTTTAGGAGTTATGAGCAGTTTCGCGCAATTGATTGCTATAGCGCCACCTATAGGCCAATCTGGCTCATAATTTGATAACCTCTCCTCTATGTTTGTACTACCTATTGGCCAAGTTTCAAGTCTCTAGCCCTTACGGTTTGTGCTGCACGATGTGTTTTACTGCAGAATAATACTATTTTGTGTGTAGTACAATAAAATGAACAGCGGGGGGCAGCAAACGACCACTTATTGGCTTAATATACCAGAACTCTGTAATATTAACATTTTTTAACTTTTATAGAGGCAAATATTGTCCGATCTGTCTGAAATTTTTCATGCTTGTTTAGAGGCATAGGATACATGTTCTGACTTGTTTTTAAGTAGATCTGAACATTCATTGAATAGAGAGATGGAAAATACAATTTACAGCCAATACAGGCAATTCACCATAGGGAATACATGGTTTTCAAAGCTTTTTAACAGTTTTAGCGCCACCTATGGTCCGATCTCCATGAAACTTTGCATGCTTCTTCAGCATGTTATGTCACATATACATAACAATATTTGTGACGTTTTGAGTTTTCCTTTAAGATTTATAGGCTATTGAGTGTATTTTGCTACATCCCTCTTCTAAATGATCCTGTTATAGCCATCTAAATGCAAAAGTTGAACTTTTTTTTGATAATTATTGATCTGGAGAGTCCAGAGAATTGTCCTAGACTGGTTTGGTTCCGATCGGGCAAAAAACCAGGGACTAGTTCGTAAAAGTAGGTTTTTAACATAATTGCAAATATTTATTGAACGATTTGATTGACAGCAATGGTTCTAGAGGCAAAGGTGTTCAATATGAAGAGATCTATCTAATGATATGCATATTTTGTGGATGTGTGCAACACCACGTGATTACAGAGCTATAAAACTCATTAGCGCCAACTAGTGGCCGATTTGTTTCAAAATTCTTACAGACCTCTAGGGCTATGAGTCAAACATGCCCATCGAGTTTCGTTCCGATTGGCCTCCGTTAACCTTGTCTAATAGGTGCTTAAATTTAATTGGCTGTGGCGGCCATGATTTTTGAGATACGCCAATGTCCTCATAGACATACATGGTACCTTGGACCAAGACACTGCATACCAATTTTCAAGTCAATCGGACTAGCGCTCGGCAGGTTATAGCCATTTTCATGTTTTTTTCGTGTTATAGCGCCACCAAGTGTTCAATCGTCGCTATTTTTTTATCGAGACCAAATACCGAGCCCATACACAGGTCTACCAAGTTTGGTGAATATATCTCATTTTGTTCTTGAGTTATAGCTGTTTTAGTAAAATAGGCCCCTCCCACAACATTCGTTTTCCGCCCCTTAGCGACCGTGAATCGAAATTTCAACTTTTTTTAGATAATTATTGATATTCAGACTCCATAGAACATTTCTGCACTGGTTTGGTTCCGATCAAGCGAAAAACCTAGGACTAGTTCGCAAAAGTAGTTTTTTGACAAAATTCAAAATGGCGGAAAATCTATCATGGCGCAAATGAAATCGGAGATATACGTTATGTTCGTCATAGACTCACCTTTCCAATGATATAAGACACTTGTCTACGACATACGGTTTAGGAGTTATGAGCAGTTTCGCGCAATTGATTGCTATAGCGCCACCTATAGGCCAATCTGGCTCATAATTTGATAACCTCTCCTCGTTTTGTGTACTACCATCTGACAAAGTTTCAAAGTTCCAGCCCTTACGGTTTGGGCTGCACGATGCGTTTTAGCGGAGAATAATAATAAAGAAGGCTTTTTGCCAGTTATAGCGCCACCTATGGTCCGATCTCCATGAAACTCTGCATGCTTCCTCACCATGTTCTGCCACATATGCTCATCAATTTTGGTGGAGTTCTGAGTTTTCATTTGGGATTTATAGGCTTTTTAGTGTATTTTGCCACACCCCTTTTCTAAATGACCCTGTTACAGCCACCCAAATGCAAAAGTTCAACTTTTTTTCAATAATTATTGATCTAGAGAGTCCAGAGAATTGTCCTAGACTGGTTTGGTTCCAATCGGGCAAAAAACCAGAGACTAGTTCGCAAAAGTAGGTTTTGGACAAAAGTTGACATAGCAGAAAATGTTCCCTGCCTAAATCAAAATTGGAGATATCCATTTTGTCCACATTGAGCCAAGGATTCCAACGATATAAGACACTTGATCCTGGGACAAACAGTCTAAGAGTTATGAGCAATTTTGGACTTTTGGTTGCTGTAGCGCCACCTATGGGCCATTCGGGGTCATACTCTGATAGGTTGTCCCCAAACTGAGGCCTACCATCTGGCCAGGTTTCATGTCTCTAGGCCTTACGGTTTGGCCTGCACGATGCGTTTTACGAAACCTTACAATTACAATAGGGTTTCAGCATTTCATGCTTGAACCCCTAATAAGAATGAAGGCTTTTTGCCAGTTATAGCGCCACCTATGGTCCGATCTCCATGAAACTCTGCATGCTTCCTCACCATGTTCTGACACATATGCTCATCAATTTTGGTGGAGTTCTGAGTTTTCATTTGGGATTTATAGGCTTTTTAGTGTATTTTGCCACACCCCTTTTCTAAATGACCCTGTTACAGCCACTCAAATGCAAAAGTTCAACTTGTTTTTGATAATTATTGATCTAGAGAGTCCAGAGAATTGTCCTAGACTGGTTTGGTTCCGATCGGGCAAAAAACCAGGGACTAGTTCGCAAAAGTAGGTTTTGGACAAAATTCGACATAGCAGAAAACTTTCCCTGCCTAAATCAAAATCGGAGATAACCATTTTGTCTGACTTGAGCCAAGGATTCCAACGATATAAGACACTTGATCCTGGGACAAACAGTCTAAGAGTTATGAGCAATTTTGAACTTTTGGTTGCTGTAGCGCCACCTATGGGCCATTCGGGGTCATACTCTGATAGGTTGTCCCCAAACTGAGGCCTACCATCTGGCCAGGTTTCATGTCTCTAGGCCTTACGGTTTGGCCTGCACGATGCGTTTTACGAAACCTTACAATTACAATAGGGTTTCAGCATTTCATGCTTGAACCCCTAATAAGAATGAAGGCTTTTTGCCAGTTATAGCGCCACCTATGGTCCGATCTCCATGAAACTCTGCATGCTTCCTCACCATGTTCTGACACATATGCTCATCAATTTTGGTGGAGTTCTGAGTTTTCATTTGGGATTTATAGGCTTTTTAGTGTATTTTGCCACACCCCTTTTCTAAATGACCCTGTTACAAGCACCCAAATGCAAAAGTTAAACTTTTTTTCAATAATTATTGATCTAGAGAGTCCAGAGAATTGTCCTAGACTGGTTTGGTTCCGATCGGGCAAAAAACCAGAGACTAGTTTGCAAAAGTAGGTTTTGGACAAAATTTGACATAGCAGAAAATGTTCCCTGCCTAAATCAGAATTGGAGATAGCCATTTTGTCCGCCTTGAGCCAAGGATTCCAACGATATAAGACACTTGATCCTGGGACAAACAGTCTAAGAGTTATGAGCAATTTTGAACTTTTGGTTGCTGTAGCGCCACCTATGGGCCATTCGGGGTCATACTCTGATAGGTTGTCCCCAAACTGAGGCCTACCATCTGGCCAGGTTTCATGTCTCTAGGCCTTACGGTTTGGCCTGCACGATGCGTTTTACGAAACCTTACAATTACAATAGGGTTTCAGCATTTCATGCTTGAACCCCTAATAATAATAATAATAATAATAATAAAAATCAGTACAATTACAATAGGGTTTCAGCACTTCGTGCTTGAACCCCTAATAATAATAATAATAATAAAAATCAGCACAAATACAATAGGGTTTCAGCACTTCGTGCTTGAACCCCTAATTAAAGCTGCAAGCAGCATTTAGCGGGGTTCAAGCCTTTAAGGCCTTTAAGCACACAAGCATCAAAATACATTAAGTTTTATTTAGCAAGATTTTAAACACTGAAATAATTTAATTGGCTGTGGCGGCAATGTTTTTTGAGATAGGCCAATGTCCTCATAGACATACATGGGACCTTGGGCCAAGACACTGCATACCAATTTTCAAGTCAATCGGACTAGCGGTCGGGTAGTTATAGCCGTTTTCATGTTTTTTTTGTGTTATAGCGCCACCAAGTGTTCAATCGTCGCGATTTTTTTTTCGTGACCAAAGACTCAGACCATACACATGTGTACCAAGTTTGGTGAAGACATCTCATTTCTTTCTTGAGTTATAGCCATTTTAGTAAAATAGGCTCCTCCCACAACAGTCGTTTTCCGCCCCTTAGCGACCGTGAATAGAAATTTAAACTTTTTTTCGATTATTATTGATATTCAGACTCCAGAGAACATTTCTGCACTGGTTTGGTTCCGATCAAGCAAGAAACCTAGGACTAGTTTGCAAAAGTAGTTTTTTAACAAAATTCAAAATGGCGGAAAATCTATCATGGCGCAAATGAAATCGGAGATATACGTTTTGTTCGTCATGGACTCACCTTTCCAATGATATAAGACACTTGAGTCTACGACATACGGTTTAGGAGTTATGAGCAGTTTTGCGCAATTGATTGCTATAGCGCCACCTATAGGCCAATCTGGCTCATAATTTGATAACCTCTCCTCTATGTTTGTACTACCTATTGGCCAAGTTTCAAGTCTCTAGCCCTTACGGTTTGGGCTGCACGATGTGTTTTACTGCAGAATAATATTATTTTGTGTGTAGTACAATAAAATGAACAGCGGGGGGCAGCAAACAACCACTTATTTGCTTAATATACCAGAACTCTGTAATTTTAACATTTTTTAACTTTTATAGAGGCAAATATTGTCCGATCTGTCTGAAATTTTTCATGCTTGTTTAGAGGCATAGGATACATGTTCTGACTTGTTTTTAAGTAGATCTGAACATTCATTGAATAGAGAGATGGAAAATACCATTTACAGCCAATACAGGCAATTCACCATAGGGAATACATGGTTTTCAAAGCTTTTTAACAGTTTTAGCGCCACCTATGGTCCGATCTCTATGAAACTTTGCATGCTTCTTCAGCATGTTATGTCACATATACATAACAATATTTGTGACGTTTTGAGTTTTCCTTTAAGATTTATAGGCTATTGAGTGTATTTTGCTACATCCCTCTTCTAAATAATCCTTTTATAGCCATCTAAATGCAAAAGTTCAACTTTTTTTCGATAATTATTAACCTAGAGAGTCCAGAGATTTGTTCTAGACTTGTTTGGTTCCGATCGGGCAAAAAACCAGGGACTAGTTCGCGAAAGTAGGTTTTTAACATAATTGCAAATATTTAATGAACGATTTGATTGACAGCAATGGTTCTAGAGGCAAAGTTGTTCAATATGAAGAGATCTATCAAATGATATGTATATTTTGTGGATGTGTGCAACACCACGTGATTACAGAGCCATAAAACTCATTAGCGCCAACTAGTGGCCGATTTGTTTCAAAATTCTTACAGACCTCTAGGGCCATGAGTCAAACATACCCATCGAGTTTCGTTCCGATTGGCCTCCGTTAACCTTGTCTAATAGGTGCTCAAATTTAATTGGCTGTGGCGGCCATGTTTTTTGAGATACGCCAATATCCTCATAGATATAGATGGCACCTTGGACCAAGACACTGCATACCAATTTTCAAGTCAATCGGACTAGCGCTCGGGTGGTTATAGCCATTTTCATGTTTTTTTTGTGTTATAGCGCCAACAAGTGATCAATCATCACTATTTTTTTATCGAGACCAAAAACTGAGCCCATACACATGTCTACCAAGTTTGGTGAAGATATCTCATTTTGTTCTTGAGTTATAGCTGTTTTAGTAAAATAGGCTTCTCCCACAACAGTCGTTTTCCGCCCCTTAGCGACCGTGAATCGAAATTTCAACTTTTTTTCGATAATTATTGATATTCAGACTCCAGAGAACATTTCTGCACTGGTTTGGTTCCGATCAAGCGAAAAACCTAGGACTAGTTCGCAAAAGTAGTTTTTTGACAAAATTCAAAATGGCGGAAAATCTATCATGGCGCAAATGAAATCGGAGATATACGTTATGTTCGTCATGGACTCACCTTTCCAATGATATAAGCCACTTGAGTCTACGACATACGGTTTAGGAGTTATGAGCAGTTTCGCGCAATTGATTGCTATAGCGCCACCTATAGGCCAATCTGGCTCATAATTTGATAACCTCTCCTCGATTTTTGTACTACCTATTGGCCAAGTTTCAAGTCTCTAGCCCTTACGGTTTGGGCTGCACGATGCGTTTTAGGTCTGAATAATAATAATAATAATAATTAAAGCTGCAAGCAGCATTTAGCGGGGTTCAAGCCTTTAAGGCCTTTAAGCACACAAGCATCAAAATACATTAAGTTTTATTTAGCAAGATTTTAAACACTGAAATAATTTAATTGGCTGTGGCGGCAATGTTTTTTGAGATAGGCCAATGTCCTCATAGACATACATGGGACCTTGGGCCAAGACACTGCATACCAATTTTCAAGTCAATCGGACTAGCGGTCGGGTAGTTATAGCCATTTTCATGTTTTTTTGTGTTATAGCGCCACCAAGTGTTCAATCGTCGCAATTTTTTTATCGTGACCAAAGACTTAGACCATACACATGTGTACCAAGTTTAGTGAAGACATCTCATTTCTTTCTTGAGTTATAGCCATTTTAGTAAAATAGGCTCCTCCCACAACAGTCGTTTTCCGCCCCTTAGCGACCGTGAATAGAAATTTAAACTTTTTTTCGATTATTATTGATATTCAGACTCCAGAGAACATTTCTACACTGGTTTGGTTCCGATCAAGCAAAAAACCTAGGACTAGTTTGCAAAAGTAGTTTTTTGACAAAATTCAAAATGGCGGAAAATCTATCATGGTGCAAATGAAATCGGAGATATACATTTTGTTCGTCATGGACTCACCTTTCCAATGATATAAGACACTTGAGTGTAAGACATAGGCTTTAGGAGTTATGAGCAGTTTCGCGCAATTGATTGCTATAGCACCACCTATAGGCCAATCTGGCTCATAATTTGATAACCTCTCCTCTATGTTTGTACTACCTATTGGCCAAGTTTCAAGTCTCTAGCCCTTACGGTTTGGGCTGCACGATGTGTTTTACTGCAGAATAATATTATTTTGTGTGTAGTACAATAAAATGAACAGCGGGGGGCAGCAAACGACCACTTATTGGCTTAATATACCAGAACTCTGTAATGTTAACATTTTTTAACTTTTATAGAGGCAAATATTGTCCGATCTGTCTGAAATTTTTCATGCTTGTTTAGAGGCATAGGATACATGTTCTGACTTGTTTTTAAGTAGATCTGAACATTCATTGAATAGAGAGATGGAAAATACAATTTACAGCCAATACAGGAAATTCACCATAGGGAATACATGGTTTTCAAAGCTTTTTAACAGTTATAGCGCCACCTATGGTCCGATCTCCATGAAACTTTGTAGGCTTCTTCAACATGTTATGTCACATATACATTACAATTTTCGTGAAGTTTTGAGTTTTCCTTTAGGATTTATAGGCTATTGAGTGTATTTTGCTATGTTTCTCTTCTAAATGACCCTATTATAGCAATCCAAATGCAAAAGTTCAACTTTTTTTCGATAATTATTGATCTAGAGAGTCCAAAGAATTGTCCTAGACTGGTTTGGTTCTGATCGGGCAAAAAACCAGGGACTAGTTCGCAAAAGTAGGTTTTTAACATAATTGCAAATATTTAAATAACGATTTGATTGACAGCAATGATTTTGGAGGCAAAGTTGTTCAATATGAGGAGATCTATCAAATGATATGCATATTTCGTGGATGTGTGCAACACCACGTGATTACAGAGCCATAAAACTCATTAGCGCCAACTAGTGGCCGATTTCTTTCAAAATTCTTACAGACCTCTAGGGCCATGAGTCAAACATGCCCATCGAGTTTCGTTCTGATCGGCCTCCGTTAACCTTGTCTAATAGGTGCTCAAATTTAATTGGCTGTGGTGGCCATGTTTTTTTAGATACGCCAATGTCCTCATAGACATACATGGTACCTTGGACCAAGACACTGCATACCAATTTTCAAGTCAATCGGACTAGCGCTCGGGTGGTTATAGCCATTTTCATGTTTTTTTCGTGTTATAGCGCCACCAAGTGTTCAATCGTCGCTATTTTTTTATCGAGACCAAATACTGAGCCCATACACATGTGTACCAAGTTTGGTGAAGATATCTCATTTTGTTCTTGAATTATAGCTGTTTTAGTAAAATAGGCTCCTCCCACAACATTCGTTTTCCGCCCCTTAGCGACCGTGAATCGAAATTTCAACTTTTTTTCGATAATTATTGATATTCAGACTCCAGAGAACATTTCTGCACTGGTTTGGTTCCGATCAAGCAAAAAACCTAGGACTAGTTCGCAAAAGTAGTTTTTTGACAAAATTCAAAATGGCGGAAAATCTATCATGGCGCAAATGAAATCGGAGATATACGTTTTGTTCGCCATGGACTCACCTTTCCAATGATATAAGACACTTGAGTCTACGACATACGGTTTAGGAGTTATGAGCAGTTTCGCGCAATTGATTGCTATAGCGCCACCTATAGGCCAATCTGGCTCATAATTTGATAACCTCTCCTCGATTTTTGTACTATCTATTGGCCAAGTTTCAAGTCTCTAGCCCTTACGGTTTGGGCTGCACGATGCGTTTTACGGCAGAATAATAATAATAATAATAATAATTAAAGCTGCGAGCAGCATTTAGCGGGGTTCAAGCCTTTAAGGCCTTTAAGCACACAAGCATCAAAAGGCATCAAGTTTTATTTAGCAAGATTTTAAACACTGAAATAATTTAATTGGCTGTGGCGGCAATGTTTTTTGAGATAGGCCAATGTCCTCATAGACATACATGGGACCTTGGACCAAGACACTGCATACCAATTTTCAAGTCAATCGGACTAGCGGTCGGGTAGTTATAGCCATTTTCATGTTTTTTTCATGTTATAGCGCCACCAAGTGTTCAATCATCGCAATTTCTTTATTCTAACCAAAGAATGAGCCCATACACATGTGTACCAAGTTTGGTGAAGATATCTCATTTCTTTCTTGATTTATAGCCATTTTAGTAAAATAGGCTCCTCCCACAACAGTCGTTTTCCGCCCCTTAGCGACCGTGAATAGAAATTTAAACTTTTTTTCAATTATTATTGATATTCAGACTCCAGAGAACATTTCTGCACTGGTTTGGTTCCGATCAAGCAAGAAACCTAGGACTAGTTTGCAAAAGTAGTTTTTTAACAAAATTCAAAATGGCGGAAAATGTATCATGGCGCAAATGAAATCGGAGATATACATTTTGTTCGTCATGGACTCAGCTTTCAAATGATATAAGACACTTGAGTCTACGACATACGGTTTAGGAGTTATGAGCAGTTTCGCGCAATTGATTGCTATAGCGCCACCTATAGGCCAATCTGGCTCATAATTTGATAACCTCTCCTCTCTGTTTGTACTACCTATTGGCCAAGTTTCAAGTCTCTAGCCCTTACGGTTTGGGCTGCACGATGTGTTTTACTGCAGAATAATATTATTTTGTGTGTAGTACAATAAAATGAACAGCGGGGGGCAGCAAACAACCACTTATTGGCTTAATATACCAGAACTCTGTAATGTTAACATTTTTTAACTTTTATAGAGGCAAATATTGTCCGAACTGTCTGAAATTTTTCATGCTTGTTTAGAGGCATAGGATACATGTTCTGACTTGTTTTTAAGTAGATCTGAGCATTCATTGAATAGAGAGATGGAAAATACAATTTACAGCCAATACAGGCAATTCACCATAGGGAATACATGGTTTTCAAAGCTTTTTAACAGTTTTAGCGCCACCTATGGTCCGATCTCCATGAAACTTTGCATGCTTCTTCAGCATGTTATGTCACATATACATAACAATATTCGTGACGTTTTGAGTTTTCCTTTAAGATTTATAGGCTATTGAGTGTATTTTGCTACGTCCCTCTTCTAAATGATCCTTTTATAGCCATGTAAATGCAAAAGTTGAACTTTTTTTGATAATTATTGATCTAGAGAGTCCATAGAATTGTCCTAGACTGGTTTGGTTCCGATCGGGCAAAAAACCAGGGACTAGTTTGTAAAAGTAGGTTTTTAACATAATTGCAAATATTTAATGAACGATTTGATTGACAGCAATGGTTCTAGAGGCAAAGTTGTTCAATATGAAGAGATCTATCAAATGATATGCATATTTTGTGGATGTGTGCAACACCACGTGATTACAGAGCCATAAAACTCATTAGCGCCAACTAGTGGCCGATTTGTTTCAAAATTCTTACAGACCTCTAAGGCCATGAGTCAAACATGCCCATCGAGTTTCGTTCCGATTGGCCTCCGTTAACCTTGTCTAATAGGTGCTTAAATTTAATTGGCTGTGGCGGCCATGATTTTTGAGATACGCCAATGTCCTCATAGACATACATGGGACCTTGGACCAAGACACTGCATACCAATTTTCAAGTCAATCGGACTAGCGCTCGGCAGGTTATAGCCATTTTCATGTTTTTTTCGTGTTATAGCGCCACCAAGTGTTCAATCGTCGTTATTTTTTTATCGAGACCAAACACTGAGCCCATACACATGTGTACCAAGTTTGGTGAAGATATCTCATTTTGTTCTTGAGTTATAGCTGTTTTAGTAAAATAGGCTCCTCCCACAACATTCGTTTTCCGCCCCTTAGCGAACGTGAATCGAAATTTCAACTTGTTTTCGATAATTATTGATATACAGACTCCAGAGAACATTTCTGCACTGGTTTGGTTCCGATCAAGCAAAAAACCTAGGACTAGTTCGCAAAAGTAGTTTTTTGACAAAATTCAAAATGGCGGAAAATCTATCATGGCGCAAATGAAATCGGAGATATACGTTTTGTTCGTCATGGACTCACCTTTCCAATGATATAAGACACTTGAGTCTACGACATACGGTTTAGGAGTTATGATCAGTTTGGCGCAATTGATTGCTATAGCGCCACCTATAGGCCAATCTGGCTCATAATTTGATAACCTCTCCTCGTTTTGTGTACTACCATCTGACAAAGTTTCAAAGTTCCAGCCCTTACGGTTTGGGCTGCACGATGCGTTTTAGCGGAGAATAATAATAATAATAATAATAATAATAATAATAATAATAATAAAAATCAGTACAATTACAATAGGGTTTCAGCACTTCGTGCTTGAACCCCTAATAATAATAATAATAATAATAATAATAAATATAGCTGCAAGCAGCAATTATCGGGGTTCAAGCCACTTAAGGCATTTAAGCACATTTGCATAAAAAGTTATTATGTTTTATTTAGCCATCAAATGTAACCTTTAAAATCATAGAGAGAAAATGCCATTTACAGCTAATACCGGTATTTTACCTTTTCAAATATGCTTATTAAATGTTTAACAGTTATAGTCCCACTTGTGGTTTGATCTCTATTTTAAATAATTATTTTGAATAAATGATAAAATGTAAGCAGATATGTGTAGCATGAATTACCATGATATATCACTTTCTAGTATGATTAACCATAGTTAATTATGATTATAGCATCATTTACCATATTTTACCATGATTTACCATAGATTACCATGATTTACTATTATTAGTATTAGCATGATTTAACAACATTGCTAGCATTGATGTGATATGTCAGTACAAATGAAGTGG
Organism: Romanogobio albipinnatus; assembly: GCA_023566225.1. Classification (NCBI taxonomy): domain Eukaryota; kingdom Metazoa; phylum Chordata; class Actinopteri; order Cypriniformes; family Gobionidae; genus Romanogobio; species Romanogobio albipinnatus. The sequence goes on from CM042244.1 coordinate 27,785,582, forward strand.
TAAACCTTAACAAAATGTGATTTTATACAATTCATATATTCAACTTTATTAGTGAGCAGAATGGGCCAATGAGTGGTCCTCTGCTGGTGGTTTTGTGGCAATTGTAGGGAACATGTAATAAACACATTTTCCATGTTAACTCATTTAAACTTTATTTTTGTTGCAGATATATTTGAAATAAATTATTTTGACTAAATGTGATTGTAAATATTGTAATAGTGACTTTATAATGTCTAAATAGGAATAATAGTACATGATAAGTAAATAGTATGACAAAATGACTATTTAAGCCCAGCAGGTGGCAGCAGAGAACCACTCATTGGCTCATTTTCATTTTGTCTGTTTTTCATTTAATGGGCACATTTTCCAAGTTAATGTCTTCAAACGTGCTTAACTCAAATGCACATTTTGTTGGAGATATAGATATTTGAAATTAATGATGGGTAACAAATAGCTTATTCCAGGTTTTCCCCTTTAAAACATATTTTCAGGCATTATTTTAATTGTAATATAATAATTATTGTAAAACATTAATCAAATGAACAAATTAATTGCTAAACATTGACAAAATGTCATTTGCAACATTATTATAATGATTTTATAAAGTTTAAATATGCTTAGTAAGCAGAATGAACCAATGAGTGGTCTTCTGCTGCCATCTGGTGGTAATTTTAGGTAATACGTTTTGAACATAATTGTGAATAAATAAATAACAATTTGATTGACAGTATTGGTTCTTGAGGCAAAGTTGTTCAGTATGAGGAGATCTATCATAATTTCTGCATATTATGTGGATGTTTTTTACCCCACCTGATTACAGAGATGGAAAATACCATTTACAGCCAATACAGGCAATTCACCATAGGGAATACATGGTTTTCAAAGCTTTTTAACAGTTATAGCGCCACCTATGGTCCGATCTCCATGAAACTTTGCATGCTTCTTCAGCATGTTATGTTACATATACATAACAATTTTCGTGAAGTTTTGAGTTTTCCTTTAGGATTTATAGGCTTTTGAGTGTATTTTGCCACGCCCCTCTTCTAAATGACCCTGTTTTAGCCATCCAAATGCAAAAGTTCAACTTTTTTTCAATAATTATTGATCTAGAGAGTCCAGAGAATTTTCCTAGACTGGTTTGGTTCCGATCAATGAAAAATCCAGGGACTAGTTCGCAAAAGTAGGTTTTAAACATAATCACAAATATTTAATGAACGATTTGATTGACAGCAATAGTTCAAGAGGCAAAGTTGTTCAGTATGAGGAGATCTATCAAATGATATGCACATTTTGGGGATGTGTGCAACACCACGTGATCACAGAGCCATAAAACTCGTTAGCGCCAACTAGTGGCCGATTTCTTTCAAAATTCTTACAGACCTCTAGGGCCATAAGTCAAACATACCCATCGAGTTTCGTTCTGATCGGCCTCCATTAACCTTGTCTAATAGGTGCTCAAATTTAATTGGCTGTGGCGGCCATGTTTTTTGAGATACGCCAATGTGCTCATAGACGTACTTGGTACCTTGGACCAAGACACTGCATACCAATTTTCAAGTCAATCGGACTAGCGGTCGGGTGGTTATAGCCCTTTTCATGTTTTTTTCGTGTTATAGCGCCACCAAGTGTTCAATCATCGCATTTTTTTTATTGTGACCAAAGATTGAGCCCTTACACATGTGTACCAAGTTTGGTGAAGATATCTCATTGTAATCTTGAGTTATAACCTTTTTAGTAAAATAGGCTCCGCCCTGAACGTCTATTATTACGCCCCTTAATAACCGTGAATCGAAATTATTACTTTTTTTCAATGATTATTGATATTCAGACTCCAGAGAACATTTCTGTACTGGTTTGGTTCCGATCGGGCTAAAATCCAGGGACTAGTTTGCAAAAGTAGTTTTTTAACAAAATTCAAAATGGCGGAAAATCTATCATGGCGGAAATGAAATCGGAGATATACGTTTTGTTCGTCATGGACTCACCTTTCCAATGATATAAGACACTTGAGTCTACGACATACGGTCTAGGAGTTATGAGCAGTTTCGCGCAATTGATTGCTATAGCGCCACCTATAGGCCAATGTGGCTCATAATTTGATAACCTCTCCTCGATTTTTGTACTACCTATTGGCCAAGTTTCAAGTCTCTAGCCCTTACAGTTTGGTCTGCACGATGCGTTTTACGGCTGAATAATAATAATAATAATAATAATAATAATAATAAAAATCAGCACAAATACAATAGGGTTTCAGCACTTCGTGCTTGAACCCCTAATAATTAAAGCTGCAAGCAGCATTTATCGGGGTTCAAGCAGTTAAGGCCTTTAAGCACACAAGCATCAAAAGACATTAAGTTTTATTTAGCAAGCATTTAACAACTGCCATCATAGATGAAAAAGTCAATTTACAGCCTGTACAGGCAGTTTACCATAGGAAATATATGGTTTTAAAGCGTTTTTACAGTTATAGCACCTTTTGCCTGAGTCTTCTTATAGTCTTGCCTGATCTCCACCACTTTTATTAGTAGTACTCAAAGTGTGCCCATACTGTATATATGTGTCAGATTTGTTGTAAATATGTAATTTTAATAAGGAGTTTATACAATTATATTCAGTGGCGTAACGAACGAGCCAACACCGGGCCCTTAAGTAGGATTATCAAGGCGGGCCCCAGTCCCAATTCAAAACAAATTTCATCACAATCCATCATTGTTCGTTTCAAACATGTGAGAGCATCAACATGATCCATAGGTGAAATTGATTGGATTTAATTAATTTTTTTGTCAGTTCCTATCATAATTTTAACATTTTGGCGTTATTGTTTAGCTATTTACCTATGTTTTCAAATTTCCTTAGGAGGTCACTCCTGTGAAAAAAACACGGGCTTGAAACTTCTAAGGCTCCTTCAAGGCATTGTGCCAATGACGTATACTGAGTTTTTTGAGTTACACCAATGTTCTCATAGACTATCATGGCACCCTGGACAAAGACACTGCATGCCAATTTTCAGTAGATTAACAGTTGGGTGCCCTTATAGCTATTTTCATGATTTTTTTCACTGTTATAGCGCCAACAAGTGGCCAATTGTCACGATTTTTTTCATGTCAACTCAGATTGAGCTTATGAACATGTGTCCCAAGTTTTGCGAAAATATTTATTTCCGTTCACAAGTTATAACCGTTTTAAAGTGCCACCAAGTGGCCAATTGTCATGATTTATTTTCACGTGACCTCAAAATGAGCTCATGAACATGTTCCCAAGTTTTGCGAAAATATTTCTTTCCGTTCACAAGTTATAACCGTTTTATAGTGCCATCAAGAGGCCAATTGTTGCGATTTTTTTCAAGTGATCTCAGATTGAACTCACGAAGATGTACCCCAAGGTTAGCAAAAAAATCTCTTTCCGTTCACAATTTATAATCATTTTAGTAAAAATGGCCCTGGTGCCATCAAATATTTTGGTTCCCCTTATCGTCCGTTAACTGAAATTTTGAAGTTTTTGGATGATTATTGATTTTTGGACTCCAGAGAATAGTCTTGCAGTGGTTTGATTCCGATCGGGCCAAAAACCTAGGAGAAGTCAGCAAAAATAGGTTTTTCAAAAAACTGCAATTTACTCGAAATTGGCGCCTGAAGGGCGAGCAAATCTGAGATCGCCATTTTGTCCGCCTTGAGCCAAGGATTCCAACGATATAAGACACTTGATCCTGGGACAAACAGTCTAAGAGTTATTAGCAATTTTGAACTTTTGGTTGCTGTAGCGCCACCTATGGGCCATTCGGGGTCATACTCTGATAGGTTGTCCCCAAACTGAGGCCTACCATCTGGCCAGGTTTCATGTCTCTAGGCCTTACGGTTTGGCCTGCACGATGCGTTTTACGAAACCTTACAATTACAATAGGGTTTCAGCATTTCATGCTTGAACCCCTAATAAGAATGAAGGCTTTTTGCCAGTTATAGCGCCACCTATGGTCCGATCTCCATGAAACTCTGCATGCTTCCTCACCATGTTCTGACACATATGCTCATCAATTTTGGTGGAGTTCTGAGTTTTCATTTGGGATTTATAGGCTTTTTAGTGTATTTTGCCACACCCCTTTTCTAAATTACCCTGTTACAGCCACTCAAATGCAAAAGTTCAACTTGTTTTTGATAATTATTGATCTAGAGAGTCCAGAGAATTGTCCTAGACTGGTTTGGTTCCGATCGGGCAAAAAACCAGGGACTAGTTTGCAAAAGTAGGTTTTGGACAAAATTCGACATAGCAGAAAACTTTCCCTGCCTAAATCAAAATCGGAGATAGCCATTTTGTCTGCCTTGAGCCAAGGATTCCAACGATATATGACACTTGATCCTGGGACAAACAGTCTAAGAGTTATGAGCAATTTTGAACTTTTGGTTGCTGTAGCGCCACCTATGGGCCATTCGGGGTCATACTCTGATAGGTTGTCCCCAAACTGAGGCCTACCATCTGGCCAGGTTTCATGTCTCTAGGCCTTACGGTTTGGCCTGCACGATGCGTTTTACGAAACCTTACAATTACAATAGGGTTTCAGCATTTCATGCTTGAACCCCTAATAAGAATGAAGGCTTTTTGCCAGTTATAGCGCCACCTATGGTCCGATCTCCATGAAACTCTGCATGCTTCCTCACCATGTTCTGACACATATGCTCATCAATTTTGGTGGAGTTCTGAGTTTTCATTTGGGATTTATAGGCTTTTTAGTGTATTTTGCCACACCCCTTTTCTAAATTACCCTGTTACAGCCACTCACATGCAAAAGTTCAACTTGTTTTTGATAATTATTGATCTAGAGAGTCCAGAGAATTGTCCTAGACTGGTTTGGTTCCGATCGGGCAAAAAACCAGGGACTAGTTCGCAAAAGTAGGTTTTGGACAAAATTCGACATAGCAGAAAACTTTCCCTGCCTAAATCAAAATCTGAGATAGCCATGTTGTCCGCCTTGAGCCAAGGATTCCAACGATATAAGACACTTGATCCTGGGACAAACAGTCTAAAGTTATGAGCAATTTTGAACTTTTGGTTGCTGTAGCGCCACCTATGGGCCATTCAGGGTCATACTCTGATAGGTTGTCCCCAAACTGAGGCCTACCATCTGGCCAGGTTTCATGTCTCTAGGCCTTACGGTTTGGCCTGCACGATGCGTTTTACGAAACCTTACAATTACAATAGGGTTTCAGCATTTCATGCTTGAACCCCTAATAAGAATGAAGGCTTTTTGCCAGTTATAGCGCCACCTATGGTCCGATCTCCATGAAACTCTGCATGCTTCCTCACCATGTTCTGACACATATGCTCATCAATTTTGGTGGAGTTCTGAGTTTTCATTTGGGATTTATAGGCTTTTTAGTGTATTTTTTCACAACCCTTTTCTAAATGACCCTGTTACAGCCACCCAAATGCAAAAGTTCAACTTTTTTTCAATAATTATTGATCTAGAGAGTCCAGAGAATTGTCCTAGACTGGTTTGGTTCCGATCGGGCAAAAAACCAGAGACTAGTTCGCAAAAGTAGGTTTTGGACAAAATTCGACATAGCAGAAAATGTTCCCTGCCTAAATCAAAATCTGAGATAGCCATTTTATCCGCCTTGAGCCAAGGATTCCAACGATATAAGACACTTGATCCTGGGACAAACAGTCTAAGAGTTATGAGCAATTTTGAACTTTTGGTTGCTGTAGCGCCACCTATGGGCCATTCGGGGTCATACTCTGATAGGTTGTCCCCAAACTGAGGCCTACCATCTGGCCAGGTTTCATGTCTCTAGGCCTTACGGTTTGGCCTGCACGATGCGTTTTACGAAACCTTACAATTACAATAGGGTTTCAGCATTTCATGCTTGAACCCCTAATAAGAATGAAGGCTTTTTGCCAGTTATAGCGCCACCTATGGTCCGATCTCCATGAAACTCTGCATGCTTCCTCACCATGTTCTGACACATATGCTCATCAATTTTGGTGGAGTTCTGAGATTTCATTTGGGATTTATAGGCTTTTTAGTGTATTTTGCCACACCTCTTTTCTAAATGACCCTGTTACAGCCACCCAAATGCAAAAGTTCAACTTTTTTTCGATAATTATTGATCTAGAGAGTCCAGAGAATTGTCCTAGACTGGTTTGGTTCCGATCGGGCAAAAAACCAGGGACTAGTTCGCAAAAGTAGGTTTTGGACAAAATTCGACATAGCAGAAAATGTTCCCTGCCTAAATCAAAATCTGAGATAGCCATGTTGTCCGCCTTGAGCCAAGGATTCCAACGATATAAGACACTTGATCCTGGGACAAACAGTCTAAAGTTATGAGCAATTTTGAACTTTTGGTTGCTGTAGCGCCACCTATGGGCCATTCGGGGTCATACTCTGATAGGTTGTCCCCAAACTGAGGCCTACCATCTGGCCAGGTTTCATGTCTCTAGGCCTTACGGTTTGGCCTGCACGATGCGTTTTACGAAACCTTACAATTACAATAGGGTTTCAGCATTTCATGCTTGAACCCCTAATAAGAATGAAGGCTTTTTGCCAGTTATAGCGCCACCTATGGTCCGATCTCCATGAAACTCTGCATGCTTCCTCACCATGTTCTGACACATATGCTCATCAATTTTGGTGGAGTTCTGAGTTTTCATTTGGGATTTATAGGCTTTTTAGTGTATTTTTTCACAACCCTTTTCTAAATGACCCTGTTACAGCCACCCAAATGCAAAAGTTCAACTTTTTTTCGATAATTATTGATCTAGAGAGTCCAGAGAATTGTCCTAGACTGGTTTGGTTCCGATCGGGCAAAAAACCAGGGACTAGTTCGCAAAAGTAGGTTTTGGACAAAATTCGACATAGCAGAAAATGTTCCCTGCCTAAATCAAAATCTGAGATAGCCATGTTGTCCGCCTTGAGCCAAGGATTCCAACGATATAAGACACTTGATCCTGGGACAAACAGTCTAAAGTTATGAGCAATTTTGAACTTTTGGTTGCTGTAGCGCCACCTATGGGCCATTCGGGGTCATACTCTGATAGGTTGTCCCCAAACTGAGGCCTACCATCTGGCCAGGTTTCATGTCTCTAGGCCTTACGGTTTGGCCTGCACGATGCGTTTTACGAAACCTTACAATTACAATAGGGTTTCAGCATTTCATGCTTGAACCCCTAATAATAAAAATCAGCACAAATACAATAGGGTTTCAGCACTTCGTGCTTGAACCCCTAAATATAGCTGCAAGCAGCAATTATCGGGGTTCAAGCCACTTAAGGCATTTAAGCACATTTGCATAAAAAGTTATTATGTTTTATTTAGCCATCAAATGTAACCTTTAAAATCATAGAGAGAAAATGCCATTTACAGCTAATACCGGTATTTTACCTTTTCAAATATGCTTATTAAATGTTTAACAGTTATAGTCCCACTTGTGGTTTGATCTCTATTTTAAATAATTATTTTGAATAAATGATAAAATGTAAGCAGATATGTGTAGCATGAATTACCATGATATATCACTTTCTAGTATGATTAACCATAGTTAATTATGATTATAGCATCATTTACCATATTTTACCATGATTTACCATAGATTACCATGATTTACTATTATTAGTATTAGCATGATTTAACAACATTGCTAGCATTGATGTGATATGTCAGTACAAATGAAGTGGTAAACCTTAACAAAATGTGATTTTATACAATTCATATATTCAACTTTATTAGTGAGCAGAATGGGCCAATGAGTGGTCCTCTGCTGGTGGTTTTGTGGCAATTGTAGGGAACATGTAATAAACACATTTTCCATGTTAACTCATTTAAACTTTATTTTTGTTGCAGATATATTTGAAATAAATTATTTTGACTAAATGTGATTGTAAATATTGTAATAGTGACTTTATAATGTCTAAATAGGAATAATAGTACATGATAAGTAAATAGTATGACAAAATGACTATTTAAGCCCAGCAGGTGGCAGCAGAGAACCACTCATTGGCTCATTTTCATTTTGTCTGTTTTTCATTTAATGGGCACATTTTCCAAGTTAATGTCTTCAAACGTGCTTAACTCAAATGCACATTTTGTTGGAGATATAGATATTTGAAATTAATGATGGGTAACAAATAGCTTATTCCAGGTTTTCCCCTTTAAAACATATTTTCAGGCATTATTTTAATTGTAATATAATAATTATTGTAAAACATTAATCAAATGAACAAATTAATTGCTAAACATTGACAAAATGTCATTTGCAACATTATTATAATGATTTTATAAAGTTTAAATATGCTTAGTAAGCAGAATGAACCAATGAGTGGTCTTCTGCTGCCATCTGGTGGTAATTTTAGGTAATACGTTTTGAACATAATTGTGAATAAATAAATAACAATTTGATTGACAGTATTGGTTCTTGAGGCAAAGTTGTTCAGTATGAGGAGATCTATCATAATTTCTGCATATTATGTGGATGTTTTTTACCCCACCTGATTACAGAGATGGAAAATACCATTTACAGCCAATACAGGCAATTCACCATAGGGAATACATGGTTTTCAAAGCTTTTTAACAGTTATAGCGCCACCTATGGTCCGATCTCCATGAAACTTTGCATGCTTCTTCAGCATGTTATGTTACATATACATAACAATTTTCGTGAAGTTTTGAGTTTTCCTTTAGGATTTATAGGCTTTTGAGTGTATTTTGCCACGCCCCTCTTCTAAATGACCCTGTTTTAGCCATCCAAATGCAAAAGTTCAACTTTTTTTCAATAATTATTGATCTAGAGAGTCCAGAGAATTTTCCTAGACTGGTTTGGTTCCGATCAATGAAAAATCCAGGGACTAGTTCGCAAAAGTAGGTTTTAAACATAATCACAAATATTTAATGAACGATTTGATTGACAGCAATAGTTCAAGAGGCAAAGTTGTTCAGTATGAGGAGATCTATCAAATGATATGCACATTTTGGGGATGTGTGCAACACCACGTGATCACAGAGCCATAAAACTCGTTAGCGCCAACTAGTGGCCGATTTCTTTCAAAATTCTTACAGACCTCTAGGGCCATAAGTCAAACATACCCATCGAGTTTCGTTCTGATCGGCCTCCATTAACCTTGTCTAATAGGTGCTCAAATTTAATTGGCTGTGGCGGCCATGTTTTTTGAGATACGCCAATGTGCTCATAGACGTACTTGGTACCTTGGACCAAGACACTGCATACCAATTTTCAAGTCAATCGGACTAGCGGTCGGGTGGTTATAGCCCTTTTCATGTTTTTTCGTGTTATAGCGCCACCAAGTGTTCAATCATCGCATTTTTTTTATTGTGACCAAAGATTGAGCCCTTACACATGTGTACCAAGTTTGGTGAAGATATCTCATTGTAATCTTGAGTTATAACCTTTTTAGTAAAATAGGCTCCGCCCTGAACGTCTATTATTACGCCCCTTAATAACCGTGAATCGAAATTATTACTTTTTTTCAATGATTATTGATATTCAGACTCCAGAGAACATTTCTGTACTGGTTTGGTTCCGATCGGGCTAAAATCCAGGGACTAGTTTGCAAAAGTAGTTTTTTAACAAAATTCAAAATGGCGGAAAATCTATCATGGCGGAAATGAAATCGGAGATATACGTTTTGTTCGTCATGGACTCACCTTTCCAATGATATAAGACACTTGAGTCTACGACATACGGTCTAGGAGTTATGAGCAGTTTCGCGCAATTGATTGCTATAGCGCCACCTATAGGCCAATGTGGCTCATAATTTGATAACCTCTCCTCGATTTTTGTACTACCTATTGGCCAAGTTTCAAGTCTCTAGCCCTTACAGTTTGGTCTGCACGATGCGTTTTACGGCTGAATAATAATAATAATAATTAAAGCTGCAAGCAGCATTTAGCGGGGTTCAAGCCTTTAAGGCCTTTAAGCACACAAGCATCAAAATACATTAAGTTTTATTTAGCAAGATTTTAAACACTGAAATAATTTAATTGGTTGTGGCGGCAATGTTTTTTGAGATAGGCCAATGTCCTCATAGACATACATGGGACCTTGGGCCAAGACACTGCATACCAATTTTCAAGTCAATCGGACTAGCGGTCGGGTAGTTATAGCCATTTTTATGTTTTGTTTGTGTTATAGCGCCACCAAGTGTTCAATCGTCGCGATTTTTTAATCGTGACCAAAGACTCAGACCATACACATGTGTACCAAGTTTGGTGAAGACATCTCATTTCTTTCTTGAGTTATAGCCATTTTAGTAAAATAGGCTCCTCCCACAACAGTCGTTTTCCGCCCCTTAGCGACCGTGAATAGAAATTTAAACTTTTTTTCGATTATTATTGATATTCAGACTCCAGAGAACATTTCTGCACTGGTTTGGTTCCGATCAAGCAAGAAACCTAGGACTAGTTTGCAAAAGTAGTTTTTTAACAAAATTCAAAATGGCGGAAAATCTATCATGGCGCAAATGAAATCGGAGATATACGTTTTGTTCGTCATGGACTCACCTTTCCAGTGATATAAGACACTTGAGTCTACGACATACGGTTTAGGAGTTATGAGCAGTTTTGCGCAATTGATTGCTATAGCGCCACCTATAGGCCAATCTGGCTCATAATTTGATAACCTCTCCTCTATGTTTGTACTACCTATTGGCCAATTTTCAAGTCTCTAGCCCTTACGGTTTGGGCTGCACGATGTGTTTTACTGCAGAATAATATTATTTTGTGTGTAGTACAATAAAATGAACAGCGGGGGGCAGCAAACGACCACTTATTGGCTTAATATACCATTATTATCAAATGAACTCTGTAATTTTAACATTTTTTAACTTTTATAGAGGCAAATATTGTCCGATCTGTCTGAAATTTTTCATGCTTGTTTAGAGGCATAGGATACATGTTCTGACTTGTTTTTAAGTAGATCTGAACATTCATTGAATAGAGAGATGGAAAATACCATTTACAGTCAATACAGGCAATTCACCATAGGGAATACATGGTTTTCAAAGCTTTTTAACAGTTTTAGCGCCACCTATGGTCCGATCTCCATGAAACTTTGCATGCTTCTTCAGCATGTTATGTCACATATACATAACAATATTTGTGACGTTTTGAGTTTTCCTTTAAGATTTATAGGCTATTGAGTGTATTTTGCTACATCCCTCTTCTAAATAATCCTTTTATAGCCATCTAAATGCAAAAGTTCAACTTTTTTTCGATAATTATTAACCTAGAGAGTCCAGAGATTTGTTCTAGACTTGTTTGGTTCCGATCGGGCAAAAAACCAGGGACTAGTTCGCGAAAGTAGGTTTTTAACATAATTGCAAATATTTAATGAACGATTTGATTGACAGCAATGGTTCTAGAGGCAAAGTTGTTCAATATGAAGAGATCTATCAAATGATATGTATATTTTGTGGATGTGTGCAACACCACGTGATTACAGAGCCATAACACTCATTAGCGCCAACTAGTGGCCGATTTGTTACAAAATTCTTACAGACCTCTAGGGCCATGAGTCAAACATGCCCATCGAGTTTCGTTCTGATTGGCCTCCATTAACCTTGTCTAATAGGTGCTCAAATTTAATTGGCTGTGGCGGCCATGTTTTTTGAGATACGCCAATATCCTCATAGATATACATGGCACCTTGGACCAAGACACTGCATACCAATTTTCAAGTCAATCGGACTAGCGCTCGGGTGGTTATAGACATTTTCATGTTTTTTCGTGTTATAGCGCCACCAAGTGTTCAATCATCGCTATTTTTTTATCGAGACCAAAAACTGATCCCATACACATGTCTACCAAGTTTGGTGTAGATATCTCATTTTGTTCTTGAGTTATAGCTGTTTTAGTAAAATAGGCTCCTCCCACAACAGTCGTTTTCCGCCCCTTAGCGACCGTGAATCGAAATTTCAACTTTTTTTCGATAATTATTGATATTCAGACTCCAGAGAACATTTCTGCACTGGTTTGGTTCCGATCAAGGGAAAAACCTAGGACTAGTTCGCAAAAGTAGTTTTTTGACAAAATTCAAAATGGCGGAAAATCTATCATGGCGCAAATGAAATCGGAGATATACGTTTTGTTCGTCATGGACTCACCTTTCCAATGATATAAGACACTTGAGTCTACGACATACGGTTTAGGAGTTATGAGCAGTTTCGCGCAATTGATTGCTATAGCGCCACCTATAGGCCAATCTGGCTCATAATTTGATAACCTCTCCTCGATTTTTGTACTACCTATTGGCCAAGTTTCAAGTCTCTAGCCCTTACGGTTTGGGCTGCACGATGCGTTTTAGGTCTGAATAATAATAATAATAATAATAATTAAAGCTGCAAGCAGCATTTATCGGGGTTCAAGCAGTTAAGGCCTTTAAGCACACAAGCATCAAAAGACATTACGTTTTATTTAGCAAGCATTTAACAACTGCCATCATAGATGAAAATGTCAATTTACAGCCTATACAGGCAGTTTACCATAGGAAATATATGGTTTTAAAGTGTTTTTACAGTTATAGCACCTTTTGCCTGAGTCTTCTTATAGTCTTGCCTGATCTCCACCACTTTTATTAGTAGTACTCAAAGTGTGCCCATACTGTATATATGTGTCAGATTTGTTGTAAATATGTAATTTTAATAAGGAGTTTAGACAATTATATTCAGTGGCGTAACGAACGAGCCAACACCGGGCCCTTAAGTAGGATTATCAAGGCGGGCCCCAGTCCCAATTCAAAACAAATTTCATCACAATCCATCATTGTTCGTTTCAAACATGTGAGAGCATCAAAATGATCCATGGGTGAAATTGATTGGATTAAATTTTTTTTTTTGTCAGTTCCTATCATAATTTTAACATTTTGGCATTATTGTTTAGCTATTTACCTATGTTTTCAAATTTCCTTTGTTTTTTTGTTGTTGTCTCAATTTGACTAACGGCTTTGAAGATAAACACAATTTTTAAAGCTCTAAATGGCACTTACAAAAACCATAAGGCGAAACCTGGCATGTTTGGTATTGTTAGACTCGGCAAGGATTCTTAGGAGGTCACTCCTGTGAAAAAAACACGGGCTTGAAACTTCTAAGGCTCCTTCAAGGCATTGTGCCAATGACGTATACTGAGTTTTTTGAGATACACCAATGTTCTCATAGACTACCATGGCACCCTGGACAAAGACACTGCATGCCAATTTTCAGTAGACTAACGGTTGGGTGCCCTTATAGCTATTTTTATGATTTTTTTCACTGTTAAAGCGCCACCAAGTGGCCAATTGTCACGATTTTTTTCATGTCAACTCAAATTGAGCTTATGAACATGTGTCCCAAATTTAGCGAAAATATCTGTTTCCTTTCACAAGTTATAACCATTTTATAGCGCCACCAAGTGGCCAATTGTCATGATTTTTTTCACGTGACCTAAAAATGAGCTCATAAACACGTGTCCCAAGTTTTGCGAAAATATCTTTTTCCGTTCACAAGTTATAACCGTTTTATAGTGCCATCTAGAGGCCAATTGTTGCGATTTTTTTAAAGTGATCTCAGATTGAGCTCACGAAGATGTATCCCAAGGTTAGCAAAAAAAATCTCTTTCCGTTCACAATTTATAATCATTTTAGTAAAAATGGCCCTGGTGCCATCAAAGATTTTGGTTCCCCCTATCGACCGTTAACTGAAATTTTGAATTTTTTGGATGATTATTGATTGGCGGACTCCAGAGAATAGTCTTGCGGTGGTTTGGTTCCAATCGGGCCAAAAACCTAGGAGAAGTCAGCAAAAATAGGTTTTTCAAAAAACTGCAAATTACTCGAAATTGGAGCCTGAAGGGCGAGCAAATCTGAGATAGCCATTTTGTCCGCCTTGAGCCAAGGATTCCAACGATATAAGACACTTGATCCTGGGACAAACAGTCTAAGAGTTATGAGCAATTTTGAACTTTTGGTTGCTGTAGCGCCACCTATGGGCCATTCGGGGTCATACTCTGATAGGTTGTCCCCAAACTGAGGCCTACCATCTGGCCAGGTTTCATGTCTCTAGGCCTTACGGTTTGGCCTGCACGATGCGTTTTACGAAACCTTACAATTACAATAGGGTTTCAGCATTTCATGCTTGAACCCCTAATAAGAATGAAGGCTTTTTGCCAGTTATAGCGCCACCTATGGTCCGATCTCCATGAAACTCTGCATGCTTCCTCACCATGTTCTGACACATATTCTCATCAATTTTGGTGGAGTTCTGAGTTTTCATTTGGGATTTATAGGCTTTTTAGTGTATTTTTTCACACCCCTTTTCTAAATGACCCTGTTACAGCCACCCAAATGCAAAAGTTCAACTTTTTTTCGATAATTATTGATCTAGAGAGTCCAGAGAATTGTCCTAGACTGGTTTGGTTCCGATCGGGCAAAAAACCAGGGACTAGTTCGCAAAAGTAGGTTTTGGACAAAATTCGACATAGCAGAAAATGTTCCCTGCTTAAATCAAAATCTGAGATAGCCATTTTGTCCGTCTTGAGCCAAGGATTCCAACGATATAAGACACTTGATCCTGGGACAAACAGTCTAAGAGTTATGAGCAATTTTGAACTTTTGGTTGCTGTAGCGCCACCTATGGGCCATTCGGGGTCATACTCTGATAGGTTGTCCCCAAACTGAGGCCTACCATCTGGCCAGGTTTCATGTCTCTAGGCCTTACGGTTTGGCCTGCACGATGCGTTTTACGAAACCTTACAATTACAATAGGGTTTCAGCATTTCATGCTTGAACCCCTAATAAGAATGAAGGCTTTTTGCCAGTTATAGCGCCACCTATGGTCCGATCTCCATGAAACTCTGCATGCTTCCTCATCATGTTCTGACACATATGCTCATCAATTTTGGTGGAGTTCTGAGATTTCATTTGGGATTTATAGGCTTTTTAGTGTATTTTGCCACACCCCTTTTCTAAATGACCCTGTTACAGCCACCCAAATGCAAAAGTTCAACTTTTTTTCGATAATTATTGATCTAGAGAGTCCAGAGAATTGTCCTAGACTGGTTTGGTTCCGATCGGGCAAAAAACCAGAGACTAGTTTGCAAAAGTAGGTTTTGGACAAAATTCGACATAGCAGAAAATGTTCCCTGCCTAAATCAAAATCGGAGATAGCCATTTTGTCCGCCTTGAGCCAAGGATTCCAACGATATAAGACACTTGATCCTGGGACAAACGGTCTAAGAGTTATGAGCAATTTTGAACTTTTGGTTGCTGTAGCGCCACCTATGGGCCATTCGGGGTCATACTCTGATAGGTTGTCCCCAAACTGAGGCCTACCATCTGGCCAGGTTTCATGTCTCTAGGCCTTACGGTTTGGCCTGCACGATGCGTTTTACGAAACCTTACAATTACAATAGGGTTTCAGCATTTCATGCTTGAACCCCTAAAAATCAGTACAATTACAATAGGGTTTCAGCACTTCGTGCTTGAACCCCTAATAAAGCTGCAAGCAGCATTTAGCGGGGTTCAAGCCTTTAAGGCCTTTAAGCACACAAGCATCAAAATACATTAAGTTTTATTTAGCAAGCATTTAACAACTGCCATCATAGATGAAAAAGTCAATTTACAGCCTATACAGGCAGTTTACCATAGGAAATATATGGTTTTAAAGCGTTTTTACAGTTATAGCACCTTTTGCCTGAGTCTTCTTATAGTCTTGCCTGATCTCCACCACTTTTATTAGTAGTACTCAAAGTGTGCCCATACTGTATATGTGTCAGATTTGTTGTAAATATGTAATTTTAATAAGGAGTTTAGACAATTATATTCAGTGGCGTAACGAACGAGCCAACACCGGGCCCTTAAGTAGGATTATCAAGGCGGGCCCCAGTCCCAATTCAAAACAAATTTCATCACAATCCATCATTGTTCGTTTCAAACATGTGAGAGCATCAAAATGATCCATAGGTGAAATTGATTGGATTTAATTAATTTTTTTGTCAGTTCCTATCATAATTTTAACATTTTGGCGTTATTGTTTAGCTATTTACCTATGTTTTCAAATTTCCTTAGGAGGTCACTCCTGTGAAAAAAACACGGGCTTGAAACTTCTAAGGCTCCTTCAAGGCATTGTGCCAATGACGTATACTGAGTTTTTTGAGATACACCAATGTTCTCATAGACTATCATGGCACCCTGGACAAAGACACTGCATGCCAATTTTCAGTAGACTAACGGTTGGGTGCCCTTATAGCTATTTTCATGATTTTTTTCACTGTTATAGCGCCAACAAGTGGCCAATTGTCACGATTTTTTTCATGTCAACTCAGATTGAGCTTATGAACATGTGTCCCAAGTTTTGCGAAAATATTTATTTCCGTTCACAAGTTATAACCGTTTTATAGTGCCACCAAGTGGCCAATTGTCATGATTTATTTTTACGTGACCTCAAAATGAGCTCATGAACATGTTCCCAAGTTTTGCGAAAATATTTATTTCCGTTCACAAGTTATAACCGTTTTATAGTGCCATCAAGAGGCCAATTGTTGCGATTTTTTTCAAGTGATCTCAGATTGAACTCACGAAGATGTATCCCAAGGTTAGCAAAAAAATCTCTTTCCGTTCACAATTTATAATCATTTTAGTAAAAATGGCCCTGGTGCCATCAAATATTTTGGTTCCCCTTATCGTCCGTTAACTGAAATTTTGAAGTTTTTGGATGATTATTGATTTTTGGACTCCAGAGAATAGTCTTGCAGTGGTTTGATTCCGATCGGGCCAAAAACCTAGGAGAAGTCAGCAAAAATAGGTTTTTCAAAAAACTGATATTTACTCGAAATTGGCGCCTGAAGGGCGAGCAAATCTGAGATAGCCATTTTGTCCGCCTTGGGTCAAGGATTCCAACGATATAAGACACTTGATCCTGGGACAAACAGTCTAAGAATTATGAGCAATTTTTAACTTTTGGTTGCTGTAGCGCCACCTATGGGCCATTCGGGGTCATACTCTGATAGGTTGTCCCCAAACTGAGGCCTACCATCTGGCCAGGTTTCATGTCTCTAGGCCTTACTGTTTGGCCTGCACGATGCGTTTTACGAAACCTTACAATTACAATAGGGTTTCAGCATTTCATGCTTGAACCCCTAATAAGAATGAAGGCTTTTTGCCAGTTATAGCGCCACCTATGGTCCGATCTCCATGAAACTCTGCATGCTTCCTCACCATGTTCTGACACATATGCTCATCAATTTTGGTGGAGTTCTGAGTTTTCATTTGGGATTTATAGGCTTTTTAGTGTATTTTGCCACACCCCTTTTCTAAATGACCCTGTTACAGCCACTCAAATGCAAAAGTTAAACTTGTTTTTGATAATTATTGATCTAGAGAGTCCAGAGAATTGTCCTAGACTGGTTTGGTTCCGATCGGGCAAAGAACCAGGGACTAGTTCACAAAAGTAGGTTTTGGACAAAATTCGACATAGCAGAAAACTTTCCCTGCCTAAATCAAAATCGGAGATAGCCATTTTGTCCGCCTTGAGCCAAGGATTCCAACGATATAAGACACTTGATCCTGGGACAAACAGTCTAAGAGTTATGAGCAATTTTGAACTTTTGGTTGCTGTAGCGCCACCTATGGGCCATTCGGGGTCATACTCTGATAGGTTGTCCCCAAACTGAGGCCTACCATCTGGCCAGGTTTCATGTCTCTAGGCCTTACGGTTTGGCCTGCACAATGCGTTTTACGAAACCTTACAATTACAATAGGGTTTCAGCATTTCATGCTTGAACCCCTAATAAGAATGAAGGCTTTTTGCCAGTTATTGCGCCACCTATGGTCCGATCTCCATGAAACTCTGCATGCTTCCTCACCATGTTCTGACACATATGCTCATCAATTTTGGTGGAGTTCTGAGTTTTCATTTTGGATTTATAGGCTTTTTAGTGTATTTTTTCACAACCCTTTTCTAAATGACCCTGTTACAGCCACCCAAATGCAAAAGTTCAACTTTTTTTTGATAATTATTGATCTAGAGAGTCCAGAGAATTGTCCTAGAATGGTTTGGTTCCGATCGGGCAAAAAACCAGGGACTAGTTCGCAAAAGTAGGTTTTGGACAAAATTCAACATAGCAGAAAACTTTCCCTGCCTAAATCAAAATCGGAGATAGCCATTTTGTCTGCCTTGAGCCAACGATTCCAACGATATAAGACACTTGATCCTGGGACAAACAGTCTAAGAGTTATGAGCAATTTTTAACTTTTGGTTGCTGTAGCGCCACCTATGGGCCATTCGGGGTCATACTCTGATAGGTTGTCCCCAAACTGAGGCCTACCATCTGGCCAGGTTTCATGTCTCTAGGCCTTACGGTTTGGCCTGCACGATGCGTTTTACGAAACCTTACAATTACAATAGGGTTTCAGCATTTCATGCTTGAACCCCTAATAAGAATGAAGGCTTTTTGCCAGTTATAGCGCCACCTATGGTCCGATCTCCATGAAACTCTGCATGCTTCCTCATCATGTTCTGACACATATGCTCATCAATTTTGGTGGAGTTCTGAGATTTCATTTGGGATTTATAGGCTTTTTAGTGTATTTTGCCACACCCCTTTTCTAAATGACCCTGTTACAGCCACCCAAATGCAAAAGTTCAACTTTTTTTCGATAATTATTGATCTAGAGAGTCCAGAGAATTGTCCTAGACTGGTTTGGTTCCGATCGGGCAAAAAACCAGAGACTAGTTTGCAAAAGTAGGTTTTGGACAAAATTCGACATAGCAGAAAATGTTCCCTGCCTAAATCAAAATCGGAGATAGCCATTTTGTCCGCCTTGAGCCAAGGATTCCAACGATATAAGACACTTGATCCTGGGACAAACGGTCTAAGAGTTATGAGCAATTTTGAACTTTTGGTTGCTGTAGCGCCACCTATGGGCCATTCGGGGTCATACTCTGATAGGTTGTCCCCAAACTGAGGCCTACCATCTGGCCAGGTTTCATGTCTCTAGGCCTTACGGTTTGGCCTGCACGATGCGTTTTACGAAACCTTACAATTACAATAGGGTTTCAGCATTTCATGCTTGAACCCCTAAAAATCAGTACAATTACAATAGGGTTTCAGCACTTCGTGCTTGAACCCCTAATAAAGCTGCAAGCAGCATTTAGCGGGGTTCAAGCCTTTAAGGCCTTTAAGCACACAAGCATCAAAATACATTAAGTTTTATTTAGCAAGCATTTAACAACTGCCATCATAGATGAAAAAGTCAATTTACAGCCTATACAGGCAGTTTACCATAGGAAATATATGGTTTTAAAGCGTTTTTACAGTTATAGCACCTTTTGCCTGAGTCTTCTTATAGTCTTGCCTGATCTCCACCACTTTTATTAGTAGTACTCAAAGTGTGCCCATACTGTATATATGTGTCAGATTTGTTGTAAATATGTAATTTTAATAAGGAGTTTAGACAATTATATTCAGTGGCGTAACGAACGAGCCAACACCGGGCCCTTAAGTAGGATTATCAAGGCGGGCCCCAGTCCCAATTCAAAACAAATTTCATCACAATCCATCATTGTTCGTTTCAAACATGTGAGAGCATCAAAATGATCCATAGGTGAAATTGATTGGATTTAATTAATTTTTTTGTCAGTTCCTATCATAATTTTAACATTTTGGCGTTATTGTTTAGCTATTTACCTATGTTTTCAAATTTCCTTAGGAGGTCACTCCTGTGAAAAAAACACGGGCTTGAAACTTCTAAGGCTCCTTCAAGGCATTGTGCCAATGACGTATACTGAGTTTTTTGAGATACACCAATGTTCTCATAGACTATCATGGCACCCTGGACAAAGACACTGCATGCCAATTTTCAGTAGACTAACGGTTGGGTGCCCTTATAGCTATTTTCATGATTTTTTTCACTGTTATAGCGCCAACAAGTGGCCAATTGTCACAATTTTTTTCATGTCAACTCAGATTGAGCTTATGAACATGTGTCCCAAGTTTTGCGAAAATATTTATTTCCGTTCACAAGTTATAACCGTTTTATAGTGCCACCAAGTGGCCAATTGTCATGATTTATTTTTACGTGACCTCAAAATGAGCTCATGAACATGTTCCCAAGTTTTGCGAAAATATTTATTTCCGTTCACAAGTTATAACCGTTTTATAGTGCCATCAAGAGGCCAATTGTTGCGATTTTTTTCAAGTGATCTCAGATTGAACTCACGAAGATGTATCCCAAGGTTAGCAAAAAAATCTCTTTCCGTTCACAATTTATAATCATTTTAGTAAAAATGGCCCTGGTGCCATCAAATATTTTGGTTCCCCTTATCGTCCGTTAACTGAAATTTTGAAGTTTTTGGATGATTATTGATTTTTGGACTCCAGAGAATAGTCTTGCAGTGGTTTGATTCCGATCGGGCCAAAAACCTAGGAGAAGTCAGCAAAAATAGGTTTTTCAAAAAACTGATATTTACTCGAAATTGGCGCCTGAAGGGCGAGCAAATCTGAGATAGCCATTTTGTCCGCCTTGGGTCAAGGATTCCAACGATATAAGACACTTGATCCTGGGACAAACAGTCTAAGAATTATGAGCAATTTTTAACTTTTGGTTGCTGTAGCGCCACCTATGGGCCATTCGGGGTCATACTCTGATAGGTTGTCCCCAAACTGAGGCCTACCATCTGGCCAGGTTTCATGTCTCTAGGCCTTACTGTTTGGCCTGCACGATGCGTTTTACGAAACCTTACAATTACAATAGGGTTTCAGCATTTCATGCTTGAACCCCTAATAAGAATGAAGGCTTTTTGCCAGTTATAGCGCCACCTATGGTCCGATCTCCATGAAACTCTGCATGCTTCCTCACCATGTTCTGACACATATGCTCATCAATTTTGGTGGAGTTCTGAGTTTTCATTTGGGATTTATAGGCTTTTTAGTGTATTTTGCCACACCCCTTTTCTAAATGACCCTGTTACAGCCACTCAAATGCAAAAGTTAAACTTGTTTTTGATAATTATTGATCTAGAGAGTCCAGAGAATTGTCCTAGACTGGTTTGGTTCCGATCGGGCAAAGAACCAGGGACTAGTTCACAAAAGTAGGTTTTGGACAAAATTCGACATAGCAGAAAACTTTCCCTGCCTAAATCAAAATCGGAGATAGCCATTTTGTCCGCCTTGAGCCAAGGATTCCAACGATATAAGACACTTGATCCTGGGACAAACAGTCTAAGAGTTATGAGCAATTTTGAACTTTTGGTTGCTGTAGCGCCACCTATGGGCCATTCGGGGTCATACTCTGATAGGTTGTCCCCAAACTGAGGCCTACCATCTGGCCAGGTTTCATGTCTCTAGGCCTTACGGTTTGGCCTGCACAATGCGTTTTACGAAACCTTACAATTACAATAGGGTTTCAGCATTTCATGCTTGAACCCCTAATAAGAATGAAGGCTTTTTGCCAGTTATTGCGCCACCTATGGTCCGATCTCCATGAAACTCTGCATGCTTCCTCACCATGTTCTGACACATATGCTCATCAATTTTGGTGGAGTTCTGAGTTTTCATTTTGGATTTATAGGCTTTTTAGTGTATTTTTTCACAACCCTTTTCTAAATGACCCTGTTACAGCCACCCAAATGCAAAAGTTCAACTTTTTTTTGATAATTATTGATCTAGAGAGTCCAGAGAATTGTCCTAGACTGGTTTGGTTCCGATCGGGCAAAAAACCAGGGACTAGTTCGCAAAAGTAGGTTTTGGACAAAATTCAACATAGCAGAAAACTTTCCCTGCCTAAATCAAAATCGGAGATAGCCATTTTGTCCGCCTTGAGCCAAGGATTCCAACGATATAAGACACTTGATCCTGGGACAAACAGTCTAAGAGTTATGAGCAATTTTGAACTTTTGGTTGCTGTAGCGCCACCTATGGGCCATTCGGGGTCATACTCTGATAGGTTGTCCCCAAACTGAGGCCTACCATCTGGCCAGGTTTCATGTCTCTAGGCCTTACGGTTTGGCCTGCACGATGCGTTTTACGAAACCTTACAATTACAATAGGGTTTCAGCATTTCATGCTTGAACCCCTAATAAGAATGAAGGCTTTTTGCCAGTTATTGCGCCACCTATGGTCCGATCTCCATGAAACTCTGCATGCTTCCTCACCATGTTCTGACACATATGCTCATCAATTTTGGTGGAGTTCTGAGTTTTCATTTGGGATTTATAGGCTTTTTAGTGTATTTTTTCACAACCCTTTTCTAAATGACCCTGTTACAGCCACCCAAATGCAAAAGTTCAACTTTTTTTCAATAATTATTGATCTAGAGAGTCCAGAGAATTGTCCTAGACTGGTTTGGTTCCGATCGGGCAAAAAACCAGAGACTAGTTTGCAAAAGTAGGTTTTGGACAAAATTCGACATAGCAGAAAATGTTCCCTGCCTAAATCAAAATCGGAGATAGCCATTTTGTCCGCCTTGAGCCAAGGATTCCAACGATATAAGACACTTGATCCTGGGACAAACAGTCTAAGAGTTATGAGCAATTTTGAACTTTTGGTTGCTGTAGCGCCACCTATGGGCCATTCGGGGTCATACTCTGATAGGTTGTCCCCAAACTGAGGCCTACCATCTGGCCAGGTTTCATGTCTCTAGGCCTTACGGTTTGGCCTGCACAATGCGTTTTACGAAACCTTACAATTACAATAGGGTTTCAGCATTTCATGCTTGAACCCCTAATAAGAATGAAGGCTTTTTGCCAGTTATAGCGCCACCTATGGTCCGATCTCCATGAAACTCTGCATGCTTCCTCACCATGTTCTGACACATATGCTCATCAATTTTGGTGGAGTTCTGAGTTTTCATTTGGGATTTATAGGCTTTTTAGTGTATTTTTTCACAACCCTTTTCTAAATGACCCTGTTACAGCCACCCAAATGCAAAAGTTCAACTTTTTTTCAATAATTATTGATCTAGAGAGTCCAGAGAATTGTCCTAGACTGGTTTGGTTCCGATCGGGCAAAAAACCAGAGACTAGTTTGCAAAAGTAGGTTTTGGACAAAATTCGACATAGCAGAAAATGTTCCCTGCCTAAATCAGAATCGGAGATAGCCATTTTGTCCGCCTTGAGCCAATGATTCCAACGATATAAGACACTTGATCCTGGGACAAACAGTCTAAGAGTTATGAGCAATTTTGAACTTTTGGTTGCTGTAGCGCCACCTATGGGCCATTCGGGGTCATACTCTGATAGGTTGTCCCCAAACTGAGGCCTACCATCTGGCCAGGTTTCATGTCTCTAGGCCTTACGGTTTGGCCTGCACGATGCGTTTTACGAAACCTTACAATTACAATAGGGTTTCAGCATTTCATGCTTGAACCCCTAATAAGAATGAAGGCTTTTTGCCAGTTATAGCGCCACCTATGGTCCGATCTCCATGAAACTCTGCATGCTTCCTCATCATGTTCTGACACATATGCTCATCAATTTTGGTGGAGTTCTGAGATTTCATTTGGGATTTATAGGCTTTTTAGTGTATTTTGCCACACCCCTTTTCTAAATGACCCTGTTACAGCCACCCAAATGCAAAAGTTCAACTTTTTTTCGATAATTATTGATCTAGAGAGTCCAGAGAATTGTCCTAGACTGGTTTGGTTCCGATCGGGCAAAAAACCAGAGACTAGTTTGCAAAAGTAGGTTTTGGACAAAATTCGACATAGCAGAAAATGTTCCCTGCCTAAATCAAAATCGGAGATAGCCATTTTGTCCGCCTTGAGCCAAGGATTCCAACGATATAAGACACTTGATCCTGGGACAAACGGTCTAAGAGTTATGAGCAATTTTGAACTTTTGGTTGCTGTAGCGCCACCTATGGGCCATTCGGGGTCATACTCTGATAGGTTGTCCCCAAACTGAGGCCTACCATCTGGCCAGGTTTCATGTCTCTAGGCCTTACGGTTTGGCCTGCACGATGCGTTTTACGAAACCTTACAATTACAATAGGGTTTCAGCATTTCATGCTTGAACCCCTAAAAATCAGTACAATTACAATAGGGTTTCAGCACTTCGTGCTTGAACCCCTAATAAAGCTGCAAGCAGCATTTAGCGGGGTTCAAGCCTTTAAGGCCTTTAAGCACACAAGCATCAAAATACATTAAGTTTTATTTAGCAAGCATTTAACAACTGCCATCATAGATGAAAAAGTCAATTTACAGCCTATACAGGCAGTTTACCATAGGAAATATATGGTTTTAAAGCGTTTTTACAGTTATAGCACCTTTTGCCTGAGTCTTCTTATAGTCTTGCCTGATCTCCACCACTTTTATTAGTAGTACTCAAAGTGTGCCCATACTGTATATATGTGTCAGATTTGTTGTAAATATGTAATTTTAATAAGGAGTTTAGACAATTATATTCAGTGGCGTAACGAACGAGCCAACACCGGGCCCTTAAGTAGGATTATCAAGGCGGGCCCCAGTCCCAATTCAAAACAAATTTCATCACAATCCATCATTGTTCGTTTCAAACATGTGAGAGCATCAAAATGATCCATAGGTGAAATTGATTGGATTTAATTAATTTTTTTGTCAGTTCCTATCATAATTTTAACATTTTGGCGTTATTGTTTAGCTATTTACCTATGTTTTCAAATTTCCTTAGGAGGTCACTCCTGTGAAAAAAACACGGGCTTGAAACTTCTAAGGCTCCTTCAAGGCATTGTGCCAATGACGTATACTGAGTTTTTTGAGATACACCAATGTTCTCATAGACTATCATGGCACCCTGGACAAAGACACTGCATGCCAATTTTCAGTAGACTAACGGTTGGGTGCCCTTATAGCTATTTTCATGATTTTTTTCACTGTTATAGCGCCAACAAGTGGCCAATTGTCACGATTTTTTTCATGTCAACTCAGATTGAGCTTATGAACATGTGTCCCAAGTTTTGCGAAAATATTTATTTCCGTTCACAAGTTATAACCGTTTTATAGTGCCACCAAGTGGCCAATTGTCATGATTTATTTTTACGTGACCTCAAAATGAGCTCATGAACATGTTCCCAAGTTTTGCGAAAATATTTATTTCCGTTCACAAGTTATAACCGTTTTATAGTGCCATCAAGAGGCCAATTGTTGCGATTTTTTTCAAGTGATCTCAGATTGAACTCACGAAGATGTATCCCAAGGTTAGCAAAAAAATCTCTTTCCGTTCACAATTTATAATCATTTTAGTAAAAATGGCCCTGGTGCCATCAAATATTTTGGTTCCCCTTATCGTCCGTTAACTGAAATTTTGAAGTTTTTGGATGATTATTGATTTTTGGACTCCAGAGAATAGTCTTGCAGTGGTTTGATTCCGATCGGGCCAAAAACCTAGGAGAAGTCAGCAAAAATAGGTTTTTCAAAAAACTGATATTTACTCGAAATTGGCGCCTGAAGGGCGAGCAAATCTGAGATAGCCATTTTGTCCGCCTTGGGTCAAGGATTCCAACGATATAAGACACTTGATCCTGGGACAAACAGTCTAAGAATTATGAGCAATTTTTAACTTTTGGTTGCTGTAGCGCCACCTATGGGCCATTCGGGGTCATACTCTGATAGGTTGTCCCCAAACTGAGGCCTACCATCTGGCCAGGTTTCATGTCTCTAGGCCTTACTGTTTGGCCTGCACGATGCGTTTTACGAAACCTTACAATTACAATAGGGTTTCAGCATTTCATGCTTGAACCCCTAATAAGAATGAAGGCTTTTTGCCAGTTATAGCGCCACCTATGGTCCGATCTCCATGAAACTCTGCATGCTTCCTCACCATGTTCTGACACATATGCTCATCAATTTTGGTGGAGTTCTGAGTTTTCATTTGGGATTTATAGGCTTTTTAGTGTATTTTGCCACACCCCTTTTCTAAATGACCCTGTTACAGCCACTCAAATGCAAAAGTTAAACTTGTTTTTGATAATTATTGATCTAGAGAGTCCAGAGAATTGTCCTAGACTGGTTTGGTTCCGATCGGGCAAAGAACCAGGGACTAGTTCACAAAAGTAGGTTTTGGACAAAATTCGACATAGCAGAAAACTTTCCCTGCCTAAATCAAAATCGGAGATAGCCATTTTGTCCGCCTTGAGCCAAGGATTCCAACGATATAAGACACTTGATCCTGGGACAAACAGTCTAAGAGTTATGAGCAATTTTGAACTTTTGGTTGCTGTAGCGCCACCTATGGGCCATTCGGGGTCATACTCTGATAGGTTGTCCCCAAACTGAGGCCTACCATCTGGCCAGGTTTCATGTCTCTAGGCCTTACGGTTTGGCCTGCACAATGCGTTTTACGAAACCTTACAATTACAATAGGGTTTCAGCATTTCATGCTTGAACCCCTAATAAGAATGAAGGCTTTTTGCCAGTTATTGCGCCACCTATGGTCCGATCTCCATGAAACTCTGCATGCTTCCTCACCATGTTCTGACACATATGCTCATCAATTTTGGTGGAGTTCTGAGTTTTCATTTTGGATTTATAGGCTTTTTAGTGTATTTTTTCACAACCCTTTTCTAAATGACCCTGTTACAGCCACCCAAATGCAAAAGTTCAACTTTTTTTTGATAATTATTGATCTAGAGAGTCCAGAGAATTGTCCTAGACTGGTTTGGTTCCGATCGGGCAAAAAACCAGGGACTAGTTCGCAAAAGTAGGTTTTGGACAAAATTCAACATAGCAGAAAACTTTCCCTGCCTAAATCAAAATCGGAGATAGCCATTTTGTCTGCCTTGAGCCAACGATTCCAACGATATAAGACACTTGATCCTGGGACAAACAGTCTAAGAGTTATGAGCAATTTTTAACTTTTGGTTGCTGTAGCGCCACCTATGGGCCATTCGGGGTCATACTCTGATAGGTTGTCCCCAAACTGAGGCCTACCATCTGGCCAGGTTTCATGTCTCTAGGCCTTACGGTTTGGCCTGCACGATGCGTTTTACGAAACCTTACAATTACAATAGGGTTTCAGCATTTCATGCTTGAACCCCTAATAAGAATGAAGGCTTTTTGCCAGTTATTGCGCCACCTATGGTCCGATCTCCATGAAACTCTGCATGCTTCCTCACCATGTTCTGACACATATGCTCATCAATTTTGGTGGAGTTCTGAGTTTTCATTTGGGATTTATAGGCTTTTTAGTGTATTTTTTCACAACCCTTTTCTAAATGACCCTGTTACAGCCACCCAAATGCAAAAGTTCAACTTTTTTTCAATAATTATTGATCTAGAGAGTCCAGAGAATTGTCCTAGACTGGTTTGGTTCCGATCGGGCAAAAAACCAGAGACTAGTTTGCAAAAGTAGGTTTTGGACAAAATTCGACATAGCAGAAAATGTTCCCTGCCTAAATCAAAATCGGAGATAGCCATTTTGTCCGCCTTGAGCCAAGGATTCCAACGATATAAGACACTTGATCCTGGGACAAACAGTCTAAGAGTTATGAGCAATTTTGAACTTTTGGTTGCTGTAGCGCCACCTATGGGCCATTCGGGGTCATACTCTGATAGGTTGTCCCCAAACTGAGGCCTACCATCTGGCCAGGTTTCATGTCTCTAGGCCTTACGGTTTGGCCTGCACGATGCGTTTTACGAAACCTTACAATTACAATAGGGTTTCAGCATTTCATGCTTGAACCCCTAATAAGAATGAAGGCTTTTTGCCAGTTATTGCGCCACCTATGGTCCGATCTCCATGAAACTCTGCATGCTTCCTCACCATGTTCTGACACATATGCTCATCAATTTTGGTGGAGTTCTGAGTTTTCATTTGGGATTTATAGGCTTTTTAGTGTATTTTTTCACAACCCTTTTCTAAATGACCCTGTTACAGCCACCCAAATGCAAAAGTTCAACTTTTTTTCAATAATTATTGATCTAGAGAGTCCAGAGAATTGTCCTAGACTGGTTTGGTTCCGATCGGGCAAAAAACCAGAGACTAGTTTGCAAAAGTAGGTTTTGGACAAAATTCGACATAGCAGAAAATGTTCCCTGCCTAAATCAAAATCGGAGATAGCCATTTTGTCCGCCTTGAGCCAAGGATTCCAACGATATAAGACACTTGATCCTGGGACAAACAGTCTAAGAGTTATGAGCAATTTTGAACTTTTGGTTGCTGTAGCGCCACCTATGGGCCATTCGGGGTCATACTCTGATAGGTTGTCCCCAAACTGAGGCCTACCATCTGGCCAGGTTTCATGTCTCTAGGCCTTACGGTTTGGCCTGCACAATGCGTTTTACGAAACCTTACAATTACAATAGGGTTTCAGCATTTCATGCTTGAACCCCTAATAAGAATGAAGGCTTTTTGCCAGTTATAGCGCCACCTATGGTCCGATCTCCATGAAACTCTGCATGCTTCCTCACCATGTTCTGACACATATGCTCATCAATTTTGGTGGAGTTCTGAGTTTTCATTTGGGATTTATAGGCTTTTTAGTGTATTTTTTCACAACCCTTTTCTAAATGACCCTGTTACAGCCACCCAAATGCAAAAGTTCAACTTTTTTTCAATAATTATTGATCTAGAGAGTCCAGAGAATTGTCCTAGACTGGTTTGGTTCCGATCGGGCAAAAAACCAGAGACTAGTTTGCAAAAGTAGGTTTTGGACAAAATTCGACATAGCAGAAAATGTTCCCTGCCTAAATCAGAATCGGAGATAGCCATTTTGTCCGCCTTGAGCCAATGATTCCAACGATATAAGACACTTGATCCTGGGACAAACAGTCTAAGAGTTATGAGCAATTTTGAACTTTTGGTTGCTGTAGCGCCACCTATGGGCCATTCGGGGTCATACTCTGATAGGTTGTCCCCAAACTGAGGCCTACCATCTGGCCAGGTTTCATGTCTCTAGGCCTTACGGTTTGGCCTGCACGATGCGTTTTACGAAACCTTACAATTACAATAGGGTTTCAGCATTTCATGCTTGAACCCCTAATAAGAATGAAGGCTTTTTGCCAGTTATAGCGCCACCTATGGTCCGATCTCCATGAAACTCTGCATGCTTCCTCACCATGTTCTGACACATATTCTCATCAATTTTGGTGGAGTTCTGAGTTTTCATTTGGGATTTATAGGCTTTTTAGTGTATTTTTTCACACCCCTTTTCTAAATGACCCTGTTACAGCCACCCAAATGCAAAAGTTCAACTTTTTTTCGATAATTATTGATCTAGAGAGTCCAGAGAATTGTCCTAGACTGGTTTGGTTCCGATCGGGCAAAAAACCAGGGACTAGTTCGCAAAAGTAGGTTTTGGACAAAATTCGACATAGCAGAAAATGTTCCCTGCTTAAATCAAAATCTGAGATAGCCATTTTGTCCGTCTTGAGCCAAGGATTCCAACGATATAAGACACTTGATCCTGGGACAAACAGTCTAAGAGTTATGAGCAATTTTGAACTTTTGGTTGCTGTAGCGCCACCTATGGGCCATTCGGGGTCATACTCTGATAGGTTGTCCCCAAACTGAGGCCTACCATCTGGCCAGGTTTCATGTCTCTAGGCCTTACGGTTTGGCCTGCACGATGCGTTTTACGAAACCTTACAATTACAATAGGGTTTCAGCATTTCATGCTTGAACCCCTAAAAATCAGTACAATTACAATAGGGTTTCAGCACTTCGTGCTTGAACCCCTAATAAAGCTGCAAGCAGCATTTAGCGGGGTTCAAGCCTTTAAGGCCTTTAAGCACACAAGCATCAAAATACATTAAGTTTTATTTAGCAAGCATTTAACAACTGCCATCATAGATGAAAAAGTCAATTTACAGCCTATACAGGCAGTTTACCATAGGAAATATATGGTTTTAAAGCGTTTTTACAGTTATAGCACCTTTTGCCTGAGTCTTCTTATAGTCTTGCCTGATCTCCACCACTTTTATTAGTAGTACTCAAAGTGTGCCCATACTGTATATATGTGTCAGATTTGTTGTAAATATGTAATTTTAATAAGGAGTTTAGACAATTATATTCAGTGGCGTAACGAACGAGCCAACACCGGGCCCTTAAGTAGGATTATCAAGGCGGGCCCCAGTCCCAATTCAAAACAAATTTCATCACAATCCATCATTGTTCGTTTCAAACATGTGAGAGCATCAAAATGATCCATAGGTGAAATTGATTGGATTTAATTAATTTTTTTGTCAGTTCCTATCATAATTTTAACATTTTGGCGTTATTGTTTAGCTATTTACCTATGTTTTCAAATTTCCTTAGGAGGTCACTCCTGTGAAAAAAACACGGGCTTGAAACTTCTAAGGCTCCTTCAAGGCATTGTGCCAATGACGTATACTGAGTTTTTTGAGATACACCAATGTTCTCATAGACTATCATGGCACCCTGGACAAAGACACTGCATGCCAATTTTCAGTAGACTAACGGTTGGGTGCCCTTATAGCTATTTTCATGATTTTTTTCACTGTTATAGCGCCAACAAGTGGCCAATTGTCACGATTTTTTTCATGTCAACTCAGATTGAGCTTATGAACATGTGTCCCAAGTTTTGCGAAAATATTTATTTCCGTTCACAAGTTATAACCGTTTTATAGTGCCACCAAGTGGCCAATTGTCATGATTTATTTTTACGTGACCTCAAAATGAGCTCATGAACATGTTCCCAAGTTTTGCGAAAATATTTATTTCCGTTCACAAGTTATAACCGTTTTATAGTGCCATCAAGAGGCCAATTGTTGCGATTTTTTTCAAGTGATCTCAGATTGAACTCACGAAGATGTATCCCAAGGTTAGCAAAAAAATCTCTTTCCGTTCACAATTTATAATCATTTTAGTAAAAATGGCCCTGGTGCCATCAAATATTTTGGTTCCCCTTATCGTCCGTTAACTGAAATTTTGAAGTTTTTGGATGATTATTGATTTTTGGACTCCAGAGAATAGTCTTGCAGTGGTTTGATTCCGATCGGGCCAAAAACCTAGGAGAAGTCAGCAAAAATAGGTTTTTCAAAAAACTGATATTTACTCGAAATTGGCGCCTGAAGGGCGAGCAAATCTGAGATAGCCATTTTGTCCGCCTTGGGTCAAGGATTCCAACGATATAAGACACTTGATCCTGGGACAAACAGTCTAAGAATTATGAGCAATTTTTAACTTTTGGTTGCTGTAGCGCCACCTATGGGCCATTCGGGGTCATACTCTGATAGGTTGTCCCCAAACTGAGGCCTACCATCTGGCCAGGTTTCATGTCTCTAGGCCTTACTGTTTGGCCTGCACGATGCGTTTTACGAAACCTTACAATTACAATAGGGTTTCAGCATTTCATGCTTGAACCCCTAATAAGAATGAAGGCTTTTTGCCAGTTATAGCGCCACCTATGGTCCGATCTCCATGAAACTCTGCATGCTTCCTCACCATGTTCTGACACATATGCTCATCAATTTTGGTGGAGTTCTGAGTTTTCATTTGGGATTTATAGGCTTTTTAGTGTATTTTGCCACACCCCTTTTCTAAATGACCCTGTTACAGCCACTCAAATGCAAAAGTTAAACTTGTTTTTGATAATTATTGATCTAGAGAGTCCAGAGAATTGTCCTAGACTGGTTTGGTTCCGATCGGGCAAAGAACCAGGGACTAGTTCACAAAAGTAGGTTTTGGACAAAATTCGACATAGCAGAAAACTTTCCCTGCCTAAATCAAAATCGGAGATAGCCATTTTGTCCGCCTTGAGCCAAGGATTCCAACGATATAAGACACTTGATCCTGGGACAAACAGTCTAAGAGTTATGAGCAATTTTGAACTTTTGGTTGCTGTAGCGCCACCTATGGGCCATTCGGGGTCATACTCTGATAGGTTGTCCCCAAACTGAGGCCTACCATCTGGCCAGGTTTCATGTCTCTAGGCCTTACGGTTTGGCCTGCACAATGCGTTTTACGAAACCTTACAATTACAATAGGGTTTCAGCATTTCATGCTTGAACCCCTAATAAGAATGAAGGCTTTTTGCCAGTTATTGCGCCACCTATGGTCCGATCTCCATGAAACTCTGCATGCTTCCTCACCATGTTCTGACACATATGCTCATCAATTTTGGTGGAGTTCTGAGTTTTCATTTTGGATTTATAGGCTTTTTAGTGTATTTTTTCACAACCCTTTTCTAAATGACCCTGTTACAGCCACCCAAATGCAAAAGTTCAACTTTTTTTTGATAATTATTGATCTAGAGAGTCCAGAGAATTGTCCTAGACTGGTTTGGTTCCGATCGGGCAAAAAACCAGGGACTAGTTCGCAAAAGTAGGTTTTGGACAAAATTCAACATAGCAGAAAACTTTCCCTGCCTAAATCAAAATCGGAGATAGCCATTTTGTCTGCCTTGAGCCAACGATTCCAACGATATAAGACACTTGATCCTGGGACAAACAGTCTAAGAGTTATGAGCAATTTTTAACTTTTGGTTGCTGTAGCGCCACCTATGGGCCATTCGGGGTCATACTCTGATAGGTTGTCCCCAAACTGAGGCCTACCATCTGGCCAGGTTTCATGTCTCTAGGCCTTACGGTTTGGCCTGCACGATGCGTTTTACGAAACCTTACAATTACAATAGGGTTTCAGCATTTCATGCTTGAACCCCTAATAAGAATGAAGGCTTTTTGCCAGTTATAGCGCCACCTATGGTCCGATCTCCATGAAACTCTGCATGCTTCCTCATCATGTTCTGACACATATGCTCATCAATTTTGGTGGAGTTCTGAGATTTCATTTGGGATTTATAGGCTTTTTAGTGTATTTTGCCACACCCCTTTTCTAAATGACCCTGTTACAGCCACCCAAATGCAAAAGTTCAACTTTTTTTCGATAATTATTGATCTAGAGAGTCCAGAGAATTGTCCTAGACTGGTTTGGTTCCGATCGGGCAAAAAACCAGAGACTAGTTTGCAAAAGTAGGTTTTGGACAAAATTCGACATAGCAGAAAATGTTCCCTGCCTAAATCAAAATCGGAGATAGCCATTTTGTCCGCCTTGAGCCAAGGATTCCAACGATATAAGACACTTGATCCTGGGACAAACGGTCTAAGAGTTATGAGCAATTTTGAACTTTTGGTTGCTGTAGCGCCACCTATGGGCCATTCGGGGTCATACTCTGATAGGTTGTCCCCAAACTGAGGCCTACCATCTGGCCAGGTTTCATGTCTCTAGGCCTTACGGTTTGGCCTGCACGATGCGTTTTACGAAACCTTACAATTACAATAGGGTTTCAGCATTTCATGCTTGAACCCCTAAAAATCAGTACAATTACAATAGGGTTTCAGCACTTCGTGCTTGAACCCCTAATAAAGCTGCAAGCAGCATTTAGCGGGGTTCAAGCCTTTAAGGCCTTTAAGCACACAAGCATCAAAATACATTAAGTTTTATTTAGCAAGCATTTAACAACTGCCATCATAGATGAAAAAGTCAATTTACAGCCTATACAGGCAGTTTACCATAGGAAATATATGGTTTTAAAGCGTTTTTACAGTTATAGCACCTTTTGCCTGAGTCTTCTTATAGTCTTGCCTGATCTCCACCACTTTTATTAGTAGTACTCAAAGTGTGCCCATACTGTATATATGTGTCAGATTTGTTGTAAATATGTAATTTTAATAAGGAGTTTAGACAATTATATTCAGTGGCGTAACGAACGAGCCAACACCGGGCCCTTAAGTAGGATTATCAAGGCGGGCCCCAGTCCCAATTCAAAACAAATTTCATCACAATCCATCATTGTTCGTTTCAAACATGTGAGAGCATCAAAATGATCCATAGGTGAAATTGATTGGATTTAATTAATTTTTTTGTCAGTTCCTATCATAATTTTAACATTTTGGCGTTATTGTTTAGCTATTTACCTATGTTTTCAAATTTCCTTAGGAGGTCACTCCTGTGAAAAAAACACGGGCTTGAAACTTCTAAGGCTCCTTCAAGGCATTGTGCCAATGACGTATACTGAGTTTTTTGAGATACACCAATGTTCTCATAGACTATCATGGCACCCTGGACAAAGACACTGCATGCCAATTTTCAGTAGACTAACGGTTGGGTGCCCTTATAGCTATTTTCATGATTTTTTTCACTGTTATAGCGCCAACAAGTGGCCAATTGTCACAATTTTTTTCATGTCAACTCAGATTGAGCTTATGAACATGTGTCCCAAGTTTTGCGAAAATATTTATTTCCGTTCACAAGTTATAACCGTTTTATAGTGCCACCAAGTGGCCAATTGTCATGATTTATTTTTACGTGACCTCAAAATGAGCTCATGAACATGTTCCCAAGTTTTGCGAAAATATTTATTTCCGTTCACAAGTTATAACCGTTTTATAGTGCCATCAAGAGGCCAATTGTTGCGATTTTTTTCAAGTGATCTCAGATTGAACTCACGAAGATGTATCCCAAGGTTAGCAAAAAAATCTCTTTCCGTTCACAATTTATAATCATTTTAGTAAAAATGGCCCTGGTGCCATCAAATATTTTGGTTCCCCTTATCGTCCGTTAACTGAAATTTTGAAGTTTTTGGATGATTATTGATTTTTGGACTCCAGAGAATAGTCTTGCAGTGGTTTGATTCCGATCGGGCCAAAAACCTAGGAGAAGTCAGCAAAAATAGGTTTTTCAAAAAACTGATATTTACTCGAAATTGGCGCCTGAAGGGCGAGCAAATCTGAGATAGCCATTTTGTCCGCCTTGGGTCAAGGATTCCAACGATATAAGACACTTGATCCTGGGACAAACAGTCTAAGAATTATGAGCAATTTTTAACTTTTGGTTGCTGTAGCGCCACCTATGGGCCATTCGGGGTCATACTCTGATAGGTTGTCCCCAAACTGAGGCCTACCATCTGGCCAGGTTTCATGTCTCTAGGCCTTACTGTTTGGCCTGCACGATGCGTTTTACGAAACCTTACAATTACAATAGGGTTTCAGCATTTCATGCTTGAACCCCTAATAAGAATGAAGGCTTTTTGCCAGTTATAGCGCCACCTATGGTCCGATCTCCATGAAACTCTGCATGCTTCCTCACCATGTTCTGACACATATGCTCATCAATTTTGGTGGAGTTCTGAGTTTTCATTTGGGATTTATAGGCTTTTTAGTGTATTTTGCCACACCCCTTTTCTAAATGACCCTGTTACAGCCACTCAAATGCAAAAGTTAAACTTGTTTTTGATAATTATTGATCTAGAGAGTCCAGAGAATTGTCCTAGACTGGTTTGGTTCCGATCGGGCAAAGAACCAGGGACTAGTTCACAAAAGTAGGTTTTGGACAAAATTCGACATAGCAGAAAACTTTCCCTGCCTAAATCAAAATCGGAGATAGCCATTTTGTCCGCCTTGAGCCAAGGATTCCAACGATATAAGACACTTGATCCTGGGACAAACAGTCTAAGAGTTATGAGCAATTTTGAACTTTTGGTTGCTGTAGCGCCACCTATGGGCCATTCGGGGTCATACTCTGATAGGTTGTCCCCAAACTGAGGCCTACCATCTGGCCAGGTTTCATGTCTCTAGGCCTTACGGTTTGGCCTGCACAATGCGTTTTACGAAACCTTACAATTACAATAGGGTTTCAGCATTTCATGCTTGAACCCCTAATAAGAATGAAGGCTTTTTGCCAGTTATTGCGCCACCTATGGTCCGATCTCCATGAAACTCTGCATGCTTCCTCACCATGTTCTGACACATATGCTCATCAATTTTGGTGGAGTTCTGAGTTTTCATTTTGGATTTATAGGCTTTTTAGTGTATTTTTTCACAACCCTTTTCTAAATGACCCTGTTACAGCCACCCAAATGCAAAAGTTCAACTTTTTTTTGATAATTATTGATCTAGAGAGTCCAGAGAATTGTCCTAGACTGGTTTGGTTCCGATCGGGCAAAAAACCAGGGACTAGTTCGCAAAAGTAGGTTTTGGACAAAATTCAACATAGCAGAAAACTTTCCCTGCCTAAATCAAAATCGGAGATAGCCATTTTGTCCGCCTTGAGCCAAGGATTCCAACGATATAAGACACTTGATCCTGGGACAAACAGTCTAAGAGTTATGAGCAATTTTGAACTTTTGGTTGCTGTAGCGCCACCTATGGGCCATTCGGGGTCATACTCTGATAGGTTGTCCCCAAACTGAGGCCTACCATCTGGCCAGGTTTCATGTCTCTAGGCCTTACGGTTTGGCCTGCACAATGCGTTTTACGAAACCTTACAATTACAATAGGGTTTCAGCATTTCATGCTTGAACCCCTAATAAGAATGAAGGCTTTTTGCCAGTTATAGCGCCACCTATGGTCCGATCTCCATGAAACTCTGCATGCTTCCTCACCATGTTCTGACACATATGCTCATCAATTTTGGTGGAGTTCTGAGTTTTCATTTGGGATTTATAGGCTTTTTAGTGTATTTTTTCACAACCCTTTTCTAAATGACCCTGTTACAGCCACCCAAATGCAAAAGTTCAACTTTTTTTCAATAATTATTGATCTAGAGAGTCCAGAGAATTGTCCTAGACTGGTTTGGTTCCGATCGGGCAAAAAACCAGAGACTAGTTTGCAAAAGTAGGTTTTGGACAAAATTCGACATAGCAGAAAATGTTCCCTGCCTAAATCAGAATCGGAGATAGCCATTTTGTCCGCCTTGAGCCAATGATTCCAACGATATAAGACACTTGATCCTGGGACAAACAGTCTAAGAGTTATGAGCAATTTTGAACTTTTGGTTGCTGTAGCGCCACCTATGGGCCATTCGGGGTCATACTCTGATAGGTTGTCCCCAAACTGAGGCCTACCATCTGGCCAGGTTTCATGTCTCTAGGCCTTACGGTTTGGCCTGCACGATGCGTTTTACGAAACCTTACAATTACAATAGGGTTTCAGCATTTCATGCTTGAACCCCTAATAAGAATGAAGGCTTTTTGCCAGTTATAGCGCCACCTATGGTCCGATCTCCATGAAACTCTGCATGCTTCCTCATCATGTTCTGACACATATGCTCATCAATTTTGGTGGAGTTCTGAGATTTCATTTGGGATTTATAGGCTTTTTAGTGTATTTTGCCACACCCCTTTTCTAAATGACCCTGTTACAGCCACCCAAATGCAAAAGTTCAACTTTTTTTCGATAATTATTGATCTAGAGAGTCCAGAGAATTGTCCTAGACTGGTTTGGTTCCGATCGGGCAAAAAACCAGAGACTAGTTTGCAAAAGTAGGTTTTGGACAAAATTCGACATAGCAGAAAATGTTCCCTGCCTAAATCAAAATCGGAGATAGCCATTTTGTCCGCCTTGAGCCAAGGATTCCAACGATATAAGACACTTGATCCTGGGACAAACGGTCTAAGAGTTATGAGCAATTTTGAACTTTTGGTTGCTGTAGCGCCACCTATGGGCCATTCGGGGTCATACTCTGATAGGTTGTCCCCAAACTGAGGCCTACCATCTGGCCAGGTTTCATGTCTCTAGGCCTTACGGTTTGGCCTGCACGATGCGTTTTACGAAACCTTACAATTACAATAGGGTTTCAGCATTTCATGCTTGAACCCCTAAAAATCAGTACAATTACAATAGGGTTTCAGCACTTCGTGCTTGAACCCCTAATAAAGCTGCAAGCAGCATTTAGCGGGGTTCAAGCCTTTAAGGCCTTTAAGCACACAAGCATCAAAATACATTAAGTTTTATTTAGCAAGCATTTAACAACTGCCATCATAGATGAAAAAGTCAATTTACAGCCTATACAGGCAGTTTACCATAGGAAATATATGGTTTTAAAGCGTTTTTACAGTTATAGCACCTTTTGCCTGAGTCTTCTTATAGTCTTGCCTGATCTCCACCACTTTTATTAGTAGTACTCAAAGTGTGCCCATACTGTATATATGTGTCAGATTTGTTGTAAATATGTAATTTTAATAAGGAGTTTAGACAATTATATTCAGTGGCGTAACGAACGAGCCAACACCGGGCCCTTAAGTAGGATTATCAAGGCGGGCCCCAGTCCCAATTCAAAACAAATTTCATCACAATCCATCATTGTTCGTTTCAAACATGTGAGAGCATCAAAATGATCCATAGGTGAAATTGATTGGATTTAATTAATTTTTTTGTCAGTTCCTATCATAATTTTAACATTTTGGCGTTATTGTTTAGCTATTTACCTATGTTTTCAAATTTCCTTAGGAGGTCACTCCTGTGAAAAAAACACGGGCTTGAAACTTCTAAGGCTCCTTCAAGGCATTGTGCCAATGACGTATACTGAGTTTTTTGAGATACACCAATGTTCTCATAGACTATCATGGCACCCTGGACAAAGACACTGCATGCCAATTTTCAGTAGACTAACGGTTGGGTGCCCTTATAGCTATTTTCATGATTTTTTTCACTGTTATAGCGCCAACAAGTGGCCAATTGTCACGATTTTTTTCATGTCAACTCAGATTGAGCTTATGAACATGTGTCCCAAGTTTTGCGAAAATATTTATTTCCGTTCACAAGTTATAACCGTTTTATAGTGCCACCAAGTGGCCAATTGTCATGATTTATTTTTACGTGACCTCAAAATGAGCTCATGAACATGTTCCCAAGTTTTGCGAAAATATTTATTTCCGTTCACAAGTTATAACCGTTTTATAGTGCCATCAAGAGGCCAATTGTTGCGATTTTTTTCAAGTGATCTCAGATTGAACTCACGAAGATGTATCCCAAGGTTAGCAAAAAAATCTCTTTCCGTTCACAATTTATAATCATTTTAGTAAAAATGGCCCTGGTGCCATCAAATATTTTGGTTCCCCTTATCGTCCGTTAACTGAAATTTTGAAGTTTTTGGATGATTATTGATTTTTGGACTCCAGAGAATAGTCTTGCAGTGGTTTGATTCCGATCGGGCCAAAAACCTAGGAGAAGT
This sequence comes from Romanogobio albipinnatus, assembly GCA_023566225.1. Taxonomy (NCBI): domain Eukaryota; kingdom Metazoa; phylum Chordata; class Actinopteri; order Cypriniformes; family Gobionidae; genus Romanogobio; species Romanogobio albipinnatus. The sequence continues at coordinate 27,824,438 of CM042244.1, forward strand.
CAGCAAAAATAGGTTTTTCAAAAAACTGATATTTACTCGAAATTGGCGCCTGAAGGGCGAGCAAATCTGAGATAGCCATTTTGTCCGCCTTGGGTCAAGGATTCCAACGATATAAGACACTTGATCCTGGGACAAACAGTCTAAGAATTATGAGCAATTTTTAACTTTTGGTTGCTGTAGCGCCACCTATGGGCCATTCGGGGTCATACTCTGATAGGTTGTCCCCAAACTGAGGCCTACCATCTGGCCAGGTTTCATGTCTCTAGGCCTTACTGTTTGGCCTGCACGATGCGTTTTACGAAACCTTACAATTACAATAGGGTTTCAGCATTTCATGCTTGAACCCCTAATAAGAATGAAGGCTTTTTGCCAGTTATAGCGCCACCTATGGTCCGATCTCCATGAAACTCTGCATGCTTCCTCACCATGTTCTGACACATATGCTCATCAATTTTGGTGGAGTTCTGAGTTTTCATTTGGGATTTATAGGCTTTTTAGTGTATTTTGCCACACCCCTTTTCTAAATGACCCTGTTACAGCCACTCAAATGCAAAAGTTAAACTTGTTTTTGATAATTATTGATCTAGAGAGTCCAGAGAATTGTCCTAGACTGGTTTGGTTCCGATCGGGCAAAGAACCAGGGACTAGTTCACAAAAGTAGGTTTTGGACAAAATTCGACATAGCAGAAAACTTTCCCTGCCTAAATCAAAATCGGAGATAGCCATTTTGTCCGCCTTGAGCCAAGGATTCCAACGATATAAGACACTTGATCCTGGGACAAACAGTCTAAGAGTTATGAGCAATTTTGAACTTTTGGTTGCTGTAGCGCCACCTATGGGCCATTCGGGGTCATACTCTGATAGGTTGTCCCCAAACTGAGGCCTACCATCTGGCCAGGTTTCATGTCTCTAGGCCTTAAGCTGCGTTCACACCGGACGCGATTCGCGCGATTCGCGCGAGTGATTTACATGTTAAGTCAATGCAGAGACGCGAAATGGCATTCTGCGGCGCGATTCGCGCGAATGAGGCGGCGAGATTCGCGCGATTCGCGCGATTGAGGCGGCGCGAATGACGCGAATTGAGCGTTTTGAACGCGCGATTCGCGCGAATCACGCGATTCGCGCGAATCGCTCAAGTTGAAAAATCTAAACTCTGGCGGATATTTCGCGCCGCGTTAACCAATCACGAGCTTGCTCTAGTAGTGACGCATTTACAAGCGGAGGCAGAAATCCCAACAACAATGGAGGACAAGATAATGGTGGCCGTATGTGGAGACCCTGGAGCTGTACAATACATCATCCTATCACTACAGGAACAGGAATAAAAGGAATAAAAAGGATCTTGCTTGGAAGAAAGTGAGTTATTGTGAGTTATTGTGAGCCAAGTGAGCCATTTCACAACGAGACAGGAGCAGAAAAAAAGAGCCAGAGCCAGCGGCAAATGTGAGAAGGACTAGCCGAGGGAAGGCGGGTCTCGCCGGGTACACGAGCGCTGAGCGCCGCCGATGCCTTGGATCTCACAACTCCGAAAACGCCAGATAAAATGCTCAAATAGGCACTCTTTTTATAAATTAACCACAGATTTGAGCTTTAAACAACTATATTATCGCCTGAAAAAGTCTTTAAACTACGTTTTGTCGCACATTAATAGTAGTATTTTTTACAAAAAAGCTCATATAGGCTCATATAGAGCAGAAGCCCCGCCCATGACGCGAATTCGCGTCTGGTGTGTAGTTGTCACACGCGTTTTTCACGCGCGAATTACACGCGCGAATGAAGCGAGTGAACTCAAAATGTTCAAGCGTCCATCTTCGCGCGATTAGCGCGAATTATTCGCGCGAATCGCGTCCGGTGTGAACGCCACATTACGGTTTGGCCTGCACGATGCGTTTTACGAAACCTTACAATTACAATAGGGTTTCAGCATTTCATGCTTGAACCCCTAATAAGAATGAAGGCTTTTTGCCAGTTATAGCGCCACCTATGGTCCGATCTCCATGAAACTCTGCATGCTTCCTCATCATGTTCTGACACATATGCTCATCAATTTTGGTGGAGTTCTGAGATTTCATTTGGGATTTATAGGCTTTTTAGTGTATTTTGCCACACCCCTTTTCTAAATGACCCTGTTACAGCCACCCAAATGCAAAAGTTCAACTTTTTTTCGATAATTATTGATCTAGAGAGTCCAGAGAATTGTCCTAGACTGGTTTGGTTCCGATCGGGCAAAAAACCAGAGACTAGTTTGCAAAAGTAGGTTTTGGACAAAATTCGACATAGCAGAAAATGTTCCCTGCCTAAATCAAAATCGGAGATAGCCATTTTGTCCGCCTTGAGCCAAGGATTCCAACGATATAAGACACTTGATCCTGGGACAAACGGTCTAAGAGTTATGAGCAATTTTGAACTTTTGGTTGCTGTAGCGCCACCTATGGGCCATTCGGGGTCATACTCTGATAGGTTGTCCCCAAACTGAGGCCTACCATCTGGCCAGGTTTCATGTCTCTAGGCCTTACGGTTTGGCCTGCACGATGCGTTTTACGAAACCTTACAATTACAATAGGGTTTCAGCATTTCATGCTTGAACCCCTAAAAATCAGTACAATTACAATAGGGTTTCAGCACTTCGTGCTTGAACCCCTAATAAAGCTGCAAGCAGCATTTAGCGGGGTTCAAGCCTTTAAGGCCTTTAAGCACACAAGCATCAAAATACATTAAGTTTTATTTAGCAAGCATTTAACAACTGCCATCATAGATGAAAAAGTCAATTTACAGCCTATACAGGCAGTTTACCATAGGAAATATATGGTTTTAAAGCGTTTTTACAGTTATAGCACCTTTTGCCTGAGTCTTCTTATAGTCTTGCCTGATCTCCACCACTTTTATTAGTAGTACTCAAAGTGTGCCCATACTGTATATATGTGTCAGATTTGTTGTAAATATGTAATTTTAATAAGGAGTTTAGACAATTATATTCAGTGGCGTAACGAACGAGCCAACACCGGGCCCTTAAGTAGGATTATCAAGGCGGGCCCCAGTCCCAATTCAAAACAAATTTCATCACAATCCATCATTGTTCGTTTCAAACATGTGAGAGCATCAAAATGATCCATAGGTGAAATTGATTGGATTTAATTAATTTTTTTGTCAGTTCCTATCATAATTTTAACATTTTGGCGTTATTGTTTAGCTATTTACCTATGTTTTCAAATTTCCTTAGGAGGTCACTCCTGTGAAAAAAACACGGGCTTGAAACTTCTAAGGCTCCTTCAAGGCATTGTGCCAATGACGTATACTGAGTTTTTTGAGATACACCAATGTTCTCATAGACTATCATGGCACCCTGGACAAAGACACTGCATGCCAATTTTCAGTAGACTAACGGTTGGGTGCCCTTATAGCTATTTTCATGATTTTTTTCACTGTTATAGCGCCAACAAGTGGCCAATTGTCACGATTTTTTTCATGTCAACTCAGATTGAGCTTATGAACATGTGTCCCAAGTTTTGCGAAAATATTTATTTCCGTTCACAAGTTATAACCGTTTTATAGTGCCACCAAGTGGCCAATTGTCATGATTTATTTTTACGTGACCTCAAAATGAGCTCATGAACATGTTCCCAAGTTTTGCGAAAATATTTATTTCCGTTCACAAGTTATAACCGTTTTATAGTGCCATCAAGAGGCCAATTGTTGCGATTTTTTTCAAGTGATCTCAGATTGAACTCACGAAGATGTATCCCAAGGTTAGCAAAAAAATCTCTTTCCGTTCACAATTTATAATCATTTTAGTAAAAATGGCCCTGGTGCCATCAAATATTTTGGTTCCCCTTATCGTCCGTTAACTGAAATTTTGAAGTTTTTGGATGATTATTGATTTTTGGACTCCAGAGAATAGTCTTGCAGTGGTTTGATTCCGATCGGGCCAAAAACCTAGGAGAAGTCAGCAAAAATAGGTTTTTCAAAAAACTGATATTTACTCGAAATTGGCGCCTGAAGGGCGAGCAAATCTGAGATAGCCATTTTGTCCGCCTTGGGTCAAGGATTCCAACGATATAAGACACTTGATCCTGGGACAAACAGTCTAAGAATTATGAGCAATTTTTAACTTTTGGTTGCTGTAGCGCCACCTATGGGCCATTCGGGGTCATACTCTGATAGGTTGTCCCCAAACTGAGGCCTACCATCTGGCCAGGTTTCATGTCTCTAGGCCTTACTGTTTGGCCTGCACGATGCGTTTTACGAAACCTTACAATTACAATAGGGTTTCAGCATTTCATGCTTGAACCCCTAATAAGAATGAAGGCTTTTTGCCAGTTATAGCGCCACCTATGGTCCGATCTCCATGAAACTCTGCATGCTTCCTCACCATGTTCTGACACATATGCTCATCAATTTTGGTGGAGTTCTGAGTTTTCATTTGGGATTTATAGGCTTTTTAGTGTATTTTGCCACACCCCTTTTCTAAATGACCCTGTTACAGCCACTCAAATGCAAAAGTTAAACTTGTTTTTGATAATTATTGATCTAGAGAGTCCAGAGAATTGTCCTAGACTGGTTTGGTTCCGATCGGGCAAAGAACCAGGGACTAGTTCACAAAAGTAGGTTTTGGACAAAATTCGACATAGCAGAAAACTTTCCCTGCCTAAATCAAAATCGGAGATAGCCATTTTGTCCGCCTTGAGCCAAGGATTCCAACGATATAAGACACTTGATCCTGGGACAAACAGTCTAAGAGTTATGAGCAATTTTGAACTTTTGGTTGCTGTAGCGCCACCTATGGGCCATTCGGGGTCATACTCTGATAGGTTGTCCCCAAACTGAGGCCTACCATCTGGCCAGGTTTCATGTCTCTAGGCCTTACGGTTTGGCCTGCACAATGCGTTTTACGAAACCTTACAATTACAATAGGGTTTCAGCATTTCATGCTTGAACCCCTAATAAGAATGAAGGCTTTTTGCCAGTTATTGCGCCACCTATGGTCCGATCTCCATGAAACTCTGCATGCTTCCTCACCATGTTCTGACACATATGCTCATCAATTTTGGTGGAGTTCTGAGTTTTCATTTTGGATTTATAGGCTTTTTAGTGTATTTTTTCACAACCCTTTTCTAAATGACCCTGTTACAGCCACCCAAATGCAAAAGTTCAACTTTTTTTTGATAATTATTGATCTAGAGAGTCCAGAGAATTGTCCTAGACTGGTTTGGTTCCGATCGGGCAAAAAACCAGGGACTAGTTCGCAAAAGTAGGTTTTGGACAAAATTCAACATAGCAGAAAACTTTCCCTGCCTAAATCAAAATCGGAGATAGCCATTTTGTCTGCCTTGAGCCAACGATTCCAACGATATAAGACACTTGATCCTGGGACAAACAGTCTAAGAGTTATGAGCAATTTTTAACTTTTGGTTGCTGTAGCGCCACCTATGGGCCATTCGGGGTCATACTCTGATAGGTTGTCCCCAAACTGAGGCCTACCATCTGGCCAGGTTTCATGTCTCTAGGCCTTACGGTTTGGCCTGCACGATGCGTTTTACGAAACCTTACAATTACAATAGGGTTTCAGCATTTCATGCTTGAACCCCTAATAAGAATGAAGGCTTTTTGCCAGTTATTGCGCCACCTATGGTCCGATCTCCATGAAACTCTGCATGCTTCCTCACCATGTTCTGACACATATGCTCATCAATTTTGGTGGAGTTCTGAGTTTTCATTTGGGATTTATAGGCTTTTTAGTGTATTTTTTCACAACCCTTTTCTAAATGACCCTGTTACAGCCACCCAAATGCAAAAGTTCAACTTTTTTTCAATAATTATTGATCTAGAGAGTCCAGAGAATTGTCCTAGACTGGTTTGGTTCCGATCGGGCAAAAAACCAGAGACTAGTTTGCAAAAGTAGGTTTTGGACAAAATTCGACATAGCAGAAAATGTTCCCTGCCTAAATCAAAATCGGAGATAGCCATTTTGTCCGCCTTGAGCCAAGGATTCCAACGATATAAGACACTTGATCCTGGGACAAACAGTCTAAGAGTTATGAGCAATTTTGAACTTTTGGTTGCTGTAGCGCCACCTATGGGCCATTCGGGGTCATACTCTGATAGGTTGTCCCCAAACTGAGGCCTACCATCTGGCCAGGTTTCATGTCTCTAGGCCTTACGGTTTGGCCTGCACGATGCGTTTTACGAAACCTTACAATTACAATAGGGTTTCAGCATTTCATGCTTGAACCCCTAATAAGAATGAAGGCTTTTTGCCAGTTATTGCGCCACCTATGGTCCGATCTCCATGAAACTCTGCATGCTTCCTCACCATGTTCTGACACATATGCTCATCAATTTTGGTGGAGTTCTGAGTTTTCATTTGGGATTTATAGGCTTTTTAGTGTATTTTTTCACAACCCTTTTCTAAATGACCCTGTTACAGCCACCCAAATGCAAAAGTTCAACTTTTTTTTGATAATTATTGATCTAGAGAGTCCAGAGAATTGTCCTAGACTGGTTTGGTTCCGATCGGGCAAAAAACCAGGGACTAGTTCGCAAAAGTAGGTTTTGGACAAAATTCAACATAGCAGAAAACTTTCCCTGCCTAAATCAAAATCGGAGATAGCCATTTTGTCTGCCTTGAGCCAACGATTCCAACGATATAAGACACTTGATCCTGGGACAAACAGTCTAAGAGTTATGAGCAATTTTTAACTTTTGGTTGCTGTAGCGCCACCTATGGGCCATTCGGGGTCATACTCTGATAGGTTGTCCCCAAACTGAGGCCTACCATCTGGCCAGGTTTCATGTCTCTAGGCCTTACGGTTTGGCCTGCACGATGCGTTTTACGAAACCTTACAATTACAATAGGGTTTCAGCATTTCATGCTTGAACCCCTAATAAGAATGAAGGCTTTTTGCCAGTTATTGCGCCACCTATGGTCCGATCTCCATGAAACTCTGCATGCTTCCTCACCATGTTCTGACACATATGCTCATCAATTTTGGTGGAGTTCTGAGTTTTCATTTGGGATTTATAGGCTTTTTAGTGTATTTTTTCACAACCCTTTTCTAAATGACCCTGTTACAGCCACCCAAATGCAAAAGTTCAACTTTTTTTCAATAATTATTGATCTAGAGAGTCCAGAGAATTGTCCTAGACTGGTTTGGTTCCGATCGGGCAAAAAACCAGAGACTAGTTTGCAAAAGTAGGTTTTGGACAAAATTCGACATAGCAGAAAATGTTCCCTGCCTAAATCAAAATCGGAGATAGCCATTTTGTCCGCCTTGAGCCAAGGATTCCAACGATATAAGACACTTGATCCTGGGACAAACAGTCTAAGAGTTATGAGCAATTTTGAACTTTTGGTTGCTGTAGCGCCACCTATGGGCCATTCGGGGTCATACTCTGATAGGTTGTCCCCAAACTGAGGCCTACCATCTGGCCAGGTTTCATGTCTCTAGGCCTTACGGTTTGGCCTGCACGATGCGTTTTACGAAACCTTACAATTACAATAGGGTTTCAGCATTTCATGCTTGAACCCCTAATAAGAATGAAGGCTTTTTGCCAGTTATTGCGCCACCTATGGTCCGATCTCCATGAAACTCTGCATGCTTCCTCACCATGTTCTGACACATATGCTCATCAATTTTGGTGGAGTTCTGAGTTTTCATTTGGGATTTATAGGCTTTTTAGTGTATTTTTTCACAACCCTTTTCTAAATGACCCTGTTACAGCCACCCAAATGCAAAAGTTCAACTTTTTTTCAATAATTATTGATCTAGAGAGTCCAGAGAATTGTCCTAGACTGGTTTGGTTCCGATCGGGCAAAAAACCAGAGACTAGTTTGCAAAAGTAGGTTTTGGACAAAATTCGACATAGCAGAAAATGTTCCCTGCCTAAATCAAAATCGGAGATAGCCATTTTGTCCGCCTTGAGCCAAGGATTCCAACGATATAAGACACTTGATCCTGGGACAAACAGTCTAAGAGTTATGAGCAATTTTGAACTTTTGGTTGCTGTAGCGCCACCTATGGGCCATTCGGGGTCATACTCTGATAGGTTGTCCCCAAACTGAGGCCTACCATCTGGCCAGGTTTCATGTCTCTAGGCCTTACGGTTTGGCCTGCACAATGCGTTTTACGAAACCTTACAATTACAATAGGGTTTCAGCATTTCATGCTTGAACCCCTAATAAGAATGAAGGCTTTTTGCCAGTTATAGCGCCACCTATGGTCCGATCTCCATGAAACTCTGCATGCTTCCTCACCATGTTCTGACACATATGCTCATCAATTTTGGTGGAGTTCTGAGTTTTCATTTGGGATTTATAGGCTTTTTAGTGTATTTTTTCACAACCCTTTTCTAAATGACCCTGTTACAGCCACCCAAATGCAAAAGTTCAACTTTTTTTCAATAATTATTGATCTAGAGAGTCCAGAGAATTGTCCTAGACTGGTTTGGTTCCGATCGGGCAAAAAACCAGAGACTAGTTTGCAAAAGTAGGTTTTGGACAAAATTCGACATAGCAGAAAATGTTCCCTGCCTAAATCAGAATCGGAGATAGCCATTTTGTCCGCCTTGAGCCAATGATTCCAACGATATAAGACACTTGATCCTGGGACAAACAGTCTAAGAGTTATGAGCAATTTTGAACTTTTGGTTGCTGTAGCGCCACCTATGGGCCATTCGGGGTCATACTCTGATAGGTTGTCCCCAAACTGAGGCCTACCATCTGGCCAGGTTTCATGTCTCTAGGCCTTACGGTTTGGCCTGCACGATGCGTTTTACGAAACCTTACAATTACAATAGGGTTTCAGCATTTCATGCTTGAACCCCTAATTAAAGCTGCGAGCAGCATTTAGCGGGGTTCAAGCCTTTAAGGCCTTTAAGCACACAAGCATCAAAAGACATCAAGTTTTATTTAGCAAGATTTTAAACACTGAAATAATAGATGGAAAACTCAAATTACAGGCAATTTAGGCAATTTACCAAAGGAAACATATGGTTTTTAACAGTTATAGCGCCACCTATGGTCCATAGGAAAGGCCAATTTCTTTCAAAATTCTTACAGACCTCTAGGACCATGCGTCAAACATGCCCATCGAGTTTCATTCTGATCGGCCTCCATTAACCTTGTCTAATAGGTGCTCAAATTTAATTGGCTGTGGCGGCCATGTTTTTTGAGATACGCCAATGTCCTCATAGACATACATGGTACCTTGGACCAAGACACTGCATACCAATTTTCAAGTCAATCGGACTAGCGGTCGGGTGGTTATAGCCATTTTCATGTTTTTTTCGTGTTATAGCGCCACCAAGTGTTCAATCGTCGCTATTTTTTTATCGAGACCAAAGACTCAGACCCTACACATGTGTACCAAGTTTGGTGAAGACATCTCATTTCTTTCTTGAGTTATAGCCATTTTAATAAAATAGGCTCCTCCCACAACAGTCGTTTTCCGCCCCTTAGCGACCGTGAATAGAAATTTAAACATTTTTCAATTATTATTGATATTTAGACTCCAGAGAACATTTCTGCACTGGTTTGGTTCCGATCAAGCGAAAAACCTAGGAAAAGTTTGCAAAAGTAGTTTTTTGACAAAATTCAAAATGGCGGAAAATCTATCATGGCGCAAATGAAATCGGAGATATACATTTTGTTCGCCATGGACTCACCTTTCCAATGATATAAGACACTTGAGTGTACGACATACGGATTAGGAGTTATGATCAGTTTCGCGCAATTGATTGCTATAGCGCCACCTATAGGCCAATCTGGCTCATAATTTGATAACCTCTTCTCTATGTTTGTACTACCTATTGGCCAAGTTTCAAGTCTCTAGCCCTTACGGTTTGGGCTGCACGATGTGTTTTACTGCAGAATAATATTATTTTGTGTGTAGTACAATAAAATGAACAGCGGGGGGCAGCAAACGACCACTTATTGGCTTAATATACCATTATTATCAAATGAACTCTGTAATTTTAACCTTTTTTAATTTTATAGAGGCAAATATTGTCCGATCTGTCTGAAATTTTTCATGCTTGTTTAGAGGCATAGGATACATGTTCTGACTTGTTTTTAAGTAGATCTGAACATTCATTGAATAGAGAGATGGAAAATACAATTTACAGCCAATACAGGCAATTCACCATAGGGAATACATGGTTTTCAAAGCTTTTTAACAGTTATAGCGCCACCTATGGTCTGATCTCCATGAAACTTTGCATGCTTCTTCAGCATGTTATGTCACATATACATAACAATATTCGTGACGTTTTGAGTTTTCCTTTAAGATTTATAGGCTATTGAGTGTATTTTGCTACGTCCCTCTTCTAAATGACCCTTTTATAGCCATCTAAATGCAAAAGTTGAACTTTTTTTTGATAATCATTGATCTAGAGAGTCCAGAAAATTGTCCTAGACTGGTTTGGTTCCGATCGGGCAAAAATCCAGGGACTAGTTCACAAAAGTAGGTTTTTAACATAATTGCAAATATTTAATGAACGATTTGATTGACAGCAATGGTTCTAGAGGCAAAGTTGTTCAATATGAAGAGATCTATCAAATGATATGCATATTTTGTGGATGTGTGCAACACCACGTGATTACAGAGCCATAAAACTCATTAGCACCAACTAGTGGCCGATTTGTTTCAAAATTATTACAGACCTCTAGGGCCATGAGTCAAACATACCCATTGAGTTTCGTTCCGATTGGCCTCCGTTAACCTTGTCTAATAGGTGCTCAAATTTAATTGGCTGTGGCGGCCATGTTTTTTGAGATACGCCAATGTCCTCATAGACATACATGGTACCTTGGACCAAGACACTGCATACCAATTTTCAAGTCAATCTGATTAGCGCTCGGCAGGTTATAGCCATTTTCATGTTTTTTTCGTGTTATAGCGCCACCAAGTGTTCAATCGTCGTTATTTTTTTATCGAGACCACATACTCAGCCCATACACATGTGTACCAAGTTTGGTGATGATATCTCATTTTTTTCTTGAGTTATAGCTGTTTTAGTAAAATAGGCTCCTCCCACAACATTGGTTTTCCGCCCCTTAGCGACCGTGAATCGAAATTTCAACTTTTTTTCGATAATTATTGATATTCAGACTCCAGAGAACATTTCTGCACTGGTTTGGTTTCGATCAAGCGAAAAACCTAGGACTAGTTCGCAAAAGTAGTTTTTTGACAAAATTCAAAATGGCGGAAAATCTATTATGGCGCAAATGAAATCGGAGATATACATTTTGTCTGTCATGGACTCACCTTTCCAATGATATAAGACACTTGAGTCTACGACATACGGTTTAGGAGTTATGAGCAGTTTTGCGCAATTGATTGCTATAGCGCCACCTATAGGCCAATCTGGCTCATAATTTGATAACCTCTCCTCGATTTTTCTACTATCTATTGGCCAAGTTTCAAGTCTCTAGCCCTTACGGTTTGGGCTGCACGATGCGTTTTACTGCAGAATAATATTATTTTGTGTGTAGTACAATAAAATGAACAGCGGGGGGCAGCAAACGACCAATTATTAGCTTAATATACCATTATTATCAAATGAACTCTGTAATTTTAACCTTTTTTAACTTTTATAGAGGCAAATATTGTCCGATCTGTCTGAAATTTTTCATGCTTGTTTAGAGGCATAGGATACATGTTCTGACTTGTTTTTAAGTAGATCTGAACATTCATTGAATAGAGAGATGGAAAATACCATTTACAGCCAATACAGGCAATTCACCATAGGGAATACATGGTTTTCAAAGCTTTTTAACAGTTTTAGCGCCACCTATGGTCCGATCTCCATGAAACTTTGCATGCTTCTTCAGCATGTTATGTCACATATACATAACAATATTCGTGACGTTTTGAGTTTTCCTTTAAGATTTATAGGCTATTGAGTGTATTTTGCTACGTCCCTCTTCTAAATGACCCCGTTATAGCCATGTAAATGCAAAAGTTGAACTTTTTTTGATAATTATTGATCTAGAGAGTTCAGAGAATTGTCCTAGACTGGTTTGGTTCCAATCGGGCAAAAAACCAGGGACTAGTTCGCAAAAGTAGGTTTTTAACATAATTGCAAATATTTAATGAACGATTTGATTGACAGCAATGATTCTAGAGGCAAAGTTGTTCAATATGAGGAGATCTATCAAATGATATGCATATGTTGTGGATGTGTGCAACACCACGTGATTACAGAGCCATAAAACTCATTAGCGCCAACTAGTGGCCGATTTGTTTCAAAATTCTTACAGACCTCTAGCACCATGAGTCAAACATACCCATTGAGTTTCGTTCTGATCGGCCTCCGTTAACCTTGTCTAATAGGTGCTCAAATTTAATTGGCTGTGGCGGCCATGATTTTTGAGATACGCCAATGTCCTCCTAGACATACATGGGGCCTTGGACCAAGACACTGCATACCAATTTTCAAGTCAATCGGACTAGCGCTCGGCAGGTTATAGCCATTTTCATGTTTTTTTCGTGTTATAGCGCCACCAAGTGTTCAATCGTCGCTATTTTTTTATCGAGACCACATACTGTGCCCATACACATGTGTACCAAGTTTGGTAAAGATATCTCATTTTGTTCTTGAGTTATAGCTGTTTTAGTAAAATAGGCTCCTCCCACAACATTCGTTTTCCGCCCCTTAGCTACCGTGAATCGAAATTTCAACTTTTTTTTGATAATTATTGATATTCAGCCTCCAGAGAACATTTCTGCACTGGTTTGGTTTCGATCAAGCGAAAAACCTAGGACTAGTTCGCAAAAGTAGTTTTTTGACAAAATTCAAAATGGCGGAAAATCTATTATGGCGCAAATGAAATCGGAGATATACATTTTGTCCGTCATGGACTCACCTTTCCAATGATATAAGACACTTGAGTGTAAGACATAGGCTTTAGGAGTTATGAGCAGTTTTGCGCAATTGATTGCTATAGCGCCACCTATAGGCCAATCTGGCTCATAATTTGATAACCTCTCCTCGATTTTTCTACTATCTATTGGCCAAGTTTCAAGTCTCTAGCCCTTACGGTTTGGGCTGCACGATGCGTTTTACGGCAGAATAATAATAATAATAATAATAATAATAAAAATCAGTACAATTACAATAGGGTTTCAGCACTTCGTGCTTGAACCCCTAATAATAAAAATCAGTACAATTACAATAGGGTTTCAGCACTTCGTGCTTGAACCCCTAATAAAAATCAGCACAAATACAATAGGGTTTCAGCACTTCGTGCTTGAACCCCTAAATATAGCTGCAAGCAGCAATTATCGGGGTTCAAGCCAATTAAGGCATTTAAGCACATTTGCATAAAAAGTTATTGTGTTTTATTTAGCCATTAAATGTAACCTTTAAAATCATAGAGAGAAAATGCCCATTTACAGCTAAAATGGGTATTTTACATTTTGAAATATGCTTATTAAATGTTTGGTGGTTTTGTAATTTTAAGGAATATGTAATAGGCACATTTTCCATGTTAACTCGTTTAAACATTAATTTTGTTGCAGATATATTTGAAATAAATTATTTTGACAAAATGTGATTGTAAATATTGTAATAGTGACTTTATAATGTCTAAATAGGAATTATAGAACATGATAAGTAAATAGTATGAAAAAAATGACTATTTAAGCCCAGCAGGTGGCAGCAGAGAAGTACTCATTGGCTCATTTTCATTTTAATTGTCTGTTTTTCATTTAATGGGCACATTTTGCAAGTTAATGCCTTCAAATGTGCTAACTCACATGCACATTTAGTTGGAGATAGAGATATTTGAAATTAATGATGGGTAACAAATAGCTTATTCCAGGTTTTCCCCTTTAAATCATATTTTCAGGCATTATTTTAATTGTAATATAATAATTATTGTAAAACATTAATCAAATGAACAAATTAATTGCTAAACATTGACAAAATGTCATTTGCAACATTATTATAATGATTTTATAAAGTTTAAATATGCTTAGTAAGCTAAATGAACCAATGAGTGGTCTTCTGCTGCCATCTGGTGGTAATTTTAGGTAATACGTTTTGAACATAATTGTGAATAAATAAAAAACAATTTGATTGACAGTATTGGTTCTTGAGGCAAAGTTGTTCAGTATGAGGAGATCTATCATAATTTCTGCATATTATGTGGATGTTTTTTTACCCCACCTGATTACAGAGATGGAAAATACCATTTACAGCCAATACAGGCAATTCACCATAGGGAATACATGGTTTTCAAAGCTTTTTAACAGTTATAGCGCCACCTATGATCCGATCTCCATGAAACTTTGCATGCTTCTTCAGCATGTTATGTCACATATACATAACAATTTTCGTGAAGTTTTGAGTTTTCCTTTAGGATTTATAGGCTTTTGAGTGTATTTTGCTACGCCCCTCTTCTAAATGACCCTGTTATAGCCATCCAAATGCAAAAGTTCAACTTTTTTTCAATGATTATTGATCTAGAGAGTCCAGAGAATTGTCCTAGACTGGTTTGGTTCCGATCGGGCAAAAAACCAGGGACTAGTTCGCAAAAGTAGGTTTTGGACAAAATTCGACATAGCAGAAAATGTTCCCTGCCTAAATCAAAATCTGAGATAGCCATGTTGTCCGCCTTGAGCCAAGGATTCCAACGATATAAGACACTTGATCCTGGGACAAACAGTCTAAAGTTATGAGCAATTTTGAACTTTTGGTTGCTGTAGCGCCACCTATGGGCCATTCGGGGTCATACTCTGATAGGTTGTCCCCAAACTGAGGCCTACCATCTGGCCAGGTTTCATGTCTCTAGGCCTTACGGTTTGGCCTGCACGATGCGTTTTACGAAACCTTACAATTACAATAGGGTTTCAGCATTTCATGCTTGAACCCCTAATAAAAATCAGCACAAATACAATAGGGTTTCAGCACTTCGTGCTTGAACCCCTAATAATAATAAAAATCAATACAATTACAATAGGGTTTCAGCACTTCGTGCTTGAACCCCTAATTAAAGCTGCAAGCAGCATTTATCGGGGTTCAAGCCTTTAAGGCCTTTAAGCACACAAGCATCAAAATACATTAAGTTTTATTTAGCAAGCATTTAACAACTGCCATCATAGATGAAAAAGTCAATTTACAGCCTATACAGGCAGTTTACCATAGGAAATATATGGTTTTAAAGCGTTTTTACAGTTATAGCACCTTTTGCCTGAGTCTTCTTATAGTCTTGCCTGATCTCCACCACTTTTATTAGTAGTACTCAAAGTGTGCCCATACTGTATATATGTGTCAGATTTGTTGTAAATATGTAATTTTAATAAGGAGTTTAGACAATTATATTCAGTGGCGTAACGAACGAGCCAACACCGGGCCCTTAAGTAGGATTATCAAGGCGGGCCCCAGTCCCAATTCAAAACAAATTTCATCACAATCCATCATTGTTCGTTTCAAACATGTGAGAGCATCAAAATGATCCATAGGTGAAATTGATTGGATTTAATTAATTTTTTTGTCAGTTCCTATCATAATTTTAACATTTGTGGCGTTATTGTTTAGCTATTTACCTATGTTTTCAAATTTCCTTAGGAGGTCACTCCTGTGAAAAAAACACGGGCTTGAAACTTCTAAGGCTCCTTCAAGGCATTGTGCCAATGACGTATACTGAGTTTTTTGAGATACACCAATGTTCTCATAGACTATCATGGCACCCTGGACAAAGACACTGCATGCCAATTTTCAGTAGACTAACGGTTGGGTGCCCTTATAGCTATTTTCATGATTTTTTTCACTGTTATAGCGCCAACAAGTGGCCAATTGTCACGATTTTTTTCATGTCAACTCAGATTGAGCTTATGAACATGTGTCCCAAGTTTTGCGAAAATATTTCTTTCCGTTCACAAGTTATAACCGTTTTATAGTGCCACCAAGTGGCCAATTGTCATGATTTATTTTTACGTGACCTCAAAATGAGCTCATGAACATGTTCCCAAGTTTTGCAAAAATATTTCTTTCCGTTCACAAGTTATAACCGTTTTATAGTGCCATCAAGAGGCCAATTGTTGCGATTTTTTTCAAGTGATCTCAGATTGAACTCACGAAGATGTATCCCAAGGTTAGCAAAAAAATCTCTTTCCGTTCACAATTTATAATCATTTTAGTAAAAATGGCCCTGGTGCCATCAAATATTTTGGTTCCCCTTATCGTCCGTTAACTGAAATTTTGAAGTTTTTGGATGATTATTGATTTTTGGACTCCAGAGAATAGTCTTGCAGTGGTTTGATTCCGATCGGGCCAAAAACCTAGGAGAAGTCAGCAAAAATAGGTTTTTCAAAAAACTGCAATTTACTCGAAATTGGCGCCTGAAGGGCGAGCAAATCTGAGATAGCCATTTTGTCCGCCTTGAGCCAAGGATTCCAACGATATAAGACACTTGATCCTGGGACAAACAGTCTAAAGGCCTGTACACACCGGGACGAATATCGCACGCGTTTATCGCCAGCGTTTTTCGTGACGTTTTTCGGCGCGTCTTGAGTGTTCACACCCAAGCGATTTTCACTCGCGATGCGCCGAGTGATGATGCAATTTCACTCCCTGACATTAGATGGCGCTTATTGAAAAACAGAAATAGCCCGGTACACAAGGTGGCGCTGCGCTCGCTGCATCCCTTGTCACACAGAAGAAGAAGAAGAGAGAGAGTATTTACATGTTAGCCGAAACACACATAACTTTCTCACATACTAGAACATGGATTTCTCAAGCAGCAGCTCCAGCGATGAGGACATTGTTGTTCTGTTGAACGAGGAAAGACAACAGAAAAGACGCAGATTTTGGATACATCCCATTGTTAAAAAAAGAAGTAAATCTTCGAACTCGCTGACGGACATTCTAAAATACCCCCGAAAACGTTCATGATACATTTTTAGCTCTTGTATCAGTCGATAGAACTCCCCATGTTCTTCTCTTTTTTTAACTATGGGATGTATCCAAAATCTGCGTCTTTTCTGTTGTCTTTCCTCGTTCAACAGAACAACAATGTCCTCATCGCTGGAGCTGCTGGAGTCTTCTTCGCCAATGTGTGCTCGGCTAGACCGTTTTGTGCTTGAGCGCCACCAAGTCGTGTTTTACTGTAACTTCAGCAGCTCCAGGCACGTGAACAAAAGCGCCGATCTGATTGGTCGGCCAGTTTTTAACGCGCCGCGTCAAAAAAAAAAAAAACGAACCCGAGGCGTTTTTTTAAAAATGACGCTTTTACGCCTGACGTTTTACGCGTCGGTGTGAACACTCACATTGGCGCCCATTGTTTAGTCACGAGGCGTTAAACGTCGGCGATAAACGCGCGCGCGTCCCGGTGTGAACAGTCTAAGAGTTATGAGCAATTTTGAACTTTTGGCTGCTGTAGCGCCACCTATGGGCCATTCGGGGTCATACTCTGATAGGTTGTCCCCAAACTGAGGCCTACCATCTGGCCAGGTTTCATGTCTCTAGGCCTTACGGTTTGGCCTGCACGATGCGTTTTACGAAACCTTACAATTACAATAGGGTTTCAGCATTTCATGCTTGAACCCCTAATAAGAATGAAGGCTTTTTGCCAGTTATAGCACCACCTATGGTCCGATCTCCATGAAACTCTGCATGCTTCCTCACCATGTTCTGACACATATGCTCATCCATTTTGGTGGAGTTCTGAGTTTTCATTTGGGATTTATAGGCTTTTTAGTGTATTTTGCCACACCCCTTTTCTAAATGACCCTGTTACAGCCACCCAAATGCAAAAGTTCAACTTTTTTTTGATAATTATTGATCTAGAGAGTCCAGAGAATTGTCCTAGACTGGTTTGGTTCCGATCGGGCAAAAAACCAGAGACTAGTTTGCAAAAGTAGGTTTTGTAAATAATTCGACATAGCAGAAAATGTTTCCTGCCTAAATCAAAATCAGAGATAGCCATTTTGTCAGCCTTGAGCCACGGATTCCAACGATATAAGACACTTGATCCTGGGACAAACAGTCTAAGAGTTATGAGCAATTTTGAACTTTTGGTTGCTGTAGCGCCACCTATGGGCCATTCGGGGTCATACTCTGATAGGTTGTCCCCAAACTGAGGCCTACCATCTGGCCAGGTTTCATGTCTCTAGGCCTTACGGTTTGGCCTGCACGATGCGTTTTACGAAACCTTACAATTACAATAGGGTTTCAGCATTTCATGCTTGAACCCCCAATAAGAATGAAGGCTTTTTGCCAGTTATAGCGCCACCTATGGTCCGATCTCCATGAAACTCTGCATGCTTCCTCACCATGTTCTGACACATATGCTCATCCATTTTGGTGGAGTTCTGAGTTTTCATTTGGGATTTATAGGCTTTTTAGTGTATTTTGCCACACCCCTTTTCTAAATGACCCTGTTACAGCCACCCAAATGCAAAAGTTCAACTTTTTTTTGATAATTATTGATCTAGAGAGTCCAGAGAATTGCCTAGACTGGTTTGGTTCTGATCGGGCAAAAAACCAGAGAATAGTTTGCAAAAGTAGGTTTTGTAAATAATTCGACATAGCAGAAAATGTTTCCTGCCTAAATCAAAATCGGATATAGCCATTTTGTCCGCCTTGAGCCACGGATTCCAACGATATAAGACACTTGATCCTGGGACAAACAGTCTAAGAGTTATGAGCAATTTTGAACTTTTGGTTGCTGTAGCGCCACCTATGGGCCATTCGGGGTCATACTCTGATAGGTTGTCCCCAAACTGAGGCCTACCATCTGGCCAGGTTTCATGTCTCTAGGCCTTACGGTTTGGCCTGCACGATGCGTTTTACGAAACCTTACAATTACAATAGGGTTTCAGCATTTCATGCTTGAACCCCCAATAAGAATGAAGGCTTTTTGCCAGTTATAGCGCCACCTATGGTCCGATCTCCATGAAACTCTGCATGCTTCCTCACCATGTTCTGACACATATGCTCATCCATTTTGGTGGAGTTCTGAGTTTTCATTTGGGATTTATAGGCTTTTTAGTGTATTTTGCCACACCCCTTTTCTAAATGACCCTGTTACAGCCACCCAAATGCGAAAGTTCAACTTTTTTTTGATAATTATTGATCTAGAGAGTCCAGAGAATTGTTCTAGACTGGTTTGGTTCTGATCGGGCAAAAAACCAGAGAATAGTTTGCAAAAGTAGGTTTTGTAAATAATTCGACATAGCAGAAAATGTTCCCTGCCTAAATCAAAATCGGAGATAGCCATTTTGTCCGCCTTGAGCCACGGATTCCAACGATATAAGACACTTGATCCTGGAACAAACAGTCTAAGAGTTATGAGCAATTTTGAACTTTTGGTTGCTGTAGCGCCACCTATGGGCCATTCGGGGTCATACTCTGATAGGTTGTCCCCAAACTGAGGCCTACCATCTGGCCAGGTTTCATGTCTCTAGGCCTTACGGTTTGGCCTGCACGATGCGTTTTACGAAACCTTACAATTACAATAGGGTTTCAGCATTTCATGCTTGAACCCCTAATAAAAATCAGTACAATTACAATAGGGTTTCAGCACTTCGTGCTTGAACCCCTAAAAATATATATTAGTTTTCGTAATTAATAAGCTCTCTTTACCGTGACGGAAAATCTGACCTGTGGCGGCTGAGGGAGTGTCTGTATCATAGACCGTAAAAAAATATGGACGACGCGACTTCATTGACTTCCGCTGACCAAAGTTGAAGCTTTCATAGGCCCGCTCACGGCGCTGACATCTTGGGACCGAGTCTGCGCAGTAGCGATCTCGGGACCGGAGTTGCGCAGTAGAGAACAGGAAGTAGAGGCGCGATTATCAAAAGCCCGCCCACACTCTCGCAGATGCAGAACAATTCATTATGTTGGTGTGAAATAAACAGTTATGGAAGTGTAGAAATTAAAGCTAAAGCTCCAATCTCCTCCCAAAAATCCAGAAAAAAGTCTGTTAGTGCCTCAGTGACAAGTTCACTCAGAGAAGCCGTCAATCTCAGCTGTCAATCATGACGTCACACCCCCCGTTTTTATAGCATCAAATAACTCACTAAAACTAAACTTATTTAAAAAACGAACACTTGAAATGAAATTATTGTAATAAAAACTGCCTAAAATGACAGAAACCATCTTTAGGAAACAATTATTTGAAGTGTAATTAAATTGTTTAGTGTGTCTCGCGCCCATTCAAATACATGGAGAGGCGGGGTTTAGGAGCTATACTGGGACCGGCCACCGGGGGGCGATCGAGGCGCGAAAGCTTCAATTTCTGACTGGAGCACTACAGGCTTGGTCTGTATATGGCGCTAGTGCGTGTGAAGTGAGTTGAGGAGATTAACAGCTGTCCTGTGACGCGACGCATGCAGTCAACACATCGCTAGTCCTAAACGGCTGTTCACAGAGAATGTGTTCGTGGCAGTGAAATGGCACAAGGTAATGAGACGCACATTGAACTTCTTTTAACTTAAAGGGATAGTTCACCCAAAAATGAAAATTAGCCCATAATTTACTAACCCTCAAGTCATCCTAGGTGTATATGACATTCTTCTTTCAGACGAATAAAATCTGAGTTATATTACAAAAGTCCAGGCTAATCCAAGCATTAGAATTGGATTCATAGTTGCTCTGTTTTTGAAGTCCATAAAAAGTGCATCTGCCCATCAAATAACTGCTCCACGTGGCTCTGGGGTGTTAACAAAGGCCTTCTGAAGCGAATCGATGCGTTTGTGTAAGAAAAATATCCAGATTTAAAACTTTATCAAGTAAACTTTTGACCGACCGCCTTCCCTGTTCAATTTATAGAAAAGTTGTTGAAAGTTACCCTGCCGTTTGAAAGACTAGGTACCAGGTACACTCGTCATGACGTCACGTACGCATCTTGAGTTTCACTTTCAACATTCAACACTTTTCCATGGAATGCGGTCGGTCGAAAGTTTACCTGATAAAGTTATAAATATGAATATTTTTCTTACACAAACGTGGCGATTCGCTTCAGAAGGCCTTATTAACACCCCAGAGCCGTGTGGAGCACGTTATTTGACGGACAGATGCACTTTTTATGGACTTCAAAAACAGAGCAACTATGAATCATTGTTCTAATGCTTGGATTAGCCTGGACTTTTGTAATATAACTCCGTAAAGTAAATATCCCCAACTATCCCTTTAAGCTCACTGCTTTTAGAACGCCGTTTCATGCGCGACGAGAGATGCAGGTGCAACAGCAACTATAGTAGCAAGTGCTACTGTGTGTTTGAGATTTCATGTTTGCATAATATTGACAGGCTCAAAGGTGTTATCATTGTTTTTACAAATCATTTACTACTAATACTATTATTTTCCATGTGGAGACATTTCCCCACAAAGTAGGGAATACCAGGACACACACACACACACACACACACAGCATATACACTTCATTATTTATTCACACTGTCTTCACAACAGTTTGTGTTGGCTCTGGCTGTAGTCAGATGACTTTAACTATGGTCACACTGCTAGTCTACATTGTACTACTGAAGAAATTAGAATAAGCTTATAATTGTTTAACAATATTTCATCTTTAATATGAATGAGTTTGTCTGGAATTGATCATTTTTACTTTTATATTTTTACATTGCATTTAATTGGTTCTTCGTTCAATCTCAGACCATTGTTTGTCGTATAGGTCATAGTTTGACCCAACTCTATGCATGTTTTGTAGATTCCCCTCTCCGTTAAACATATTTTGTTGGACTGTTCTGGGTTAAAACAAGAATTCTCTTTTATCTATTTCACTTAAGGACTTATTTAGTAAGATTATGCATGAAAGGGTTTTGGATTTTTTTTAATCATAAATTGATTTTAAAAAATCTTGTATAATATGACTTGTGTTTGTTTGCTTGGTTTTATTGCATTTATATGATATTTGTATTTTTTGTATTTGTAAATAGCCTTCGATGCTGACATGGCATTAAATAAAACAATCTGTATTCCATTATTTTATTATTATTATTATTATTATTATTATTATTATTATTATTATTATTATTATTATTATTATTATTATTATTATTATTAAGATGTCTGCATTAGAGTAAACTCTAATCTGTGCAAATTTTGCTGGAATTAAAAATCTTGATTCGGTCTTTACTCTTCGTTCTGGTAACTCTGCTAAACTATAATTGCTAAAATTGAAACTAAAACGAAATATAAAAACTAAATAGAAATGTGTTCACAAAATAAAAACTAAACTAAAACTAGCAAAACAATTTATAAAACTAACTAAAACTAAACTGAAATTTGTAGCAAAATTGAAAACGATAATAAAATAAAATTAAAGCTGCAAGCAGCATTTATCGGGGTTCAAGCAGTTAAGGCCTTTAAGGCCTTTAAGCACACAAGCATCAAAAGACATTACGTTTTATTTAGCAAGCATTTAACAACTGCCATCATAGATGAAAATGTCAATTTACAGCCTATACAGGCAGTTTACCATAGGAAATATATGGTTTTAAAGCGTTTTTACAGTTATAGCACCTTTTGCCTGAGTCTTCTTATAGTCTTGCCTGATCTCCACCACTTTTATTAGTAGTACTCAAAGTGTGCCCATACTTTATATATGTGTCAGATTTGTTGTAAATATGTAATTTTAATAAGGAGTTTAGACAATTATATTCAGTGGCGTAACGAACGAGCCAACACCGGGCCCTTAAGTAGGATTATCAAGGCGGGCCCCAGTCCCAATTCAAAACAAATTTCATCACAATCCATCATTGTTCGTTTCAAACATGTGAGAGCATCAAAATGATCCATGGGTGAAATTGATTGGATTTAATATATTTTTTTGTCAGTTCCTATCATAATTTTAACATTTTGGCGTTATTGTTTAGCTATTTACCTATGTTTTCAAATTTCCTTTGTTTTTTTGTTGTTGTCTCAATTTGACTAACGGCTTTGAAGATAAACACAATTTTTTAAAGCTCTAAATGACACTTACAAAAACCATAAGGCGAAACCTGGCATGTTTGGTATTGTTAGACTCGGCAAGGATTCTTAGGAGGTCACTCCTGTGAAAAAAACACGGGCTTGAAACTTCTAAGGCTCCTTCAAGGCATTGTGCCAATGACGTATACTGAGTTTTTTGAGATACACCAATGTTCTCATAGACTATCATGGCACCCTGGACAAAGACACTGCATGCCAATTTTCAGTAGACTAACGGTTGGGTGCCCTTATAGCTATTTTTATGATTTTTTTCACTGTTACAGCGCCACCAAGTGGCCAATTGTCACGATTTTTTTCATGTCACCTCAAAATGAGCTCATAAACACGTGTCCCAAGTTTTGTGAAAATATCTCTTTCCGTTCACAAGTTATAACCGTTTTATAGTGCCATCTAGAGGCCAATTGTTGCGATTTTTTTAAGTGATCTCAGATTGAGCTCACGAAGATGTATCCCAAGGTTAGCAAAAAAAATCTCTTTCTGTTCACAATTTATAATCATTTTAGTAAAAATGGCCCTGGTGCCATCAAAGATTTTGGTTCCCCTTATCGACCGTTAACTGAAATTTTGAATTTTTTGGATGATTATTGATTGGCGGACTCCAGAGAATAGTCTTGCGGTGGTTTGGTTCCAATCGGGCCAAAAACCTAGGAGAAGTCAGCAAAAATAGGTTTTTCAAAAAACTGCAATTTACTCGAAATTGGCACCTGAAGGGCGAGCAAATCTGAGATAGCCATTTTGTCCGCCTTGAGCCAAGGATTCCAACGATATAAGACACTTGATCCTGGGACAAACAGTCTAAGAGTTATGAGCAATTTTGAACTTTTGGTTGCTGTAGTGCCACATATGGGCCATTCGGGGTCATACTCTGATAGGTTGTCCCCAAACTGAGGCCTACCATCTGGCCAGGTTTCATGTCTCTAGGCCTTACGGTTTGGCCTGCACGATGCGTTTTATGAAACCTTACAATTACAATAGGGTTTCAGCATTTCATGCTTGAACCCCTAATAAGAATGAAGGCTTTTTGCCAGTTATAGCGCCACCTATGGTCCGATCTCCATGAAACTCTGCATGCTTCCTCACCATGTTCTGACACATATGCTCATCAATTTTGGTGGAGTTCTGAGATTTCATTTGGGATTTATAGGCTTTTTAGTGTATTTTGCCACACCCCTTTTCTAAATGACCCTGTTACAGCCACTCAAATGCAAAAGTTCAACTTTTTTTTGATAATTATTGATCTAGAGAGTCCAGAGAATTGTCCTAGACTGGTTTGGTTCCGATCGGGCAAAAAACCAGAGAATAGTTTGCAAAAGTAGGTTTTGTAAATAATTCGACATAGCAGAAAATGTTTCCTGCCTAAATCAAAATCGGATATAGCCATTTTGTCCGCCTTGAGCCACGGATTCCAACGATATAAGACACTTGATCCTGGGACAAACAGTCTAAGAGTTATGAGCAATTTTGAACTTTTGGTTGCTGTAGCGCCACCTATGGGCCATTCGGGGTCATACTCTGATAGGTTGTCCCCAAACTGAGGCCTACCATCTGGCCAGGTTTCATGTCTCTAGGCCTTACGGTTTGGCCTGCACGATGCGTTTTACGAAACCTTACAATTACAATAGGGTTTCAGCATTTCATGCTTGAACCCCCAATAAGAATGAAGGCTTTTTGCCAGTTATAGCGCCACCTATGGTCCGATCTCCATGAAACTCTGCATGCTTCCTCACCATGTTCTGACACATATGCTCATCCATTTTGGTGGAGTTCTGAGTTTTCATTTGGGATTTATAGGCTTTTTAGTGTATTTTGCCACACCCCTTTTCTAAATGACCCTGTTACAGCCACCCAAATGCGAAAGTTCAACTTTTTTTTGATAATTATTGATCTAGAGAGTCCAGAGAATTGTTCTAGACTGGTTTGGTTCTGATCGGGCAAAAAACCAGAGAATAGTTTGCAAAAGTAGGTTTTGTAAATAATTCGACATAGCAGAAAATGTTCCCTGCCTAAATCAAAATCGGAGATAGCCATTTTGTCCGCCTTGAGCCACGGATTCCAACGATATAAGACACTTGATCCTGGAACAAACAGTCTAAGAGTTATGAGCAATTTTGAACTTTTGGTTGCTGTAGCGCCACCTATGGGCCATTCGGGGTCATACTCTGATAGGTTGTCCCCAAACTGAGGCCTACCATCTGGCCAGGTTTCATGTCTCTAGGCCTTACGGTTTGGCCTGCACGATGCGTTTTACGAAACCTTACAATTACAATAGGGTTTCAGCATTTCATGCTTGAACCCCTAATAAAAATCAGTACAATTACAATAGGGTTTCAGCACTTCGTGCTTGAACCCCTAAAAATATATATTAGTTTTCGTAATTAATAAGCTCTCTTTACCGTGACGGAAAATCTGACCTGTGGCGGCTGAGGGAGTGTCTGTATCATAGACCGTAAAAAAATATGGACGACGCGACTTCATTGACTTCCGCTGACCAAAGTTGAAGCTTTCATAGGCCCGCTCACGGCGCTGACATCTTGGGACCGAGTCTGCGCAGTAGCGATCTCGGGACCGGAGTTGCGCAGTAGAGAACAGGAAGTAGAGGCGCGATTATCAAAAGCCCGCCCACACTCTCGCAGATGCAGAACAATTCATTATGTTGGTGTGAAATAAACAGTTATGGAAGTGTAGAAATTAAAGCTAAAGCTCCAATCTCCTCCCAAAAATCCAGAAAAAAGTCTGTTAGTGCCTCAGTGACAAGTTCACTCAGAGAAGCCGTCAATCTCAGCTGTCAATCATGACGTCACACCCCCCGTTTTTATAGCATCAAATAACTCACTAAAACTAAACTTATTTAAAAAACGAACACTTGAAATGAAATTATTGTAATAAAAACTGCCTAAAATGACAGAAACCATCTTTAGGAAACAATTATTTGAAGTGTAATTAAATTGTTTAGTGTGTCTCGCGCCCATTCAAATACATGGAGAGGCGGGGTTTAGGAGCTATACTGGGACCGGCCACCGGGGGGCGATCGAGGCGCGAAAGCTTCAATTTCTGACTGGAGCACTACAGGCTTGGTCTGTATATGGCGCTAGTGCGTGTGAAGTGAGTTGAGGAGATTAACAGCTGTCCTGTGACGCGACGCATGCAGTCAACACATCGCTAGTCCTAAACGGCTGTTCACAGAGAATGTGTTCGTGGCAGTGAAATGGCACAAGGTAATGAGACGCACATTGAACTTCTTTTAACTTAAAGGGATAGTTCACCCAAAAATGAAAATTAGCCCATAATTTACTAACCCTCAAGTCATCCTAGGTGTATATGACATTCTTCTTTCAGACGAATAAAATCTGAGTTATATTACAAAAGTCCAGGCTAATCCAAGCATTAGAATTGGATTCATAGTTGCTCTGTTTTTGAAGTCCATAAAAAGTGCATCTGCCCATCAAATAACTGCTCCACGTGGCTCTGGGGTGTTAACAAAGGCCTTCTGAAGCGAATCGATGCGTTTGTGTAAGAAAAATATCCAGATTTAAAACTTTATCAAGTAAACTTTTGACCGACCGCCTTCCCTGTTCAATTTATAGAAAAGTTGTTGAAAGTTACCCTGCCGTTTGAAAGACTAGGTACCAGGTACACTCGTCATGACGTCACGTACGCATCTTGAGTTTCACTTTCAACATTCAACACTTTTCCATGGAATGCGGTCGGTCGAAAGTTTACCTGATAAAGTTATAAATATGAATATTTTTCTTACACAAACGTGGCGATTCGCTTCAGAAGGCCTTATTAACACCCCAGAGCCGTGTGGAGCACGTTATTTGACGGACAGATGCACTTTTTATGGACTTCAAAAACAGAGCAACTATGAATCATTGTTCTAATGCTTGGATTAGCCTGGACTTTTGTAATATAACTCCGTAAAGTAAATATCCCCAACTATCCCTTTAAGCTCACTGCTTTTAGAACGCCGTTTCATGCGCGACGAGAGATGCAGGTGCAACAGCAACTATAGTAGCAAGTGCTACTGTGTGTTTGAGATTTCATGTTTGCATAATATTGACAGGCTCAAAGGTGTTATCATTGTTTTTACAAATCATTTACTACTAATACTATTATTTTCCATGTGGAGACATTTCCCCACAAAGTAGGGAATACCAGGACACACACACACACACACACACACAGCATATACACTTCATTATTTATTCACACTGTCTTCACAACAGTTTGTGTTGGCTCTGGCTGTAGTCAGATGACTTTAACTATGGTCACACTGCTAGTCTACATTGTACTACTGAAGAAATTAGAATAAGCTTATAATTGTTTAACAATATTTCATCTTTAATATGAATGAGTTTGTCTGGAATTGATCATTTTTACTTTTATATTTTTACATTGCATTTAATTGGTTCTTCGTTCAATCTCAGACCATTGTTTGTCGTATAGGTCATAGTTTGACCCAACTCTATGCATGTTTTGTAGATTCCCCTCTCCGTTAAACATATTTTGTTGGACTGTTCTGGGTTAAAACAAGAATTCTCTTTTATCTATTTCACTTAAGGACTTATTTAGTAAGATTATGCATGAAAGGGTTTTGGATTTTTTTTAATCATAAATTGATTTTAAAAAATCTTGTATAATATGACTTGTGTTTGTTTGCTTGGTTTTATTGCATTTATATGATATTTGTATTTTTTGTATTTGTAAATAGCCTTCGATGCTGACATGGCATTAAATAAAACAATCTGTATTCCATTATTTTATTATTATTATTATTATTATTATTATTATTATTATTATTATTATTATTATTATTATTATTATTATTATTATTATTATTATTATTAAGATGTCTGCATTAGAGTAAACTCTAATCTGTGCAAATTTTGCTGGAATTAAAAATCTTGATTCGGTCTTTACTCTTCGTTCTGGTAACTCTGCTAAACTATAATTGCTAAAATTGAAACTAAAACGAAATATAAAAACTAAATAGAAATGTGTTCACAAAATAAAAACTAAACTAAAACTAGCAAAACAATTTATAAAACTAACTAAAACTAAACTGAAATTTGTAGCAAAATTGAAAACGATAATAAAATAAAATTAAAGCTGCAAGCAGCATTTATCGGGGTTCAAGCAGTTAAGGCCTTTAAGGCCTTTAAGCACACAAGCATCAAAAGACATTACGTTTTATTTAGCAAGCATTTAACAACTGCCATCATAGATGAAAATGTCAATTTACAGCCTATACAGGCAGTTTACCATAGGAAATATATGGTTTTAAAGCGTTTTTACAGTTATAGCACCTTTTGCCTGAGTCTTCTTATAGTCTTGCCTGATCTCCACCACTTTTATTAGTAGTACTCAAAGTGTGCCCATACTTTATATATGTGTCAGATTTGTTGTAAATATGTAATTTTAATAAGGAGTTTAGACAATTATATTCAGTGGCGTAACGAACGAGCCAACACCGGGCCCTTAAGTAGGATTATCAAGGCGGGCCCCAGTCCCAATTCAAAACAAATTTCATCACAATCCATCATTGTTCGTTTCAAACATGTGAGAGCATCAAAATGATCCATGGGTGAAATTGATTGGATTTAATATATTTTTTTGTCAGTTCCTATCATAATTTTAACATTTTGGCGTTATTGTTTAGCTATTTACCTATGTTTTCAAATTTCCTTTGTTTTTTTGTTGTTGTCTCAATTTGACTAACGGCTTTGAAGATAAACACAATTTTTTAAAGCTCTAAATGACACTTACAAAAACCATAAGGCGAAACCTGGCATGTTTGGTATTGTTAGACTCGGCAAGGATTCTTAGGAGGTCACTCCTGTGAAAAAAACACGGGCTTGAAACTTCTAAGGCTCCTTCAAGGCATTGTGCCAATGACGTATACTGAGTTTTTTGAGATACACCAATGTTCTCATAGACTATCATGGCACCCTGGACAAAGACACTGCATGCCAATTTTCAGTAGACTAACGGTTGGGTGCCCTTATAGCTATTTTTATGATTTTTTTCACTGTTACAGCGCCACCAAGTGGCCAATTGTCACGATTTTTTTCATGTCACCTCAAAATGAGCTCATAAACACGTGTCCCAAGTTTTGTGAAAATATCTCTTTCCGTTCACAAGTTATAACCGTTTTATAGTGCCATCTAGAGGCCAATTGTTGCGATTTTTTTAAGTGATCTCAGATTGAGCTCACGAAGATGTATCCCAAGGTTAGCAAAAAAAATCTCTTTCTGTTCACAATTTATAATCATTTTAGTAAAAATGGCCCTGGTGCCATCAAAGATTTTGGTTCCCCTTATCGACCGTTAACTGAAATTTTGAATTTTTTGGATGATTATTGATTGGCGGACTCCAGAGAATAGTCTTGCGGTGGTTTGGTTCCAATCGGGCCAAAAACCTAGGAGAAGTCAGCAAAAATAGGTTTTTCAAAAAACTGCAATTTACTCGAAATTGGCACCTGAAGGGCGAGCAAATCTGAGATAGCCATTTTGTCCGCCTTGAGCCAAGGATTCCAACGATATAAGACACTTGATCCTGGGACAAACAGTCTAAGAGTTATGAGCAATTTTGAACTTTTGGTTGCTGTAGTGCCACATATGGGCCATTCGGGGTCATACTCTGATAGGTTGTCCCCAAACTGAGGCCTACCATCTGGCCAGGTTTCATGTCTCTAGGCCTTACGGTTTGGCCTGCACGATGCGTTTTATGAAACCTTACAATTACAATAGGGTTTCAGCATTTCATGCTTGAACCCCTAATAAGAATGAAGGCTTTTTGCCAGTTATAGCGCCACCTATGGTCCGATCTCCATGAAACTCTGCATGCTTCCTCACCATGTTCTGACACATATGCTCATCAATTTTGGTGGAGTTCTGAGATTTCATTTGGGATTTATAGGCTTTTTAGTGTATTTTGCCACACCCCTTTTCTAAATGACCCTGTTACAGCCACTCAAATGCAAAAGTTCAACTTTTTTTTGATAATTATTGATCTAGAGAGTCCAGAGAATTGTCCTAGACTGGTTTGGTTCCGATCGGGCAAAAAACCAGGGACTAGTTCGCAAAAGTAGATTTTGGACAAAATTCGACATAGCAGAAAACTTTCCCCGACAAACAGTCTAAGAGTTATGAGCAATTTTGAACTTTTGGTTGCTGTAGCGCCACCTATGGGCCATTCGGGGTCATACTCTGATAGGTTGTCCCCAAACTGAGGCCTACCATCTGGCCAGGTTTCATGTCTCTAGGCCTTACGGTTTGGCCTGCACGATGCGTTTTACGAAACCTTACAATTACAATAGGGTTTCAGCATTTCATGCTTGAACCCCTAATAATTTAAAAATGCAAAACTATAATAACCTTGGTCCACTGAAGGAACTTTAATACCACCAAATTTCACTGTGGGGACCAGGCACTTAATTGTCAACATGCCCTGATAATTGAGCTTATTTCTGTTACTTGAAACATTTTCATGGCTAAAGTCTGAGTACACTGTTTTAAACACAAACTCTGCTACAATAATATGTGAGCAGCATGCGTGTAAAAGTTTGTCGTTTTGAGAAAATTACGTTTATGCGTGGTTTATGGAAAGATAGAACAAATTAAGGCTATAAAACCCATACTGAATATTTGTTCACAAGACTTTTGACAACTGGATCACGTAGGCTAGAATTTTTGTTTCAAGATGATGTAAAAATCACTCTGGCCACTCATTCACATAAAACAATATACTGATTTAAAATTTGTAAGACATGTTTTGTGTCAGAAAGGCTTATGCAGGGAGGGTGTGAATCATGCATATTGATGTGTTTCACACCTGAGAAAGACAAAGACCCCTCCCCTAATCCTAATGGCCCTATCAGAATGACTGTGAGGGAACTAGAACAAACAATGTGAAGAGATTAAAAGAATGGCTTTTTGAAATGTTTGCATATATTTACAACTCAACAGAATCCAAACATACACCACAAAGGACAAAAAGTGGGACAAAAATAAGGAACAATAGTGGTTCTTTATAAGGGACACTCAAAGTGTATGTTATTTCAGTGTCTAAGTGTGTGTATAAAAGGCTCTCAGATATAAACACATTTGTTTTGCTCAACCTATTAATGCACAATTTAATCCTAAAAAGATTTTTAACATCATATAAATTAATGTCAGTTGTTACACTCAAACCAACTAAAGCTTTTGTAGCATTATACACTATCGTTCAAAAGTTTGGAGTCAGTAAGAATTTGTTTTAAATTAATAGTTTTATTAATAATTAATATTTTTAAAGAAATTAATAGTTTTGTTCAGCAACAATGCAGCAAA
Organism: Romanogobio albipinnatus; assembly: GCA_023566225.1. Lineage (NCBI taxonomy): Eukaryota > Metazoa > Chordata > Actinopteri > Cypriniformes > Gobionidae > Romanogobio > Romanogobio albipinnatus. Next base: position 27,855,724 of record CM042244.1, read on the forward strand.
CGTGTCAAGAGAGACAGTAAAGACATTTTAATGTTACAAAAGCTTTCCATTTCAGATTAATGCTGTTTTTTTTAAACTTTCTATTCAAAGAATCCTGAAAAAAAATTAACACAACTGTTTTCAACATGGATCTCCCATTACAGTATCACAGTTGAATATCATGACTCTTTTGCAATATAATCTAAAAATGCATACACAAACAGATGTTCCTGCCATGTTTAAAGGCGTTTTATTCGAACACACCTTTGCAGAACAAACTAAACACGCCTGCGTTTATATATTATGATATTAAATATTTTGAAAAACGAGCACGTCACACAGCATGAGCATCACGACGCGTTGCGTTATTCTAAATGTAATAACGAACTTGAGCGCGCAAAAGACGCAACATATGCGAACAACCACTTATGCCTAGTTCAGACTGCACGATTTTCAAACTGGTCGGATCACTGCTCTTCTCACACTGCATGACTATCTGGGCCAGCATTCAGTCACTGCTGTGTTCACACTGCACGATGGATCGGCGACAGGGGGTTTCACACTGCATGACTACAAGAAGAATAATCACTGACAGCTCTGTCCCGTCCGCAAATTACGTTTCACAACAAAGCACAGGAGAAGTGAGAAAGAATTTGTCTCATTTGTAAGTCGCTTTGGATAAAAGCGTCTGCTAAATGACTAAATGTAAATGTAAAATGAAACAAAGCAAGATCACACGTGCGCCAGACTGGAGTTCTCGTGCGAGACTGGAATTGTTATTAAAAATATAGACTGCTGTGCAGAAACTTCCAAATTGTCTGTGCCCAGCAAAAGGGAGAAAAATACAAAAGATTATGGTGGAGTAAATGGTTGGGGAGACACAGGGAGCAAGGATTGTGTTCTGCAAAGAGAGTTTGAGGTAAATAAATAATATTGCAATGTGCTGCTGTTGCGACTGGTCAAGCAAATGTTTGTGCTTTGTTTCTGTTTGATAGAATTGTAAATATACCTATTAAAATACTGATATTATGTTCTATAACTCCTCCCGAACCTCCCGCTGCCCTGTATCTTGTTCTCTCATTGGCTGTCGGTCATCGCCGATGTATTTTTCAGTCAGAACACGTTTCACACAGAAGGAGTTTGAATCGCCGACAGGTCCAGATATTTAGCATGCCAAATATCTCACGGGCATCAGCAATTCTCCCTGATCGCGTCTTTGAACATTCACACAGTGTGATTGTCACTCGCGTGCACGAGCACCGATTTGCCTATGATTTCGGGCATTTGTCTGCGATTTCGCAAAACCTGTCGGCAAGTCAAAATCGGGGCTAAAATCGGGCAGTGTGAACTAGGCATTAGTCAGTGGTTAGATGAGCGTAGCAGTCAATAAACGGGACAAGGGAGGACATTTAGGCCCAATATACGGGACGTCCAGGCTAATACGGGACAGTTGGCAACCCTACTTTTATATCATGCTGTGTTATAGAGCATAAAATACCCTCGTGTCGTACGTGTATCTTTATTTAGCATTGAAAGGTTGTCTACCTGTCTATATTTAATTTTCAACATGTTTCCGTTGATTTCACACATTGTATTCTAGCAATAGTACTAGAACTAAAACTAGTACCCTACAATGTGAAGTTTATGCATCAATAACGCTAATATAAGTGAAAAGATATGTTTTACCTTAAAAATTCTAATCTTAAAATCGCCTTCTTATTCTGAGGTAAATCCAAGGTAAACTTACAGCCTCTCTTCCGAACTCGATGAAAAACATAAGAATGGTGAAGACGAGTCTTTGTTTTGAGGTGATGGGGGCGTTTACAGGTTTGCGTTCCTTCACATGGACAATTTGCATATGAATCTCTTTGCGCACACGTGGGTGTGGTCACATTAAAGATAATGAGGCTCAGCTGGAGGAACTGTGCCTCTCGCTATTTTCATACGGATTACATAAACAGAGAATATATTTAATTACTTCATTTAAAAGTAGACATTCCAAGCTTTATAATTAGAGATATCTAATTTTTCGCGGAGTTACAGCTCATTTTCAAACGCATTTCAGAATGGACATCACAGGGAGACAGACGGGAGAACGAGCATCCTGTTTGTTTTCTTTATTTAGCGAAAAGCACAACATTTAGTTTTTATTTTGAGTGTACACAAATAAAAGTAGACACCTTAAGCTTTGTAAAGACATATCTTTCATGTCTGTGATGAATGACGGAGTATTTAAAGATGTTTTACACTGTCATTAGGAAAAATCAAGCAAACTCATGGGCCGGATGGGCTGGGTTTGTCCAGGGCCGAATTTTAGCCCCAGTCCAGCCCTGCCTGGTGCACACCAAACAAGTAGACCAACACAGCTGAGAAGATAGGTCTCGGTCCGCTTGCAAACAGCGTTCATTACAGGCAATTTAGACCTTATTCATGAACGTTCATATGCGTTTCACGTTGCCTCTCATATTCAGCTATTTGGACCGGGACTACACACGATAGCGATTCAAACTCTATAGCGGTTGAACAGAGCACTGCAATTATTTCTAATTTAAACTACAATCAAATGGATATCTCCCCACATTTCGCATATGTGACTGTCGTCTGCGCAGCATTTTATTCTTTCTGTGCGGCCGCAGCATCACAAGTGCGCGGCCGGGCAAGCGCGGAGCTTAGAGGGAACATTGCTGCTAATACACAACTGTATTTATGATATGTAGATTTTGATAAAGTACCTTCCACTGTTCAGGCGGGAGAACCTTCACCACAATAACATCTCCATTGAGAGCCCTGTTACGAGCTGCAATTCCATCCAGAAAGATATCGGCTGACCCATCCTGCAGAAAAAAAAATTGACAATTGACAAAACTTGACAATTGCAACTTGCATCACAAAAGAGAGTTACACATAATCAGAATTAGGACAATGACAAAGCAACACCTACTACTACACAATAAAACTTTGTCAGTTACTTTTGAATGAGAATCATGTTTATTCCAGAAACCATTTATGTTCAACTTCAGGGTATACTGTAAATGTAGTATGTGTAAAAAAAAAAAAAAAAAATACTCACAGGAGATGGGACAAAAGCTTCCTTGTACTTCTTAGGGTTTATTCTCAGTGCTCCCTTAAAGAGAATTACATTTAAATAATTTAAATATGATGAGTGTTTAAATAGCTTTCCATTTTGAGATTTCACTCAATATGAATACGTAATAAGCCCATGTACAATAAGCACAATTATTATTTTAATTTTGAAATCCTTTAAAGACGTAAGGCATGAAAGAAACCCTCCAAATATTATATTTTGGCCTATAATATTTGGCCTACAGTTATGCTGTATAGTAGTAATACTGTATTCAGTAAAGGTTAGTGGACAAACAATAACTTTTTTGAAGATTTTTTGAAGGTTAAAATTTCTAGACATATATTTTAGTGTTATTTCCCACCATTTTTATTCACAACAAAATGTTGTTTCACAAATTCATTTTAAAAGTACAAATATTTCAAATATGCTCTCAATTAGGGTTAGCAAGTAATTAAGAAAAAATACTATAAATTATATTATAATTTACATTTTTATATTATATATTATGCATAAAATAAAAAAGTTAAACATTAGATTAAGTTAAGCATGTCCCACTGCAGGACACTGTTTGGCTTGAACTACCCAGATGTACAAGTTTGCATGTCCTAAATTCACCTGAATGAGTTCTCCTCTCTTTAGGCCTGCAGACACATCCTCTGTGGACATGTACTGCTCGAAGAGTTGCTTCCGGGAGCCTCTATAATCTTTGCCGTTTTTATCTTTGTCCTTTTGATGTAAACTTTCTTTTGGTGCTGTGAAAACAAAGATAAAATTGTAGCTTATATGCAAAAAAATGACTGTGATGTTCATTCAGATTTGGAATAAAACTAAATCTGTTCATGTATGTAACACTGTGGTTTATTAAGACACCATGGATTTTGTGACTTGTTCCACATCTATAAGCTTTGAAGCCATATGTTCATGTGTAGATTCAAAATATGTAATTTTCAAATTCATATCCTATATCTGTAAAGTAATTTTTTTTTGTTGAAAATTACAGGTCTTTTTTTTCTGGGAAAACAGTTTAAAAATACTGATGAATAACGAGATAAAGCAGAGGAAGAACAGTCTGTTCATTGAATCTACTACACTATATTGCCAAAAGTATTGGGACACCCCTCCAAATCATTGGAATGAGCTCAGTGCCACCTGTGCAATAAGTCCATTCATGAAATTTCCTCACTACTAAATATTCCAGTGGAAGCAATTGGGAACAACAGCAACTCAAATCAGCAACAGCAGCAAGTAAATATCACAGAGCGGGGTCAGTGCATGCTGAGGCGCACAGTACGCAGGAGTTGCCAAATTTCTGCAGTCTCGATAGCTATAGACCTCCAAACTTTGTGTGGCCTTCTGATTAGCTCAAGAACAGTGCGTAGAGAGCTTCGTGGAATGGGGTTCCATGGTTGAGCAGCAGCATCCAAGCCTTGGCACCAAGTGCAATGCAAAGCATCAGATGCAGTGGTGTAAAGCACGCCGCCACTGGACTCTAGAGCAGTGGAGACGTGTTCTCAGGAGTGACGAATCACGCTTCTCTGTCTGGCAATCCGATTGACGAGTTTTTGGTGGTTGCCAGGAGAACGGCACTTGCCTGACCTGCATTGTGCCAGGTGTAAAGTTTGGTGAAGTAGGGATTATGGTGGGGGTTGTTTTTCAGGGGTTGGGCTTAGTTCCAGTGAAATAACTCTTAATGCTTCAGCATACCAAGACATTTTGGACAATTTCATGTTCCCAACTTTGTGGGAACAGTTTGGGGATGGCCCCTTCCTGTTCCAACATGACTGCGCACCCAGTGCACAAAGCAAGGTCCATAAAGACAAGGATGAGCGAGTTTGGTCTGGAGGAACTTGACTGGTCTGCACAGTCCTGACCTCAACCCAATAGAACACCTTTGGGATGAATTAGAGTGGAGATTGCGAGCCAGGCCTTCTCGTTCAACATCAGTGCCTAACCTCACAAATGCGCTACTAGAAGAATGGTCAAAAGTTCCCATAAACGCACTCCTAAACCTTGTGGAAAGCTTTTCCAGAAGAGTTGAAGCTGATATATTGACAATAAAGTGTATGTTTTAAAAAAAAAAAATTGAAGCTACACATGAACACATATTTTTTACAACAAATCCAGATAACAAATACACAATCACTCACATTGACTGGGTAAAGTAACTCCACGATTTCATTTTGAATTCAGTCTATTACAATTGTTTATGATCACATGCTCATCGATCTTACATGGCAGAAAAACAGAGAGAAATGTCGGACTCCGTAGTTTAATTTGACATCCCTCTTCAATTTTCAACGGTGACTTTGACAGATCTCCAACAAAAGAGGGCAGCAGCTGGGTATGATAGGCCTGACCAAAATAGTTTTGAGTCAAGTTTGAATGGTGCCTTAAGGCTTATTGGCCACTAAACCTTTTGGTATGTCCCATCCCAACCTCCTATTTTAACATAAACACTAAAAGTCTTAGTCAAGTGATTTCAAGTGTCTTTACAACCCCAAAATGAAATATCTTTTATTTCTTAACCCTCATGTTGTTCCAAACCTGTATGAATTTATTTTTTCTACAGAACACAAAAGACGACATTTTGGAAAATGTTGGTTTGGACAATGGTGACCACTGACTTATTGTATGGTTTAAAAAAAAACACATTTCTCAGAATATCTCCTTTTGTGTTTCACAGTTTTGGAACAACATGAATGTAAGGAAATGATGACCTTTAATCCAAATAAAAAAAATGGACAAACTATAAAGTCAATGTGAAACGGCATTGACACTAAATCAAACAAATTCAATGCATATATGCCATAAATGAGGCTTGGCTTTGAGAGACTGGCTCTTCACTTCACTAAATACCTTGAGCTGGAGGAGCTTTGACGTTTTTATCTGGTGATTTCCCAGCAACAATGGTGTCAACTTCAGGACCACATGCCCCCTTGTCTTTTTTCTCCAAATTTCTTTTTGATCTTCTTGTCTTTGATTTTTTCTTTGCTTTATCCTCCCCACATGAACTGCTCAACTGTTGAGCGTCACCTTCCTCAGATCCCACTAGACTTGTGTTCCCTTTTATGTCTTTTTCACTTCTCTCCTGTTGCTGTTTTGAGGATACCTTTTTGGGTGCAGCAGCCTTGCATAACTCTGTTTTGGCATGCTTTTCCAGCATGCCAGGCTTCATGCCCTGGTCGTCAGTGCACTCTGTCTGAGGGATGTCTTTATCCATGAGCAAATAGTTGGAAGTGTCAGCCATCTGTCTGCTCTGCTGAGAGGATAAGCTATCACCAGAATAAGATGATTCTGAATTGCCTTTTTTCCTCCTGTTTACATCATTCACAGACCTGCTAACTGATGTCCTCATGTTCTCCTCCGCCTGCTGCTTTGCAAACTCTTGCAAGTAAGAACGAAACTTGCCGTTCTGATGCTGATTCAGAAGTCTGGCATATGCATCCTTCTGGGATCTGGGGAGATTTTGTGCACCTTTCTCAGGTCTAGGTTTAGTGGTTCTCTTTACTTTAGGAGAAGACGCCATAATCTCTGCAAAGAATTAACATATCAGTGGTTACACCAGGTTAACAGAACAGAGGAGCTTTTGTCTTAACATATCAATAATTACCAAATACAATCAACACTTGACTTAATATGTCTTAGAAAACATATTTAATGACCAACGTGATGTTTCACAAAGAAGGCGTTTATACAACTATAGGAGCTTTTAGCCCTGTGGACTTAAATGAATGCAACCCCCATAAAACATTTAAACTTAATAATTGATTTAATGTCCAACAGGGAAAATGCATGCATCACAGCTAAATTTTGTAATTTTTGGATCCAACAATTTTTGTTGATGATAACATTCCGTGATGGAAATGACAATAATTAAATTAAATTAAGCAATATCCCATGAGTAAAAGAGTTCCTTATTTGACACTTACCTTGTTACACATAACATGTAGTTAGTATAGTAATAACTATAAATTATGCATAATTACATGCAACTAATCCTAAGCCAAACCTAACCCTACAATAAGTGCATGTAGTTAATTAATATTACCCAGTACTAAATGTATAACTACACTGCAACAAGGAAACTAGGGCTGGGTATCGATTCAGATGTTCCGATTCGATTTCGATTCTTGATTCAACTCAATGAATATAGAGTTAATACAAATACTATATTTATAAAAAAGAACAGTGAACAAGTTTACAAGTGGGTAATTAAAAAGAAATTAAAAGCCACAAACCTGTATATTACATTTATTTTAGTTACACTTGTTTACATTAAAACAGAACCCATCTCTATATTTCAAATGCATACAATTATGTTAAATACAATACAATTGTGTTTTTATGGATATTTTGATACATTTATTCTAAAACATAAAAAGGATATTGGATGATTTTCAGCAATTTTCAGTAAAGGACAAACTTTTTTTACGATTTTGCAGACCGTCATTCAGACTCTATTTGTTTTTATGAAGGCTTTTTCCTCCAGGGGTGTCTGTGCTTTGATTCGTACCCCGGATGATGCATTATATTTAGTCACTATCTCTGTTATTTGCATGCCTTCCTTAGATGCGATTGCCATTCGATTTTATCTTTGTGACAAGCATATATGCGATACCGGCCAGGATCGACTGGAAACCCCCGGGACAGAGAACCGGGCGGATCAAACGAGACCAGTTGAAACTTTAACCGGCTATATCTCGGAAACGCACCGGCGAAACCGTCTGTAATCCGGGTCGATCGTAGAGCCTGACGAGGCCTTTCGAGGATCGAGGTCGTAACCGCGAATAGGTGCTATCTTTGCGGGGCGTGCCGCTCGATCATCTCTCTGCCGGGGGATGAGACGGAGCCCCCGGTGTGCCTCAATCACGCACACCAATCTCGCTCGCTCCTCCCATGTCTCTCGCTCGTCCACCTCGCCACATACCCCCAACACCCCTCGTAGGCCGGGGAGTACCCCGCATCTACGCCTACTCCCCCCCCCCCACCCCGGGGAGCCCAATCTCTCTGCGTCCGGGGATATGGGTCAGCGAGACGAGAGAACGGGAGACGGAGACCCCCAGAGCGACCGGACGACAGAGTGAAGAGACGAGAAAAAAAAAATTAGTCCGGCTCCCTGACACACTACCGCTCGGTCCTCAGCCCGCCGAGAGGCTCTTCCTCGCGGTGCCATGTGATGGCACTGGACGCTCGGTGGACGGCTCGATCCTCCTCCGCCCCCTGGCGGCCAGCGGTGACTCCTCCTGTCGAGGGCAGCCGGCAGCTCCTCCCGCACGCTCCCTGCTCCTCCCCTACATGGCGGATTGATACAGGCTCCGGCCCACGGCGAACGCCGGTGACTCCTCCGCTCCCTCTAGGACGGCAGCCACCCCACCTCGACCCAGGGGCACGGCAGCGAGCTCTCCGTCCCACCGATCTTCATCCGCTCCAGCACCACCGCCTCGGGCAGCCCCTCGCGGTCTTCTCTCATCTGCGCTGCCCGAACTCCTCAGCACCGCGATCCCCCTCAGCAGCGAGGGCTCTTCGACAGCATGTCTCTCCTTCCTCCCGGGTTTCGGCACCAATGTAACAGAGTTTGTTCGTATGGGAAGAAGGAGGCGGGAACCGGCGAACATTCAACAAGTTTAATAAAACAAATGAACACAAAATTAAAGTAAAAGCGGCAGCCCCTCGCGGACGACTGCCGCGCACACACATAACAAAACGTAAATAAAACACAACGCAAAATCCCAGGCCTGGTCCTCTCTCCTCCTTCACTGGAGTCGCTCGTCCTTATATGCCTCCGTGCTCCCTCATGAGAGGACTCGAGACCGGTGTGCCTCGCAGGTGACGTTCATCCTCAATCACGCACACCGATCTCGCTCTCTCCTCCCATGTCTCTCACTCGTCCACCTCGCCACACAGTGGTAATTAACAATACCTTAACGTGCTGACTTATGTGGACTAACTTTTATTTGAGGAAATCTGTTTATAATATAGGCTAAGCTATTAGGTTTTAATTATTGGTCCTGCGCTGTCTATTGACTCTATTGACTGTTGATTTATCATTTGTGAGACGCCATTTAAGCACTGAATGAAGGAATGACAGGCGCACCTCTTGCTCCTTTGTAACATCGCGCAAGGCCAATAAGAGGGTGACAGCTAGTGGAGAAGACTGGTAATTAGATTGACGTTAATTTTATATTCAAATTTTACGAAATAAATATGGAAAAATATGGATCTTTGAAATCAAACCTAATTACACTTGGCGATTCAATCCTACATTTCTTCTTGATCTTCGCTTCTCTCGCCATGTCAACGAATAGATGAGTATCTTTTGTTTAATGATACAGGGGATGTGTCCGACTCTACTCTGTGGGAGTCATTTAAAGCTATAGGGCAATTCAAGCGTTATGGATGTGACATTTGAACTCATAATGACAACTGAAATGTCTCAGTAAAAATCTATTTATAACCATATTTAATTCGGCATTGCATATTCTCAGAGCACCCAATCTGGGGAATTGACAGCAAAAAATTTTTTTTCTAAAATATATTTAAGACCCCCCAAAAAAGGAAAACAGCTATGCGTTATGGATGTGACAGGAAATGACAGTTTTCAGTAGACTGTTCGATATTCTTTAAAGTCTGTGAACTTTTAAGTCTAATGTTTAAATATTGCTATCCACATGATGAAGGGGTCTTATCTGAACATAAAAACATCAATGTTTAAATTGTAATTTTTTTATGAAGTGTATCATGAGGAAAAACCAACGTTATGGATGTGACAAAACCCTGTTATGGATGTGACGAGTCTGAAATACACATAGAATCTGTTTGGAAAATCAACAAACAAACTATCATGGCACTTTTGTCTAAATGCCAGTTTTGATATTAAGAAATAACATTGCAATATGATATATAAAATAATTGACAATGAGAGAAGATGAGGGTGAAGGAATTTATTGATTTATTTAATTTGTTCATGCTTAACACTTTCTTCTGTCATTAATATTATAATTACTATAATTCATGAACATTATATATATATATATATATATATATATATATATATATATATATATATATATATATATATATATATATATATATATATATATATATATATATATATATATATATATATATATATATATAAAATATATGTCTTTAGCCTACATGTTTATTTTTTAAAACCCATCTTAGGTAATGAAAGAATGGGCTATCTCAACTGAACTATCAGGTCAAGCTACTTGATATAAGACTTGATATAACTAGATTTCTATTCAAATTATTTTCCCGAATTGTGTGCTGTTAGTATCTTACCATTTTATCAATCTGTTGTGGTAGGCGTTCAGCTTTAAGAAAACGCTATCTTCGAGCTGTCAAAACCTCCTGAAGGACAGGAAGAGCGAGCGAATTAGAGGCGCCTGTTTCGCGCCTAAACCAATCAGGTTCCTCATGCACTTTCAATACGCCTCTCTACTAGGAAGTGAATACTATGAACACACGGAACATTACAGCAGAGTCGATACGGAACATAGTCAGATTTTCATTATTGTTTGAGATGTCGATCGCAATCTAATTTATTTATCACATCATAAATATGTCCAGAAAGCGACCATTTGTTTAGCTAAAGTTTACTTATGATTGTACTTATAGCCTAATGACCTAAGACAATGTTACGTTTCACTGAAACACAGAGGAGAAATGTGTTTATCACTGCCATGCCGCCAGCAACAGGAACACACGTTATGTCACGTGGGTTTGATTTTAGAATTTTCTTTAAATATAACGTCCGTAACATCACATCCATAACGTCACGTCCATAACGTCACATCCATAACGCAAAATTAAAATGTTTACAAGAAACAAAAGGGCACGAAATGTTCATCACATTATACATTCATATAAGTTAACATTGCACAGAAACGTTGGACATTTTTGCATCAACACTGTATGTGTAGCATGAACTTATCCTCTAAAACGTTATGGATGTTACTTGGCCCTGGAACTCACCGACACGTTTAACAAGAGGCTTATAAATTTCTAGAGCTTTACTGTTAAAGCATGCTAAGTGTACACAATGCATAATCATCCCCTTGTTCAACAGGAAATCGACAAATGCTCTCTTCTCCTGATGCGTTGGTTATCGTAAACGGGGACTTTAACCACTGCTCTCTCTCCACCACTTTACCGTCTTTTAAACAAATGGTGACGTGTCCTACGAGGGGTGACAAAACTATTGACTTGTTTTATACAAACGTTAAGGATGGCTATGTTGCAAAACTGCTTCCTCCGCTGGGTAAATCCGATCATAACCTGATATCCTTGACGTCCAAATACTCACCGGTTATACGGAAACAGCCGACTACTTCAAAAACTGTGCGCATCTGGTCAGAGGATGCTTGTGAATCATTAAGGGGGTGCTTTGAATGCACAGATTGGAATGTGTTCTTTGATGATGATAGAGATCTGGACAGTATCTCTGACAAAGTGACTTGTTATATTAATTATTGTGTTGAGTCTTTAATTCCTAGTAAACAAATCAAAATTTTCCCCAATAACAAACCGTGCGTTACCAGAGAAGTTAAAGCCGCTATTAATAAGAAGAAAGCTGCTTTTTATAGTGGTGATAAAGAAATGATTAAAGATGCTCAAAGAGAGCTGAAGGTTATTATCAGACAGGGCAAACAAAAATATAAGGAAAGGGTTGAAGGAAATATGTCCTGTACCAACACAAGAGGCCTATGGAATGGTATGAAGTCTATTACTGGTTATGGGACCAGTAATCCCAGTTTATGTCAATTGGGTATTCAGGCTAATGATGCCAATGCTTTTTTTGCCAGGTTTAATGAATTTGATTTCTCTTCTCTACACAAAAATGTTCTTTCCGATCTTAGGCAGAGCAGCTTTGAGGATTGTAGCCCAGCCATTAATTTTAACATTGAAGAGGTTCGTAAGCAGTTAAGGCGTATAAAATCTAATAAAGCAGCAGGCCCTGATGGTGTTCATCCACGCACCCTTAAAGTGTGTGCTGACCAGCTATGCTTAGTTCTTCATTCATTGTTTTCTTTGTCTCTCTTTTCTGCTAAGATCCCAGTTATGTGGAAAACATCTTGCCTTGTTCCTATTCCCAAAAAAGCTAAGGTGTCCAACAACCTTGCTAATCTGAGGCCTATTGCCTTAACTTCACATATTATGAAGTGTTTTGAGCGGGTTGTACTGGATCATCTGACTAGGCAGGTGTCTGTTTTTCAGGACCCCTTGCAATTCGCATATAGGAAGGGTGTTGGGGTAGATGATGCTCTACTTTTTATGGTCCATAATATTTACAGTCATCTTGAAACTACTGCCAGCTCTGTTAGGATCATGTTTTTTGATTTTTCGAGTGCTTTTAACACTATACAGCCACATATTTTAGCCAACAAATTAATTGATTTTAAATTGCACAATACAACTATCTCCTGGATTTTAGATTACCTCTTATCACGACCACAGTTTGTAAGGTTTGGTAATAACTTTTCTGATACCATTTTAACTAATACTGGAGCACCTCAGGGCACAGTTTTAGCTCCCTTTTTATTCTCACTTTATACTGCTGACTATAGGCATAGTCAGCCATCCTGTTGGGTACAAAAATTCTCTGACGATACTGCCTTAGTGGGTTTACCTAAACAGGGTGATGATCTTGCATACAGAAGGGAAGTTCAGTCTTTCTTCAGCTGGTGTGAGTCTAACTTTTTAAAACTGAATGTAGAGAAGACTAAAGAACTTGTGATCGATTTTAGGGGAAAAAAAGACAAGGTACTTCCAGTCACAATTAATGGACAGTTGATTGAAATTGTGCAATCATACAAATTCTTAGGTGTCCACTTAGATGAAAAATTGAATTGGAAAGAGAACACAAATGTCCTAATGAAGAAGGCCCAGTCGAGACTTTTCTTTTTGAGGAAACTTAGATCTTTCAATGTTAGCACAAAGTTGTTAAATGTTTTTTATCAAGGGATTTTAGCTAGTGTTCTTTTTTATGCTGTACTTTGCTGGGGGGGCAGCATACCTGTCGAGGACAAAAATAGGATTAATAAGCTGATCAAGAGGGCTGGTTTGATTATTGGTCTTAGTCCAGACTTACTGGAGGTCACTGTGGAGAAGAGGATAAGGTCAAAACTAAAAATCGTTTTGCTTTTGGAAGGACATCCACTCCACAATATTTTTAAATGTCTTAGAAGTTCTTTTAGTGAACGATTGGTAATGCCTCGGTGCTCTAGTGAACGAATGAGAAGGTCTTTTGTCCCTGCAGCGGTTAGATATTTTAATAAACACCATTAATGTATGTGTATGTATATGTATATGTATATATGTATGTATATATATATATATATATATATATATATATATTTGTATGTATGTATGTATGTATGTATGTATGTATGTATGTATGTGTATGTGTATATGTATATATATATATATATATATATATATATATATATATATATATATATATATATATATATATATATATATATATATATATATATATATATATATATATATATATATATATATAAAATATATATATATTTTTTGTTTCTTTTTTTTTTCTGTACTTTTGATTAGTAAAACTGTATCATGTCATACTGGCTCTTAATCAGGTATTATTAGTTTCTTAACTTTCTTAACTGTGTTGACTGTGTGTTGAGTTTGTTGGTTGTATTGTCGAAGTTGGTGGCAAATCAGTTTCCCTAACGGGATTAATAAAGTTTTCAATCAATCAATCAAATAATAACATTTTGTTGAACCATTGAGTCTATCTATTCCCTTTCTTGAAAACGGTAAAACACAGACATTTTAAAAACTCTGCTTGCATTGGCACACACCTTGTATATGATGTAATAAAACAGTAAATATCTATACAATTCAATGAGAATGGTTACATACAATAAAGTATAGACCCAAATAAACATTTTAAGAATAAGTCTGTTTGTGTGTGGCCAACTTTTTTTTTTCATGGTAAAGATGACCTTTGCATGGAATTGCCCTGTATTAAGGGGACACATCATATCATATGAATCTGGGTTGAAAAAACAGAGGAAAGCGCTCCTGTCAGAAATTGAAGCTTGTCTTAACCATCTTGAACAATTACATGTAGACTCCACAGAGACCCTGGCCTCCTCAAAGAAATCGCAGTATTAAAGCTAGAATATAATACAAACCTTTCCAATCATATGTTATTAAAAATAACAAATAAACAATTAGAACTAGGGGACAAACCAGATAGGCTTCTTGCGCGCTAGCTGAGAAGCATTCAAGCTAATAGAACCATTCACCAAATCAAGAAAAAAGATGGAACATTAGTGACACACCCCAAAGATATCAATGATTGTTTTAGAGAATTCTATGAAGCTTTATACAAATCTCGGTCCATTGCCACCCCTTCAGCCCTTTCCCACTTCCTCCATTCATTACACCTTCCCAAATTAAATGATGCAGAACGTGACGCCCTTAATGCAGATAAGATTAGACGAGATACTCAAAGCCATCGCCTCTTTCCCTAGTAATAAGGCCCCTGGACCTGACGGCTTTGGAATTGAATTCTACAAAAGATACTCTCTGAAAATCGCTCCACTTATGCTTAGGTTATTTAATCATTCCATTAATAATCAAACATTCCCGCAATCAATGTATGATGCCAAAATCTCTTTAATCCTTAAAAAAGGGTAAGAAGAAAAGGATCCGGCATCATACCGCCCCATTGCTCTTCTAAATTCAGATCTCTTAAAATTTTTACCAAGATCCTCGCAAATAGGTTAAACAAATGCATAACAAAAATTATTCACCCTGACCAAACCGGTTTCATCTCAGGGAGCTTCTCCTTCTTTAATGTGAGACGACTAATGAATATCCTATACTCAAAGCATGATTTTCTCTCAAAGATCGCCATCTTATCCCTGGATGCTAAAAAAGCTTTCAACCAAATTGAATTGAATTACATCATTTCAGCGCTCCAGGAGTTTGGGCTAGGAGAATCATTCACTCTTTGGGTGAAAATGCTTAAAGGGTTAGTTCACCCAAAATTGAAAATAAAGTCAGTAATTACTCACCCTCATGTTGTTCCAACCATGTAAGACCTTCGTTCATCTTCGGAACATAATTTAGTATATTTTTGATGAAATCTGAGAGCTGTCTCACTCCTCCATAGGCTTTCAGAGGGAATGAAACTTGATGGCCCAGAATAGTAAGTAAAAACGTCATTTAAGGAGTCCAAATGACTACAGTGGCTCTGTATTAAGTCTATCATGCGACGAAAATACTTTTTGAGCGGAAAAACAACAAAAATAACGACTTTATCCCACTATTATTGTTGTTCAATTTGAGCCTCTGACACCACGACGCATGCGCGAAAACGGCGTTCTTCTTCTACTACTACTAATCTCAGTTTTCGCGCATGCGTCGCGCAACCTATGTTTTTTTTCTTAAATTTTGGGACTTTTTCTCATTTAGGGTCATGAACATGCATGCAAAGTTTCAACACGCTGATGTGTTTTGACATATACACACACATTTACTGTTACGTTCGTGATGTTCACGGGTCAATTTGACCCGCATATTTTAATGTTCTAAGGCAATTGTAGAGACCCAAAATAATAACATTTCTTGGTTATATTTTGTTATTTTAGTTTTTTACTAACCTATGAAGCTAAAAAAATTAGCTTTTCCCCATTTTTTCAATACAGAAATATTTTTTGTATGCCACAAATGGTAAAAATTAGCTATAATTTCTTTTTTCAATCTATCTGAAATACTATCTAACCTACATTGTTTATCTTGAAATTGTGTGACCTTTTCTCATTTAGGGTCATTAACATGCATGCAAAGTTTCAACATGATAATGCGTTGTGAAATGTGCATATCAAAATTTTATACACTCTTGCTGTTTGTGGGTCAATTTGACCCATATAGGACAGCTGTTCAAAAGCAACTGTACTACAGACCTGTATTACATGACCTCTGACCTGTAAAGCAGCCAGAATAATAATAATAATACGTTGTTTGTAAATTGGCCAGAGGAGAACTGGCACCCCGACTGAGCCTGGTTTCTCCCAAGGTTTATTTTTCTCCATTAGGTCACCTGATGGGGTTTTGGTTTCCTTGCCACTGTTGCCTCTGGCTTGGCGTGCTCAGTTGGGGACACTATATTTTTCAACTAAACATCAAAATAAATCTAATTAATAAACTAATTTAACCATGTAAACTAAATTACTGATCTAATTATTGATCTAAAGCCCACACTGTCACCGTATGGAAATTGAAATGAACTGATGACATCAAATGGCTATACAGCTGAATAAAATTAGGCTGCATTATTTTGCTGTTTAACACTGTAAAGCTGCTTTGAAACAATCTACATTGTTAAAAGCGCTATATAAATAAAGTTGACTTGACTTGACAGACACAAAATACAAAACACTTTGTTGTATCTCAGAGCTCTTCAACTATTAACAACTTCATGAAGCAGTGTTTTGAAATCGGCCATCACTGTATAAGTCGTAAAAGTAAAGTTTAAAACAAGTTATAGAAGTTTATGAACATGAAAATATATAACATATATATTTTATATAAAATATACATTTTACAAAACATGTTAAATTCTAAAACCTCAAGAAAATCAAAGCTAAATATCTGAACAAATTCTGTACCAAATTTTAGGTTGATATCTCAAGAAAAAAAAAAGTTTATGTGTGCAGTACCAACGTTTTCCACTGGATGACATGTAGACTCTTTGATTTCCATATATGGTTTGAGTGATCTGAACGTTATATTTTCATACTTTTCAAAATATCTATGAAGTAGACATCCTATTGAGAAGTAGTTTGGGCAGTAATGTTAATATTTGATTTGTATTCAATCTCTAAAATGCATATAAAAAAACATATGGAAAGAGTCAAAACGTGCGTTATAGTTTGGTACCGCATCACAAATGACGAATCTATCGCTATTTATCTCCTGCTCATCTCTTTTGAAAATCAGTCACCAAATATGAAAATTAGAGTCTGAAAGCTTTAAAATGCTATATAGTTGGTCAAGATTTCTTTAGGTTTAGACTAAGATAGTATTGTTCTAAATGTATAAAGGCAAGTGTCCTAAGGGCCAATCTTAAAAATAAAAATGGTTAAAAGTATTTTTAAAAAATCGTAAATTCAGATATTTATTCTTTGTAATGTGTGAAAAGTATTGATATTAAAAGTTAATTGTTTGTACCTGATTGTATGTGTTTTTTCATAGTGTGATTTTTGGGGAATTGTATTGAATCCAATTAGGGTCAATTTGACACGGACCATAAGGGGTGTAACCAGAAATCGAACAGTGCACGAGGGTTAATACAGAGCCACTGTAGTCATTTGGACTCCTTAAATGACGTTTTTACTTACTATTCTGGGCCATCAAGTTTCATTCCCTCTGAAAGCCTATGGAGGAGTGAGACAGATCTCAGATTTCATCAAAAATATACTAAATTATGTTCCGAAGATGAACGAAGGTCTTACATGGTTGGAACAACATGAGGGTGAGTAATTACTGACTTTATTTTCAATTTTGGGTAAACTAACCCTTTAACGCTAAGCCCAAGGCCTCAGTACTTACTAATTTTGATAAATCCCCCCAATTCTCCCTGTACAGAGGCACTAGACAAGGGTGTCCACTCTCGCCCTTACTTTTCGCCATCGCTATAGAACCCCTCGCAGCCGCCATAAGGAATAACCCACTTATCCTATCCCCCATCATAGGCAAAGTAAATCATCATATATCCTTATACGCCGATGACATTATTCTTTATCTTGTTGATCCAGAGTGGTCCGTCCCACCCTTTATTAGATTTACTGGAGACCTTTGGAAAATTCTCTGGCTACACTGTAAACTGGCAAAAGAGCGAATTCCTGCCTGTAACTGACAACATCGACCGAGGCTTCATTCAAAATCTACCTTTTAAAATCGCAACGGATAGACTGAAATATCTTGGGGTCATGATACCGAAAAATACCATGGATATATATAAATTAAACTACTTAGCCATGCTAGAGAGCTTGAAACATAATATAGAAAGCTGGAGGACCTTCCCACTGTCTATGATAGGGCGTGTGAATGCAATAAAGATGGTGACACTGCCCAGATTTCTATACCTTTTCCAAAACCTGCCAATTTTCCAGCCTAAATCTTTCTTTAAACGTGCAGTATGTATATTTTGGCCACTAGGGGTCACTCATTCAAAATAATAACAACAGACGTACTTTGATGACGTCGGGAAAGTGCGTGGGCTCATGGGAGTTGTTGTCATTGTCACTGTCAACCAGCGAATCTGGCATCTTCAGCAGAAAACATGTTCACTGACAAGGTAATGTATTGTTATATTACATCTCTATTGTTGTTTACGTTTAGTTATGGCTTTTCACTTTATGTAATCAATCTAATGAAATAGCAGCGAGCTACCGTTAGCTCATCAGTAACGTTAGCTAATGTGTGAGACAGAATGTTGTGCGGGCGGTCGCTATGTCAACATACCTATAAGTTGAGTGACTTATAGGTATGTTGACATATTAACCGCGTATCATAATTTTAGTGACTCAAATTATAGGTATGTTGACATGGCATCCACGTTTGTCGAACATTCTGTCTATCAACTTGAGTTGCTGCTACTAACGTTTAGATCAGGCATCTACTACCCTCGTCCTGGAGAGATGTTGTCCAGACTCTTTTCGCTACAAAACATGTTTCATCACATGTAATTGTAATAATTATAGGTTTCATAAGCCGAATCAGGTGTCATTGTGTGTGTTTGGATTGAAAACCTAACGTACAGGATGGTAACGTTTGCTCTCCAGAACGAGGGTTGGAGACTTCAGCTCGCTGTAAAATTAATTCACAATCCAAAATCTTCTCGGGTCATTTTTTTCACCCGTACGTTTGCGCTTTGTTGAGCTGGCAGAACGTACAGGCAAAGAGTAGTCATGATCCATTATCATACAGACTTTTTTATACGGGTGTTCCCCTTATACTGTCATGGTTCCTCTTTGAGTTTGGCGGATTCCGCCGAGTTCCGAAGGAAGACGCAAACGCGGATATGACGTGATAGACAGGCGACATAACGGAAATAAAGACACGGTCCGTGTCTTCGAATTAAAATATTAATTTCTCTGGATTTAGAAGTTAATTGGAACTGTCGGGATAATGTAAACACACAACTTTAAAAAAAATATAACATAGATATAGTGATTTTTTATATTTTTAATGCTGAAACATTACATATTGTGCCTTTAAAGCCCTGGATTCGATTTGTATGGAGCTTTAAAGCGCACTGTATTTCTAAATTACATGTATGTAAACCGAGGTCCTTGGGCGGATTAGGTCTGCCCAACTTCCAGCATTACTACTGGGCCGCAAACTGTAGAGCCTTATCATATTGGAAAATATCTCTTCGTGTGTGGCCTTTAGGCGACATTCCATCCTGGCTTGCCATCGAACAAAGTGCTACTAATTACTCTCTCTCTTCTCTGCTTTTTGCAACACCTGCGCCACACATAACAGTGGCCAACACAAATTTTATACTTTGTAGTTCTTTTAAAATATGTTGCCAGATTCGTAAAGCGTCCATGTTACCGCTCACCGCATTATCTACCCCTGTCGCTTACAACCACGCCTTTAAGCCATCACTTACAGATTCCACACTTTCATCTTGGTCCAGTAGAAGAATGGTTACAGTGAAAGATATGTACGTAGACGGTAAATTCCCCACATTTTCCCAACTGAAAGATAAATTTGATCTTCTGGCATCACATTTTTTTCGATACATTCAGCTGAGAAATTATGTTCGTAAGTCTATTCCACACTTTGAACTACTTACAGATGAAAATGAAATATACAAATTACTTTCTGCCTCTCCTGATGCCCCTAATCTGATTTCTCGTTTTATGGATATTTTCAGATACCTGAGGAGGACTGGGTTAGGTCTATTAAGATCATAAGTACATGTTCTATCAACTCAAGACATCAGCTAATTCAATATAAAGTAGTACATAGACTTAATTATTCTAGGACTAAGCTAAGCAAATTCTATCCTTCCACCTCCTCTATCTGTAACAAGTGTGAATCTGCTGAAGGCACCTTGGGACATCTCTTTTGGTCATGCCCGAAAGTGTATGAGTTTTGGCACGAAATTTTCAAATTCAATTCAGAAGCTTATTCTTGTGACCTCTCTTTTGACCCAGCTATAGCTGTTTTTGGCTGGTCTAGTTCTCTCCATGGTTTTGGCCATCAAATTCAGAAATCCCTACAATTTGGCATGGTAGTAGCCAAAATTAAAATAATTCTATGTCTATGGAAAAAGACATCAAAACTGCTCTTTAAATCCTGGCTGGCTGAACTTTCCACTACTTTGCATTCAGAAAGACTTAGACATAATATCTCCTAAGCCACCTGGGAACCCTTTCTTAACTATCTATCGACTGTTAGTGATAAAAGCTTAAAAGTTGTAGGTAATGAAAAGACCCTTTTCATTACCTACAAGTCTACTTTATACTGGCCAAATCCACTCGCTTAGAAACATGTATAGCATTTCAAAATTCATAAAATGTATGGAACATGTATGTATTTTTTTCTCCTTTTCTCTTGTTATTATTATTGTTATTGTGGTTCATGTTTCCTTGTAAAGTCCTATGTTGTGTTGTCTTGCGGTCTTATTGGCAAAATAAAAACATTTTTAAAAAAAAATTTTTTTAATTCAAATTACAGCTTGAAATTGTGAATTGTTTGTCTCGTTTCATTTCATGAATGTTCTTTACTGACTCTGTTGTCTACGGAGTAAACAGGTTTACAAAATATTAGAAAACAAAAAAGTAATTGTGTCAAAATGGACATAACATTTACACAATACTAAAATTGTTTTTGTAATTATTTCACTCCTTGTTTAGATCCTCACATCTTTATAAAAAAAGAAAGAAAGAAAAAAAAACAGAAAAGTAGATTAATAATAAAAAATGTACGATTAAAATTTTGGGCCTGTGATAATTGTATTAAAATCTCTACATAAAAGGTTTGAGAGCAGAATTATTTGCTCAGGACTTAAATGTACCCGTAGTTGAAGAAACACCCTTACATAGATAATATTTCTTATGGCTTGACAGAAAACGGGTCATAGTTCTGTTGACTTGGTGATATAATTTTTGTAACTTGCACATGCTTATAAGCCTGAATCATGCTATGAACCCACTAGTCATGTCAATCACTTAAAAGCTTCCATTGGAAGAAAAAAGTATCATAACTCAATGTGTTTTAAATAATATAATACTTTAGTTTAAACCATAGTTTATTAAAGAAGGGGTTTACTCATATAACAGTGCGTGAGGCACACTATTCCTTTACAACGACCTAAACAGCTACTTGGTCCTCGTCCCCTCATGATCTTTCAATAAAATACATGGACTCGATGGACAACTAGCCAATATAAATAAACATATTCTTACATAAATAACAACTCACCGTCTATAACTGCTCTGTCTATATCGGTTGCTATATTTCACTGAACACGTCCGAACAACAACACCAACTGCGCACCTCTTCCGGGTCCTGTAAATAAAGCGCTGTCATTGCATCATGGGAACTGTAGTTTTGTTGCCCTCACAGGCTCCAAGTGTGAAATTTAGTCTTAAAGAAGCATTCTTTGTTATTTGTAAATACGGATGCAAATATAATCTAACTAGTAAAAAAAAAAATTAAGTAATTATATAGTAATTTTATTTTAATTCAGTAATACACCTTAAATAAAAAACTGTAAAAAGGTAATAGAAAACAAGTCCAAAATAAGTGTGTTCTTCAAGCTTACACAGGTCAAGTGGCCGAAACGTCGCAAATAAATACTAGCTATTTATTGTGATGTTGCAAGTTTGAGTGCAGAACTTTTTTTTTCTAATCTAGGCTACATTAACCCTGAAACTTTTTTTTTAATGAATGGGTTTGTTTGCTATTTGTTTGTTTGGTGAGAAATTAAAAAAGGAAATAAGCTATTGGCATTGAAGCATTAAAAGGAAATGACACTATTATTTAAATCATCATGACATCATAGCTGGATTATAAAACACTGAGAGGATAGGGAAAGTGTGATCCAGACCGATTGCATTTGTCGCATCAGCCGTTGGGATGGATATAATTTACACACTCATCTGCGGACTGTTCATGGTCAGTCTGTCACTTTACGCAAAACCACTCACCACAGTCCAGTATAAGGTTTGTGGATTTGTATGCACGTTATGTTGGTAAATAAAGTTGCTGCAAATTTAAGAAAAGGTAACTGCAGTGGTTTGTTATTTAGGTCAGGTTTGTTTGCTATCAAAGAACTGCATATATAGCCTAAATGTTAGCTTTTTTGATTGGATAGGATCCCAGCTAACAAAAAGTTGTTGTCAGAACGTTTTGTTAACATTCCCTTTAAGTTATGAAAACTTAATTTGGGTTATGTGTGAATGTTTTGTACACGTTGAAAACGTCCAGGTTTATTTATGTATTAAGAACGTTTTTTGTGGGGTCTCTGCGAACGTTACAGGAACATTCCATTCAATTATTTTGAAAACATTACGAAAACGTTTTTACGGAATGTTCTTTAAATGTTTAAAATGTGCGTTTTCTTCATGTATTAAGAACGTTTTTTCTTGGTTTATGTGAACGTTACAGAAACATTCCATTCTATCATCTTGAAAACGTTATGAAAAAAATGTATTAGTTAATGTTCTTTAAATGTTTAAAATGTGCGTTTTCTTCATGTATTAAGAACGTTTTTTCTTGGTTTATGTGAACGTTACAGAAACGTTCCATTCTATCATCTTGAAAACATTATGAAAATGTTATTAGTTAATGTTCTTTAAATGTTTAAAATGTGCGTTTTTGTTCCATGTATTAATGTGTCTTTCTAGTTTTATGTAAACGTTAAAGGAACATTCAATTCTGTCATCTTGAGAATGCTCTGAAAAACGTATAAACGTTCCTCCAAACACTGCCCTGGGAATTTTTTTTTTAAAGAAATATCAATTCAAACAATAACATTTGATAAAACATTACTACTTATATTTGTCAACACCAAAAACTGTAAGACACTACACAAATTTTTTTCATATTTTAATATATTTTCAAATTTTATTTGTCAACCTTTTGCCAAGGATAAGTGCATTGTAACATACAGTATAATACAGTACAATATCATAACCAGACGTTAAATTGGGCCGAAGCGCACCGGCGCCTCCTCAGGTCCTCAACACACGCTGCTGAAGCTCAACTCTGTCTCCTTCAGCACAAACTGTTATTAGACTTTAATTGTTGTTCGTCTCCTGGCCAATACAGGCTACATGGAATTATCAGACGTCATAATGCATTAATTGCTGCGTTCCCTGCATGGTTCAGCACCGCGCCCACAGCCATCAAGGTAAAACCTTTGCAATTCTAACAGCGAGTTACCATGGAAATCCGCGAACGGCTAGAGCAGCGGTTGGGAACCTGTGGCTCACCAGGTCTCTCACACTTTACCAACATATTTAACATTTACTAACATGATCGATAAAAAGATTAGACACACACATTGTAAACCCGCCCACTGGCCCAACTCTCGGCGTCCAATGGCAGGAGAAGGTGTCTGCGCGCTACTGTCTTTCCTGGCAACGCAACTCAACAAGATTAAATTCAATATATTTTCTCACATGCAATAGCTCGTTTCATCTGACTCCAAAAATGAAAAGGTTTTAATGATATCTGTGCATCATTAAAACGTAAACGAATATTTGATTATTCTCTTGATTATATATTTGATTATAACTCTTAAACTTTATATTTCACCCACTTAGATCAGGCAGACTATATCGCTCCAAGTTCCTCACCAAGGCCTCGTACACAAGTGGTCAGTCCCGAAGATCAGAAGCTGAGGCAGTTGGCTAAATATCTAGGACTTTGCCGTACACGTGCAACAATCAAAGATATATTCTATAGCCCCCTTGGATGCCCTTCAGGAACTCAATTCAATCTTAACATTAAATTAGAACAGAAGTCATCGGAAGCGCCCAAGCTAGGTTAACCTAGATGGACAAACTCATCCTCTCATCCAAGTCACCCGCACACTTCCTGATATCAGTTTTTAGCCGTCGCTAACCTCTGACGCAACCGTATGGCAACATACGAATCCGTTAATCTTATTTGGGAAAAACAAGTCTCAGAGTCAGTAAGAATAAAATCAAACGTTTACAATTTATTGACTAGGTAATGAAGCAATAATCCGCAAGAATAAAATCATCAGTTAATCATAACATAACTCAGAACTGGAATGACTTGTAAAAATTATTACCTGGCAATGAAAATTACACACAGCGTTTGTGTGGGCAGTCAACCGACAGACTCCATGAACTTTCTGCACCTTTTCCTTATATACCCAGATAATTCAATATTCTTACCAAATGGCCGTCTATCATTATAATTAGATTTTGGTTACCTATTCAGTAGGGGTGTAACGATTCATCTACTACATCGATGTATCGATTTATTTTCCTACGATCTAACTACATCGATCTGTGCTCGGCAAGTTGGCCTTCCGGACGACATATATCGATCTAACATCGTTTTAAAAGGTAATCAATCGATTGTATCGATCATAGGAAATAACGCATTGGATTTAAGCACGTCAGACTTTAAATGGATGTTTTTTCTTAGCACTTTTAATGATAACGGCGTTAAACGTTACTCGATTCATTCTGCCTATCTGTGACATCATCGCAACGCACGCACCAGCAGCAGCGCTAAGAAAACAAAATATAGCATGGCGGATGGCAGAGGAGAAGCCAACCAGCGAGAAATTATCAAGCCACCAGGAGAAACAGCTACCTGTACTTTCAACCCTGGCTAAATGTTACCTGTGCATTCCTGACACCAGTGTGCCAGCAGAGCGAGTTTGTAGTACTGCTGGCGACATAGTGAACGTACAGAGAAGTGTTCTGCGGTCAGATCATGTTGATATTTTTGAAAAAGAAATATGTAGAGTCATTGAAGAGTAGTTGGTTACATTTTATCTTTTGTTAAATATTGTTTGTTTATTAAACTGAGAGTAGTAGCAGGTTTCGCCAGTTTATTCAACCTGAAGAAATGTTGGTTGCACTTTATTTTTTATATTAATATTGTATTTGTATTATTTTAATGTTGAAAAACAACAGCAAAAGTAACAGGTACACCTACTATTAATTAAACCTGAAGAGAAGCTAGTTGCACTATATTTTTGATATTAATATTGTAATATTAATATGTTGGATAACAAAAGCAGAAGTAGCAGGTTAACCTACTGTTGAAATGTTGGTTGCACTTACTGTGCTTTTATTGAAAATGTATTGAATATTGAAAATGAGAGCAGAAAAGGTTAACTTCCTGTTAATTCAACCTAAACTGTTGGTTGCACTTTATTCAAATAAAATTTGAATGCATTTGCCATTAACTGTTGTTTACTTGTTTGTTTATATCCATAATTAATTGATACCTGATTCCCTTACAAGAAACAACAGGAATCTAGGAAACTTCACCTGCACTGACCAGTATCCAGATATTTATTTCAGTCACACAATTTTTGGCTAAAAAGTTACTGAATCGATTTCAAGTCACTGAATCGTTTCGGATCGTATCGTTCTAAATGAACCAATATCGTCCTTGAATCGTATCGACAACCTCAAATCGTGATACGAATCGAATCGTTGTTAAAACGAATCGTTACACCCCTACTATTCAGGGATTCACACTGGGAGATCAGAATTTGTATTTGAATAGGTTCTAGTTTTACATACAGGAGGTACAGTCTGAATGGAGGATCTGGGGGAGGAAACACCTTTAGAAGATACATGACTTTCTCATATTTTATAACTTCTTTTAGCTTTTTCATTATGGTTGGGAAAATGAGACCATTTTACCAGGCGCACTGAGACACTTTAAATTATATCAAACATACACAGATTCTTCTTGTACATACTTTGCATTGCATAGGTTTTTTAGTGTATTTAATGTGAGGAGGAGAGGGGGTGAAAGGGGGATAGTGTATGTGAAGTGTGAAAAGCACTGTGCCTCAAGATCCCCGTTACATATGCAGGAGGTAGTTCAAGTTTTAATGTCCAGGGGGGCCTTTTGTTCCATCTAGCGGTCGGCCAGACACGCCGGCAGCAGCCTTACAACATCAACAGAGATCCGTTCTCTGCAGAAAAAAAGCAGCCAATTACAATTCCCTTGTTGTACAGCCTACTGAAGTTAATGACAAGTTTATGATAATAATATTCAAGTTGTGTGTTCAGTGCTGTTCGCGAGTGTCACGATTAAGTAAATAATAACAGCATGATAAGTCACGAAAGACAACTGAATTACTGACAGGATGCTGTGCGCGCACTCTGAGCGCAACACAAACAAACGGACAAGCATAGGCTACTAGCCTTTGTCTTCGGTTGCGTGCCTAAACGGCCAAATAAATACAGAAATATATCGAAATGCCAAGTCGAGTATTCACATAAACATAGTAGATGTAAGCACTGTGTGCGTTCACACACACGAAGAGGATTTATACTCATCAGTTGGTCAACCTCACAGTGAAAGCCCTGCAAAATTAATTCCATATTGCAACTTATTTATTGCTGCATAATTTTTTGTTCTCTTACGAGAGGTTCTCTCGTATTGCGTAAGTTCCTTACGCTACGGGAAAGTTTTCTTTCTTCGTGATTACTGAAAAACCCAAAATTATCCTTAATTTTGTAACATTGTCAACGCAGTGCGGCAGCCTGGCAGACCATAGCAGGCTAATCCAGCGTGCTACTGGCTGCTCTGCTGGCAACTGCCCTCCTCGCCTCATTTACCTACAGGTAGGGCGTGGCCACGTGTATAAAAGCGGGACTCGCAGGCTGTTTATTCGATTTTCTGTTCTTCAGCGAAGCTCTTCGCATCGCTGGATTTGGGACCCGCCGCCGTTGACCGCGCAGCACAGCAAGCTTAGGACAGCGCCTGAAGAAGCCGGCTGCATTTTTCGCCACCTTCAGCCTTCCGTGCCTGCTCTGCTATCCGGCAGCATTATATCCTTTTATTGCTCAAGTGTTGTCGCCGCTGCGTCACACTTTCCCAAAAAGAGCCGAGCGTTTGTTGCAAAATGTCTCGATCCCTCTGCGGCTCCGGAGACCGCCACGTGATCTGCGCTCTCTGCCTGGGCCGTGATCACGCCGCTGCCGCACTCCTTGCCGGCGGATGCCCGGAGTGCGAGGACTTGACGATGTCGACCCTGCGGGCTCGACTCGATCAGTTCGAGGATGACATCCCTCCTGTCCCTGTTAAGCCGCGCAAGAAGAAGCGCCGCTCGCAGCGGACACCGGAGTTCACGGAGAAAAGCTCGCCGGAACCTTTCCCGCCAGCTTCTCTCTCGCCTTCCCCGCCCACACCCCAGGCCGCCATGTCTGTTGCCGCCTCCGGGGATGAGGCGGATGCGGCTGAGGAACGCACCGACAGCTGCTCCATCATGGCATCCGACAGCGAAGATTGGTCCTCCGCGGCCTCTTCAGTCCGGGCCTCCGGACGCTCTCGAGCCGGTGAGGATGCGGAACTCTTGCGCCTTCTCACCCGGGCTGTCGAGCAGCTAGGCCTCAAATGGTCTCCGCCGAAGGTGGCAGCGCCGAATTGGCTCGACGGATGTTTCCTTAACAGTCGCCGCCGCGCGCTCACCTCCAGGACTGCACCTTTCCTGCCAGAGCTTCACGAGGAGCTCGCGAAATCCTGGAACACGCCATTTTCCGCGAGGGTTTCGTCTCAAGCTTCATCGACGCTCTCACAAGTTGACGGCGCTGCTGAGAAAGGCTACAATGCTATCCCTCTGGTGGAAGAGGCGGTCGCAGCGCACCTTTGCCCGCCCTCCGGTTGGCGCTCAAAGGCTGCTCTCCCGTCCAAGGCCTGCAGAATGACGTCATCGCTGATCGGCCGCGCTTTCGCTGCCTCCGGTCAAGCGGCATCTGCTCTGCATTCTATGGCTGTGCTGCAAATCCTCCGGGCTAATCTCCTCCGCGATTTGGACAAGAAAAGCACAGACACTGAGTTGGTCACGGATTTGAGAAGCGCGACGGATCTTGCCCTCCGCGCTACCAAGACCGCAGCACAAGCCCTCGGACGCTCTATGGCCTCCCTCACGGTAGCTGAGCGGCACCTCTGGCTCACGCTCGCGGATATGCGAGAAACGGAGTGCGCGGCCTTTCTCAACGCCCCGCTTTCCTCGTCCGGCCTATTCGGCCCAGCGGTCAAGGGGATCATCGATCGCTTTTCCGAGGTACAGAAGACGACTCAAGCTATGAACCTCTTTCTGCCTCGACGCCCCGGCGCTAGCAATAGCTCCGCCGCTCGCCGTCATCGTGACCAGCCAGCGCCGAGCTCCGCGCAGCGCCCAGCACGGCCCCCTTCGTCTCAGCGAAGACCGAGCGGCCGCGCCAGATCGCGCTCTTCCAGCAGAGGCAAGCCGCCTCCCCCCCGGGGACCCCGGCCTAGGATCGCGCTGAAGCCCGAGCCTCCAAAGTCCTCCTAGCCAGAGGGGGGAAACGACGGTTAAGTCCCGCCGCGGCCGGACCACCGTCAAAACTATTTTTCCTGTCAGCCCCCACCACTGTGGCTGCTGCAGATGGTTCTCACGCAGCCAACGAGCCGGCAAAACTGCCCTCTTGCCTGTCTACAAACGCCGTTTTTACGGCGAACCAGAGAATTCACAAAAGTTGAAATTTTTCTGGTTGCACGGCTCACGCCGTATGTGTTTCAAATGCAGTAAACGTGCCCACTTGTCTGTGTTCACCCCTGCACCCAAGCACCACAAATCCCGTGTCTCTCACTCACATAAAGCGGCCACCGGCCGCTCGAGTGCCAAAGTTAGGTCACGTGTCCGCTTATTTGCGCCCACGCCTAATCACCACACGCGCTGTCACACAGCCACCCTTAACCGGTCATGTTCCACGCGTAAGAGTTGTGGGCTCTAACGCACTCACACATTTTCGCGAACATTCTGCCCCCGGCGCTACGCGCCGCGCCACACACCATTTGTTCTCCGCCCAAGGTGGCCGAAACGACGAGTGTAGGGCCGCACACAAGCCACTCCCCGCTCGAAGCGGCAGAGATACAGTGTGTAGGGCGGCCAGCCATCGCGAGTGATCGGCCGGCCCACAGCACAGAGAGCGCGCGCATTGCGCCCGCCCCTCCTATACAGGCTGTCGAACCCGCGATGCGCGGCGTTTCGAGCCCGGAGGCCGTTCTATCCCGTGTGGCACACGCGAGAGCGTGGGAAGCCATTCCAGGTGTATCAGAATGGGTGCTGAGAACAGTGAAGCACGGCTACACTCTGCAGTTCGCTCGCCGCCCTCCGCGCTTCTGTGCTCGTACGGAGACGAGAGTGAGCGAGGAAGTAGCACATCTACTTCGAGCGGAGATAGCCACACTGCTGTGCAAAGGGGCTATAGAACCGGTTCCCCATTCTATGAGCGAGTCAGGCTTTTACAGCCGGTATTTTCTCGTTCCGAAAAGGGATGGGTCACTCAGACCGATTCTGGATCTGAGGCGTCTGAACAAAGCTCTTATGAAAAGATCGTTCAAGATGCTCACGACCAAGCAGATCCTCGCGCATATTCGCCCGAGAGACTGGCTAATTTCCCTGGACTTGAAAGACGCATACTTTCAAATCAAGATAACGCCGCGCCACAGGCCATTCTTACAATTCGCCTTCGATGGCCAGGCTTATCAATACACCGTCCTGCCATTCGGCCTGTCACTAGCACCCCGTATATTTACGAAGTGCATGGACGCGGCCCTCGCTCCCCTGAGAAGACGGGGTATGCGAGTTTTAAATTATCTGGACGATTGGCTCATCCTGGCACAGTCAGAGGCCGAGCTCCTCGCCCACAGGGCAGTGCTGCTCAGCCATCTGGACAGCTTGGGGCTCACGGTCAATTGGACCAAGAGCTCATTGGTGCCCACGCAATCAACCTCATTTCTGGGTTTGAATCTGGACACTGTGGCAATGTCAGCCTGCCTGTCACCCCAACGTGCGCGTCGAGTCAGACGCATGGCTGCGTACTTCCAGCGGGGCAAAATCGCACCTCTCAAAGTTTTTCAGAGGATGCTGGGACGCATGGCCTCAGCTGCGGCAGTGCTCCAGCTGGGCCTAATGCGCATGCGCCCGCTGCAACGCTGGTTAAACGCCCGAGTGCCTCACGGAGCCTGGGCGTCCGGGGGCTTCCGGATCAGAGTGACTCAGAGCTGTGTTTCAGCTCTGGAGCCCTGGTTAGTAGCCGACTGGTACCGGCGGGGAGTGACGATGGGAGCCATCTCACACCGCAAGATTGTCTCGACGGACGCCTCCACCTCGGGTTGGGGCGCCGTTTTCGAGGGCAAATCGGCTTCCAGCCTCTGGTCGAGCCGGGAAAAGCTCCTGCACATAAACTGTTTGGAGATGATAGCGGTAGAGAACGCGCTCAAGCAGTTTCTCCCTCTTATACGAGGCCACCACGCGTTGGTCTGGTCGGACAATACCACGGTGGTGTCCTATGTGAACCGGCAGAGTGGTGTCAGGTCCAGGTGTCTGGGCAATCTGGCAGAGCGCCTGCTCATGTGGGCACACAGCTCGCTGCGCTCGCTAAGGGCCGCGCACGTACCGGGCCAACTCAATGTGGGCCCGGACAAGCTGTCCAGGGTCCTCATTCTCCCAGGCGAATGGTCCCTGCACACCCAGACAGTCCAGCTGGTATGGCGCCTATTCGGCAGAGTGGAGCTCGACCTCTTTGCAACAAGAGAGAACGCCCGCTGCCCGAGGTTTCTATCCAAAAGCGAGGATGCGCTGTCCCAGCCTTGGCCCAGCCTCCCGCTGTATGCTTTCCCGCCGATTTCCCTATTACCCCAGGTTATAGCGAAAATCAGGGAGACGCGCCGCCCAGTGCTCCTTGTAGCGCTGCGCTGGGAGAACCAGGTTTGGTACCCAGAGCTGGTGAAGCTGTCGCACTCACCCCCGTGGCCAGTTCCGCTGAGAGCAGACCTCCTCTCTCAGGCCGGAGGGTCAGTTTGGCATCCCCATCCAGAGCGATGGTCTCTGCATGTATGGGTGACCAACGGATATCCGTTGACCTGCCCGAAGGGGTTATGAACACGATCTCACACTCTAGAGCCCCCTCGACGAGGCGGTTATATAGTTCTAAGTGGTCGGTGTTTACTGAGTGGTGTGTTTCCAAGGGATTGGATCCACAGCAATGTGGGGTCCAGCGGGTGCTCTCCTTCCTCCAAGAGCTTTTGGAACTGGGCAGGTTCCCTTCCACGCTCAAAGTGTATGTAGCGGCTATAGCAGCGTTCGCTCAGACGACGCTGGGCAGCACGCTAGGAAGGAACGAGCTCATCACCCGTTTCCTCAGAGGAGCCAGACGGATGAATCCCCCGCGGCCCCCATCGGTTCCTATATGGGATCTGGCCTTGGTCCTAGAGACCTTGAAGGCTCATCCCTTCGAACCGCTTGAAGCCATGGAACCGAGGTTCCTTTCGCTCAAAACCGCGTTCTTGATAGCTCTGGCTTCAGTAAAACGCGTGGGGGATCTACACGCGCTCTCAGTGAGCCCGACGTGTTTATGGAGTTCGGTCCTAATGACTCCAAGGTCATTCTTAGGCCGAGGCATGGCTATGTCCCCAAAGCGATCGGCACTCCTTTCAGGGCGCAGATTATCTCCCTCTCGGCTCTGCCAGCATCCGATGAAAGGGACGATGGCAATGTCCTCTGCCCTGTCAGGGCATTGAGGATTTATGTCACACGCACTGCCGCCGTCAGGCGTTCTGAGCAGCTATTTGTTTCGTTTGGTGGGCGCACTAAAGGTCTCGCCTCCTCGAAACAGACCCTGTCCAGGTGGATAGTGGACGCGATTGCAACAGCTTACGCTTCCAAACACCTGCAGTGCCCGCTAGGTGTCAGAGCACACTCCACTAGAGGCATGGCCTCTTCGTGGGCTTGGGCCAGAGGGATTTCCATCCACGATATCTGTATGGCGGCAGGCTGGGCCTCCCCGTCTACATTCGTGAGATTCTACAATCTGGAAGTTCCTGCCTTACAGGCGAAAGTGTTATCAGTCTAATAGGGCTGTTGGCTCTGCCCAGGGATTCTGCACAGACATAGCTCACATACTGGTAGTAAGTTCGGTACTATGCTTATATGAATTTGAAGGAGACCGGTGGTGCCGTTCCCTCATTTACGAGACAAGCTGTTGTGAGTTTGAAGGTGACCGGCGGTACCGTTACCTCACTCATATGACAAGATATTGTGAATTTGAAGGCGACCGGCGTTGCCGTTCCCTCATTCATGAGACAAGGTGTGGCGAATTTGAAGGAGACCGGCAGGTGCCGTTCCCTCATTCATGGGACAGGGTGTTGTAACCACCCGTCGCAACCACCCGTCAGTTCAAATGAAGTATCTGTATATGCGGTGGCCCGTTTCCTTACCGGCCACCCTGCCCGAGCAGTGTTTTTTCCCCGGTTCCCCGGGAAACATGTGCTGTATGCGAGGTGCGCACGGCGTTGACAATATGTTCCCGTAGCGTAAGGAACTTACGCAATACGAGAGAACCTCTCGTAAGAGAACGATACTCGGTTACTTAACGTAACCTCGGTTCCCTCTAGAGAGGGAATGAGTATTGCGTTCCTTGCCGTGCGCCCCGCGGGCTTTTACGCTTCAGAACTACGAAAACCGAATAAACAGCCTGCGAGCCCCGCTTTTATACACGTGGCCACGCCCTACCTGTAGGTAAATGAGGCGAGGAGGGCGCGGAGCGCCCTCATTGGTCGCCACGTCACGCGGGCTCGCCGATAGGCTGTTGCAGTTGCCAGCAGAGCAGCCAGTAGCATGCTGGATTAGCCTGCTATGGTCTGCCAGGCTGCCGCACTGCGTTGACAATGTTACAAAATTAAGGATAATTTTGGGTTTTTCAGTAATCTCGAAGAAAGAAAACTTTCCCGTAGCGTAAGGAACTTACGCAATACTCGTTCCCTCTCTAGAGAGAACCGAGGTTACGTTAAGTAACCGAGTATCGTTTTTAGTTATGGACCTAATAATTTCTACTGTTGACATTTTATTGAAAAAAAAATATTTTAATTTTTTACTGTGGCTCTTTTGGAAAAATGCATTTACCAAAAATGAAAAAAAAAAAAAGTCTCTTTGGTCCAATAAAGTTCCCAACCCTTTTCAGGGACACAGACGAAAATGAAAAGACTACAGTCAAAGCTCAGCTTTAGGGGGGTATTATTGTCAAATAATCTACTGCCCACTGACGTGGTTTTGAAAGCTATTTATTATAAATTTTTTGGCCTTCAAACTTATTAAAAAAAGCACATATGTAGATCAGAGAAATCAAAATTTTCTCAGGGGAGCATTCCCCCTAACCCCCCAAACTACCTCAAAAATTTGGGACCTCACTGATTTTAAAAACCCTGCCTATGGCCCTAAGTAAACTGTAAAGTATTTATCTTTGTTTGAATAACTACTCAACCCTACCATACACAATAATACTGGAAAAAGAGCCCTTTTGGTGTAAAAACACATTAAGTCTTTTTTGAATGATCATTCACTGTAAATAAGGGCTCCCCCTCCCTACAAAAGCCAGTTTAACCACAGATCATAACTGATATTTTATTTTGCTTTCACATTTTATATACTCAAACATTCCACCAACTGAAACATTCCAAATCATATAACGAGATAGTCTCTGGTTCAGGCTGAAGTGACACCTTAACTAGTGGCATCTGTAGAAACAAAACATAGTATTAGTATATCATTTGCATTGTTTTCTTTATTGTTTTTATACAAACTACAAAAATTACAAAAGCCTTACCTTATCTCTGTGTGTACTTTTTCCAGCACCTTGGTGTGTGTTCGACGACAGGCATCTTAAATTCCAGTAAAGATACACAAAACCCAAACATGTTACTGTTACTTACAATAAATTAAGACTAAGCATACAGTATGTACAATATACTGTTCATTTCCTCAAAACCTCATATGCAGTCTTTGGACTAGCTTGCTCTGAAATATATTGTATCTGTTGACTCAGTGCTTTGTTGGAATCTTTTTGCTCTTTTCCAGCATTTGTACATATATTTGAGTTGCTTTATTAAAAAATAAACTGGGATCCAAAAATATAAGCTATGAGGCAAAAAAAGGATCATACCCTGTTCATGTTGAACTGTTGAAAAATCACTGTGTGTGTGTGTGTGTGAGAAAGAGTGAGAGAGTGTGTAAGTAGCCTACTGACATACAGCTGATTAATTTTCTAATTAAACTTGCAACTAACAGTTACAGAAATGTATAGCAATTAAAATTAAATGAACTTAATTTAATAATAATTACTATTATAAAATAATAATTAATTAAATAACCTGATTTTATTCAAATGAGTGATGAAATTTACAGACAAATAAATGTTTTTTTTGTTTGTTTTTTTACAAAGACATGGCCTTTATATTTAAAAAGAACAAACAAGGGGAAAATATTGAAAAATTTTTACAAACTGAATGAAACTTTGATGGCATTAAATTCACAGGTTAAGACTAAACATACAATTATTTCTAATGGTAATAATGATAATAGTAATGTTGCCAGAGAGAGCACGCCCTGGCACACTTGCTTTTGGTCCAACGGGGAAAACGGCTAATGTTAATTAATAAGTATTTTAAGTTAAAAATTTATGTTATGAAACATGTAAGAGTCACTAATTCATAAAATATAAAGCGGCAAAGCCCATCTGCACTCAAATAGGAGTTCAATTTAACACACGCCAACCATTTAAAAATAAATCCCACATCACAACAAGTAACTGTTAGCCTATATGGCCTATATTTGTCTCCCCCAGAAATTACTGCAGGAGTACTACCCAGTCATACAAATTTTGCATATATAACAAAACAGCAACAAAAAACACTAACGTCTAATTGACTCACCTTTTAGATGGTCTGCGATATGGCCTCAGAAGTCGACCTATGAGTCACCTATATAAAGGTGAACTCCAGACTTTGGATACCATTGGTTTGAAAATGGCGCTGCACGGAGCGTATACACCGAGGTGACGTCAGAACGTCGAAGACGGCTTGTTTGATTTGAAGTGCACAGCACAGACCAATCGGTGTATGACCGCGAAATTCCATGCACTTGCTCTACCTTGCTTGTGGTAGTCTAGTGGTTCGCGAACAAACGTGTATTCTGCCGACCCGTGTTCAAGAATAAGAAAAGGTCTGTGGGAAACAAAACCTGACGTACATTCACAATGCAACATTTTCTCCAACCAAAATGCCTATATAAGTCGTTTGTCCTGAAATAGGACCTATACTAGGAACCTAAATTTAAGCCCCTATCGACAACAGGACACATGCATTTTATCCGCGTCATAGTTACAGTTTATTGTAGCTCAGTTGGCAGAGC
Source organism: Romanogobio albipinnatus (assembly GCA_023566225.1). Classification (NCBI taxonomy): domain Eukaryota; kingdom Metazoa; phylum Chordata; class Actinopteri; order Cypriniformes; family Gobionidae; genus Romanogobio; species Romanogobio albipinnatus. Next base: position 27,891,264 of record CM042244.1, read on the forward strand.
ATTGCAATTTCAATATACAATCATGTGATCATGCAAACGTGGGTTCGATCCTCATATTCTTTGCTAAGAAATTACATTTTGTTCATAAAATACATGATGATTTATTGCAGAGTGTGGGTAGTTTATAAACCAATCATAAATTTGTCATTAGGACAATATAGGGAAACAAATAGAATAAAAGTTATTGGTTCTTGTTCAGGAGTGTATTTTATTTCTTAAGTTAAACTTGGTAAGAAAAAATAAAAGCTGCAGCCATGAAAGCTGCATTAAAGAAAGATCAGTAAAATTGTTAATTTTATAATATAATAATTTATGTTCCCATTACTTCTAAAATTATGGCATTCCAAGAAGGTTGTGAGAACGTTTTCACTGAACATTATGAGAACATCAGTCAAGCACAAAAAACATGATAAAGACATTGCAAGAACATTGTTATGAGAACGTTTTCACTGAACATTATGAGAACATCAGTCAAGCACAAAAAACATGATAAAGACGTTACAAGAACGTTGTTATGAGAACGTTTTCACTGAACATAAGGAGAACATCAGTCAAGCACAAAAAACATGATAAAGACGCTGCAAGAACGTTGTTATGAGAACGTTTTCACTGAACATAATGAGAACATTAGTCAAGCATAAATAACATGATAAAGACGTTGCAAGAACGTTGTAGTGAGAACGTTTTCACTGAACATTATGAGGACATCAGTCAAGCACAAAAAAACATAAAGACGTTGCAAGAACGTTGTTATGAGAATGTTTTCGCTCAACATTATGAGAACATCAGTCAAGCACAAATAACATGATAAAGACGTTGCAAGAACGTTGTTATGAGAACGTTTTCACTGAATATTATGAGAACATCAGTCAAGCACAAATAACATCATAAAAACGTTCCAACAATCCCAGATAGCACACATACATCTCGGAGACGTCTATTTGATGTGCGTGTTTACATCTGGAAGACGAATTTTTTAGAGCGTTTGCTCATCTGCAATACGTCTATTGGACGTTTCCTGTCAGATGTCAAATAGACGTTTAAACAATGTCTTTAAGAGGTTTATGATTTAGAATGTATGAAAAACCTGACATCTTAAAGACGTCTATCAGATGTTTGTAAACAGCAGACGCTTTCCAGATTAAGTGATCTTTAACAGACATCTTGCAGACGTGCGTGTGCTACCTGGGATGTTGTTCTAAGAATGTTTCCTCTCAACGTTACAAGAATGTTTATGAAAACATTATAAGAATGTTCCTGAAACATTATTTTAGGAATGTTTTTTTTCTAACATTTACATAACTTTTACATAACGTTAGTGAACGTTATGGAAACGTTCCCTGTTAACTGGGATGACAGCATAGTATTTAAAGCCAGTCGTTACTTCGGTTAAATGCTACATGTTATCTTTCACGGAATCTTTTATTATCTTTTTTTTTTTATTGCAGTCCCCAAAAACTCTCCCAGAAGAGAGCAGGAGCCCGCGAGTAGTGAGGAATGGAACTGAAGACGCGCGAGCGCTGAACAAGTTGTGTGCAGCGAAAGAGCCGCAGGAACTGGAAACGAGCGTCAAAGGCGCAAGACAACGCAAAAAGCAACCTCCCAAAAATAGAGAAAAACGGAAAAACTGCTTCGGGTTCAAAATTGATAGAATAAGTGATGTAAGTGGAATGGGTTGTAAAAGTGATTGAGGGGCACAATAGCACTAATGGCGCAGAAATGAACAAAATGCCTCGTGCAGAATGAACATGAATCAACGAGTTGCTGAGTCAGTGATGCCATGTATTGCAACAATGGGATACTTGAATACACGTTGGATCATTCCAAAAGAATCAGGCCTACTGGTTAACTGTATTATATTATTAAGCCATATTGCGATTCAATTTGTAAATCTAACAATCATATTGCATTCGGAATTCAAGAAAACAACTATACGACTCACTCACAATGTTGTGTCTCATCACTGTGGATTAAACTGCTACAGGAATAGCCTACATGATTTCTGCCCTGCTGAATGTTGAGCTGTTTAGAGACTGAGAGATGTATAAGGCTTAAAGTCCGCCTGGCTAGGCAGCGTTGAACTACTCCAACAATTTTACAATGAGAACAAATGAGAATGTTTTAAAGACTAAGGCGACATTTCTAGCTAATATTGTAGCCTAATAGCCTACAGTTTTTATTGTTCTTTCCTATTTAACTCCACAATGCTTTTTATAGAATACTTTTCTTTCTCTCAGAATACTTTTTTTCTGCTGACAATTTTTACAAACTTTTTACATGATTTCAGTCATATTTGTTGAAAAATAAACTATAATGATTTCTCTCCACATTGCTGTTGAGCATACCATGAGTTTTGTGATGGAGATGATCCTCATTAAGATATGGAATTGATTATAAGGTAAATAAAGGATGGGTTATATCCAATATGAGGATGTGAATACATCTAAATACTAAAACAGTATACTATAAACTATAAAATATATTGTTTTAGTATTTGCTTTAGTGAACTTTAGATTCACTGTCCCCTGACAGCCTTTGATGACCCACAGTTGTGGTCTTTGCACTTGACCACTAGTCAACTTATGACATATTTCTGGAGTTTGGCCAAAGTGTTCTGAGACTTTTGTTTACTCAATGGGAAACACTTAAAGGGTTAGTTCACCCAAAAATGAAAATTCTGTCATTAATTACTCACCCTCATGTCGTTCGACACCCGTCATTAATTACTCAAGACATTCGTTCATCTTCGGAACACAAATGAAGATATTTTTGTTGAAAGCTGATGCTGACAAAGGCTTCAGACAGGCCTCCATAGGGATTCTGTACATTTACACTCACAAGACCCATAAAAGGCACTAAAAACGTCGTTACAAAGTCCATCTCACTACAGTGACTCTACAATAATGTTAGGAAGCGATGATAATAGTTTTTGAGCGAAAAAAAAAATCTAAATAACGACTTTATTCCACAAGTTCTGTCTTCCTCTGTCGTGAACTCACGAAGCACCAAGACGCATGCGCGAGAATATGACGCAGAACCGGCGTTCGGACACGTGACCCAGAAGCGAGGAGATTTGTTTACAACGAGCAGAGGAAGACGCGCCGTATCTAAGCTGTTGAATTCTACATTGATCGTGCTTTAGGTCTCGGCGTAGAGCTCAAAATGGGACTAAAGTGTGTATTTCATGGATTCCCGAACGCCGGTTTGCGTCATATTCTCGCGCATGCGTCGTGCTGCTTCGTGAGTTCACAGCAGAGGAAGACAGAACTTGTGGAATAAAGTGGGGGGGGTAATATTACTCCTTGTGCGGCCATGGGTTTGGAGGGGCTTGTCCACCGGCATGCTGTCCTTGGGTCCTTGCTGTCCCAACGTCTCCTCACCTTCCTAGAGGAGCTAAAAGACATCCTCCTCGACCGCCAACAACACCATCCTGGGCCCGCACATCACATTTATGTGATCATTTGGGACAATGTACGCTTCCACAGAACAAACCAAATCAGAGTGGTTCACCACCAACAGTAACCACTTTTTAAACGTCTGTCTGCCACCCTACTCCCCTTTCCTGAACCCTAGAGGAGTTCTTCTCATCGTGGAGATGGAAGGTTTATGACAGACAACCATACACTAGAGAGAACCTCCTAAGGGTAAATGGACTGCATTTATATAGCGCTTTTAACAGACCAATGGCCATCCAAAGCGCTTTACATATTGCCTCACATTCACCCATTCACACACCGACAGCGGTGTCAGCCATGCAAGGCGCCATCCAGCTCGTCGGGAGCAGCTGGGGTTAGGTGTCTTGCTCATGGACACCTCGACACTTGGTCAGGTGAAACCGGGGATCGAACCACCAACCTTCCGGTTTGTAGACAACCTACATGAACCACTGAGCCACTGCCGCCCTAAGGGCAATGGAGCTGGCCTGTGACATCCCAGTGGAGGCCTTCCAAGGATGGATTCGCCATTCCAGGGCGTTTTTCCCGCGGTGCCTGGCAAGAGACAATATATCCTGTGATGTGGCCCGATGCAGCTCAGCGACATGATGCTGCACAGTGATTGTTGTGTGAATAAAGTAAATAAAAAAACTTCATACCCTGATCATGTTTTCAACCGTACTGTTGTGTGCAATAGATTCTGTTTTTGTTGTTATAGTAGTGTACATGCAGAATTTACTATAGATTTATACTAAATGCCTAATCCTCTGCAGAGATCTAAGAAGATCCATTACTGTAAAGTTTCTAAAACTATGCATTGGCAGTTATGAAACAAAGAACCTTCTCACAAATTGAGCATTGTGGGGGGTGCTGTTGAGCAATGGAGGAGTGAGACGTGTTTTGCATAGCTCCGGTAACTTTTCCTTTATTAATACACTAAACACCTGTATATCCGTCTAAAACTGCTTTGGAGTGACATAAGAAAACATAAGCAAGCGGGAAACTAAACTTAAAAGGAGAAAACGATGTCAAAAAAGGGAAAATCCAAAAAGAACGACCAACAAGAATCAGGCCTTGATCAACCCTCGGGCTTAACTGAGGTGGTTGAGCCCGACGACCTAAGTGAAGAGGCGGACCCACCAAATCGGGCTGTGCTGGCCGCTATTGCGGCGCTACGAAATGAAATTACACAGATTAAAGATGACATATGCGCCACTATCGATGTTCGTATTCAGACTGTGTACACCATGCTGAGAGGCGAATCTGCTACAACTAAAGAAGAGTTGCAGACTTCCATTACGGCCCTGGAGAAAACCGTGACCTCGCATGCTAACACTATTAAAGAGATAGAGAAGTCCGCCTCGCACCAGTCGGACGATGTCACTGCGCTTCAACGTCAAGTCACCCGCCTCAGCTCTGAAGTGGAAAAACTAACGGAGAAATGCGAAGACCTAGAAGGGCGCTCGAGGAGACACAACATCCGGATCATCGGAGTCCCTGAGGGGACCGAGGGACCCAGGCCAAGAGACTTTATCGCCGGGTTGTTGCAAGAGGTGCTATCCCTGGATGATAAGCCTCTCATTGATAGAGCCCACCGGACCCTCCGAAGACGGCCCGAACCTCATGAGCCACCTAGACCATTTGTACTGAGGCTACACTATTTCCATACGCTCGAGGACATCCTACGCAAAGCTGCAGCGGCGAAACAGCTCTACCACGGTGGTAAAAGGATCCAAATCTTTCCGGACTACCCGCCTGCCGTGGCTAAAAAGAGGGCATTATTCAACCGCACCAGGGAGCTGCTACGGGGCAGACCCGGGGTCAGATACGGCCTCCTCTATCCTGCTAGACTCCTGATAACTCACAACGGCACACAGATCTCGTTTATAGATGCCAAAAAAGCGGAGGAATACGCCGAACGCCTCTCGACATCGGACTCGACTGGAGTGGGACAGAAGGACACTTAAACTGATGCGGAGAATCAAGATATTCAGAATGGTGGTTATGTACTGGTGCTTATTAGTTAGCTTTTATGGCTAGCGTTAGCACAACACTAGCTGTCACCTATCCACGTGAGTTACACACTCGTGCACACACACAGCTGGTGCCTCACCATCTGACTGTAAGACCGCCATTCTCATCAGAATAATAATTGGAAAATGTTATGTTATGTGTTTTCATACAGTTCGGGGTTTGCACTGTTATTTTCTCTTTTTCCCCCCTGATATTCTATCTAGAGCCCAGACAATTGTTCAGCTAGTGTTACTGAAAAATATCGGGTTATTGCCTCCGTTGAAGTTGCAACTCAGTACATTTTTTGGTCATACATATTTAAATTTCATTCTCTTTTTTTTGTTTTTGTTTTTCCTGTTACACAGATTATGCGAATCCCCACCCTGGGGAAAGTCTGATTACAGTTTTCCTTAGCTATAGTAGTCTTCACTAAACTACCTAAAATCTTGTATAAGTTGCCCAGCTATGGGACCACAGTTAGGAGTTAGCATCAGGCCACCAGAAGGTGTGGGGAAGTAACTTAAGTTATTGGTTTGTTTGTACTTCCTTAAGAAGGCTCGCGCCATATTCACTTAGAATTGGCTAGAGTAGTTTTGTTTTCTTTTGTTAATACGGGGACTGTGCTGACCTTGATAACTGTTATGGGGCGGATCGGGGTAGAGGGCAGGGGAGGGATAGGAAGACCATTCACTCAAATCCCACATATTCACATCTATACTGCTACAGATACTGTACTGATCACAGATTTAGGATGTATGATAGTTTAAACAATCGCAACAGAGGGATGAAAGGTCTCACATTTTCCAGCTGGAATGTACGTGGAGTAAATAACCCAGTCAAGAGAGGTAAAGTTCTGACCCACCTAAAATCACTGACCTCAGACATTATGTTCCTACAGGAAACTCACTTGAAGAGTTGCTCGCATGGCAGGTTAAAAGCAAATTGGATAGGGGAAGTCTACCACTCAAACTTTTCATCCAAAGCAAGAGGTGCAGCCATTCTACTGAGAAAAGGTGTGCCCTTTTTACAGAAAAAAACAACCACCGACAAAGAAGGCCGCTATATTATAGTGATTGGTGAAATTCACAACATTTCCCTCACTCTAGTAAATATATATGCCCCCAACATAGATAACCCCATATTCTTTCAGAAGGTCTTTTCACTGATACCAGACATCTCACAAACACACTTGATAATAGGGGGTGATTTTAATACTGTCCTTGATCCATATCTTGATAGGTCCTCCACGAAGAGACTCCCAAGAAACGCCTCTAGTGAATTTTTAAATACGTTCATTAATAACACGAATGTACTCGATATATGGAGAGTGATGAACCCTTCAGGTAGAGACTATTCATTTTATTCACCTGTACACAACTCCTACAGTAGGATAGACTACTTCCTGGTGGACGCCAAGCTCATACCGTCCACATTGAATGCTAAATACCACAGCATTGTGATTTCAGATCACAGCCCGCTCACCTTTTCGGTATGTTTAGACCATGTAGTTAAGCCACATACCTCTTGGAAATTGAACTCTCATTTACTCACTGAAAATAAATTTTGCGAATATTTGAAAGACCAGATTTCTTTATACTTTGAAGTAAACGACAACCCTGATACCTCTCCCTCCATCCTCTGCGAAGCATTCAAGGCTTACATACGAGGCTGTATCATCTCATTTGAAGCTTCTAGGCGAAAAGTAAATAAGACCAAATTAAAAGAGTTAGAAGATCAAATTAAATTACTTGACATAGAAAATGCACATTCCCCCTCTACTATACTGCACTCGAAAATAGCAACACTTAAGTATGAATATAACAAAATTATCTCTGCAAAACTAAGTAAAGCATTCCTCTATACTAGGCAAAAATATTTTGAATTTGGTGACAAACCACACAAACTACTAGCTAGACAACTCAGAAAAATGGAAAGCGACAGAACGATACACAAGATAAAAGCCTATAATAATACAATACTTACAAAACCTAAAGATATCAATGACAGGTTTCTTGAATTTTATACGGATCTGTATACCTCAAAGACCACTTCAGACTCTATAACTATTAATGCATTCTTAGACAAATGTGATCTTCCCAGACTGAGTGAGGAAGATTGTAATTCTTTAAAGTCTGACCTCACAATTGCAGAGGTTCGGAGCACCATTGCCTCCCTAAAGAGTAATAAGACACCTGGTCCGAATGGACTTTCAGGGGAATTATACAAAACATTCAGTGAAAATCTATCCCCTTACCTGTTGAAATTATATGAACATGCCCAGATACAGGGTAATTTACCCCCCACCTTAACTGAGGCTGTGATCACATTAATCCACAAAAAAGGGAAGGACTCACAGGAAGTAGGTGCTTATCGTCCTATCTCCCTCCTTAATGTCGATGGGAAATTATTTGCCAAGATACTGGCTAACAGGCTGAATCCTCTATTAGGAAAACTAGTTCATAAGGACCAGACGGGTTTCATACCAAATAGGAGTGCTTTTTTCAATCTTAGACGTCTTTTCAATATTATATATACAAAGAGAGGTCCACCTACTGATCTTGTCATACTTGCACTTGACGCCGAGAAGGCATTTGACCAAATTGAGTGGTGTTACTTATTTGAAGTTCTTAATAGGTTCAATTTCGGAAATAAGTTCCTATCACTAATTAAACTAATTTACAAGAATCCCACGGCTCAAATCCTAACAAACCGGACAATTTCCTCCCCGTTTAGCTTACATAGAGGGACGAGACAGGGATGTCCACTATCCCCTTTAATTTTTGCACTGGCTATCGAACCTCTAGCCCAAAGTATCAGACTGGAGCCCCAGATTTATGGATACTCGACTAAAGACACAAATAATAAGATATCATTATACGCGGATGACATCCTCCTATATATAACGCGGCCTCAAGTCACCATCCCAAATCTTCTCGACAAAGTTAACCTGTTTGGGACCTTTTCGGGTTATCGGATCAATTGGACTAAAAGCGTTTTAATGCCGGTCCATATGAGTGACGTAGCACACCTAGATCACTTTCCATTTGCAGTCTCTCCAGAAAAATTTACCTATTTGGGGATAGAAGTGACAAAGCAGTACTCATATTTATTCCAGGCAAACTTCCCCCCTCTAATAGAGCGATTACAGACAAGAATATCATTCTGGGACACGCTTCCAATTTCTTTAATTCGGAGAATTAATGCTATAAAGATGATTTTCCTCCCGCAATTATTATACCTATTTCAAAACATCCCAATATTTCTAAAAAAAATCCTTTTTTAAACACCTAGATTCTTTAATAGTTCCTTTTCTGTGGGGACACAAAGTTCACAGAATAGGTAAAAAACATCTCTGTAGACCAAAGCCAAATGGGGGATTGGCACTCCCAGACTTTTTGTTATATTACTGGGCCTCAGCGATTAAGATGTTTACCTTTTGGTTGGACACATCAATACCAATGTCTGATTGGCTAATGCTGGAACGGGAAGACTGCCACCCGTATTCTATGGCCGCGGTCCTACTAGCTCCGGCCACAATTAATAAGTCCCTGTATAATAACAATCCCATCATACATAGCATGATCTGCACCTGGAAACAAATCAAGACCTCCTTTGATCTTAAACCAATCTCTCTTCTGTTACCCATCACTAGAAATCCCACATTTGCCCCCTCCAGTCTGGATGGAGCCTTTTCTACATGGAGTGAGAGGGGTGTCCAATGTATTGGTGATTTATATGTGGGAGGCGTCTTTGCCTCATTCACACAACTACAGAGGAAGTATGAACTGGGGAATAATAACTTCTTTCGTTACTTACAAATTAGGGACTACGTTCGTAAATACTTAAGAGAATTTGAAACTGAATCACAATCTAAAATAGATGACTGCCTGAAATTGTCTCCTAACGAAAGCAAACTGATATCCCGCATTTATAAGAATCTCTTGTTAATAAGCTCCCCATCGACTGAAAATTATAAACGTAAATGGGAAGAGGAACTTGGTGAATTTATCCCAGATGATTTATGGGAAGATAGTCTTGAAAACATACATAATTGTTCAGATAACGCAAGACATTGTCTTATCCAATTTAAAATTATGCATAGGCTTCATTACTCAAAGGAGAAACTACATAGCATATACCCAGAGGTGTCACCTATGTGTGATAAGTGACACTCTTCCGTAGCAACACTTCTCCATTGTTTTGCTCTATGCCCGAGGGTACAAATATTCTGGATTGATATATGCAACATTATGTCTGAGGTCATAAATACTTCAATCAAACCTGAACCCCAGTTCATCATTCTTGGAATATCGGAGACCTTCAGGAAACTAAGTGTGTCAAAGCAGCGTTTTCTCTCTTATGGTTTCATAATAGCAAAGAGATTAATCCTCATCCTATGGAAGAGCACAACCGTGCCTACCTCTAAGATGTGGTTAGAGGACTTAACTAGCACACTTCATTTAGAAAGGATAAGGTATACGCTGAGAGACAAACTCAATCTATTCAATAAAACATGGAAACCCCTCATATCATACCTAAAAACTACAAATTCAGTACAACAGTCCTAGCACACGATATATGACAATTGAGTGAAGGCCTACGAGGAAATAAGGGTGGGTGGGGTGGGGTATCGTGGTCAGTCTGGTAGTGTTCTTCCATCGTGGTTTTTTGTTTTGTTTTTTTTGCTGTTATTTTCCTTGTTTTGATGTTTTATCACTTTAAGTTTACTGTTTAATAGATTTATTTAGTTATCTATTCTTATCTATTTTGTATTATTATTATTTTATTTTACTTTATTTTTATTATTTTTATTATAAAAAAAAACTCAAAATATGCAAGTGAATTGTATGTTTAATTGTATGCTTTAATAAAAAGACGTTTGAAACAAATTGAGCATTGTGTTTTCAATTGTTTTACTGTAGTGTGTAATGATGTGTATAGTGTTTACATTTTTGAAAGCTTCGAGCTGCTCTTTTGGTGTGAAAGTTTGAGTTTTGAAGTGAGAAGGTGTGGTTGTGTTTATGTAGCTTTAGAAAAGGGTGTTTGTTTTTAGACATTGGGGAACATGGAGGAAATGGTTGTGAAATGTGTTTTAGCATTTGAGAAAAACTGTAATGGCTTCCGGGCGCTGCTCGTGTAGCGACTGGCTGTGCTGCGTGTGTGCTTCACTTGTTAATGTGCTTTTTACTTTAAGCACACAAATCAATAAAATAAATAAGTAAATAACGCTTTGTAAAGCGAAGATGCGGAAGTTAGTGTTTCTGATGCTGTTGATTACATGGTGGTAAAACACATTCTTTCGAAGGCTTGATTGTGTTTGTGGGGTACACTGTAACATGTGTTCATGCTTTGTTTTTAAAAAAATTGCATTATTTTTCATATATTTTAACTTTATTCTACACTGCTCTGTCCCTCCTTGTAAAAGCGGTCTGATGGTTTCCGGGTTGTATGAAGCCAGTCCCTCAAAAATACGCAATGGGCTCAGATTGGTTAGCTGGCCCAGTGTGTTGTGATTCGCTAACCGCCAAGTGCACGTTTGTTGGAAACGTCACGCCCCTTACCTTTACCAGTAGCCTGTGCTTTGGGTAGTACAATGGCGTCAATAAAACCATACCAATTTGAGCCCGAATCAGACGCAGACAATTTTAGTGAAGATGATCGAGCAGAACCTGTTCAGTCCTCAAGAGACTGCGGATTTATAGTGATTGCTACTGAATGGCACCGTTGCTTTTGTATTTTTAGAACGATTTGCCAAAATCTGTCGCAAGAACGAACACTAAACATTGGCTTTACTATAGTATCCAAATCAAACACAGAACCATGTTTAGCATGCCTGTAGATAAACAATACATAAAAGCTTTAATCATTTGCATACATTTACATTTAGTCATTTAGCAGACGCTTTTATCCAAAGCGACTTACAAATGAGAGCAATAGAAGCAGCTAGAACAGTCAAGGGCAACAGTATGTAAGTGCTGTAACAAGTCTCAGTTGATCTAGCACAGAACACACAGGACAGAACTTTTTTTAAAAAATATATAAATTAGACAGAAAATTAATAGAATGTTAAGTGCTATTCTTGATTGGTCAGGTATGGTGGCCGGGAAGTGCAAAACAACATTACAACGTGTGCAACACTTTTACGAAGCTCGAGACAAATTTACATTTTGGAAAACATTTTTACTTATCATAAAACACAATTACATTGGCAAAACACTTTTACCAAGGACGAAAAAAAATTACATTTTAGAAAACAAATTAACAAGACGCAAAACACTTTTACCAGTCCCGAAACAAATTTACAATGACAGATTTTTGACGGAAAGGGAATGTACCGCACACCGGAAGTGATGCGGTGAAAGGCGTTGTTGTTGGTGAGCGCGGTCAATTTGTGTTGTGGTTGTGGAGTAAATAAAGTTTATGGTGATCGAACATGGACTGCGGCCGAGGGATGTTTTGCCCGTTTTGTGGCAAACACATGAACAGCTTAACGCGGTTTTGCTTTACGTGTGGTTGGTGTTTGGAGTTTCTAAAGGACGCGAACCAGACGGAAACACCAGACATACTGCATCAATGTGTGCAATATTTTAACGAGGGCCACTCGTACGCTGTAATCGTGGACATGATGTCAAGTCTACACGGTGTAAACATCAGCTTGAGGACTCTTAAAAGTAAACTGAACGAAGCCGGGTTGTACCGCAGAAAGGATTATTCCTCTCCAAACTCCGTGATTAACGCCATCAGATTGGAACTTCGTGGACCTGGACAACTATTTGGCTACCGCACGATGTGGCAGGTACTTAAACAAAAGTACAATTTTCGTGTGAAGAGAGATGATGTGATGAATTTGCTCCGGGAGCTTAATCCTCGAGGGTGTGAGAGCCGAACACGCAGAAGGTTTACAAGAAGAACCTACCACTCAATGGGACCTAACTATAGGTGGCACGCAGATGGTTACGATAAACTTAAGCCATTCGGTTTGGCCATATCGGGATGCATAGATGGATTTTCACGTAAAGTACTGTGGCTTGAATGTGGACCAACAAATAATAATCCAATAGTGATTGCTCACTATTTCATGTCGTGTGCGAAACCTCGGTGTCATCCCCATGAGACTGAGGACTGATTGCGGCACTGAGAACGGCATAATGGCTGCAATTCAATGTACCCTACGCCACCATCACAGTGACTACTACTCTGGCGTGTCCAGCCACATGTATGGCTCATCTATAAATAACCAGCGTATTGAGTCCTGGTGGTCTATATTTAGAAAGGGAAGGTGAGTGGTCTTCTTAAAGGGTTGTATAATAGTCATATAATCGTAAAATAGTATATTTTGGTCATTCGATTTCCTTCTCAGGAACAAGTAATGAAAAACAAAACAAAAACGAGCACAAAGATCAATACAAAATGTATAACAAATACAGCCCGTCAGGAAAAGTTGTTCCTGAAAAGAAAATCGAATGACCAAAAGATGCAGACCATAAATGTAATTACGACTAACCTTTGATTTTATTATTCAAACGTGTATATGATTAAAAGTATAACTACAATTTGTATCAATTTCTATAGGTCTCAGTTCTGGATGGAGTTATTTGCAGACCTTCGAGAAGCCGGATACTTCAACGGAAGTCATGAGCATCAGTGCCTATTAAGATATTGCTTTGGCGATGTTATTCAGAAGGACTTGGATGAGTGTGTGAGACTGTGGAACAGTCACAGGATTCGCCCTTCCAGAACAGCAGCATGTCCAGGAGGAGTGCCCAATGAACTCTACTACTTACCACACAGGTGATACATTGGTAATAAACAGATGCAAGTATTATTCTAACGTTTTAGCTTAAATGAAAAGAAATGCAGTTATGTTTTCTATTTAACATAGGTTTGGCTCCAGAGACTGTGGATTTCAAATTGAACAGGCTGAACTGGATGCCCTTCCTGAGTCTAGCCTGTCAATGACTCCTTGTGGGGACCCAAACATGCAGGAGTACTTGGATTTTGCCATGGAATACAATCAGTTACAGAAGCCAGAGAACTGGGAGTCTTCATCAGAACTGTACATGAAACTAAAAGAAATGGCTCAGCTATGAAATGATCAAAAAGGGAGGGGTTTTTGTAGTGGTGGAATACTGCTGTCTGTCTTAACACAATGCTTAATTGTTTAAGTGTGAAGTAAATGAATCAAAAATAGTAATATGCATTTATTAAATTTTTGTAGTACAGAAAACAACTTTCTTAACTACTTGTTTCTTTATCTAAAACAGTGATTCACAAAGGGATCCCAGTTTCAGACTCACGGATCTAAAACATTTTCAAAATGTTAACTGTGAGAGAAAAAAAACATGCTCACATACTGTTACATTATAAAACCAATTTTGGCAACTGCACTTTAAAGTGACCCTTTAACAACAACAACAACAATGTTTTCAGAGTCTTAAAGAGAGTTCACCCAAAAATGAAAATTCTGTCATCTACTCACCCTCAAGTTGTTCCAAACCTGTATGAGTTTCTTTGTTCTGCTGAACACAAAAGAAGATATTTTTGAAGAATGTGTGTAACAAAGCAGAGAGAGCAACCGTTGACTACCATAGTAGGGAAAAAAATACTATGGTAGTCAACGGTTGCTCTCTCTGCTTTGTTACACACATTCTTCAAAAATATCTTCTTTTGTGTTCAGCAGAACAAAGAAACTCATACAGGTTTGGAACAACTTGAGGTGAGTAAATGATGACAGAATTTTCATTTTTGGGTGAACTATCCCTTTAACTCTAGGGGTCATCCATCATTTAGCTTAAAAACAGCCAAATCCTGGACTATTTTGAATTCCAAAGTCCATTTGTGACTTAAACAATGTGTATGAGTCTAGGAGTGGTAATTTCAAGGAGTTTGAACATGTATTTGCCATTGGGAACGCAGAGTCATCCAAGAACTCTATTTGTGGCAGTGGTTCCAAGCCAGATGGGGGAAGTGAAGACAGCCCAGTAGCAAACATCAAAACATCTTCCACAGACACAGCAGCCTGGCCTTCTGCAAAGAAAAACAATTCAAATACATAATTATGGGTTCAAGCTCGAAGAGCTGGATTTTTATTATAAGTTTTACGGCTCTGTAATCACGTGATGGATATCATTTGATAGATATCCTCATACTGAACAAACTTTGCCTCAAGAACTACTGCTGTCAATCAAACTGTTCATCAAAAACTCACTATCATCTTAAAAACCTACTTGCACAAACTAGTCCTAGATATTTTGCCCAATCGCAACCAAACCAGCGCGGTACAATTCTCTGGACTAGATCAGTGATTCCCAACCACGTTCCTGGAGGCCCACCAACAGTGCACAACTGCACATTTTGCATTGTCTCCTTTGTCTGGCACACCCACATCAGATTTGGAGTCACTACTAATGAGCTGATGACTTGAATCAGGTGTGTTAGATTGAGACATACCAAATGTGCACTGGTAGTGGGCCTCCAGGAACGTGGTTGGGAACCACTGCTCTAGATCAATTAAAAAAAAGTTGAACTTTACGATTTTGGTAGCCATAACAGGGTCATTTAGAAAATGGGCATGGCAAAACACTCAGAAGCCTATAAATCCTAAACGAAAACTCAGAACTTCACAAAAATTGGTGAGCATATGAGATAACATTGAGACATAAAGAAGCATGCACAATTTCATGGAGATCGAACCATAGGTGGCACTATAACTTTCAACATGCTTGTGATTAAGGTGGTTACATTATTGCTAAATAAAACTTAATGTCTTTTGATGCTTATGTGCTTAAAGGCCGGAAATGCTTGAACCCCGATAAATACTGCTGCTTTAATTGTCATGCGTTTTCTTAACTAGTTATAAAAAACAAATAAACTAACAAACCTTCACAATCAAGGAGATAGTCTGCCCAGTAGCCCATGGTTTGACTTTCTTTAAAGCTACACTGTGTAACTTTTTTAGTCTATTCTTAGCTAAAAACACTTAGTTCTTTCAAAAATATATGTGCTCATTAATGTATATTTACTTCTTTCAAGTAATAAAGTATTCTCGTAAGTTTATAATATGCCATTGAAAATACATAAGGTAATGGGATCTAACGGTGGTCGCCATGTTGCCCCTCCATCTTGAAAGTACATTAGCCAAAGAGGGACATACCCGTAAATTCAAGCTTTGCCTTTCGCGTTTTAACTGGTTTTAATACTTGATTGCACTGTACAAAATTCCTTGCCTCGCGCATGTGCGCGTCAACTTGTTCAGAGTTGTCTGGTCCATGCGCAAAAAGTTTTCATCTCAGCAGCGTCCAGTAACGGAGTTATACAGAGTTTTCCTGGCTTGTTTATTCCTAAAAGTCTGTTTTTCCTTGTGTGGTATTTTTGTGCGTTAATAACTCCGTAAGTAATAATAGTTATTGTCATTGTAGATGTGTTTCAGAGTGTGTCATCGCGTAATTCAGTTGATGTCACCTCAGAAGTATTTTTGTGTCAACATACAATAGCGTAATGCTCACCTATTTGAATAATCATTCAGTTATTTTGTTATCAACAATGTTTATTCGTTTATAGAAACTATTTGCTTGTAATGTATGTTGATGGAAATATGTATCAGGTCTGATCGGCATATTAACAATTGTTATACAGAGCGCACTGCAGTGCGAACGTTAAAGCGGCGCACACACTTTTGTGACACCGCTTGTTAGCAGCGGCAGCTCCACTCCTTTTAATGCAGCTGCATTTAGCGCCTATATGGTACAATAAGCTCTGGTTTACGGTTACATTATACAAATGTAACTTATAAGTATAGTTATACAGTTCTTAACTGTGTATGTATATTTACCATCCTTATTTGTTCTCTCACAGAAACCACATTTATGTACATATCCACGCAAACCTTTATGCCTTGCAATTGGATGACTGAATAAACATTACTATCCTCAAAGTTCACTCTGGATTAGCTGCAGTTCTTTCTAGCCGAATAATTAGGCCAGTTGAGTTCCAACCATCCCACTGCGCACAGAATATCCCACAGGCACCGTGTCGAATGTGGACGAGGTCGAACTGGGAACATGTTAATCTTGGACTAAATCGGCCACCGTAGGAGTTGAAACGAAATCGGAATTGAGAGGAACAGAAACTAAAATTCACTGAATGGTCATATACAAGTTCACCCCTAGATGGGGGAAAATATCACACAGTGTAGCTTTAAGTCTTCGATTACTCCCCAAAGGACTGAGGTCAGGTTTGAAGAGTATCTCAAGGTCAAAAGCAGTGAGTTGCTTTTCAGAGTGGCACAGGGCAGGAGCCAGCAAAGTTGGGTGTTGTTGCAGTGCAGTCAAAAACTCCAGGGTTGAAAGACCCTCCCTAAATCTACAGAGTGAACACAAACATTGTTTTACTGCTGTGTAGTGGCAATTGAATTTAAATTAAAGAAAACTATTAAATATTATTTTCTCTAAAATGAGAAAAATGGTTGTGTATAGAACCCTATTTTTGCATTGCACATTAAAAGTTAATTGTTACAAACTAAGTATTACACACAGAAACAGAACACTGAACAATGACACAGACAGCTGGGTGGCTTGAGCACTTATACGGTGCCTTCAGAAAGTCTACACACCCCATGCACTTTTTAAAAACTTTGTTGTGTTATAGATTCAATTTAAAACCGCAATAAACAGTTTTTTTTAGAAATTGTAGCAAATTTAATTAAAACAATTTGTCACATTCGCATAAGTTAATGAACCCTTTTCTCAGTATGCTGTTGAACCAGGCTTTACACATCCATCAACATCAGCACACTCTTATGTGATTTTATAATATCTGCTATTATATATAGAAACCTTTAATTCAATACAATTTTATTTATAGTATCAAATCATAAAAAGAGTAATCTCAAGACACTTTACAGTAGGTCTACACCACACTCTATAATATATAAATTATATAAATACATAAAAAAAACATTTTTTTAAAAAAGAACCTCATCACTACAAATATCGTCTTACCTGTCAATTACAGATGAGTTGCGGTCAATAATATACCACTGGAGGTAGTCTGAAACAATTTCTTTTTTTTCTTCCACAGTAGCCACATGTCTCAGACAACCTGCTGTCTGTAACATTGTGCTGTGTCTCATCATACATTCGTGCAGAGCACCCAACGAAGCAGCATTCTCAATCTGAAACACATGAAAAGGGGCATAAACACCCCAGTCAATAACTGGAAGCACTGCATCTCTTTGCCTTTTTTTATGAGATACATACACAGCATAGTGTAATCTTACACCATCAAAAACTAATAAATTAATTAAACAAATTCTACACTGGATATAGAAAGTAAACATTGTCTCAAAACACTGCAGAAACTATGTAAAACTCTGCCCTGCCCTGCCGTAGTCTTATACTATTCTCACCTCTTGCAAAGCTTTCCCTATTTCTTCATCAGTTATTACATTAATTGGTGCTTTGAATGAAGGCTGGCCTGCAAGATAATGTACAAGATCTTTCGACAGGAAATGGGGTCCTGGACCTCCATGCACAACTGACACAGCAATCATCTTTCCTGCCAGGTAGTATTGATCCTCCCTAACAGCTGTGAATGAATTCATATTGCAAAATTAAAACAAACAATGCATTATATACTGTAATATACAAGCATATGTCAAGTGGTATATATGGTCAATGATCATTAACCAACTATTAGTAGCCTATAGTACACATAGGCTTACTAACCCATAGGCTTACCATTTGCATTGTAGACCAAGAAACGATGTCCTTCTGGTCCATCAAAAATGGGCCGGTCTTTTAGGTGTTTCATTAGTAGAGTTAAAAACTCTCGTCTTGGACCACCAGTTTCTATTCCCTCTTCCAGAAAACCAGTATCATCAGTAAATTTGACCAGCATGTCACAGGTTTCAGAATATGTTGTACGCTTGAAACCTCTGACTGCCCCATCCCAAACATTAGCCCTTGAAATGTTGAACCGGCTGACTCTTTTATGATCAATAGGAAGTGACAGGTTTGCTATGATGTCAGGTAATGTAATGTCCGTCTCCTCCCTGTAATGAAAAAAAAGTGACAATTTGTGGATATTCCAGATATACCAGAATTATTGCAAAGTGAAAAAACAGGAGTGCTATAGTCAAAAGCTGTCATATTACATTGCTGTGTGTTGGAAATTCTTTACATTGACAGCAACCAGCTCTTCGTCCTCTTGTTCAACATTTGGTGAATACAGGTCTGTGTATTTACTGTTGGGAAATTACCATTTCCATGTTAAAACATCTTACAAACAAAAATGTCTTCCCCATGTAATCAGTTAAATAAACTGAAATTATGTCTGTCAGTCATGATTTTTTTTTAACCTGTAGCAAGAAGTTTTTACTGGATTTGTTTCAGGTGGATCCAGATCCTCAGCATCAGATATTACAATCTGAAAAAAAGATTAAAATGTCTGAAACAACAACAACACTGAAAGCAAGAAATGTCATGGTGCCAGTCTGCCTTATTACCTGTCCTGGCTGAATTGTTGATGAATGTCCTGGTGCATCTCTGAAACATAATAAAACAAAAACTATTAGCTCCACGATAAAGGCTATAAATGTAGTTGAGTAAAAGGTGTAGTAGAGGGAACAGAAAGATTTATAAAAAAATATTTTGTTATAAATCACAATACACAAATGGTATTTTCTGTTTCAAGTTCATCAGAGTGAATTCTCTGATCACATCAACAACTTAAAGATAGATTATTTCTTAAGAACATATGGATAGGAGTGCTTGATAGGAGTTTGTTTGAGTTGCTTTTGAACCGAAAGGTACAAAATAAGAAAAATCTGAAGGCTCAAACTACTAATTTTTAACTATTAAAATGCTTGTATTGGATTGGCCAAGTCATACAGAACCAATTTAAAAGTACTCTCATGAAATTTCTATCTAGCCTTCGTCAGCGAGTCAAACGGATGCAATGAGAGACAATGGGTATTTTCTAGTGGCCAAGGTGTCCTGGGCTAGAGTGTTTGTTTTAGACATCTTAAAACCTTCAGGCCTACAGTCAAATTATGTAAACACTATGTATACACCAATATACAGCCAAGATTCCTATTAGTTAATTACCACTAGAAAAAGAAAAAAAAACATTGTCTCTCATAACACCCCCCCGGGGCTAATGTGCGTTCTTGCTGTGTCTCTAGGTGAACAAAAGTGATAAAATATCTCCAAAACAGCAATAAACATGTATAATGTGTATGTGAAGAAGTAGTGAAATATCTGCTAGTAGTTTTATCACAATTTTGGGAGTTATATATATATTTTTTTAAATTGCCCATTAACTGGTAGTGAAAGCACTGTAGCCCAATAAATATGAGAGTTATTATTATTTCCATTCCAGTAGTAAATAAATAATTTCAACCCATGCATGCCTGAAAGTTCCTTTGTGTACAAGTGTGCAACACATACCTTTCATCTTCCAGTTTGAGTTTGGGAGTACTTCGATTTTGTGGTTCAAAAACCTGAGAGGAAACAGATAAAATGATCAATAATTTGCAACAGCTTTATTGTTCCATTACCACATACAGCATATATCAATGCTGAATGGTTTCCTGTATTACTGTATAATAGTTACTGCAAAATAATCAAAACAAACCTTTTTCCACTAAAATATTGACCAGGACAAAGATGTTATGCATAAAATTCAATGCACATCTAATAAATAAATACAAACAAACCTACATACATATTTTTAAAAAGAGAAATAACTGATGTACCAAAGTGTCAGCTCGATTGAACTCAGCTCTGCTCCTTGTTGTGATGACAATTTCTGAATCAGAATCAGAGTCTGAGGTATCCACTAAAGGAAAAAAAAAAAAAAAAATCAAACAAACATCATCTATCCTCCAGCAGAGTATAAAAATAAGTAAAAATATTGAATAATGAGATCCACTAACCTCTTTTATAGTGTTTTTCTAGGCAAATGAAAAAAGTGATCCTGCAATATGCCTTTCCTATTTCCTTTTTATAGTCTGCCAATTTGAATGGCTTTTCTGACCCAGGCACATGGACCACCTCTGAGCAGTCTGGATACAAAAGGATGTAAGGTCCTTCGTGCATGTCCTTGTTAAATGTTCTCATTTTCTGAACAGCTTGTTTCAGTAGATCAGGTGCTGCTACCTCCGGGTCCGTAAATAACGGGAGTGTTTTCCCTCTTAGAGGTTTTAAATCAGCTCCATTAGTTTCATGTGGCACCATCAACCCTACATTTATCTAGTAAAATAACAAAGATATATAATTAATGTATACATAGGTAAAATAAATATACACATACACACAATACAATACATATAGAGCATTGCAAAATTGTATAGGACGGTCAGTAAAACGTACCTGGACGTGTTTTCTTTCTTTAGGCTTAGATCTTCCTTTTGGCCCATAGTTAAAAGACTGCCGTTCTTTTGACTTCGAGCTTCTGTACTCCATGAACTGTTTGTATGATGGGCATGGTTGTTCTGCTGAATTGGACAGTTCCGTTTCAAAACAGAAAGTTATAAGCGCTCAAAAAAATAATTATTAGCATTAGTGATTTTGATTCACATGGCCTCTGATAGCTAGCGTTTTGCTACACTAAAAAATAACAACTTACTTTGTTCACTCGGACGGGCACTGTCCGGGTGTCGAGACGACCCCTGTGTTTCCGTCTGGTTCGCGTCCTTTAGAAACTCCAAACACCGACCACACGTAAAGCAAAACCGCGTTAAGCTGTTCATGTGTTTGCCACAAAACGGGCAAAACATCCCTCGGCCGCAGTCCATGTTCGATCACCATAAACTTTATTTACTCCACAACCACAACACAAATTGACCGCGCTCACCAACAACAACGCCTTTCACCGCGTCACTTCCGGTGTGCGGTACATTCCCTTTCCGTCAAAAATCTGTCATTGTAAATTTGTTTCGGGACTGGTAAAAGTGTTTTGCATCTTGTTAATTTGTTTTCTAAAATGTAATTTTTTTTCGTCCTTGGTAAAAGTGTTTTGCCAATGTAATTGTGTTTTATGATAAGTAAAAATGTTTTCCAAAATGTAAATTTGTCTCGAGCTTCGTAAAAGTGTTGCACACGTTGTAATGTTGTTTTGCACTTCCCGGCCACCGTAGTCAGGTGCTGCTGGAAGAGACGTGTCTTTAGCTGTTTTTTGAAAATGGCTACAGACTCGGCTGCTCGAATTGAGATAGACAGGTCATTCCACCAGGTGGGTGCGGTCCAGGAAAAGGTCTGTGAGAGTGATTTCATGCCTCTTTGGGATGGCACCACAAGGCGTCGTTCACTGGCAGAACGTAAGCTCCTGGAAGGTGTGTAAGTCTGAACAAGCGAGTTTAGGTATAATGGTGCAGAGCCAGTGGTTGCTTTGAAGGCGAGCACCAGTGTCTTGAATTTGATGCGAGCGGCTATTGGCAGCCAGTGGAGACCGATGAAGAGAGGCGTGACGTGTGCTCTCTTCGGCTCGTTAAAGATCAGGATAAGGATCAGTTGCAAGGGTTTGATGCATGCCGGAAGGCCCGCTAGAAGAGCATTACAGTAGTCCAGTCTGGAGAGAACAAGAGCTTGGACCAGGAGTTGTGTGGCCTGCTCTGATAGGAAGGGTCTAATCTTCCTAATGTTGTATAATGCAAATCTGCAGGACCGGGTTGTTGCAGTAATGTGGTCAGTGAATTTTAGCTGATCATCAATCACAACTCCAAGATTCCTGGCTGTCCTAGACGGAGTTATGGTTGATGATCCTAGCTGAATGGAGAGATTGTGATGAAGTGCTGGGTTGGCTGAGACCACAAGCAGTTCTGTCTTTGCAAGGTTGAGTTGCAGGTGATGTTCCTTCATCCAGGCAGAAATGTCTGTCAGGCAGGCAGCGATACGAACATCAACCGTGGGATCATCTGGTTGAAATGAGAAGTAGAGTTGAGTGTCGTCGGCATAGCAGTGATAGGAAAAGCCATGTTTCTTAATGACAGATCCCAGTGATGACATGTAGATGGAGAAGAGAAGTGGTCCAAGCACTGAGCCCTGTTGAACTCCAGTGGCTAGAGAGGAAAGACTTGAGCCACCGGAGAGCAGTTCCTGAGATGCCCAACTTCATAAGAGTTGACAGGAGGATCTAGTGGTTAACGGTGTCAAAAGCAGCAGACAAATCCAGTAAGATAAGTACTGTGGATTTGGAAGCCGCTCTTGCCCATCTCAGTGCCTCCGTAACCGAGAGCAGGGCAGTCTCACTTGAGTGGCCATTTTTGAAGCCGGATTGGTTGTTGTTGTTCAGGAGGTTGTTCTGTTCAAGAAACGTAGAGAGCTGGTTAAACACAACTCGCTCAAGTGTCTTTGCAATGAAAGCAGAAGGGATACCGGTCTGTAGTTTTCTAAAAGTGCTGGGTTCAGAGAGGGTTTCTTAAGCAGTGGGGTTACCCGAGCCTGCTTAAATGCTGTGGGGAAGGTCCCGGTGTGAAGAGAGGTGTTGACAATGTGAGTGAGTGCAGGAGTAACAGAAGAAGAAATGGCCTGAAGGAGGTGAGTGGGGATAGGATCAAGCGGACAGGTAGTGGGATGATTGGAAAGGATGAGTTTGGAGACATAGAAGGAGGGAAGCGTATGTGTGATGGTTTTTGAGATGTGCGTGTCGGTTTGTGGTGTGGCGAATTGTGGTGTGGCTGCTGATGGAGGATGTTATGTTTGTGAAAAATGATGCAAAGTCATCAGCTGTAAGAGTTGATGAAGGGGGGGAGAGGACAAAGGAGCAAAGAGAATGTTCTGAAAAGTGCACGAGAGTCAGAGCAGTTGTTGATTCTGTTGTGGTAGTATGTAGTTTTAGCAGTGGAGACGTTAGTAGAGAAAGAAGCTAGGAGAGACTGATACAGGGTCAGGTCAGTAGTGTTTTTAGTTTTGCGCCACTTCCTCTCTGCCGCCCGGAGTCCAGAGCGATGTTCGGGGAGAACATCAGACAGCCAGGGGGCAGAGGGGGTGGTGCGGGCTGGCCTGGATGAAACGGGACAGAAGTTGTCTAAGCAAGATGTTAGAGTGGAGCAAAGAGTGTCAGTAGCACTGTTAGTGTCCAGTGCTGAGAACTGAGCAGGTGGAGGGAGCGAGGATGAAACCATAGTGGATAGACGGGAGGGAGAGAGCGAGCGTAGATTACGCCGAAATGTGATCTGGGGAGGAGTGTGTGTTGTGTCAGGAGTCAGTAGGAGGTTAAGGGTGATGAGAAAGTGATCTGAGGTGTGCAATGGAGTAACTAAAGTGACGTCTGTAGAGCAGTAGCGTGTGTAGATAAGGTCCAAATGGTTACCTGATTTGTAAGTAGCTGTAGTAGATACTCGCTTAAGGTCAAATGAGGCCAGAAGAGTGGTGAAGTCAGCAGCCTGGGGTTTATCAAGGTGGATGTTGAAGTCACCGAGCAGTACCAGAGGAGTGGCATCCTCGGGGAAGTGAGAGAGTAAAATATCCAATTCCTCCAAGAAGTTACCCAGTTGACCTGGAGGGCGATAAATAACTACAACATGGATTTTAGCAGGGTGAGTGATAGTGATTGAGTGTGATTCAAATGAGCAGTTGCTAGATAGAGAAGGAATGGGAGATTTGGAAGCACATGTGAATACGGGTCAGAGAAATAAACAGATGAAAACAAGCAAAACACAAAAGTGGACAAAGTAGAAGGAAAGCTATACTCAAGTGCCTTGTCGGTGTCCTTGCTCGAGTGGAGTCGCGCAGAGTAGAGTCGATGTCTTTACCCGACTCGGTCTTCACACGAGAAGGCTGAACGCTCCCGCTAACGAGCATATTAAATAGATGCTAATCAGTACAGTCAGAACAGGTGAGGACGCTTTTGTAATTCGCCCAAACAATCAAGGGAACAGCCTGTCAATGGCTCAGCTCAAAAGCAAAACTAGGACTCACTAGTAGTGCGAATATCCAGCAATAGCAATAACAATTGAGGGCAGACGGGTGGCAAAAACAGCCCTTGTTATAATTCAAATACAATTATCTTAACCAGTAAAATTATAAATAGAAAAATAACTACAGAATCGAAATGTATCCACTTGTTAGCGTGTAATACGCTGTAACAATCGTTCTTATTGGCAGACGTTACATGTATTAAATGGGGTCAGATTTTACTGGGTGAGTTATTGCAGTGTTTAAAGGTCCCATGGCATGAAATTTTAATTTTATGAGGTTTTTCAACATTTATCAACATTTCTATCCACTTGGGGACAATATTCAGGCTAGGGGAACTCATATTAATGAGTTCCCCTAGCCTGAATATTGTCCCCAAGTGGATAGAAATGTTGATCGGTGTAAACCCGAGTTCTGGCTGTCTCTCTCTGCCTTTGAGAAAATGACAGGCCAGACGAGCCAATCCTGAAGTCTCCTGGTTTGACGTCCAAGCAGGAACGGTTACCTCCCTTTCCTCCGCCCAGAGAATCTGGCACGCCCATGCAAACGCTCAAGAGATCATTCCTTGTGAACGAGTGAATGCTGGCAGTTTCTCAGTGTTTGGATGTACAAATGAAAACAGAAGTCTTTTTTCAGTTCCTTCTGATCTGTGATCAGTAATTTCTGATGTGTAGCTAATTATTTATTATTCGTGCACACAATGCGGCTTCTCTCTCTCCAGACAGAACGGTGTTTTCGTGTTTTCTATCTTGTGAGTCAGTGTTTTTGTACGTCCTCGTCGCGTCTACCGGTTCTAAAATGTGCATACAGTCATGAGTTTCTGCTCAACATCGGCCTCACACACGCCGAAGCTCGGGCTGCACTGGCCGTTGGCCTTCAACATCCCCGACCCCCAGTACTGCATCTGGCCCACAGCGGAGGCACCAAACGCGGCGTGAGATTAAGCAGAAGGGGGGTAAGCGTGAGCATATTCGGGCTAGCCAGCCTAGCCCCACAATAAACTGGATTACATTCGATTACTGCTGTTGTGTCTTTGTTTGCGCTGTGTACTCAACGCGCGTCACTGACGCTTTTATTTTATTTTAAAAATAATGCTATTATCAACACTTACTTTTAACTCGTTCATCTCGACAGCTGTAATGGTACTTTGCATGTGTTACAAAGTTGGTAATAATGATGAAGACGGACTCGGTGTGACTGGGACTCGTGTTTATTCAGAACTCTCAGATTCAAACACAATAAACTCGCGCTGACTGACAGCGCTCTCATAACTCAGTAGGTACTATAAATAACTTTGTTAGCGATCGCTGAGCTCCGTCTCTGGTACGTTAGTGATGTCCGGTTCGCGAACGATCTTTCTTTTGAACCTGTTCTTTTTAGTGAACCGAATCAGTTCACCAAATCGGACTGAATCGTTCTAAACGGTTCGCGTCTCCAGTCAGCGCTGATCCATAATTTACTAAAGTTACTAACTTTCTGACATGAGTGACAGTCCCTCCGACTAGAAATAGACTAATAACCTGAAGTATATGCTGTAACTACAACAGTTCAGACATGCTGAGAACTGATGTGAAGTGAACTCAGGTCCATCCGTCTCTCTGCAGCAGCTCGTGCCTGCTCGTGCCTCATAGACCAAGTTAAACCACGCCCCCTCCGCTCATTTAAAATACAAAGATGTCAGCCAATCACAACAGTGGGTGTTTTTACTGAAGTCTCACAGCAGACACGCCTCTTGAAGCAGGGCATTCAGCCACAGGGCAAACAGCAGTATTGAAAAAATGCCTTTTATTTCTAAATTATGACATTTTATGATGTAAAAGTCATACTAACAATATAAGTACACCTCAGGAAACATTATAAAATAATAGAAAAATGCCATGCCATGGGACCTTTAAAAGGATAAGACAAACAACAGTTGTACAGTGAAAAACCAACAGTGTATTTACAATATACACAAGAGACATAATATATAGAGTGGTTAAAACACGTGTCTTGTGTGACAGTGTCACAACGCTGAGCAAATCCAGCAAACTGAGTATTCAGAAAAAACACTTACATACGGCTTCAATGCGCTTCTTCACTGTCGGCACGCTTCTTCTCGCGACTAACTGACCGACCTGAGCTTATATATGTTCTGTCCACCTTTGTAATTCGCCCAAACAATCAAGGGAACAGCCTGTCAATGGCTCAGCTCAAAAGCGAAACTAGGACTCACTAGTAGTGCGAATATCCAGCAATAGCAATAACAATTGAGTGCGGCGGGGGACAAAAACTGCCCTTGTTATAATTCAAATACAATTATCTTAACCAGTAAAATTATAAATAGAAAAATAACTACAGAATCTAAACGTATCCTCTTGTTAGCGTGTAATATGCTGAGCAAATCCAGCAAACTGAGTAATCAGAAAAAACACTTACATATGGCTTCAATGCGCTCCTTCACTGTCGGCACGCTTAATCAAAGAATAATTTACACTAATGCCAAGTTCGCTGTTGAGATTTTAAAAGGTTTGTAACGTTAGGTTTTTGTCAGATAACGTTAAGTATGAATGAGCATTTAACTGGTTTGCAGAGCCAAATGAGCGTTGTCATCTGTGTACTTCCTTGCTACAACGTACAATTAACAATATGAACTATTTCAGGGAAACACTTCGACGAAAAATAAATCATACTTACAGGTTGTGGCCCGTAAACAGCTTCTGTTTTTAAATCCATCTTTCAGGACAAGCCGTTGTAAGAATCCTGCATTGAACTCGCGAAGATTGTGGAAGCTTTCCTCCGTGAAATTCCTCCCTGGCAGCGTTTGTCTCATGCAGCTGAACCGTGGCCCGTGTATTGCAAATACAGACGAATATTGTCCATTATGTCACATTTTCCGGTCTTCTCCTGCGACCCCTGTCTGTCTCGTGCTTTGATTTATGATGGGCAGCATATATCTGCTTCAAATGCGACCTGTTCCCCTCCGTCTCATACACACATGCATATAACATGTTGTATGTTAAACGCACTGCAACGCACCCCCGTCCCTAGGAAGGCTGAACAAAGTGGACCTGCAATCCAGATGAAAATAACAGCGTTTCGTCGGCATTGGCAACAAGACTCCAGCCGACTAACTAGCCTACCACAACAACTATTATCCGCGGCAATACAAAATGGCCTCCCCCCCCCCCCTTATTTCATATTCTTGGAGGAGGGGTTTATGTAAATATTGAGGCAGGTGATGTCAGCAACCCTGGAGGAATGTGTAGTAGTCCCTAGCGGTCGTTTGCTGTAGTCCTTATAAATTGATTTCTTTAAAACCAAATATCTCCCTTTGCTTTGAACGTTGTAACTTTGCAGATGTTGTTTATGCTCAAACAGCAACATTACACACTAGCTAAAGTTAGAAAAGTGAAATCGTGGTTTACCACCCCCTTAACTGGGGAAACACAACCAGTTTTAGCGTATGGCAGAGTTTTGGCGGAAAGCGTGCCAGTGATGACTAAGGAGTTCCTGTTGGGTCTTCGTTTGAAAAGTAAGGGCTGGCGCAAAATGCGGCACTAGCGTTGATCCTGCTTGGGATATCCTAGAAGAACTGATTCGGCCTTTTGCAGACAAAGGCCAAGGCCAAAAGAGGAGAATAAAGAGGAAATGCGGAAAGCGAGGAGGACTTCGACACAGACTAAAGACAGCGCAAAGATTTACCCCGCTTCCAAGAATACTCCTAGGCAATGTACGCTCGCTTCGCCATAATGACGCTTGATGAACTACAAGCTAATGTGAGTTTTATGCATGAATACAGAAACACGCATATGATGTTATTCACCGAAACTTGGCTGGATGACTCAGTTTGTGACAGCATTTTACGGATTGAGGGTTTTGGAACACCTATCAGGATGGACAGAGACAAATATGCAATAGGGAAAGACGCGGAGGAGGTGTGTGTGTTTATATCAAGCAGAGTTGGTGTAAT
Organism: Romanogobio albipinnatus; assembly: GCA_023566225.1. Lineage (NCBI taxonomy): Eukaryota > Metazoa > Chordata > Actinopteri > Cypriniformes > Gobionidae > Romanogobio > Romanogobio albipinnatus. Next base: position 27,919,580 of record CM042244.1, read on the forward strand.
TAGATTAGATTAGATTCAACTTTATTGTCATTACACAAGTACAAGTACAAGGCAACGAAATGCAGTTTAGGTCTAACCACTAGAGTTAGACCTAAAGTATGTTACATGCGCAACACGCGCTGATAAAGTCTTGGACAGATGTTATGGCCCGATTCCAGGAGCTGCAGGTCTCTGTCTCTACCTCCCCTTGGTTCAGCTGACCATAATATAATTTTACTCTCTTCTATGTATACTCCTATTGTAAAACAGGTGAAGAAAGAGGTACGATATGTTAAAGAATGGAAGCCTTCTAATATTGAAGTTTTGAAGGGTTGTTTCGATTGTACTGACTGGAACTTGTTTTTGAATGCATGTTCTGATCTGAACGAACAAGTGCTTACCATTTCTAAATATTTTACAGCAACTGTACGATATAAGGTTTGCAATTCAGACATTGAACGTATTGCTGTTTCTGTACGTCCTTTTTATCTCCCTCGTGAGTTCCCCCAGCTGTTTTTTATACATCCCCGTGCTAGCTTTGACGTGGCTTTTGAGACCGTCAAAAACACCCTGGATAAACTTGATAGTTTATCCCCAGATGCTCCTAAATTTGTTTTAGGTGATTTTAACCAGTGTTTTATGGACAAACATCTAAAAGGCTACCATCAGTATGTTACATGCGTAACACGTGCTGATAAAGTCTTGGACAGATGTTATGGCCCGATTCCAGGAGCTGCAGGTCTCTGTCTCTACCTCCCCTTGGTTCAGCTGACCATAATATAATTTTACTCTCTTCTATGTATACTCCTATTGTTAAACAGGTGAAGAAAGAGGTACGATATGTTAAAGAATGGAAACCTTCTAATATTGAAGTTTTGAAGGGTTGTTTCGATTGTACTGACTGGAACTTGTTTTTGAATGCATGTTCTGATCTGAACGAACAAGTGCTTACCATTTCTAAATATTTAACCTTTTGTGTTGATTCTGTTATACCTACAAAACAAATCACCTTGTATAATAACAAACCGTGGGTCACGAAAGAGTTAAAGAGCATATTAAACATGAAGAAGAGAGTATTTTTTTTCAGGAACTAATGAGGAAAAAACATAAATAGAGAAGTAAAAAGGGCAATTAAAACAGCTAAAAATAATTATAAAAATAAGATTGAGGGTGTGTTTATGAAAGGTAATCTAAATGCTTGGAAGGGAATTAAGAATATGGCTGCAGTGAGTACACTTGCATCAAATCAGCATGTATATATAGAAAATTACAATACTAATTTAATTCTAACTAATGAGTTTAATTAATTTTTTTCACGCTTCGATACATCTCTTACAGTTGATGAGATAACTGATTTTAAAGATGTGTCCTTGTTTTACACAAGAAAACATTGTATAATGCTACATGTTGTTAGTGTTTTTTAGGTCATTGTTTTGTGGGTGACAAAGTGTGTTTGTCGGCTGTCGACCTTTGCTAGTGTTCTGGAAGAATGAGTTGATTTGAGACCTGAATAAAGTGTTTTGGTAGTTGTGGTGCATTTTGAATGTGAAATGAACTGCTTTGCCAAGCTGAAAGTTGGTTAGGAGAACTGTGTGAAGAGTTTTGCAAAAGTGACCTAAGTATTGAGAAATGTGTCCTAGCGTCTGTAAAAAAAACTGTAGGGACCAGAGGCATACAGTCACTGTAATACATGGTCAGATTTTTTACACTTTGCAGTAGGAGAAGCCCTTATACAATATCCTACCTGTTGGTTTCTTGAAAAATATGCCACTGTGTCCCGGCTGAGATTTGGCTGTACTCGTTTACCAGCCTCTCTGTGTGATAACCTGTGGTTTATGACATGGTCTATGATAGTAGCTCTTATTTCATTAGTTACCCTAATTCTGGCCCTTCTTTGAGCATCACCATGCATTCTAACTCCTCAATCTCTACCTTGTCCTTGTCCCACTCCTCTCCCTTGTCCTGGTACTCATCTTCCTCTCCCTCATGAAGGCATTTTTCTTACTTGCTTTGTGTTGCTCTATATTGTTCCTTTTCCACACGAGATTAGCCAAAGATGTCCTCTTTTACTTTACACCATATGGTCATGTGATTGAAAGAACATCAACACATGAACAATTCCTAGATGGGAACAGCTGTGATTTATATATTTGCACAAATTCAATCAGCTGTTTATCAATACCAATGGAATAAAATACAGGGGATATATTTGTGTTTCAATTCTCAATATAAACAGCTGTTTACCTTGACTTTAGCCTATAAGGTTAGGGTTTAGAACAAGGTGTTATCTGTTCTGACATACAGTGTTAAAGCATTGGTGAATTTGGCAGTAAAAAGCCATTGTTTTAGTCGGTTGAGCTTGTGTGTAAAAGAAGTTCAAGCATTTTAAATTTGTGTTAACTATGTGTTTTGTGTAAAAGCAACAATAAATGTGTTCATTCTAATTGTATAGCCTACACAGACAGATGTTGTGCTAACTGTGTTAAGAGTTTAGGAAATGTGTTAAAAGTATTGAAAAAATTGCCATAGCGATTGTAAAAAAAACTGTAAACGTACTTAACGAATGAATTAATTAATGAATGGCCTAGCCTGTTATGGCGGAAGATAATGTTACTTATCGACTGCAGTGAACTTAATTGTTTGACTCCTTTCTTGTTACGCAGCAAATTGTGGGACTGCAGGACCACACTGTATTTTTTGACCACCCACTTGCAGCAAAGGTAAAACAGCCTGGTCCCGTGAGATTTGCATTGGGTCCTGTGGGATTCCAAACCCAATGCAGCCCTCTACTTCCAAGTCAAATCTCATTTAGGAGATTAGTCAAATCTCAGATATCTGCAACAAGATGTGCATGCTGTGGATTCAATTGTGTTAGCCTTCATTCCCAAACAAACTCATATAAAATCAGTGCACATTTGTATACGTATCATGTCAGGTGCTAGATTGGGTAAACCCAGCCTGATCTGCCGGCGATTTGATTTCGCCCTGCAACTCAGTCTGGAAACCTGTACATCAATTTCTACTGCTTCTGTTATTCTTTTGTGGGAACCAATCACAGACTGGCTTATCCACCTGGTGCGCTATTGGCGGGTTTAACACGATGACGGATAGAGAAGCAATGGGTCGTTGCCCGTTGATCACACCTCTTGTGGTCTGATTGGTTGAAGGACTATCTAATTGCATACAGAGTCATTTGAATTGCGCTAGTTTATCACGCCTCTTGTGGTCTGATTGGTTAAAGGACTATCCAATTGCATACAGAGTAATTTGAATTACGCTCGTTTATCAGGCCTCTTGTGCAGTACAAAATACATAGCAGACTCCCCAGACCAATGTTCAATCTTAAATTGAGTTTGGTCTGGTGATAGCCAGACAAGTCAGGTGCAACATTTGCTCTTATTTTAAAATAACTATTCAATGGACTGGCACTCATCACTGAAAACAGCAGAATATCACAATTGTTTCTCATTTGTACTGCATCTGTGAACTTATAAGTATACTAGTATAGTTTACTATTTTATACTTTTAGCAGTGGAAAACAGTCTACCATTTGGTACAGTTGACGTACTTTGCTTTATGTAGGCCTATATGATATTTCCCAAATAAAATAATAATTTTAAACTGAAGATTTTAATTCGCCAGTGGTTCCCTTAAAGGTCCCATGGCATGGCATTTTTCTATTATTTTATAATGTTTCCTGAGGTGTACTTATATTGTCAGTATGACTTTTACATCATAAAATGTCATAATTTAGAAATAAAAGGCATTTTTTCAATACTGCTGTTTGCCCTGTGGCTGAATGTCCTGCTTCAAGAGGCGTGTCTGCTGTGAGACTTCAGTAAAAACGTCCACTGTTGTGATTGGCTTACATCTTTGTATTTTAAATGAGCGGAGGGGGCGTGGTTTAACTTGGTCTACGAGGCACGAGCAGGCACGAGCTGCTGCCAGAGAGATGGATGGACCTGAGTTCACTTCACATCAGTTCTCAGCATGTCTGAACTGTTGTAGTTACAGCATATACTTCAGGTTATTAGTCTATTTCTAGTCGGAGGGACTGTCACTCATGTCAGAAAGTTAGTAACTTTAGTAAATTATGGATCAGCGCTGACTGGAGACGCGAACCGTTTAGAACGATTCAGTCCGATTTGGTGAACTGATTCGGTTCACTAAAAAGAACAGGTTCAAAAGAAAGATCGTTCGTGAACCGGACATCACTAACGTACCAGAGACGGAGCTCAGCGATCGCTAACAAAGTTATTTATAGTACCTACTGAGTTATGAGAGCGCTGTCAGTCAGCGCAAGTTTATTGTGTTTGTATCTGAGAGTTCTGAATAAACACGAGTCCCAGTCACACCGAGTCCGTCTTCATCATTATTACCAACTTTGTAACACATGCAAAGTACCATTACAGCTGTCGAGATGAACGAGTTAAAAGTAAGTGTTGATAATAGCATTATTTTTAAAATAAAATAAAAGCGTCAGTGACGCGCGTTGAGTACACAGCGCAAACAAAGACACAACAGCAGTAATCGAATGTAATCCAGTTTATTGTGGGGCTAGGCTGGCTAGCCCGAATATGCTCACGCTTACCCCCCTTCTGCTTAATCTCACTCCGCGTTTGGTGCCTCCGCTGTGGGCCAGATGCAGTACTGGGGGTCGGGGATGTTGAAGGCCAACGGCCAGTGCAGCCCGAGCTTCGGCGTGTGTGAGGCCGATGTTGAGCAGAAACTCATGACTGTATGCACATTTTAGAACCGGTAGACGCGACGAGGACATACAAAAACACTGACTCACAAGATAGAAAACACGAAAACACCGTTCTGTCTGGAGAGAGAGAAGCCGCATTGTGTGCACGAATAATAAATAATTAGCTACACATCAGAAATTACTGATCACAGATCAGAAGGAACTGAAAAAAGACTTCTGTTTTCATTTGTACATCCAAACACTGAGAAACTGCCAGCATTCACTCGTTCACAAGGAATGATCTCTCGAGCGTTTGCATGGGCGTGCCAGATTCTCTGGGCGGAGGAAAGGGAGGTAACCGTTCCTGCTTGGACGTCAAACCAGGAGACTTCAGGATTGGCTCGTCTGGCCTGTCATTTTCTCAAAGGCAGAGAGAGACAGCCAGAACTCGGGTTTACACCGATCAACATTTCTATCCACTTGGGGACAATATTCAGGCTAGGACTCATATTAATGTTGAAAAACCTCATAAAATTAAAATTTCATGCCATGGGACCTTTAAGATATTCTTATGGGGTTTTCTTCTTCTGTTTTATGGCCGTTTGGCAAACCAACTTAAAAGGTGCATTGCCGCCACCTATTGGTCTGAAGTGTGAAGCGTACATATAGGCTACTTAATCATCCATAAAAAAAAGAATGAAAAAATGAAAAAAATTAATTCTATCCATTATTCCTATCTTTTTTAAATACTTCAACATTTTCTCATATACTCTTGATTGCATTAACCCATTTCCTAATAGCACCTGCATAGATATATTATTAATTCCTATCAATTCTAATTCTTGAGATAACTGAAATCTTTCTCTTTCATATGCAACACATCTTAAAAGAATATGCTCTATCGTTTCTGGGAGTCCACATTTGTCACAATAACCATTTTCATGTTTCCCCATCCTTTGCAAACTGTAATTTAATGTTATATGCCCTATTCTCAATCTTGATATGATTACATCCTTCCTTCTATTGTCATACCTTATCCTTTCAGCACCAACACACCCCTGAACCTGATATAAATGTCTTCCTTGTAGATCATTATCCCACATTTTTTGCCATTTCTTTCTTACTTCTATCTTTATTAATCTCTTCATTTCAGTTCTTATTGAAACCGTAAATTCAACTTGATTTTATTTCAGGGCTTTCTTTGCCAGCTGGTCCACTTCCTCGTTCCCTTCCACTACTACACTGTAAAAACGAATTAGTTCAGTTTACTTGATTAAATTGTGCAAACTTGTTGCCTTAATTCAATAAGTAAGCATTACTTACTTGCATTAAGTTGTTCTTACTTAAACGGTTTAAGTTTTGTCAACTTAATTCTATCTGGGATCTGAGGAAGTGTACTCCCAGAGTGCATTGTTGCATGAATAAATTAATTGCTTCGTTTTACTAGTTTTGGTTTTATTTTACTATTTGTCTTTTGTCAGTATAACCCCAATAATGACAACAAGTAAAATAGTAAAGGTCGTATTAATAATAATAATAAAAAAATAAATAAAAAAAAATCCTTGTTACCATTGTTGTGTTTTGCATGCTGAATGTTGAAAGTCTGTGTGTGACACTCAAGCATGGTCAAATGATATTGTGACAAACATAGAGGGATTATATCAACTCAATTAAAAGGTTATGGCATAAATATTAGCAAAAATAATATTAAAAGATCATTATTTGACTTTAAATATAATTATGTTATATATCATTAATGGACAAATATTGTATATATATATATATATATATATATATATATATATATATATATATATATATATATTACTTCCCTTTTTTTTTTAAATCACACAACTATGATTTCTTGTTGCATTGCTGCATTTATAGGAAGTTAATTACTATAATATGAATGAAGTTCCAAGTGTCCAACCAAAGGGAACAATAATCACAATTATGGTGAGAGGAAGTGGAGGAAATAAGTGATAAGTCTATAAAAAATTGCCCCACCTCAAAAACACTTTGCCCACCCGCCCACCCGTCCGTCTGCCTGTTTGTTTTTTTTGCTTTGACAAAATGGTACTCAAACCAGTCAAGTAATGTTTACTTGAGTTTTCTAAGTAACGAAGGCATAGCATGCAAATAGTTCAGATTACTTAATTGTTTTAAGTAAGTTCAACAAATTATTGGACATTAAGTAAAGTTTACTAAAAAAGTCTTAGCAAGAACAACTGTTGGATTTTACAGTGTACATGTGCCGGCACCCAGAGGAAATATACTATTATACCCAACTGCCTTATTCTGTACAAACACTGTAATATTTCATATATTACGTCTTGTCGTGCTCAGATTTTCCACTCCATACAATATTCCATTGAATCTGTACATATCACGGATGTATTAGGTTGCACCTCCTCAATCCACTCTAAAGATATTGCAATCAAATCGGTAGTATATACTGAAATATGATCTGATACTCTCTTTGCTATTTTAACTTTAAATGTATATACAAAGCTGCTGCTGTTCTTCCAGATTTTGGTTCTTTAGATCCATGTATATATCTGCAATACTGAATAATATTTTTGATTAATATATTGTTTTATCATTGTTACTGTTGAAATTTTCATATCCTTATATTTAATCTCGTTATGTATATCTAGATCAACTAGTGGCATTTGAAACAACCAGGTATTGCAGGAATCGCCACTGATAGTGCAATCTCATAAACATTCAATCCCATACTCTGTGCCTCCTTCCTAACGGTCCACCCAAAACATGATTTTTCTTTATATTCATATTCCCCTGTGGGTTTTTATAACAGGGTTTTTCAATTTATAAGCAGAGCTGGGTAGTAATGTCACAGAGTCACAGCCTACACCCATCAATGCACTGGCATCGTCACCAGATCTCCACGCTCCTCCCACTCGTTCACTATCCCCTATCCCCCACAGTGCGTTCACTAGTACTGATCACCTAGCACCTCATCCTTAATGACACTACAAGGGCACACTCTCCCTGCACACCATTGTCTGGTCTCGTTATTGTTACCTGGACTCCTTACCTGCTTAACTCCTTGATCTTCATTCGTCTCCTTCCAACATCCTCCTCGTCTTCAGTTCCTGACGTCCTTGTATGGGATGATTTTAGACTCAAAATGATTAATACATGCACGCACAATTATCCATGAACATGATACATGTTGTAGATGTGTTTTACGATCCACAAACAAATGCGTTTTAACTCGTGTATGCAAAATACAGAATTACATGAATGTGCAGAGATTTGTACAAATAAAGACATAGTTGTGAATACAAATGTTTTATTTTGCATTAGTAGGCCTATATCATAATTTGTGCATGCAAAAAAGAAGATGCGCATTTGTGGATCATGTGACACGCATGCATTTATTGACGTCTTTTCTGAGTTGATCTCATTTGATTCATTTAGATTTTGAGCCTTTCTTTTCGCATTTTCAAGCATTTCACAACCCACACACAAACAACTATCAGTGAATACGCCTGGTGCTGGTTATTAATGTATGCACAAATACTAAATCTGCATAACTACATTTAAACAAATACTTTTTACGACTTGTGTGTCCAGATTGGCGTGCATGTGCAGCATTTTGTACAAATAGAGACATTGTTAATACAAAACTTCGAGTTTGTATTAATGTAGGTAACTCAAAACACATCTGTTCAGCTGTGCTTTTACTGAATGAGCACTGTGCCACTGTACATCCGACTGATTGTAGCCTACCTTATCTTATGCTTTTACTTTGTTAATTTTACTTTTTATTTTATGAATATTTTAACTTTATTTCTGTGTAAAGCACTTTGCCACTGTACGTCCGAGCTCTGTGCTTTGTCCGAACTGCTTGCACTTTAATTATGCGTTTCAATTTAACCCGGTTTTTATTTTTAGTTTTAATTATACTTTTTATTTATTTTTTTTTATTTTTATTTTGTTAAGGCTGACTGGGTGTAAGAGGTTGAGAGACGGGGGAGCGATAAATCGAAATCCCTCCGGTGCGAGGATGATCCGTTTAGATCCGCTCTGACGGCTAGATCTGTATAGCCTTGGTAGTACGAGGAAGGACCGTGTAGATCCGCTCTGACGGTCGAACAAAGTAGAGATAGCCCCGGTGTTCCTGTCCGGGAAGATTTGTCTGTAAGGGTAATGTTTAAATGCACAGTTACCTGACAAATATTTTTTGGAGTACTCCCTACAGTGCGAGGAAGACCCGTTTAGATCTGCTCTGACGGGTAAAACATCTATAGAGCGCCCTCAAGTTAGGCCAAGAAGATTTGTCTGTAAGGGTAGGCTACTGTCTAAACGCACAGTTACCTGACAATTATTTTAAAGTAAACCTGACTCTCCATTTTCTTCCAACCCAGATAGGGGATTTCACCTTTATTTTATATTTTCTTTTAATTCCTATTATAACTGTTATACTATGTATATTTGTATTTTTATTTTATTCACTTATGAATATTTTAACTTAATTTCTGTAAAGCACTTTGAATTGCCCCTGTGTATACAAATAAACTTGCCTTGCCGTGCCTTGCCTAGGTCACAATTTGTGCATGCAACGAGTAAGATGTGCATTACTGCGTTCCAATTCGCCTACTTATAGCCTATGTACTCTTTTTGTGAAGAAAAAGTACATACTTTTGAGTGTGTAGCAGAAGAGTATGCAAGCTTTGGACACTTCGTCATCTTTAACGGACTCTGTTGCTTAGTTACGTGTCACCGTTTAAACTGCCCTGTCAATCATCGTCACAGTTCAAATCCTCCACATTCAGTTTAATTTCCTACGGTATTGGAGAGAAATGTACGTTGATCTGCCATTCGTGGGTCTTTCATGCAGAGACTCCTCTCATGTGTTTGCAAAGTTAATGGCCAAACATATCATTACAAAAGTTCACAACGCTGCTGGTGAAATATAATTTGGCTAACATTGAATAAATATATTTTTGTTAAATACTGATAATTGCTCACTCAAACCATCATCAATCATGTTTTTTTTTTTATCACTTTTTATCCACTTTTTATCCGCGTTTGTAGTTCTAAGCGAATCCTCGTCAATCTCGGAATGGGTTGTGGGCAATATCAGCCGTTAGAGTGCGCATCGATCTGCACTTCGGATTCTGACCGGAAATAGTAGACCATCCGGGAATCTTTGGAATACTCTTTTCAACATACTACGATTTGGGACATACTAATTCTTTTTTAGAATACTATTTAGTACGGATAGTATGCGAATTGGGACGCAGCGCATTTGTGGATCCGGTGGCGCGCATGCATTCATTGACTCATTTGTGAGTCGATCCTATTTGATTCATTTGGATTTTGAGACTTTCATTTCGCCGGTTTGGTCTTGTAAGATCCACACACACACATAGCTGTAGAAAACCTGCGGCCACTAGATAGCAGTATCTGCCAAAACAGACAACGGCACCGGAATCAAGCGTTCTCAGAATATGAGCGCACTTTGAGCATAATATATTATGCTCAAAGTGCGCTCATATTCTGGCTTCTTTTTATCTGATATTAATAAGGTATGCAGGCCTATACGATCTTTGATCTTTTAATGTCTTACATTAAGCTAGGTTAAGTGTTTTCTTTATTACGGGTTTCTAGGAAAAGGCTTAATGTAGGCCTAAACCTTTATTCTGGGCTCATCTGTTTTTATGTGCATATACTATATAACTACTAGCCTATATTAATAAGGTGTATACTGAGTGAGAATATCACTGTCTTGCTTTAATTACGCTAAACGCTTTCTTTTTTAACAGGGGATGAAATGTAGCCTGGTCTTGCCAGACTCTCGTACATTTCATTTGTACATAGAGTCTGGCCACTCTCCATTGACAAGCGTTTACTTCCTTGAAGGCGGGTACTCTGTTGAAGTTTAAGATCTGCCTAATCAATCGCTAACGTTTGGTCGTGACGTATGTCACGTGCCGTTCGCCTTTGATTCTTACATTAACTGTGCAGTCACACCTCAGTGTCAGTGATAAAATCTTGTGCATTCGGATTGTGATTTATTCACGGTGGAGAGGAGAGTTTTGTGATCGGAACGCGCTGCTCTCGTGGTGCATATCTCGTGCAATCATAACATGATTGTATGCTGTAAATAAAATATCATATGCTTGGTATGATAAGAATAAATGCTGCCATAAATAACAGCCCAATTCAAATGTTTACATGCTTTTCTTCTTTTATTTTTTGAGCGGTGATGAAATATTTTGCTCTTGTAAATACTTGCCAGCATTTAAAGATATACAAGTCTAGAAATGCATCCAAATTATAGCGCACGCAACCGCACGGTGCTCTGCAGGGATCTAAAAAGGATATAAACAGTGAATTTTGAAGTGATGTATTCTTGAAAACTCAGAGATGTGGATTCGGAGAGAAATTACATTACCACACGACCTTGGTGTTTGTCAAAAGCAGTCGGTAATTCAGACTGGGGTTTTCTCGCGGGTGGTGGGAGACGGACGGCTTCAGCCAACTCCTTCACCACTAACGGAGCGAGCTGAAAAAGACTTTTCCCGGACCACAACATCATGGCCACCAACAAAACTAGCAGTGATTGTTCTTGCTCCATGTAACGGAGTTTGTTTGTTCAGGGAAGAAGGAGGCGGGAACCGGCGAACGTTTAACAACATTTAATCAAATAATAAAAACAAAATGAAAGTAAAAGCAGCAGGCCCTCACGGACGACCACATACATAACGAAACGTAAACAAAACACAATTTAAAATCCAGGCCTGGTCCTCTCTCGTCCTTCACCGGTGTCGCTCGTCCTTATATGCCTCCGTGCTCCCTCATGAGAGGACTCGAGACCGGTGTGTCTCATTCTCAATCACGCACACCGATCTCGCTCGTTCGTCCACCTCGCCACACTCAAGCTTTAACTTCTGGACATTCGTCAGCGGTGCCAGTGCCACACACTCACATCTTTCACCGCCACCATTACTGAACTACAACTCAAACTAGCGCACAACATCAACATCATTGCTCTCAGCCACTCCCTCTGTTCGCTGATTGGACCGGTAAAAAATTGTTCGGGAGAAAACCTAAGCATATACAGCAGTACCAGACGTAGTACTGTAGGAAAATTAAAATTGATCGGAAGTATCAAGGGCGGAGGGCGGAGCCAAGCTAGGCCAGAAGTGGATTTGCATCCAGATCAGTGTCAAAGGCATCCCCCAGAGTTTCAAATATTCTAGTCCAAAAAATCAAATAACTTAGGACATTCCCACAACATATGAATGAGATCTGCTGGTGATTGCTTGCACCTATTGCATTCATCAATGACAGAGGGGTATATTTTAGCAAGTTTAGCATTAGTATAGTAAACCCTATGTAGAATCTTGCACTGTATCAGGCCATGTCTTGCACATATGGATGATGTGTGAGTGAGATCGAGAATGCGTTCCCAGTGTTCATCAGACAGCACAAATCCTAAATCCCTCTCCCAAGCATCCCTGGTCTGACTTGCAGAGTTTGGATTAATATTGTAAATCAAATGATAAATTATAGAAATGCAGTGTTTTGAATGTTGTTTAAGCTTTAAGAAGTCATCCACTGGGGATTCAGGAGGGCGATTTGGAAAGTGAGGGAATAGTTTCTGCACAAAGTGCCTGACTTGAAAGAAACGAAATAAGTGGAAATTAGGTAGGTCAAATCTCTTTGAAAGGTTGTTAAAGGATGAGAAAACTCCACTCTCGTAAAGATCATCAATGGTCCTTATACCTTTATCAAACCATATTTGAAACGCCTCATCCATATTAGATGGAGCAAAACAGTGGTTTTTGAAAATCGGAGAGAGGGTAGAGGCAGGGTCGGCCCAAGCCTTTATGGGACCCTAAGCGGAATTTTATTTGGGGGCCCCTCTGTGCCACCAATACGATTGACTATTGTCAGTTCTTGATAATTCGCACACCCATTATCAATGTTATTAGATGTAGCTGCGTTGCTCACATCATGTCAGAGTGATCAGATGTTAACTTGCACCTTAATATTCAAAGTCTTACAGTAGCCTACTACAGTTCAGACTGGGATATGTACACTTTTTTAAAAATATTTTTAAAAGAAGTCTCTTATGCTGAATATACTCCCCCAGAATTATTTGATGAATAGAAAGTTCAAAAGAACAACATTTATCTGAAATAGAAAGCTTTCAAAGAATCCTAAAAAAATTTTTTTACACAACTGCTTTAAACACTGATAATATCCATAAATGTTTCTTGATCATCAAATCCTCATATCAGAATGATTGATCATGTGAAGGATCATGTGACACTGAAGTGAAGACTGGAATGATGATAAATTCAGATTTGATCACATGAATAAATTACACTTTACTATATATTCACATAGAAAACAGCTATTTTAAATTGCAATAATATTTTAAAGTATTACTGTACGTTTTTAATGTATTTTTGGTCAAATAAATGCAGCCTTGGTGAGCAGAAGAGACATCTTTTAAAAACAAGAAATGTTGATGGATATCTTTAAAACGTTAAACAGCTTTTGTTTTTGGCAGAAACAAGCAGGAAGACCTTAGGGCTTCTTTTTGTTGACGAAAGATTTATAAATTATTCTCATTACGAATTTGGGAAGATGTTTGCTGCAAGTTGCATTCCCAAATTATAATTTTGAACGACTCAAACATATTGTAGAGAAGCATTTACTGCGAACAGGAACTGAACGATATGCTGTACTCCGTCCAAAACAGGCAGCACGTCAGATAAGATATTTGCACTAAACCACATCACATTCTTAAATCCATCCATTCATAAAAAGGTTACCCGGCAACTGATGAGAAGCACCGTTTCAGCGCTGATTTTTCTTGCACTTTGGACTTTGAACCCTGGCTAACAAGCTAATAGTGTCCAGCCAATGGTGCTGCGAGCTTGTGCAGCTGTCAGAATCAATCCGTGTATATATTAGACAACTTTTATTTTTTTTAAGTGCAGTTTATCTAGTAATTGTTTACGGCCATTTCGTGATTTCAATAAAGCAACATGCAGCAAGTAATTTAATGTGCGCTTGGGGGCCCCCTGGTGGCAAAGGGGGCTCTAAGGAGCCGCTTAGTTCGTTTATGCCTTGGGCCGGCTTTGGGTATAGGACCTATTCAATCCAGTGTGCTTTCTAAATTGAGTCCATATCTTAACTGAGTGAGATACTACTAAATTTGAACTGACATTGGAAGGTATTGGTAGTTGAGAGCATATGACAGAATGAAAGAGAGGCGCGCTGAGGACTGTTCCAGGTAGGCCCAGCAAGGAAGTTCAGAATCCGGGTTGTTCCTCCAGAATAACATTTTCTGGATATTGCAAGCACAATAATAGTGCAAAAATTGGGGAGTGCAAAACCTCCCTTGTTTTTAGGGAGCTGTAAAATTGTTTTCCTAATTCGAGCTTGTCACAGGTTGGTGTATCAGTAACAGACTGTAAACTCCAAAGCTCTGAATGCAAACTTAAACTTTAATAAAGCTTTTTAGAAACAGTACAGGGGAAGCACTCCAACATAACACAACAGAGACTAGACCAGGAGTGAATGAACAAGGGGAACTTAAGTAGTGGACAGAAACGAGATAATGAACAAGACACAGCTGGGATGAATGAACTAATTAGGGTAATCAGGAAAACACAGAAATGGCGGGAAAGAGAACAAAGGAACATGTGACAAATCAGAAACACAACCAAAACAGACTAATATGTGACAGAGCTGGCATATTTCCCCATAAAAAGGAAATGATTTGCTTGTCCAAATCCATAAAAAACTTTTTCATAAGGTGAATTGGAATATGTTGAATAAGTACAAAAACATGGGAAGGACAGTCATCTTGATCAGGTTTATGCGCCCAGCAAGAGAAAGAGGGAGGTTATAGCCCAGTGTTCTATGTCAGATTCACAGTTTTTAAGTAAGGGGATAAAATTAGAAATGTACATTCCAGTTAATGATTTGGTCACAAAAATACCCAAATATTTAAATCCATCAGTCGCCCATCTAAAGGGTAACCGTGAGTGTGCAAGGTTATTTGCCAAATAATTTGCAGGGAACAACTCACTTTTATGAAAGTTAATCTTTTTCCGAAATGGTTTAAAATATTCAAAATAATAGGAATCAAAGTCTCTGGATCAGAAATAAAAAGTAGAAGATCGTCGGCATATAGGGATAATTTATACTCTCTACCTAGCCAATTGATACCTTTAAAATGTACATCCTCACGAAGCCAGATAGCTAAGGGCTCAATGGCAATGGCAAAAAGCAAAGGTGACAGAGGGCAGCCTTGCCTAGTGCCCCTTTGAAGCAAAAGGAGAGGAGGCCACACCATTAGTTAACACAGATGCCTGTGGAGAGACGTACAATAGTTTGATCCAGGAAATAAAGCAATCATCAAAACCGAAGCTTCCCATTACACAAAATAGATATCCCCATTCAACTTTATCAAACGCCTTCTCCGCATCAACAGCCAAAACCACCTCTGGTGTATCTGAACCAGGCATATTGAGAATATTGAAAAGTTTCCTTGTATTATAGAAAGAATGTCTTCCAGTCATAAAACCTGTTTGGTCAGCTGAAATTATTTGGGGCAGCACTTGCTGCAAACGTAAAGATAAAATCTTAGTTAGAATTTTATAGTCCACATTCAAAAGTGAAATAGGTCTATAACTGCTACACAATAGGAGATAGGGGTCTTTGTCTTTCTTGGCAACTAAAGTGATTGACGCTATTGACAGAGTGGGAGGAAGGCAGCCATTAGAAAAAGCGTCGTTAAACATATTCTGTAGTGCAGGTGCTAGAAAACACTTTATAAAACTCTGTTTCATCAGGGCCTGGTGACTTGCCACTCTGTAAAAGTTTGATAGCTTCCACAACCTCAGAAACTGATATTGGATCACCAAGGATTCTAGCAATAGCACAATCAATTTTGGGAAAAGTGATTTTATCCAAGGGCCATTCCTCATAGTCAAAGCTTAAGGGAAGCTCAGAAGTATAAAGGCCTGAGTAAAACTCCCTGTGGTGATCTTATTCCAGTAATTAGCTTTGATGCTGCAGATGCTCTAGCCTGATGAGCTAATAGTTTACCTGCCTTATCACAGTTCAAAAAAACGTTGCCTAGATTTAAGTAATTGCGCTTCAGCCTTGTCAGTGGTCAAAAGATCAAATTCCATTTACAGTCGAAGACGCTCTTTACAAATCAAATCAAATCAAATCACTTTATTGTCACTCAATCATATTCACAAGTGCAACAGTAGGTGAAATTCTTAGGTGCAGTTCCGAGCAACATAGTAGTCATGACATGACATGTACAACATTTAAAGCAACATCAGATTACATCATCTGATGCGCCCACAATTACTCACAGCACAGTAAACTCTACAATAAACAATAAATAATTTACACAATGTGAGTGTAGTTCTCACAGCTTAAACAATATACACATACTTACAATATACATATACTTATACATATACATAAACAATATACACTAAACATGCATTAAACAATATACATTACGCTATAATAATAATATACAATGTACAGTATACAATATTATTCACAATAGAAATCCAATGTACAGTAGATGCTATATGATAAATACATGTGTATATAATGTGTGTGTGTATCTACAGTGGGTTGTGCTGAGTGATATTCTGTCCGGTGTGTGTTATGATCCTGATGGATCAGGAGTTAAGGAGTCTAATTGTTTGTGGGAAGAAGCTGTTCTGGAGTCGGCTGGTGCGTGTTTTGATGCTACGGTACCGCCTGCCTGATGGCAGCAGTGAGAGCAGCCCATGGCTCGGGTGGCTAGAGTCTCTGATGATCCTCTGAGCTCTCTTCACACACCGCCTGGCATAAATGTCCTGGAGGGAGGGAAGCTCACCTCCGATGATGCAGCTGGCCATGCGCACTACCCTTTGCAGGGCTTTGCGGCTGCGGGCGGTACTGTTGCCGTACCAGGTGGTGATGCAGCCAGTCAGCAGGCTCTCTATGGTGCTGGTGTAGAAGCGTGTGAGGATGTGGCAGTTCATTCCAAACCTCCTCAGCCGTCGCAGGAAGAAAAGGCACTGATGAGCCTTCTTCACAACGGCCTCGGTGTGGACGGACCATGAGAGTTCCTCTGTGATGTGGACACCGAGGAACTTGAAGCTGCTGACTCTCTCCACCGGTGCTCCATTGATGGTGATGGGGCGGTGTTCTCTCTCATTCCTCCTGAAGTCGACCACCAGCTCCTTGGTCTTGCTGACGTTGAGGGAGAGGTTGTGCTCCTGACACCACCGTGTCAGAGTGTGCACCTCCTCTCTGTAGGCCGTTTCATCATTGTCAGTGATGAGACCTACCACCGTCGTATCGTCAGCAAACTTGATGATGGTATTGGAGCTGTGGGTTGCCACACAGTCATGTGTGTACAAGGAGTACAGGAGTGGGCTGAGAACACAGCCCTGAGGGGCTCCAGTGTTGAGAGTCAGTGATGAGGAGATGTTACTGCCCATTCTGACCACCTGGCATCTGTTTGACAGGAAGTCCAGGATCCAGCTGCATAGCAGGCTGTTTAAGCCTAGAGCCCGGAGTTTCATGTCAAGTATGGAGGGCACAATGGTGTTGAATGCTGAGCTGTAGTCTACAAACAGCATTCTCACATATGTGTTCCTCTTTTCCAGGTGGGAGAGAGCAGTGTGTATAGTGGATGAAATGGCATCATCAGTGGATCGGTTTGTGCGGTATGCAAACTGCAGTGGGTCCAGTGAGGGAGGGAGAACAGAGCAGATGTGGTTTCTGATTATTCTCTCAAAGCATTTGCTGATGATGGGGGGTCAGAGCAACAGGACGCCAGTCGTTTAAGCAGATGATTTTTGACTGCTTCGGTACAGGCACAATGGTGGATGTTTTGAAGCATGTGGGGACCGCGGACAGGGAGAGGGACAGGTTAAAGATGTCCGTGAAAACTCCAGCCAGTTGGTTCGCGCACGCTCTGATGACGCGGCCCGGAATGCCGTCTGGACTAGGGATGCACCGAATCCAGGGTTTGGGTTCGGATTCGGCCGAATATTGGGCTTTTTGACTGGGTTCGGTTTCTGCCGAACCTCAGAATTTATTTCCACCGAACCCGAACCCTAGGCTATATGCGCGCCCCGCTGGTCGAACGTAATGACGCCGCTGTTGAAAGTGAAAATGGAACTCATGAACAGAAAACGATGCAGTATACTTTAAGTCAAAAGAAGGCGATTCAAGTTGAGCTACGCGTTCAATTTGCGATTTGTCTCGTGATGACAAGAACCCTAAACAACAGCCGCTGTTAAAACATTTGCATATGAAACATCCGAGAGAATACGAGTTGTGCATGAAGGAATCTACAGACAGCCAAAATGTATTTTATTTTACCGTGCAAACAGCCTAAAGATCTATAGATCAGATAAAATATAAATAAAATTAATAAAATATATAGGCCTACACTAAACTGGACTTCCCAGACAAAGGGCTCCGCTGCCGTGTTTGTATACAGCGGGTCGTCACTGATGAATTTAAAGTCCGGTTTTTGGTGTGCGATTGCCGAACCAATGTCCAAAAGTGTCTGTCTGTCGTACGCAGTAAGGCAGACAACATCCAAGACAAAAAACACAAAAACTATAACCAGAACAAACAAAAAACTACAATGTTGTAACGGAGCTCGCAACGCAGCAGCCATCGAATGCAATTCACACGTCCCAATTTACACGTCCCCCATCACCTCCTACACCCCCTCTCTTCCCCCCTTTTTTATACAGTTCTTATTAGGATCAACAGCATACTGGTGATCTAAACTTTGTAGATTCTTCAGAATTTTATCAAATTTATGCTTGTCTGCTTTGTTTGTACCAGAAAAATAAGAAATTATCATACCTCTTAAATATGCCTTAAACGTTTCCCAAAGAGTCCCTCTACTAATACTTGGCATATCCTAACAAAACGGACAAACTTCTTCTCCTCACCCGCATTATATCTGCCGGGCTTTCTGCTGTTCCGAGCGGATCGCATCGCGGAACTAACAGGGAAAACGAGAGGTGGTGGATTGTGTTTCTACATAAACGAAAGTTGGTGTTCAGATGTAACAACACTGAAGAAGATGTGCTCTCCTAATGTAGAGGCGCACTTCATAAACTGTAAACCCTTTTACTCGCCGCGGAGTTTTCCTCGTTCATTTGATGACTAACAGTTAGACATAGAGAAGATGAGCCTAACGAGCGATTGAGAAAGTGTGTGTGTGTGTGTGTGTGTGTGTGTGTGTGTGTGTGTCTGAAACAATCAGGAAGGAGAGTGAGTGAAGAAAAGGATAGTGAGAAGCAAAGAGAAAGAACCTGACACATGACAGCAGGGGGAAAAAAAACACATGAATCATCCCACCTTTCACCTAAAATGTCTACCTATCAACTGTAATTAATTTACCTAGCCGATGTTTAGAGACTTACACAAAATAAATGTGTACAGCTTTAAGTATAATAGTTAGAAATGTTTGTAGTTGTGTAGTTGTGTAGTTGTAACAGAAGAACAGAAAGACTCACTTTGTCATGTTCACATCATAGAAAAAACAGAAAGATGTCCTAAAAGAAATATAATTTGTTTAGTCTTAATCACTCTCATGTGGAAGGACTGTCATTGTTCATGTGTTTTTAATTAATTCCTATGAACATGTTTGACCATACTCTGTGACTAGTTTTATTATAAACTGTACAACTGTACAAAACAAAAGAAAACAAAATGTGAACATTGTTCATTTTAACATATTCATTTTAAATGGTTTGTGCTATTTATTTTAGTAAGTTGCTCTCTTGAATATATTTTTGTGCAAAACTAATTTCTGTATAAAGATTGTTTCAATCTTATCCATACACATTAAAAGAGTGAGCATTATACTTCTTACTCATTTTATATATATATACTTATATATATATATATATATATATATATATATATATATATATATAGAGAGAGAGAGAGAGAGAGAGAGAGAGAGATGGTTGTTACTATAAACAGAATTTACAGGTGAATATGTACAGTGAATAAATATACAGATGGCTGTTACTATAAACAGAATTTACAGGTGAATATGTACTATGAATATAATATAATATACCGATGGCTATTATTATAACAGAATTTTACAGATAGAGGTATACAATGATATGTTAGGCTAAGATGAGGAATATAGCAGTGGATTAAGGTAGTGCAATAAAGTATGGACAGAAGCTATCCGAAAAAAGTGTAAAAGTGCAGTGGAAAGTTATGCATATTACAGTTAGAAGTAATACGGTGCAAAATGCATATGTAAACAGTTGGTACTGTAAATAACAGTCGGCAGTGCAAATGAGCATAATCCAATTAAGGTATGGCAGAGCAAAATGCATAAGTAAACAGTTGTTACTGCAATAAACAGTCGGTAGTGCAAACTGACATTCCAGTAGTGCAAATAACAAGTGAAGGCAGATGTAAGGTAGGAGAGAAGAGTTAGCAGTATATGAGGGAAGTGGATCAACGGGGGTTCGAGTTCAATAAAGAGACAGCTCTGGGGAAAAAAATGTTCTTTAGTCTGCTGGTTCTGGTCCGGAGGCACCTGAAACGCCTGTCGGAGGGCAGGAGAGAAAACAGTCTGTGGGCTGGGTGAGACGGATGCTGCGAGCTCGATGCAGACAGCTGGATGTGCTCGACGACAGGTAGTGGAGTCCCTGTGATGCGCTGGGCAGTTTTCACCACCCGCTGCAGTGCCTTGCGCTCTGCAACAGAGCAGCTCCCATACCATACTGCGACACAGTTGGTCAGGATGCTTTCTATTGCGCAGCGATAGAAGTTCACCAGGATATCCAAGGAGAGCTGATTCTTCCTCAGTGTGTCCTCAGGAAGAAAAGGCGCTGGTGAGCCTTCTTGACCTTGACATTCCATTGATGTGGATGGTGTTGTGTGTGCCTCTTGACTCTTTCCTGAAGTCCATGATGAGCTCCTTCATTTTAGTGGTGTTGAGGAGCATGTTATTTTCAGTGCACCATGTGGCCAGGTGCTGGATCTCCTCCCTATAGGTAGTCTCATCGTTGTTACTGATGAGACCAATCACCGTAGTGTCGTCCGTAAACTTGAATATGGAATTACACGTGGAGAACACGTCCAGGGATGTTGTCTGGTCCAGCAGCCTTGTGCGCGCTGATCCAGCTCAGTGCCTTGCAGACATCTGTGGAGGAGAGTGTGATTGGTGGGTGGTCAGCTCAGGGTTTGAGCTTCGTGGCAGTTTCTCTGTTGTCTCTTTCAAAGCGAGCATAAAAGTAATTTAGCTCGTTCAGGAAGTTAACATCAGTGGCTGCGGGGGTGGAGTGGGTGGGTTTATAATCACTGATGGCCTGAATGCCCTGCCACATGCGTCGAGGGTCAGAGTTGGAAAAGTGTCCCTCTATCTTTAGCTTGTAGCAGTGCTTGGCCTTTTTGATGCCCCTCTTCAGCTTTGCTCTGGATGTGCTGTAGGCTTGTGCATCTCCTGATCTGAAGGCAGTGTTGCGTGACTTCAACAGGAGTCGCACTTCCTTGTTCATCCAAGGCTTCTGATTTGGGTATGTGGTGATCTGTTTCTGGGTTGTAACACTGTCAATGGTGGTATTGATATGATCCAATACAGAGGAGGTGTAGGAGTGTGAGCACCACTGGTGGCCTGAGAAGCAAACATACTCTAGTCTGTGTATAGAAACCTTTCCTGGAGTGTGGAATCTGCCCCCGCAGGCCACACCTTGATGGTGCATATTTGGGGGTGAGGAACAAAGAAAGGTGAGGAACAAAGAAAGGTGATCCCATGTGGGGGAGGGGTGTCGCAACGTAAGCTCCAGCCATGTTTGTGTAAACATGGTCTAAGGTTTTGTTTCCTCTGGTGTGACAGGAAACATGCTGGTGAAACTTGGGTAGCACTGACTTTAAGTTTGAGTGATTAAAGTCACCTGCAACAATAAAAGCAGCTTCTGGGTGATCAGTCTGTTGTTTACTGATGGCTGCATGAAGTTCTTTCATAGCAAGCTTGGCATCAGCATCCGGGGGAATATAGGCTGCAGTAATAATGGTGGAAGTGAACTCCCGCGGTAGATAAAACGGTCTACATTTAACCATGAGAAACTCAAGGTTAGCTGAACAATGACTCCCAACAATAGCAGAGTTTGTGCACCAAGCTTTGTTAATCAAGCCATCATGTTCTATCCGCCCGGAGTGTGTGGCGTCCCACTAGCTCAATAGTGGTGTCCGGTATTCCTCTGTTTAACCAGGTTTCCGTGAAGATTAGGACGTTACAGTTCAAAAGTTTCTTGCTGTATGTGATGCTGAGTCCAATCTCCTCCATTTTGTTCACTAGCGACCGTACATTGGCAAGGAAAATGCTGGGTAAAGAGAGCCGGTGTGGTGTTAGCCTTAGCTTAGCTCTTAGTCCTCCGTGCTTCCCCCGCCTTTGTTTACGATCTCGACGCCGCCTGCGAGCACTTCCGCCCGGCCGGGTAGAGTGCATAGCCTCGGGTGTCCTAGCGATCTCAGGAAGGAGTCGAAGATTGTCCATAAAACTGTCGGAAATTCGCAAACCAATATCCAAAATCTCACAACGGGTGTACGATGTAAAGGCACAACTGATCTGTATGAACAGACCCGAGATGAGTAAGAAAAATACCGCAAAATTGCAGAATCTGGAGAGACCCCGAGCCTCGCGATGTACTCGCGCCGCCATCTTGGGTGTTAATTGTAAAGGTTAAAGCGAGTGTCTTTGCAGAGAAGGGAGGAAAAATACGTTTCTGAGTCCTTGCAAGTTGACTGAGCAAAGATGTGCTTGTGTTACTGTCCTTTAAAGTCCATTAACCTACGCCCATCTTCCCTGAGATGACCAATCATTGATGTGAATTTCAGGCGGGAGAGAATTTCTTGGTTCAGACTTTATTACTCGATGGAATGTTCTTGCGGGAGGCCAGAATTAGTAAAGTTTCACTGCAAAAGGACTAAACATACTAATGGTACATCTCATAATCATATACTTTGCACCATTGACTAAGACAGAGAAAGAGAAACCTTTAGACCAAACATGCCTTGGTTTAAACGCATAAAAGCAGTGTATCTTCTTTACAGAGCCATTTAGAGCTTTTAAGATGGCTTTTACATCACACAAACATAAACAATATAGGAAGCATGCATATACTTAAGAAATCATCATACAGTATATGTAATTTCTGGGATAGTTTAATTAAAGGCTAAATAAAGAGGAATGCTTGTGTATGTGCGTGTTAAGTTGATTCTCCGGCCATTCTCAACTGCGGGGTGAGTTAGAGGATCTGGCTGATTAGGATCTGATTGAAGCTCCCACAGGACCATCATTGTATCTTCTGTTCATACTCTGGCTGGTCATTAACCAGTCAGTAGTGCAATCTAACTCAGACTTGTTGGAGCCATTGGAGCAGGGATTTAATTTATATGCAGTGCTGTGGAAGAGAAGAGCATCTCTGATGTTCCTCAAAACGACTCATCCCTTTGATCCCATGAGAGAGAGACTCCAGACGCTACAGTCCCCCTTTGTCATGTGACGAAGTCCGGGTGACCTCGTCGGATGACAGTTGTTATTTCAGTCGGATGGCAGGTGGATCATAGTAGTCGAGTGGTAGGTGGATCATGATGGTCAGATGGCAGGTGGATCATGGTGGTCGAGTGGCAGGTGGTTTCTAATTGTTCTCAGCCTTTGGTTCCTCAGGCTGAGAGTCCATCTCGATGAGGTTTGGCATTGTCTCTGTCTTAGTACCTCTCTTCCGTGGGTTTCGTTTGAATCCTAGGGGGAGAGAGGCCGTGTTCTTGGTCATGGACTCTCGCATCTCGTGGACCCTCTTGAATAGGATGAAAGCCAGGCCCAGTGTTAGGGTGTAGCCCAGTGCCGTAGAGAGGCAGAGAGCTGTGTCGGCAGCGGTCCAAGCTTGGACAACAGGAGAGTTGGTCAGGATGGGCAGCCATGACAGTGTTTGGAGGGCCGTGTCGATGGGAGGGATGTCAATCAGCTGGGGCCCCCTTTCCTCAATCTTCAGTTCCAGTTCTGGATCTAGAGTGAAGTTACGATTCTTGAAGAAGGATGGGATCTCCAGCTCTGACCAAAAATCATCGAGGTGGAGGATGGCACCCTTTGGTACTTGAATCCACATACGGGTGGCCGTTCGAGTGGGAGTGTTGAAGAGCCACCAGTCACCCACGATCTCAGCTCGAGTTTCAATAACTTGGGTGCGAGACGTGGCCTCAGCAGGGCAACGGGTGTCGCTTCTCATGGGCTGCAACCCGCATATTCCATCAGTGTTGTCCCTGAGTAATGGCTTGCTAGGGCAGAGGTAGTGAATGTCCTTGGTCAAAGTACACATACGCAGGTTTGGGGCCAGGTACAGCTGTGTGTTGCTGTCGCGGTAGGCCACTACATCGGGGGTGTGTATCTTGATATGGGTGTTACCTTGCCAAAACCCGACGTTGACCATATCCTTGAGTCTGTAGATGTTGTTCGATTTGATGATGGGTAGGTTCAGGAGAAACGCCACCTCACTTTGCTCAGGGTTGACGTGCAAGGGGATGGCACTACCCAGAAAGTAGGCGAGGTGTGCTTGAAGAGGATCAGCAGGGCTGGTAGTAGCGGAGGCCAGCACTGTTTGTACCAGACTCAGGGTTACCAGGTATAGTGGAATCTTGCCCATGGCTAAACTGTCAATGGAGGAGCTCACCTCCCGCAGCATGTCTGTCATCAGAGCTGTGACCAACTGAGTTTGGGAAAAGTCATTTTGGAGGACTGAAAACAATTGCTTCATTGAGTTCACAGTTTGGTTCAGCAGGACACTATGCGTATTGAGAACCACCATGGTGCCTCTCAATGACTTGCCGATGGTCTGCAGGGTTGCACTCTGTGTTGCGAGCTGTTCTCTCAGCTGTTGGATCTCAGTCTGGATTTCAGCTACATGCCGTCTTACAGTGGCGAGGCTCACTGCGTTGACACTGGACATGCCAATGTTGAACAGTGTTTCGATGGCAGCGTCGGCTCCGAGCAGAGCTCCCAGGAACTGTTTGGTGCGGCGGTTGTGTCCACTTAGCTCTGCTTGCGTGACTGTCATTTTTCCCAGTTGAGTGAGCATATGCTTGAAGTCGGCTTCTGCGTGAGTGAGGGCATCCTCGGTCCACCGTGCACCTGCCCAGCTGTACTGTGTAGCGGTGCGGGGATAGTGTGCTTGGTAGACATTGCGAGGGTCCAGTCGAACATATACTTTCTTGGTGTGGGTCCTGCAGTTGGTGATCAGGAGTCTGGGTTGTCCCCTGAGTACAATGCCTGATGCCGGACCCAGTGACAGGATATCTGGTTGCAGTCATCCTCGGGTGAACTGGAGGCACAGGACAGTGAGCCACAGCAGCATCCTGGTACAGGAAAGAGAGAGAGAAAAAGAGAGAGATGGGGAGAGAACTGGTCGATCAGTGAGGGATGTCCTTGGTTGGTCAGGACAGTCTTTGTGCAGCGAGGACTGCACAGAGTTTAGCTTGCATTGGCCCCTCCCTGTCTTTCTCTGCCAGTGGCCAGATGTCTTTTGACCTGATTGCGGTGGACCCATTTGAAAATTGGCTCTTTCTGTCCCTGGTTCAGTTTGATTCGGTACGCAACCGGGGAGAGTTTGTCCACAATCTCAAAAGGACCTGTCCAGTGAGGCAGAAATTTCTTTGACAGCCGATGGGCCGCTGTCCGGGGCGGCTGGATGAAGCGGTAATACCAGACCCTATCACCTACATCCAGTTGCTGGTGTGACGCTTTCCGGTCATAATATGCTTTCCGGCCTTCAGCACTCTTCTGAAGCTGTTGTTGGGCGAAAACAAAGGTTGTTCTCAGGTGCCGGTGTAGCTCATCAAGGTACTGGTGAGTGGTGTAGGCTGTGACAAGGCTGGAGGCTCCCGTTTGATACAGCAGGTGCAGTGGCAATGTCATTTGCCACCCAGACATTAGTTCAAAGGGAGACATATGAGTTGATTCATGCGGGTTGGCTCTGATGGCCATAAGCACTAACGGAAGTTTCACATCCCAGTCTTTCTGGTTGGCAGACACGTACTTTCTCAGCATGCTCACCACCGTTCGATTAGTTTGTTCCTCTTGGCCGGACGAGATGGAATGATGACTGATATGCAGTTGACCCTGTACTCCCAGAAGTTTCCAAACCTGCTGCATGATCTCAGCTGTAAAGTGGGTGCCTCTGTCCGAGTTCACCTTAAGTGGCAGTCCGAACCTGGAGAAGACGTGGTTCATCAGGAGGTATGCCGTGGTTTGGGCAGTGTCGTTGGGTGCTGGAAGACACTCTACCCACTTGGTGAACTGACTACAACCGTGAGGAAGTATTTGTTGCCCCTCATTGATCTGGGCAGGGGCCCTACCCAGTCTATCTGGAGGTCTAACCATGGGAATGTGACTCCTCTGCGTTGAAGTGGGGCTCTATGGTTTGGGTTTGCTGGTTGGAATTGGCAGCAAACCAGGCACTCTCTGACATATTCTGCCACGTCTTGTTGCATGCCAGGCCAGTATGCCACTTGTTTCAGGGTCTCGTACATGGCTTTGGTACCATGGTGTCCTGCACATGGTGCGTCGTGGGCATACATTAGCATGACCCCCCTTTGACAATGTGGCACCACAAGCCTTTGCGCTGTGAGGTCATCAGGGGCATACCACAGAAGGTTGTGTTTCACACACAGCATGTTTGACGTCATGCAACCGACTCAGGCCTGGGGCAGCAGTGAATTCAGACGCAGTGATAGGGTGGCCGGAGGGGTCAGAGAGGGGGTTTAGCATGGCTTGTATGGCCGTGTCAGAGGCTTGCATGTCTGCTATGTCGTTGTTTGAAATTTGTGGAGCCAGCTAGGCGGCTGTGATGTTTGAACTGTCACAGGAATTGTTTGTTTGCTGCGGGTTATCACTGCAACGTCGATGGTGGGTGGGTGGGCTGGGGGTGACCATAGATTGCTGTGCAGTGCACCAGTCTTGGCTAGGGCATCTGTTTGGTCATTCAAGTCTTTGTCAAGGCCTGGTTGCCTTGAGTGTCCTTTAACCTTTTTCCAGTAGACGATCATGTTGTGTGTTCTTGTGATGTCGTCACATGCTTGGAACAGTTGTTGGTGTTTAACTGACTTGTTGTTTGCTGTTTTGAAGCCATTTTGTTTCCAGCCCGGAAGGTGGCATGTAGAACTAAGTCTGGCATAATTGGAGTCTGTGCAGATAAGGAGTTCTCTGATGTTATGGGTTGATGCGATTTGGAGGGTTATTAGTATGGCTGCTACTTCAGCGTATTGTGATGACTGAGGACCCAACTTAAAGTGCTGTGGAGGGCAAGGCTGGTTATTCAGCCACAGTACCGCACCTGATTTTAGGATGCCCTCTTGGTTGTAAGAGCATCCATCGATGTAGGTGGTTGGCATTCCTTGACACGCATTCTCTTCAAAGTACCTGTGACAGGTCTGTTGTTGTTGTTGGGGTTCCTCTGTGTCCAGCGTTGCCGCTGGTGTGTCATCGGAACAGTTTTGGCAGGCAGCCAAGCCGTTTCCCAGTGCAGACTTGTGATTCTGAGCATAACGTGTCTCAACATTGCGGCCCTGGAGGGCCATCAACCACGTGGCTATGTGTGAATTGGTAACGACGTCATCTCGAATGCGTTGGCTGTTGAGGAACATTACAGGCTGGTGGCATGTCTCTATGATAACCTTTTGTGCTCTGATGTAGTTGGAGAATCGCTGGATGGCCCATACGGACTAGTCAGAAACCACATCTGCTCTGTTCTCCCCCCCCTCACTGGACCCACTGCAGTTTGCATACCGCACAAACCGCTCCACTGATGATGCCATTTCATCTACAATACACACTGCTCTCTCCCACCTGGAAAAGAGGAACACGTATGTGAGAATGCTGTTTGTAGACTACAGCTCAGCATTCAACACCATTGTGCCCTCCATACTTGACGGGAAACTCCGGGCTCTAGGCCTAAACAGCTTGTTATGCAGCTGGATCCTGGACTTCCTGTCAAACAGACGCCAGGTGGTCAGAATGGGCAGTAACATCTCCTCATCACTGACTCTCAACACTGGAGCCCCTCAGGGCTGTGTTGTCAGCCCACTCCTGTACTCCTTGTACACACATGACTGTGTGGCAACCCACAGCTCCAACACCATCATCAAGTTTGCTGACGATATGACAGTGGTAGGTCTCATCACTGACAATGATGAAACGGCCTACAGAGAGGAGGTGCACACTCTGACACGGTGGTGTCAGGAGCACAACCTCTCCCTCAACGTCAGCAAGACCAAGGAGCTGGTGGTCGACTTCAGGAGGAATGAGAGAGAACACCGCCCCATCACCATCAATGGAGCACCGGTGGAGAGAGTCAGCAGCTTCAAGTTCCTCGGTGTCCACATCACAGAGGAACTCTCATGGTCCGTCCACACCGAGGCCGTTGTGAAGAAGGCTCATCAGCGCCTTTTCTTCCTGCGACGGCTGAGGAGGTTTGGAATGAACCGCCACATCCTCACACGCTTCTACAGCAGCACCATCGAGAGCCTGCTGACTGGCTGCATCACCACCTGGTATGGCAACAGTACTGCCCGCAACCGCAAGGCCCTGCAAAGGGTAGTGCGCACGGCCAGCTGCATCATCGGAGGTGAGCTTCCCTCCCTCCAGGACATTTACGCCAAGCGGTGTGTGAAGAGAGCTCAGAGGATCATCAGAGACTCTAGCCACCCGAACCATGGGCTGCTCTCACTGCTCCCATCAGGCAGACGGTACCGCAGCATCAGAACACGCACCAGCCGACTCCAGAACAGCTTCTTCCCACAAGCAATCAGACTACTTAACTCCTGATCCATCAGGATCATCCCATACGGAAATGTAATATATGACATATATGTCCCTATATCGCAAATGACGCCGTCATATATGCTAAATATAAGACAATATATTGCTATCACATATATACATATCTCTAGATATATGTTGATATAAGTTTATAACATATATAAATTTTCCATATTAAATTAGTATAGTGACATATATTAATACGATATATATGACTATTGTTTATATAATATTGTATGTTATGACCATATATGTCACCGATATGTTTAATTTATATATGCCCATTTATTTAAACAACATACATACATTTTATATGCCTACACTGTAACAAAAAAAATCCTAATTTTACGGAAAATAACTAAATTGTTTACAGTATTTTCCTGTAATTTGGAATTATGTTTAAAACTATGTAAAATTACAAACAATATCTGTAAATAAACATCTTGACTGTTATTTTAAGGATTATATCATTAATGACAAATTACAGTAATTTTAATTTTTATACAGGAAAATGACTGTATTATTTATACAGTATTTTTCTGTTTTCCTAAATTACATACAAATTCATGTAAAATTACAAAAAATATCTGTAAATTAACAACTTGACCATTATTTTATCATTAATGACAAATCACAGTCATTCTCATTTTTTATACAGGGAAATTACTGTATTATTTATACAGTATTTTTCTGTTTTCTTAAATTACATACAAATGTATGTAAAATTACAGAACTAATCTGTAATAAAATATTAGGTCATTATATTAATGGTTTATGTCCATACTAACAATTTAACATGATTCTTTCTCATTTTAAAGTAAATCTTATTAGTTTCACTGTAAAAATAAAATCGTTAAAAAAAATGGTAAATGACTGGCAGCTACGGCTGCCAAACAAAAACCGTAAAATTAAAGTAAAATATCTTAATTCAAATAAAGTGCAAAAACTTTACGTAAATTTACATTAAAAGTTTGAGAGAACTGTTATTTTACAGATTTCTCCTCATTTAAATTAAGATATTTTACTTTAATTTTATGTTTTTGTTTGGCAGCCGTAGCTGCCAGTCATTTGACTTTTTTTTTTTTTTACAGTGTAGGTGTATTTTACATTCAAACTGTAATTCTAGATACAAATATAACAAACTATATTGCAAATTAAATATATAACAATAATCAGTTTTTTAAAGAGTACAAATCTGCACTGCTCTCCAGGTTGAAACTTTCAAGCCTCTGCCCACACCACAAAACACCACTTGACCAATGAATTAAATATAACAGCAAATAAATATAAATATACACATTTGCTAACTTTAGTTTAAAACAAGTTATTTCTATAGTTGCAAGGTTATTTGCTGTCTTTCCGTGTTCACTTGAGCGTGATTTGTCAATCTGAACGTCATCTAGAAATCTGGCCAATGACAGGCAGCTGTGTGCTCCTTCTAACGAACGATCAGGTTTGAAAATACACCCGTTGACGTTGGAGTGCTCGCGGTCGCGGGTGCGGCTTCTAATCTGCAACAGGACTGCTTTGTCGGTCCATTAATGGCATTACATGGATCATTTTACATCATTTTACATCTGTTAAAATCTTATTTTGGATAATTTTGATTGTGGGATGTCGACTGAGAACGGAAAACATGAATATGAACAGACATTTAAGTTACCAATGGCGGACAACAGACGGCAGATAAATCCCGTTATACTACGGGGCCGTTGAATGCTTGAATCTGATTGGCTGATGAACGTTCTAAGGTGTGCAATTATTTTCTGGGAGATGCACAGCGAACGTAGTTCCAGGCAGCGCTTGACCGGATTACAGTTCCATATCACTTCGCATAGTTAACTGTAACAACGGACATTACAGGACTAAAAAACAACAATATGACAGACGATTTTCCTAAAGTAAAACTTAATATTTACGGTGAATATAAAACGTTCAACAACTGGGTGGCAGCAGTATTAGACAGTGCAGATGAAAACCAACAAACGGAAGCGGACATCAAAGGCAAGCCTTTCTGTCTCATTACTAAAATCACACGCACTACAGTTTGCACAGAAAGGTGTCAGCGCTGCCCTGACGATTTGATCAGTTAGCCTATATAGTGGAGCAACTTAAAGGCTACACGTGACATTTTTTCACTAGTGAGGTAATAACAGCGCTGTTTAGAGACGCACAGAGGTAGCCTAATTCACACTAGCACACACACTCTCTCTCTCTCTCTCTCTCTCTCTAATAACTTTATTAATAACTGCAGTAGAATGCTATCAACGGCTCAAGCCTTCGTTAACAGCTTTAAAATGACGTTTCAGAACTAACAAAAGAGCCGTTGGATGAGACGCGGAAGAAATAGTCCTACTCACAATAGCGATTTAAGTACAAAAACCGGACGAATCCCTTTAAATATATCTTCGGATCGATGTCTTGAGGTGTGGTAACCGTAGTATAAGCGGAATAATTGACTCCGGGGCGTTCAATTATTAGAACAATAATGCATAACTCCGCTTCGCGTCGTGACCGCATCACCACCTCGGGTGTGCATTATTGTTCTAATAATTGAACGGCCCGTCGTCAATTATTCCTTACTTATATTTGTTCTACTGTCACATCAATATATAGTGCATTGAAGTGATATGCTAATCGCGAATAATTTACATATTCTGTTTCTGTGTTTTGTTATGTTGTAATACTGTTAAGCTAGTTCTGGGCGCTATGATGAATATAGTGAGAGATTTTACAATTCTGTTACGTTTTTATATCGCGGAATGGAAATATATCCGCGTAGCACTGTACTAACGTTACTTACAGTTATTGACATTTTGTATGAATGTACAAAAATGTATGAATAGAGAATAAAGAGTAATGTTAAGCCGCCTCTCTCAGACAGCGATCCTGAAATCAATTATCCTTTCGGTGAAATGCATACAATTATCTCAAAATCCCTGTCATGTGAGGTATTTCACTTGATTTAAACAGTCAGTTATGTTTGAAGTAATGTTAGAGTTAAACAGTTCAAGTTAACGTGGGGAAACCCGGATGCGTGTCATTGTGCATCTGTTCTTAAAGGGGCAGCAGATTAATAAACTGCCGTCTCATAATTTGAATCAAACAACAAGACTAGAGAAGGCCTTCTGCGTTTTTAAGAATGCATAGAATATCATACAGTGAAGACTAGGCAGTAGTATTTCTTAATAAAATAGCTATAAAATAACTATATTGTGATATCATTATTGTGAAATAAAATGTCATGTATGTAGAATAATATGGTCTTAATGCCCATCCCTACTGGTAGTTTTAAAGAGCACCTATCATGGCATTTAAAATGTTCCAAATATTGTTTTAGAAGTCCCCAACAACAGTTTTGCATGCATGCAATGACAAAAAAGACTTTAGTTTTCTTATAATATGCATTTATTTTTACCTGTTTTGACAGCGATTCTCAAATGATTCCTTTAGTGATTCACTTTTCAAAACCCCGCCTTTACGTGACGCTAATCTGCGGTGATTGGTCCGATGACCCAGTCAGTTGTGATTGGTATAGTCTGTGCAGATATTTTCGGTAAAGGAACGCCCATCAAAGTCTTATAGTGACAGTAATTTGTTAATATGTGTCAGGAGTTATGAATATGAAAACCACGTCTGTACCGTTTGATTGTAATATGAGCCTCAGCTGATCTCATTCATAAAATAACTCCTCTATTCTCCTCACGAAGACTCGCGACAAATCAACCTCCCTCAGGGCTTTTAGTTCAAAAGTGTGCAGATGAGGAGACGTATTGATAGATTCTCATATGTCTGTGTCAAATTTCTAAACAGAGGAGTATTTTTTATTCAATACTTCCTCAAAATGCGCAGATAAAGCCTAATCATGAGCGATTGAGTCTCTTATGTGTTGTTTTCAATTCATACTGGCAGCCGGAGGGCGCTCTGTGCACATGTAGTCCATATATGTCACAGACAGACGAAGAAGAACCATGTGCCATAATAGAAGTCCATAATAAAAGCTTCCTGAGATCGCGAAACATACATTTGACGACTAATAAACACTCAATCGCGACGATGTATGGTTTGTCTTCAAGCCACTTAGTCTTCAAATGCTCATCCTTGGGCAGATGAAAAAAGTTTGCTTTTGAGTGGCACTTCAGAACAGCGTCTCGTCGCCATGATGTTTTCTAGTTTTCACTGGCGTCTTGGAGCGCAATAAGTGGGCGTATCGTATTCAAATAACTTGACAAGTTGACGTCATCTAGTCAGAGAAAAAGCTTCGGTCTTCTAACGATTCTTAAAAATGACTCAGAGTCGACTCTTACTTTTGAAAGAAAATAACTATATATACGGTGCACTGTCATATTTCAAACTATGCAGGATGTTTTTGTTCACTTAGATCTATGTTACACACTACATGAAAGGTAAATTTCAAAATTCCATGATAGGTGCTCTTTAAGATCAAGTTTTAAGCTAGTTTTAAGATCAAGCTTGTCATAAAAAGTAAAGGAGCTTTGGAATGAGTAATCTGAGAACACTGTTATGTTCACTCGTTCAACAGAGAGTACAGGAATCCGCCATTCTTGGACTCTGAAGAATTATAGGCAAACCAGGATTTTGGATCTACTGTTTTTGTATGGACCTGGGCTGCGTTTCCCAAAACCATCGTAAGCTTAAGTTGATCGTAGAACAATTGGCACCAATAGGTGCTACAATCAATTTAGGCTTACGATGGTTTTGGGAAACGCAGCCCTGGGAGAGTACATTTTGCACGTCCATGTCTCTGTCAGTAAGTTGATAATTAATATTAATGTTTTATCAAACAAATTAATATTCATTTGTGTGTGTGTGTATGTTTCTTCCCCCCTCATGATCCAGAAGTTTTGGGAATGGAAATCTGCCACATGATCTTCAGAGGAAGTGAGTATTCATGTCATCTCCAACATTAATACTGTTCAGTAGCCTTATGTGTGTGGAAATGTGAACACAGGCAACTCAGCACCAAGACACAACTCTGGTTCAAACGTACCTTGAGTTTAAAAGCATAGCTCACTCCAAATCAAAACTCCCTCATCGTTAACTCACCCTCATGTCTTATCAAACTTGTATGACTTTCTTCTGTGAAACGAAATATTTTGAATAATGTTGGTAACCAAGTTACATTAGACCAAATGTTATGGACAATAATCAGCAATAACCATCTCAAAGCTGAGCGGACTCTGTGTTCATATAGCCAGAATATCTCAATGTCAAATGTTGTTTAAAGGAAAGCACCAAAAACAAAATCCTCCCTTTTTAAGGACTTTTTAGTGAATCAATGTCTTTTTCTTTCTTTCTTTTACAGATCCAGCTGATTACTGGAGATTTGGAAGAGGATTGCTCTTTATCTGCTGTGTCTGTCCCTTCTGGAGCAGAATCATGGACCTGTTGTATGTTTTGAATTATATTTCTTATTACACTATATAGCTTGGATTCTGAATTAAAAGGTAAATGTTTGTCCATATATATATATTATCAGAGCTATATGGAGCCTTCGGGGCTCAGTTGAATATAGAGGAAAACAATATAAAATTTATTTGGAAAATACAAAGCTAACAGTAAATGGCACAATTTGTTATTTTGTTATGAGGTGAAATCATAACCTCATCATGATATTAGTAACCTTAACTTATAAGATAAATGCAATTTTTAGTTTTTCAATTCCTCCTGGGGGCTCTGAAGAATTTGTTTACATAAATTTACATCTGAATAATCAAGTTTTAGAATCAATACTGAATCAGTGACAATCTTGTAAATGTATCAGTTCTGTATTTTTTTCAGTTTGAAATTTTATTCAACTTAAAAATTTTGATGAAACTGTTCCACTGTTATCTGTATTTGAAATGTATTATGTATTGTATTGTTTTACAGACTTTATTTTGTCTTCCAAAATAAAGCTGTAACTTTAACACTTTATTGAATGTTTTTTTATTGTAATCTGTAAAATAACAGTACTGTATATTTTTAGTACTGTCACTTTATTGAAGGTGTTTGATCATAATAATCTAGGAAAAATCAGTAAAATAACAGTTTTACACTGTTAAAAAAATGGTAAATGACTGGCAGCCAAACAAAAACTGTAAAATTAAAGTAAAATATCTTAATAAAAAAAAAAAAGGAAAAAAATCTGTAAAATAACAGTGTTTTTCACTAAAACTTTTAATGTAAATTTCTGTAAAATTATTGTTTTTGCACTTTATTTGAATTAAGATATTTTACTTTCATTTTATGGTTTTTGTTTGTCAGCCGTAGCTGCCAGTCATTTACCTTCTTTTTATGATTTTTTTTTTTTTTTACAGTGTATGGTTTCCTTTTTTATTCATTCCTTGTTTATCTTATTTGTACAGCTTGAACTTTTAACAAGTCTACACAATCCACATTTCATTAAACAAGTGTTTTTAATTTTGCGCAGCTTAATTTTTCTTTTTAAATTAAAACTGTTTTAAATGTTTTACTGTTTTACTTATTTTTTGCTAACTGCACCGTTTAACATTTAAGGATTAGGCATGTCATATGTATTGCATTGCAAGTGTGTAAGTACACATCCATAACCTATATTTAAAAAATGTATGAAATTAATGAAAGCATGTTTTTTTACATTTGTTTAGTTTACATCATTAATTCAAAATATTTAGCAATTAATATACACAATATAAGAACATAACAAAATATATGTTCAAAATATATGTGCACACAATGTTTATATATATATATATATATATATATATATATGTCATTTATATATTCCATATACATTTATCAAAAATATATTTTATATATATATTTCATTTTAAATGTAAAATATATAATAAGACTATATAAAACATATATTAGGGACATATATGTAACATGTATGCAAGCAATATGCTATGCATATATGTGTAGTTTGTATATTGAACATATATACAAAGAAATATATGTCATGTATATTGATAATTATATATGTGACATATATATAAAATACTGTATCATACATACATAAAATATATGGGCTAGTTTTATATGTCAATATATGAAATTGTTCCATTTTCTAATAGGTTTTATATATGGGCAGATATATATGTACATATATGTTTTCACTTTCTATGTGGATATATTTAATATATGTATATTTCATATGCGTACATATATTGCATTTCCGTATGGGATAACACACACTGGACAGAATATCACTCAGTACAACCCACTGTAGATACACACACATTATATACACATTTATTTATCATACAGCATCTATTGCACTTTGGATTTCAATTTGTGAACATATTGTATACTGTACATTGTATATTATTACTATAGCTTAATGTATACTGTTATTGTTTAATGTATGTTTAGTGTATATTGTTTAAAGTATATG
The DNA here is from genome assembly GCA_023566225.1 of Romanogobio albipinnatus. NCBI lineage: Eukaryota > Metazoa > Chordata > Actinopteri > Cypriniformes > Gobionidae > Romanogobio > Romanogobio albipinnatus. The sequence goes on from CM042244.1 coordinate 27,955,511, forward strand.
TATATTGTAAGTCTGTGTATATTGTTTAAAGCTGTGAGAACTACTCACATTGTGTAAATTATTTATTGTTTATTGTAGTGTATACTGTGCTGTGAGTAATTGTGTGCGCATCAGATGTGTAATCTGTTGTTGCTTAAATGTTGTACATGTCATGTCATGACTACTATGTTTGCTCGGACTGCACCTAAGAATTTCACCTACTGTTGCACTTGTGCATATGGTAGAGTGACAATAGAGTGATTTGATTTTGATTTGATTTGATACGGTGCAGAGTAGAGCCTTTTCACAGTCAGAGTATCTGCTCTCTGGTGGAAGAAGTGTCTTGCTGGCATATGCAACCACTCTTTTGTCTTGGTCATGTTTTTGGTATAGACCAGCACTCAGGCAGTGTTTGGAGAATCCAGCTTCCAAGTGGAACTCCTTTTGTGGGTCAGGGTAAGCAAGACATGGAGCTTTGCACAGATGTTGTTTCAGTTCATTCATGGCATTTGCTTGAGCTTCTGTCCAGACGAATGGGCAGTCCTTCTTCAGAAGAGCAGTTAGTGGCCGTGCAATGTCTGCATAGTTTTCTATGAACTGAGTAGTTGCACACCCCAAGGAAGCTTCGCAGCTCTGAGACATTGGTGGGTGGCTTGATGTTCTGAACGGCTTGGATCCGGCTGGATTGTGGTTCAATGCCCCGTGATCCAATGAGTAGGCCCACATAATTGACCTTGGTTTGACACCACTGTGCAGACTTCTGGAATGGTCTGGCCTGACAGGAGGTTTGATAAAGTCCACATGAGCCTTGAGACAAATCAAAATGTCTGCTCCTATGTAGACATCATGCGTTTGGTCTGGAAGAACCAGGAAGTAGTGTGTGAGGCACCGGTTAATTCCATTTCAAGTTCAAAGCGCAGATGTCCTTGGCAGTTACCATGGTTGATAGGCAGGAGTCTAAAGGGAAGCGGGTGCGCTTTCTTGCAGACGGAAGGTCTGGTGTGTCTTCCGTGAGGGCTTTGAACAGTGCTAGACTGATGGCTGAGTTGTCTGCCCATAGTGTGAGTATGATGTCTGTAGTTGTGACATCATTCATCTGGAGGTCAGTCATGACCTTGGGGCAGTGAGTCTATGGTGAGTTGAAAAGTGCAGAGTAGCGAACTTGAACTTTGCTCTGGTGTTGAGATAGTGTTCTCGTGGCTGGCTGCGAGATTTCTCTTGACCTCTGTGGCCTGACAGTCTGGCTCAGGTGATCTGGGTGGCTGGAGAGGCAGAGGTTCTCACACTTGAGCCCAAATTTTTAGCAGTCTGAAGTCTAATAGGGGCTCGAAGCGATCTAGCAGATCTTTGCCGACAAGAAGAGGGTACATGTCCATTGGTGAGATGTACACAGGTTGTATCAGACTCATTGGGCCAATTGTTAGATGGATGGGAGCTATCTGTTCAAGTTGCCCATACGGAAATGCAATATATGTACGCATATGAAATATACATATATTAAATATATCCACATAGAAAGTGAAAACATATATGTACATATATATCTGCCCATATATAAAACCTATTAGAAAATGGAACAATTTCATATATTGACATATAAAACTAGCCCATATATTTTATGTATGTATGATACAGTATTTTATATATATGTCACATATATAATTATCAATATACATGACATATATTTCTTTGTATATATGTTCAATATACAAACTACACATATATGCATAGCATATTGCTTGCATACATGTTACATATATGTCCCTAATATATGTTTTATATAGTCTTATTATATATTTTACATTTAAAATGAAATATATATATAAAATATATTTTTGATAAATGTATATGGAATATATATATATATATATATATATATATATATATATATATATATATATATATATATATATATATATATATATATATAAACATTGTGTGCACATATATTTTGAACATATATTTTGTTATGTTCTTATATTGTGTATATTAATTGCTAAATATTTTGAATTAATGATGTAAACTAAACAAATGTAAAAAAACATGCTTTCATTAATTTCATACATTTTTTAAATATAGGTTATGGATGTGTACTTACACACTTGCAATGCAATACATATGACATGCCTAATCCTTAAATGTTAAACGGTGCAGTTAGCAAAAAATAAGTAAAACAGTAAAACATTTAAAACAGTTTTAATTTAAAAAGAAAAATTAAGCTGCGCAAAATTAAAACACTTGTTTAATGAAATGTGGATTGTGTAGACGTGTTAAAAGTTCAAGCTGTACAAATAAGATAAACAAGGAATGAATAAATAAGGAAACCATACACTGTAAAAAAAAAAAAAAAAATCATAAAAAGAAGGTAAATGACTGGCAGCTACGGCTGCCAAACAAAAACCATAAAATGAAAGTAAAATATCTTAATTCAAATAAAGTGCAAAAACAATAATTTTACAGAAATTTACATTAAAAGTTTTAGTGAAAAACACTGTTATTTTACAGATTTTTTTCCTTTTTTTTTTTTTTTATTAAGATATTTTACTTTAATTTTACGGTTTTTGTTTGGCTGCCAGTCATTTACCATTTTTTTAACAGTGTAAAACTGTTATTTTACTGATTTTTCCTAGATTATTATGATCAAACACCTTCAATAAAGTGACAGTACTAAAAATATACAGTACTGTTATTTTACAGATTATTACAATAAAAAAAACATTCAATAAAGTGTTAAATTTACAGTTTTATTTTGGAAGACAAAATAAAGTCTGTAAAACAATACAATACATAATACATTTCAAATACAGATAACAGTGGAACAGTTTCATCAAAATTTTTAAGTTGAATAAAATTTCAAACTGAAAAAAATACAGAACTGATACATTTACAAGATTGTCACTGATTCAGTATTGATTCTAAAACTTGATTATTCAGATGTAAATTTATGTAAACAAATTCTTCAGAGCCCCCGGGAGGAATTGAAAAACTAAAAATTGCATTTATCTTATAAGTTAAGGTTACTAATATCATGAGGTTATGATTTCACCTCATAACAAAATAACAAATTGTGCCATTTACTGTTAGCTTTGTATTTTCCAAATAAATTTTATATTGTTTTCCTCTATATTCAACTGAGCCCCGAGGGCTCCATATAGCTCTGATAATATATATATATGGACAAACATTTACCTTTTAATTCAGAATCCAAGCTATATAGTGTAATAAGAAATATAATTCAAAACATACAACAGGTCCATGATTCTGCTCCAGAAGGGACAGACACAGCAGATAAAGAGCAATCCTCTTTCAAATCTCCAGTAATCAGCTGGATCTGTAAAAGAAAGAAAGAAAAAGACATTGATTCACTAAAAAGTCCTTAAAAAGGGAGGATTTTGTTTTTGGAGCTTTCCTTTAAACAACATTTGACATTGAGATATTCTGGCTATATGAACACAGAGTCCGCTCAGCTTTGAGATGGTTATTGCTGATTATTGTCCATAACATTTGGTATAATGTAACTTGGTTACCAACATTATTCAAAATATTTAGTTTCACAGAAGAAAGTCATACAAGTTTGATAAGACATGAGGGTGAGTTAACGATGAGGGAGTTTTGATTTGGAGTGAGCCATGCTTTTAAACTCAAGGTACGTTTGAACCAGAGTTGTGTCTTGGTGCGGAGTTGCCTGTGTTCACATTTCCACACACATAAGGCTACTGAACAGTATTAATGTTGGAGATGACATGAATACTCACTTCCTCTGAAGATCATGTGGCAGATTTCCATTTCCAAAACTTCTGGATCATGAGGGTGGAAGAAACATACACACACACACAAATGAATATTAATTTGTTTGATAAAACATTAATATTAATTATCAACTTACTGACAGAGACATGGACGTGCAAAATGTACTCACCAGGGCTGCGTTTCCCAAAACCATCGTAAGCCTAAATTGATTGTAGCACCTATTGGTGCCAATTGTTCTACGATCAACTTAAGCTTACGATGGTTTTGGGAAACGCAGCCCAGGTCCATACAAAAACAGTAGATCCAAAATCCTGGTTTGCCTATAATTCTTCAGAGTCCAAGAATGGCGGATTCCTGTACTCTCTGTTGAACGAGTGAACATAACAGTGTTCTCAGATTACTCATTCCAAAGCTCCTTTACTTTTTATGACAAGCTTGATCTTAAAACTATCTTAAAACTACCAGTAGGGATGGGCATTAAGACCATATTATTCTACATACATGACATTTTATTTCACAATAATGATATCACAATATAGTTATTTTATAGCTATTTTATTAAGAAATACTACTGCTTAGTCTTCTTCACTGTATGATATTCTATGCATTAATATCACTTGATTCTTAAAAACGCAGACGGCCTTCTCTAGTCTTGTTGTTTGATTCAAATTATGAGACGGCAGTTTATTAATCTGCTGCCCCTTTAAGAACAGATGCACAATGACACGCATCCGGGATTCCCCACGTTAACTTGAACTGTTTAACTCTAACATTACTTCAAACATAACTGACTGTTTAAATCAAGTGAATGCCTCACATGACAGGGATTTTGAGATAATTGTATGCATTTCACCGAAAGGATAATTGATTTCAGGATTGCTGTCTGAGAGAGGCGGCTTAACATTACTCTTTATTCTCCATTCATACATTTTTGTACATTCATACAAAATGTCAATAACTGTAAGTAACGTTAGTACAGTGCTACGCGGATATATTTCCATTCCGCGATATAAAAACGTAACAGAATTGTAAAATCTCTCACTATATTCATCATAGCGCCCAGAACTAGCTTAACAGTATTACAACATAACAAAACACAGAAACAGAATATGTAAATTATTCGCGATTAGCATATCACTTCAATGCACTATATATTGATGTGACAGTAGAACAAATATAACGGGATTTATTTACCTTCTGCCGTCTGTTGTCCGCCATTGGTAACTTAAATGTCTGTTCATATTCATGTTTTCCATTCTCAGTCGACATCCCACAATCAAAATTATCCAAAATAAGATTTTAACAGATGTAAAATGATCCATGTAATGCCATTAATGGACCGACAAAGCAGTCCTGTTGCAGATTAGAAGCCGCACCCGCGACCGCGAGCACTCCAACGTCAACGGGTGTATTTTCAAACCTGATCGTTAGAAGGAGCACACAGCTGTCATTGGCCAGATTTCTAGATGACGTTCAGATTGACAAATCACGCTCAAGTGAACACGGAAAGACAGCAAATAACCTTGCAACTATAGAAATAACTTGTTTTAAACTAAAGTTAGCAAATGTGTATATTTATATTTATTTGCTGTTATATTTAATTAATTGGTCAAGTGGTGTTTTGTGGTGTGGGCAGAGGCTTGAAAGTTTCAACCTGGAGAGCAGTGCAGATTTGTACTCTTTAAAAAACAGATTATTGTTATATATTTAATTTGCAATATAGTTTGTTATATTTGTATCTAGAATTACAGTTTGAATGTAAAATACACCTACACTGTAAAAAAAAAAAAAAAAAGTCAAATGACTGGCAGCTACGGCTGCCAAACAAAAACATAAAATTAAAGTAAAATATCTTAATTTAAATAAGGAGAAATCTGTAAAATAACAGTTTTCTCTCAAACTTTTAATGTAAATTTACGTAAAGTTTTTGCACTTTATTTGAATTAAGATATTTTACTTTAATTTTACGGTTTTTGTTTGGCAGCCGTAGCTGCCAGTCATTTACCTTTTTTTTTAACGATTTTATTTTTACAGTGAAACTAATAAGATTTACTTTAAAATGAGAAAGAATCATGTAAAATTTTTAGTATGGACATAAACCATTAATATAATGACCTAATATTTTATTACAGATTAGTTCTGTAATTTTACATACATTTGTATGTAATTTAAGAAAACAGAAAAATACTGTATAAATAATACAGTAATTTCCCTGTATAAAAAAATGAGAATGACTGTGATTTGTCATTAATGATAAAATAATGGTCAAGTTGTTAATTTACAGATATTTTGTGTAATTTTACATGAATTTGTATGTAATTTAGGAAAACAGAAAAATACTGTATAAATAATAGTCATTTTCCTGTATAAAAATGAAAATTACTGTAATTTGTCATTAATGATATAATCCTTAAAATAACAGTCAAGATGTTTATTTACAGATATTGCTTGTAATTTTACATAGTTTTAAACATAATTCCAAATTACAGGAAAATACTGTAAACAATTTAGTTATTTTCCGTAAAATTAGGATTTTTTTTTTACATTGTAGGCATATAAAATGTATGTATGTTGTTTAAATAAATGGGCATATATAAATTAAACATATCGGTGACATATATGGTCATAACATACAATATTATATAAACAATAGTCATATATATCGTATTAATATATGTCACTATACTAATTTAATATGGAAAATTTATATATGTTATAAACTTATATCAACATATATCTAGAGATATGTATATATGTGATAGCAATATATTGTCTTATATTTAGCATATATGATGTCGTCATTTGCGATATAGGGACATATATGTCATATATTACATTTCCGTATGGGTGGACCTCATTTTGGCTGTATGACTGCACATTTAGCTCACATTTTTGGGATTTCAGAGTTCGATTTTGTCTTTTAGCTTCAAGTCGGAGTCTGTCAAAAAGGTGGGATGACATCAAGGTGAGATCAGCTCCGGTGTCGACCAGGGCTTCAAGTCTCAGCTCATTCTCCAATGTGATGGCTAGATAGAGTTTTCGATCAGGTTTCCCAGGAGTCTTGGTTCTGGGGTTTGTGTGGTGATCGATAAACAGTTAGGGATGGTCTCATGTGGCTCGTTAGGGAGGCAGACAACCAAAACAGCACTTTCTGGTACTTTGGGATTTTGGTCGCTGGCGGGATGCTTTGTGTTTGATTGTTCAATAAGTGCAGCTGTCAGCTGACATGTTTGGATGACGCTGTCACTTGGTGATGGAGTCTCTGGTTCTGTGGACTGTGGTTGGTGAGCACTGCTTGGTTCAGTCGGAGGGCAGTTAGGAAAGATGTTGGGTGCAGGCCTTACACTTAGTCATAACGAGTCTGGCCTGTCCTTCTTGTCTCTTCAGAATTCTTCTTCTTTCAGAGTTCTTTCAGAATTCTCAGGATTTCTGCTGTCTCAGATGAAACTGCACTGTCTTGCTCTGGTGAGTGTTCAGACTTAGGTTTGTTTGGGGCGTGTCGTGAGTCGTTCCGCCACTGGCTGTCTGGGCTGGATGCTCTGGCCGATGAGGGTCGGCCATTTCTGGGCCGTCGGCTGGCACCCCACGTGGCTCCACCCTTTGGGTGGTTAGATGGACGTGGCTTGTCCCAGAATCTTTCAGAGCGCCCGGTCTGGTGCGTAGGGTGTGCACCGTCCCAGCTGTGCTGCTCTCTGCTGGCTTGGAACGGTCTTGACTCTCTGTTGAAAGGCCTGTCACTGTGGTATTTCTGGGCGCCCTCTAGGGCCAACTCTGGGCGGTGATCAGAGACAGGGCAAAGGGTTGGGTTTCTCACCGTCTTTTCAGAAGCGGTCTTTTGCTTGGCATAGGCTTTATGGGCTAAGTCCCGTAGCTGTTGGGTGGACATGCTACGTGGGCAGGCCAGGACTCCCAGGTGATGGCTTACTGTGGGATGCAGATTTCGAAGGAAGTTGAAATCATAGAGTTTTGAAGTTGAAATCCTCCTCCATTCCTGGCTCGTTCTGTGCTCCGAAGTAGGTCTGTCTGAGTCGGCTGTAGTAAGCCTGTGGGGTTTCTTGTCGGGCTTGTCTCAGGTCCATGGCCATACCTTGGTCTGAGTCAGGGTCCGAAAACTCTCTAATCAGGCCCTGACGCAGCTGCTGGTAGTTTGATCTGACAGTTTCGGGTTGCCGATCGAGGAAACTCCGCACCTCACGGCTGGACGTGCCTCGGATTAGGCATAATCTGTCCCAGGTGGTCACGTTAGCCACAGTTTGCAAGTAAAAGTCTATGTCCTGCAGGTAGGCGTGCACATCGTGGCCTCCTGCAGGGTTTGGGGTGAAAGTTGGGATGGTTCTGGCCAGCTTGTAAAGTTCTTTGGGAGCCACGGCATGGCTAGGGCCACGGATTCTCTGGGCGGCCTCACCCCTTTGCTGCTGATGGGGGCTCTTGGAAGCTGGCTGGTGACACCTTGAGCAGTGGGCTTTCACCCCCCTTTTGAGCTCGGAACTCTTGACGGGGAGGCCTGGGCCTGCTTGTCAGGGGAAACTCTGTGGTGTGCATTTCCCCTTGCTGCTCGTAAGCATATTTCAGTTCTCTGTGAACAGTTTCAAGTTCTTCTTTTAAATAGTCTTTTTGTTGAACCAAATCTTGGATCTTGGCACGGGCCGCTTGCAAGTGGGTTTCACAGGCTTTGGCCTTGCTGTCCCTTTCTTTCAGTTCAACCTGTGCTCTTGTCAGGAGAGCTTCACCTCGTTGGAGTTCTTCCTTTAGTTCCTCTTTGGATTCTTTCTCCAACTGCTCTCTGCGCTCTGTCTCTACACGAAGCTCTGCCAGGGCCTTTTGAAGTCTCTCCACTTCCTCCTGAAGCTGTGGGTCCGTTTCATCCTCTTTCGCACACCGGTCTTGGGCCTCATTGAGTAGCTGGTCTAGATGATTCTGCCCGTGGGCCTGGTTCCTCTGGGCCTCCTCAGCCCGCGCCTGGACGACGAGGTTGTGGGCAAGGCCCCCGACGATCTTGGCCCATTCTTTGTAGTTGTAGCTCTGGGTCGGATTGTGGACCATCAGCCGGTTCAAGTCGTCATCCAGCTGCTCTTGGCTCAGGTTCTGCAGGTCACTGCCAGCTTTAGGCAGGAACGCAGTTGTCATGGCACTCAACCAGGTCTCAATGTGGTCCCAGTGGGCAGTGGGGCTGGATGAACAGGACATACTGGCTCACTGTAGGCAAGAGAAAGACAACACAAAGAGACCAATGCAAGTCCGTGTAGGGGTTAGCGAGCTATAGCAATATGTGACTATTTAATTTGTGTGTGTCATTTTTGGCTAACTGGTGCAGACAGTTAGTGAAATCTAGGCCGGGCACCTACTGTCTTGGCCGTGAGTGGCCAGGTGGGGCCGATTTGTGTGGGTGAGTGCCGGATTTAAATAACAATTTTGACAGTGCGGTAGCCTAGTGGGTCATTTACTGACACTGGCTGCTGATCGTCAATCTATTATTCAGCTTTCCTTGATGGCTCTAATAGGTTCTGTCTTTAGGTGAACTGGAAAAAACAAAACAACGGAACAGTAGAGTAGAAAAGAGCAAAATAACCAAAAATACGTAAAGAGAATGCATGAAATAAAACAAAATGAGAACATAAGAAGAGATAGAGAGGGAAAGGCTCTAAGCTTAATGCCAATGCTAGGGTTTATGACAGGGCCAACGAGTGAGGGGCGCTGTTGAGCTATAAAGCCTAGGGGAAAGGTATGGCTTAAAAAGGGAGAAAGGTATGGCCAAACACTTAAATGACCGGGAATATGTATATTCTAGGGTTTGCAAGAAGTGAATGGGCTTACTTTACTTACTATGCCTGGGGTGAATCGGGGTCGTTTCAGGTGAGAACCAATGGTGAGGTCAATCTCACCGGTGGTCCCTGGACACTCGACCGCGGTGTTCCCAGATCCTCGCCCCTTGGTACCACTGTGCGCCCCTTCAAACAGCATGTGACTTTTAGCACAACTGGGCAGCACTCAGGTAAGTTTGGTCAATGGCCAGACTGAAGGGTAAAAATTGGGTTTCCTCTGAAATCCCTTTGGAGTCCAAACAGAGGATCATAGTAATTAACCAAAATTGCCCTTGTGAGGTTCAGTTGGACTCATTGACTTCTCCCTGGAGTGCCTGAAATGCTTAGTCTGCTGCGTGCCGCCGCCAATGGTACGGAGACAGAGGTGTCTGCGATTCACACACGACCGGTGTCAGTTACGCCGGCCAGGTGACTTCACTCACGGGAACCCAGCCAGAAGACAACCGTAAATTCACCACAAGCACTAGGGGAGGTACTACCTGTAAATATACAAATGTCTAACAAGGAAAACGTAACATCAGCTTACGCTTAAACTTGTTTAAACCAAATTTAAATAATTCGGTAAAGTAAGTGAGGTAAAAGACTATTTAATAAATAGTGCTGAAACATAAAATAATGATGATAATGTTGGTAATTATCAGAACAACCTTGAAAAAGGGAGAAATATAATTAATTTAATTAATCTATTCAGAAATGGAGCCAAAGAAGAGGAGAGAGGAAAGCCAACTTATGAGAGTGCCCAGCAGGGGGCGTGCTACTGATAAGTGGCTATCACAGGCTGAAAAGAGAAGGCTTAGCCTAGGCTTAGCACCGCCTAGTGCACGTTTGTCGGAAACGTCACGCCCCTTACCTTTACCGGTAGCCTGTGCTTTGGGTAGTACAATGGCGTCAATAAAACCATACCAATTTGAGCCCGAATCAGACCCAGACAATTTTAGTGAAGATGATCGAGCAGAACCTGTTCAGTCCTCAAGAGTAAAGACTGCGGATCTATAGTGATCGCTACTGAATGGCACCGTTACTTTTGTATTTTTAGAACGATTTGCCAAATATCTGTCGCAAGAACGAACACCAGAATATCTTGCATTTTAGGGTTACATATATAATTAAATTTAATTTAAAATTAGCTCAATAGGGAATTATGGGCATTAATATTTAGTTACCTATGATTAATCACAAAGGGTTGTGATCGGATCATAAATCTCTAAATTACCCAAAGGGTAAATAAATACCCAGCCTAAATATTTGTACAATATATACACACAGTTAACAACAATGGATTGCAATTAACTACGAATATATATGCCAAATCAGGAGGCTACAGAATAACCTTTTAAGAATTAATTAAAATTAGGTTTGTTCGTCTAACGAACCAACACAATCTTTATCAGCTCTCACAGTCTTATTCTTTCTTATCCAATCTTCAGAAAGATTATCCTTCTGCCACGAAGAATATCTTTCTGAACTAGATATTAATTTACGCATTCAACAATACTATGTGTAGGCTTGTAGCAAGATCTTAAACATTAAAGTGACTGATGTTTTGTGAGCAGAAACAATGACAATTAAACATGGATAAACTGGTTTAATAACTGATGCTAGGACTACATATGACTACAATCAAGAATACATGTATATACAGAATAACGAAAGTAACGAAAGAGTATGAAGAGGATAGAAATAGAGGGAGGACAGAGCAATGGCAATTTCACCAACAAATATCGCCTGAAAACAGGGGCACAAATCTTTTAACGCATTGCTCGATAAAATATACTTGCATGGGGTTTTGTGTTGAATTCAGCAAGATGCGTGCGTTGGAGTTTCTCCGAGTTTTCTTGAGCTGAAGCTGTCTCTCCGTTAGGTCCTTTGGTCCTTGCAAGTTGACTGAGCAAAGATGTGCTTGTGTTACTGTCCTTTAAAGTCCATTAACCTACGCCCATCTTCCCTGAGATGACCAATCATTGGTGTGAATTTCAGGCGGGAGAGAATTTCTTGGTTCGGACTATTACGCTATGGAATGTAATTGCGGGAGGCCAGAATTAGTAAAGTTTCACTCCAAAAGGATCTCATAATCATATCTCATAATCATATACTTTGCACCATTGACTTGTTGTGGAATACGTGGACGTACGTCTACGTTCCCTTCTTCAGGGAACGAGGGTTACATACATAACCGAGACGTTTTATATGCTGGAAAACTACATTACCAGAGGAACATGTGATGTCCATTCAAATGGAATGTATAAATGTCAGAGTCAATAAAGAATGGATCCAAAAGCAGAGGTTGACAGGATAACAACAGTCTTTAATGAGAATATAAACAAGGCAGTCTGTCGTTAAGGCACACAGAACTGGTCAAACAAACTGAGAAGGCAGCTGATATGATCCTGTCTCGAAGAGGAGAGAGATCGGGACACCAGTAGAGGTGGAGGCAGTTCTTGAGAATAAATCACAGTCAGGAACAGAGGACCGTGAAGGTACTCTTGCAGCAAATGCAGAACTCAGACTAAACTTAGGCGCAAGGCTGTATCAGACAAACAAGACCAGGTGAGCACTTCCAAAGCAAATCAGACATGAAGAAAGCAGAAGTCGTAACGCATGACATGAAACAATGATCCAACAAGAGGCAGTAAGAACAAACACTAGATAAAGGGTAAGCACTCAAACAAAAGTGGGAACAGGTGTCATCGCAAGGCAGCGAGGCGCTGATTGCGATGACTAACAGGTGCAGGTAGACAGAGAGAAGATGAGCCTAACGAGCGAGTGAGAAAGTGTGTGTGTGTGTGTCTGAAACAATCAGGAAGGAGAGTGAGTGAAGAAAAGGATAGTGAGAAGCAAAGAGAAAGAACCTGACACATGACAGTACCCCTCACTCAACGAGCGCCCCCAGGCGCTCCCGAGGGAGGAGCCTGACGAGACCGGTAGAAGTCATCAATCAACGAGCGATCCAGGACGTCCTGGGCTGGAATCCACCGCCTCTCCTCAGGACCGTACCCCTCCCAATCCACCAAAAACTGGTGGCCACGCCAGCGAAGAACCGTAGGACGAGCGACTTCGGGCACGAATAATGTTCCTTCCGGAGCGCGGGGTGGACTAGGAACGTGCAAGAGAGAACGCTTCACCATCTGTTCCACTCCCCAGACGGCTACCCCGACCACACATCGCTGAGGCAAAATCCCCTCAATAGTCGAGGCAACCTCTGATGAGCCGAACTGCAGAGAAAGAGCATCAGGCTTGAGGTTCTTAGAACCAGGTCTAAACGAAATAGAAAAATCAAAGCGGTCGAAAAACAATGCCCAGCGGGCTTGACGGGCATTAAGACGTTTAGCAGAGCGGATATACTCTAGATTGCGATGATCCGTCCAGACTATGAATGGTACTCTGGCCCCTTCAAGCCAGTGTCGCCACTCACCCAGCGCCAGACGGATCGCCAAGAGTTCTCGGTTGCCAACGTCGTAGTTCCGCTCCGTGGGTGAGAGACGATAAGAGTAGAACGCGCACGGATGTACCTTGTCATCCTGGGAAGAGCGTTGCGACAAGATAGCTCCCACCCCAATGTCGGAGACATCGACCTCGACGATGAACTGACGCCTAGGGTCAGGAGTGATCAAAACGGGCGCGGAGGTAAATAGATTCTTAAGTCAGTTAAACGTACCCTCAGCAGCCTCCGACCAAGCGAACCTGGCCTTGGAGGAGGTAAGGGCGGTAAGAGGAGCGGCAACTTGGCTAAGGCCTCGAATAAAGCGCCTATAAAAATTGGCAAATCCCAGAAACCGTTGAAGAGCGACACGAGAATCTGGGACAGGCCAATCAAGCACCGCACGGACCTTGTTAGGGTCCATGCTGATCCCCTCCGTAGAGATCACCGAACCGAGGAACGTAACCGATTGGGCGTGAAAGACGCATTTCTCTGCCTTAACGAATAGACGATTCTCTAATAAATGCTGCAGGACATGACGAATGTGTTGAACATGAACCTGGAGGGACGGCGAGAAAATCAGAATGTCATCCAAGTAAACGAATACAAAAATGTTTAACATGTCTCGCAAGACATCATTAACCAAGGCCTGAAAAACCGCGGGAGCGTTGACCAGCCAGAAAGGAAGGACGCGATATTCAAAGTGCCCAACAGGAGTGTTAAACGCGGTCTTCCACTCGTCCCCCTCCTTGATACGCACCAAATGGTAGGCGTTACGCAAGTCTAATTTGGTGAATATCTTTGCGCCCTGTAGGATATCAAAGGCTGACGACATAAGAGGCAAGGGATATCGGTTCTTGACTGTTATGTCGTTCAGCCCTCGATAGTTGATACAGGGACGCAAAGAACCATCCTTCTTCTTTACAAAGAAAAACCCCGCACCGGCGGGCGACGAAGAAGGGACAATAATCCCAGCATCGAGGGACTCTGAGAGATACTTCTCCAGAGCCTCTCGCTCAGGCGCCGAAAGGGAATACAATCTACCACGAGGAGGCGCGGTACCGGGGAGAAGCTCAATCCCACAGTCATAAGGGCGGTGAGGTGGCAAGGAAACCGCCCGGGAACGAATGAAAACCGCCAGTATATCATAGTACCCCTCCGGGACTCCAGACAAATCATCAGGCTCCTCCTGGAAGACAGAAACAGAAGACACGGCAGAAACAGCAGAGACCAGACAATTCACATGACAGGACAAATTCCAACTATGAATAGACCCCTTAACCCAGTCAATCTGAGGATTATGCTGGATAAGCCAGGGATGCCCCAAAACAATGGGTGTATAGGGAGACTAAAAAACATAAAAAGAAATAGTCTCTTGGTGGTTACCGGAGACGATGAGACTCACCGGAACGGTGACGCGGCGAACCTGAAGAGAGCTCTCTGCCGTCCAGGGCAAATACAGTAGTGGAGTCAGTTAAGTTGACCAAGGGAATCTTGTGCTCACAAGCCCATCCCTCGTCGATAAAGTTGCCCTCCGCCCCTGAGTCGATGAGAGCAGGACCAGTAGCTGAAGAACCCGCCCAACGGAGAACAGCAGAGATCGTAGTGCGAGATCTGGGTGAGGAGGAAATGGTAGAAGCGCTCACCAGTACTCCTCGGTCTACTGGTGAGCTCTGGCTTTTAACATGCATGATGCCACGGCGTGACCAACCGTTCCACAGTAAAAACAGAGACGATTGAGTATCCGCCATTGTCGTTCCTCTGAGGAGATGTGCATGCCCCCGACCTGCATAGGCTCAGCCTCAGACTGGTTACGAACGGGAACAGCAGCGGGGAAAGAAACATTGCATGGCTTTGAATAAGAAGAACGAACCCGTCGCCTCTGCTCGAAACATCTATCCAAGCGAATGGCCAGATCGATAAGCTGATCCAGCTGAGTCGGCGACCCCCGCGCATAAATCTCCTCCTTCCAAGGTCCATGTTTAACCCCTCCAGAAAACGAGCGATTAGTGCAGGCTCGTTCCACTCACTAGTAGTCGCCAGTGTCCTGAACTCTATAGCGAAATCGGCCACAGACCTTCTGCCCTGACGTAGAACAGCAAGAAGACGTGAAGCCTCACAACCGAAGACAGATCTATCAAAAACCTTTATCATCTCGTCCTTAAAGAGCCCGTACCGACTGCAGCACGCCGATTTAACCTCCCAAACAACGTCCCGTGAGCAGCGAGAGAACAAATGCAATGCGAGCCTGATCCTCCGCATACGTCTGGGGCTGCAGAGAAAAGACAACCTCACATTGTATGAGAAAGGCTCTGCACTCAGTGGGCTCACCGGCATAACAGGACGGGTTGTTGACTCGCGATTCTGAGGGCAGCTGTCGGTTGGGTGTCACCGCAGGTTCTTGGTGATAGTGGAGAAAACGAGCTGACAGATCTGAAACTTGAGCAGAAAGACTCCTAACTGCTTGATGGGCGGCAGCCAACTCCTCTTCGTGTCTGCCGAGCATCGCTCCTTGGAACTCGACAGCCGACCGGCCGGGCTCCTCCTCTGCTGGATCCATGGTTGGTTGGATCATTCTGTCAGAGTCAATAAAGAATGGATCCAAAAGCAGAGGTTGACAGGATAACAACAGTCTTTAATGAGAATATAAACAAGGCAGTCTGTCATTAAGGCACACAGAACTGGTAAAACAAACTGAGAAGGCAGCTGAGATGATCCTGTCTCGAAGAGGAGAGAGATCGGGACAGCAGTAGAGGTGGAGGCAGTTCTTGAAAATAAATCACAGTAAGGAACAGAGGACCGCGAAGGTACTCTTGCAGCAAATGCAGAACTCAGACTAAACTTAGGCGCAAGGCTGTATCAGACAAACAAGACCAGGTGAGCACTTCCAAAGCAAATCAGACCTGAAGAAAGCAGCAGTCGTAACGCATGACATGAAACAATGATCCAACAAGAGGCAGTAAGAACAAACACTAGATAAAGGGTAAGCACTCAAACAAAAGTGGGAACAGGTGTCATGCGATGACTAACAGGTGCAGGTAGACAGAGAGAAGATGAGCCTAACGAGCGAGTGAGAAAGTGTGTGTGTGTGTGTGTGTGTGTGTGTGTGTGTGTGTGTGTGTGTGTGTGTGTGTGTGTGTCTGAAACAATCAGGAAGGAGAGTGAGTGAAGAAAAGGATAGTGAGAAGCAAAGAGAAAGAACCTGACACATGACAATAAATGTATAAGTCTGCATATACATGGAATATATAACAAACCATTAAGTCTCCATTAGCATGGAATGTATAACAAACCGTTAAGTCTACATATGCATAAAATGTATAACAAACCGTTAAGTCCACATATGCATCCGAACTTACACTACTCACACACTCCAATGTATTCAAGCATACCGGTACAATGATTAAAAATGATTATGAATACTAATAAAAAATAACATACAGGAAAACAACACAATAAACAACTATTTTTAGTCTTCAATGGATAATTGTGCGTGCATTTATTAATCCTTTTGAGTCTAAAATCATACCATATCCTTGTGTCTCCCCTCATCTGATCCCCTTCCACCGTTGCATCCAGCTAAGTGACTGTTCAGTGCTAGTGCTCATCATACCTGCTTCCCTTGTTTACCACGAGGCTGAATCCAGCTTCTTATTCGCAGCTTCTTATTGACGCTATCCGTTCCACCTTAAAAACACGATGCTTCCGCGTTTTTAGCTTCTTATTCACGCTCAATTTAATCACCGTGCGGTTTTTCTCCTTTTCACGCTTTTTAAGAGATTGTGTTGCTTTTGTGTCTATTTTCAGAATAAATTAATAATATATAAGCGGAACTGGACTGTAAAAATATAAAAGCACATACAATAGGCTATAATTACAATTCTTTAATTATTGTACATGCCATCAGCTAAATTTAGGGACCATGTGGTTTTTCTCTTATATCTCTTATAGACCCTGATACTATTATGACTATTTTCAGAAAATAATAATTAACTATTTTGAAAGGTAAATTACACAGAAATATCAGTGAAAATGACTGTAAAAAAATATAAATGTATATACAATATAATTACATCATTCTTCAATTATTGCACTTGAATGCTTTGAATGCATTAATAAATCAATAAAAGGTAAGGTAACTAGAGATTAATGCCAGCTCCAGCTTGGATCCAACCTCCGAAGACTTCAGATGAACCAACACCAGATGACACCTACCCCTGCAAGTTCTCCAGAGCATCAAATATGGATGATTATACAAAATGTATAATCATGTTATCATTGCTTTGAAATGCCAACTAATTTTGCTTAAATACATCTATGATATTTGTCAATACTATAATTTGTAATATCTTACAACTGTACTTTCTGATTTAATTGACAAATTAAATTGACTTGAAAGAGCCATTGCATTGTTGGTTACTGTATACTATTTTGATGTTATGGACCCAATCTGACAATACAATACAGTTAGAAGAGCCATCACTTTGTGGACCATTTGGGGAAGTAAAAAGTTTCACTGGTGCTTTATACCCAGTGTGCTTGACCATCATCATTAACATTTTCAGACATTTCTACTGTAGTGTTATGAATTTATGGACCCACGAATTTGACAAACGACAGTACAGTTAGAATGGCCATTGCATTGTTGGCCCATTTGGAGGTGCTGTATCTAGGCTGCCTTTGAGGGTGCGTTCAAAGTTGTACAGGGGCATTATACCCAGTGCACTTGACTATCACCATGCAGAATTCTATACATTTTTACTTTAGAGTTTTGAAGTTATGGAACCATTAATTTGACAGATATGACAATACAGTTAGAATAGCTATTGCATTGTTGGCCCAATTGGAGGCGCTATATCTCAGGGGTCTTTATGGGTGTATTCAGATTTGCACTGGGAACTTCTACCCAGTGGACTTGACTGTCACCATGCAGAATTCCAGACATTTTTACTGTAGCATTTTGAAGTTATGGATTCATGAATTTGAGAGAGATATGACAATACAGTTAGAACAGCTATTGCATTGTGGCCCAATTGGAGGCGCTAAATCCAAGGGGTCTTTATGGGTGCGTTCAAATTTGCACTGGGAACTTAAACCCAGTGTGCTTGACTGTCACCATGCAGAATTCCAGACATTTGTACTGTAGTATTTTGAAGTTATGGATTCATGAATTTGAGAGATATGACAATACAGTTAGAACAGCTATTGCATTGTTGGACCAATTGGAGGCGCTATATCTCAGGGTTCTTTATGAGTGCATACAGATTTTTACTGGTTCTTTACAACCATTTTTTTTTTCATAATTAAAATTTTCAGACATTTGTACTGTAGCATTTTGAAGTTATAAATTCATGAATTTGAGAAATATGACAATACAGTTATAACAGCTATTGCAATCTTAGGGTTCTTTATGGGTGCGTTCAGATTTGCACTGGGAACTCATACCCAGTGTGCTTGACTATCACCATGCAGAATTCCAGACATTTTTACTGTAGCATTTTGAAGTTCTCGGGCCGAGATCTGATTTTTTGTTGTTTTGTTTTTTGCGTGAGACATTGGAAGTGTGGCGTGAGTGCGTGTGAAAACAGGCAAAACCGTGTGGCACACAGCGAAAGCGTGAGAGTTGGCAGCTCTGCTCTTCTCCTTCAGGATGATTTGAAGACAGATTAGGACTCGTAAATTAGTGTCGTCACTCCTTCACTGATAAAGGTATGAATGAATTCCGCTTCTTTTAAAGCTTTGTACGACGTGTTTAAAACAAATTTTCCCGCTTCATTTTTCAAAGGAAACGCCCTTTATCACAGCGTGAATTCAACATTGTGTAGTAAAGACATAAAATAGAATATTCACGCAGCTAGGCCAGTCACGAAGGCGTGTGCGTGCGCGTGTTTGTGTTTATGCGCGAGAGTGTGGGAGAGAATAGGCTTGTTTTACCCCTTTTCCACCAAAGCAGAGCCAGAGCTAGATTGGAGCCAGAGCCTAGTTCCAAATCGGTTCTTTGTGTTTCCACACCCAAAGCTCCAGCTCCGAGCCAGGAAAAGTGGTTCTTAAGTAGCACCAAAACATAGCTGGGCTAGAACAGGGCTAGTAGTAAGAACCGATTACGTCAGGCACTGGGGGCGGGGTCAACAAGACGAACACAGACTTGAGATCCGCCATTGTTGAAATAGCAGCTAATGGAGCTAACAGCTGCTGCTCGTTTGTAATCTCCGTCTATACAAATTACGGCGAACTGCACGAATGCGTTGGATTTGCTGTGTTTTCGTTGTGTTTTAATGCCGATGTGGGATCGTAAAGCCACGTTAATCAATAGTTGTTGATGGAAGGCTTGTTGGCAGCGGTGCTGTGTAGAGACCGATCTCCGTATGATAACGAGTCCAGCGAGAGCACACGACTCCTTATGCTTTTGATTCACTCATGCGTTTTTTAAAATATTATACGTGGATCGGTCTGCGCAGCGCCGATGCATCTCAAACAAGCCTGGTGTGTGTGTGTGTTTCCCGCTAGCGTTGCTGAGAAAGATGAGACGTATACAGTGACGTAAGACCTGGCTCTGTTGTGGCTCTACTAGCATGTGGAAACGCAAACGGTTCTTAGCAGGCTCCTCAGTTGAACCAACTATGAACTGGGACTAGCTCTGGCTCCGATCTAGCTCTAGCACTGCCTTGGTGGAAAAGGGGGATTTGAGATGCGCCTCGCCTCGCCTGCAGTTCAGCCGAGACTAGGCGGCTGCAGTGAGGGGAGGAGTGAAAAAAGTGCAGGCAAGCCGGACAGTTCTCTCTTCTCGTAGTGGATCAGACACCTGCGAGATCAAAGGCGGATATCGCGGGATTCACACTCGTGCGCTTTGTTGCTGATAAACTGGATGTAATTTAACTTATGTTACTTTTATATGAAAATAAATATTATGAACAAGACACCCAAAGTTTTTGTTATTTATTTCCATTCGAAAGACGTGTTTATCAATCATTTTTACTTTAATTAGGCCTACATACACGTTTATATATATATATATATATATATATATATATATATATATATATATATATATATATATATTATAAATATGACAACAATCACATAACCCACAGAGAGATCGCCTTTGTTAGAGAGTTTGGGAATAACCCCATATGATATCAGAGTTTTAAAATCAAACATTTTTAAAAAGAACCATACATCACGGTTGTTTGGTTTAAACCAATAAGCATTAAGCTGTGTCGTCAGCAAGTCGTTTCCCATCATGCTTTTGCTCCGCGCAGTCGGTGGAGAGCAGCTGCGCTCGACTGCAGAATCCGACACATCCGCCTTTCGCTCGCAAGAGTTTTTTGACATACGTCGGCATGACATCAGAGCAAGGCGGACCGCCCTCGGACACTTTTCTAACCGGCATGCATCTCACGCTGATCACCGGTGATCGGTTCTGCGCAGATTTTGCTCATCTCAAACAAGCCTAGTGTGTGTTTGTGTGTGTAGGGTTTCGTCTGCTAGTTGAGATGGCCTTAAAACTATATGGTCTAAAGTTTTAAATATAGGCCAACTTTATCTGCGATCTTTAGACGGAAGTTTATTTTTAGAAAAATAAAGAAAACAAGTTTATTTACTACATTTATTATAAATGTTGAACCGATTTACAAGGAGGGGAGGGGCAATCCCCCTCGTGATGATGTCATCACGAGTGTCATTTTTTATGTACCGCCCTTAAATTTGAATTAACCTCTCACCTTTGAGAGGGGAGTTTTAGTGGGTGTGGTCTGTTTGTGCCAGAACACACTGCTTGAGCGGTAGGGATGGGCGATACCACTTATTTTGTTTTCGATACGATACAGATACTTTCAAGGCCAGTATCATCGATATCGATACCGATACTTCTAAACGGAACTTTTTCATTATTACATTTATTAAATTATTTAAATTACTAAGAGTAAAATGGGTAAAGATACCAGCTTAAAATTATATTTGAAAGGTATTTTAACATTTAATACGCCTTAATTGCAACTTATTAGATCATATTTTTGATTACACTTTGTTAAAATATGTTTACTTCTAGTGGTAACCATGGAAATTTACAAATACTAGTTGAACTGTGGTCACTGTAGTAAAAAATAAACCATGGTTCATTTTCACCATGGTGGAGATATAAAACACTGCCAGTGACAGGACATTGCACCCATAAAATGCAACCTTTTTATTCTGACATGATTTATATTAACATTAGTTACAGAATAGAACATGATCAATATCAACTTTTAACATTAAATTTAAAGAGTGTAATTGCACTATGTAACGTTAGGCTACAATTTCTATTTGTTTATTGTGAAATAACTCAAACATATGTTTTTTGTCTTCTGATGAGTATTGTTCTGGGCTGCTTTTCCAAAAGCATCAATGGTTTCTTATGATAGTTTTGGGAAACGCAGCTCTGTTTGAATACAGTGTAAGCCGTGAGCGAACGCTCTCTGTGATTGACTGGTTCTGTCTTGCAGCATTTGCTTGCGTTCGTTCAGATCATGGTTCAGATGAGCAGGAAAATAGTCCAATGCTACACAACTAGTATTCGGTAAGATAGGTTATTCGTATTGTACACTGTAAAATCCAATAGTTGTTCTTACTTAGACTTTTTAATTAACTTTACTTAATGTCCAATCATTTGTTGAACTTACTTTAAAAAAATTATTAATCTGAACTATTTGCATGCTAATGCATTTGTTACTCAGAAAACCCAAGTAAACATTGCTTGACTGGTTTGAGTACCATTTTGCCAAAACAAAAAACACACACAAAAAAAAACAGGTGGGGGGGGGGGGGGGGGGGGGGGGGGGCTTTTCACTAATTTCCTTCACTTCTGCAGTCATCATTCTTCTTAGATGCATTCACTCATTTTCCAGGCATCTTGAATGCTATTGACAATACAACAAAATATTTTGGCCGAGCATCACATAAGCTGACTTTCTCACCATTATGGTGATTAGTGTTCCCTTTGGTTGGGCACTTGGTTTATATTATTAAAAATCTCTTCCTTTTGATGCAACGATGCAACAAGAAATCGCAGTTATCTGATTTCAAAGGAAGGGAAGTAATAAGTAATTAATATATATATATATATATATATATATATATATATATATATATATATATATATATATATATATATATATATATATATATATATGCCAATTAATGCCAATTAATGATCTTTTAAAATTGTATTGCTAACCCTTATGACAAACTTTCAATTGTGTTGATATAATCACTCTATATTTGTGACAATATCTTACAGTTGACCATGCTTGAGTCAACATTCAACATTCAGCATGCAAAACACAACAATGGTAACAATGTTTTTTTGTTGTTGTTGTTTTTACATTTACATTTAGTCATTTAGCAGACGCTTTTATCCAAAGCGACTTACAAATGAGAGCAATAGAAGCAACTAGAACAGTCAAAGGCTACAGTATGCAAGTGCTGTAACAAGTCTCAGTTAATCTAACACAGAACACACAGGACAATTTTTTTTTAATGTTTTTTATTTATTTATTTATTTATTTATTTTTTAAAATAAATTAGACAGACAAAAAAATTTATAGAATGTTAAGTGCTATTCTTGATTGGTCAGGTGCTGCTGGAAAAGACGTGTCTTTAGCTGTTTTTTGAAAATGGCTACAGACTCGGCTGCTCGAATTGAGATAGGTAGGTCATTCCACCAGGTGGGGGCAGTCCAGGAAAAGGTCCGTGAAATTGATTTCATGCCTCTTTGGTATGGCACCACAAGGCGTCGTTCACTGGCAGAACGTAAGCTCCTGGAGGGTGTGTAAGTCTGAACAAGCGAGTTTAGGTATATTGGTGCAGAGCCAATGGTTGCTTTGTAGGCGAGCACCAGTGTCTTGAATTTGATGCGAGCGGCTATTGGCAGCCAGTGGAGATTGATGAAGAGAGGCGTGCCGTGCGCTCTCTTCGGCTCGTTAAAGATCACCCTCGCCGCTGCATTCTGGATCAGCTGCAAGGGTTTGATAGTGCATGCCGGAAGGCCCGCTAGAAGAGCATTACAGTAGTCCAGTCTGGAGAGAACAAGAGCTTGGACCAGGAGTTGAGTGGCCTGCTCTGATAGGAAGGGTCTAATCTTCCTAATGTTGTATAACGCAAATCTGCAGGACCGGGTTGTTGCAGTGATGTGGTCAGTGAATTTTAGCTGATCATCAATCACAACTCCAAGGTTCCTGGCTGTCCTGGACGGAGTTATGGTTGATGATCCTAGCTGAATGGAGAGATTATGATGAAGTGCTGGGTTGGCTGAGACCACAAGCAGTTCTGTCTTTGCAAGGTTGAGTTGCAGGTGATGCTCCTTCATCCAGGCAGAAATGTCTGTTAGGCAGGCAGCGGTACGAACACCAACCGTGGGATCATCTGGTTGAAATGAGAAGTAGAGTTGAGTGTCGTCGGCATAGCAGTGATAGGAAAAGCCATTTTTCTGAATGACAGATCCCAGTGATGACATGTAGATGGAGAAGAGAA
Source organism: Romanogobio albipinnatus (assembly GCA_023566225.1). Classification (NCBI taxonomy): domain Eukaryota; kingdom Metazoa; phylum Chordata; class Actinopteri; order Cypriniformes; family Gobionidae; genus Romanogobio; species Romanogobio albipinnatus. Next base: position 27,978,989 of record CM042244.1, read on the forward strand.
GTGGTCCAAGCACTGAGCCCTGTGGAACTCCAGTGGCTAGATGATGTGACTTAGACACTTCACCTCTCCATGACACACTGAAGGACCTACCTGAGAGGTAGGACTTGAGCCACTGGAGAGCAGTTCCTGAGATGCCCATATTCATGAGAGTTGACAGGAGGATCTGGTGGACCACTTAAGACCATTACAAGTTTATTAGCTGTCGTTATTGGGGTTATAATGACAAAAGACAGCAAATAAAATGGTAAAATAAAGCCAAAAATAATAAAACGAAGCAATTAATTTATTTGTGCCGCAATGCATTCTGGGAGTACACTTCCTCAGATCACAGATAGAATTATGTCGACATAACTTAAATGGTTAAGTAAGAACAACTTGATGCAATTACACTTACTTAATTGGGTGTTGTGCATTCGTGCTAGTTGAACTACTAAAAATATGTTCACTTTACTTGAAGAAAATGTGGAAATCGATTGCACATAGTTTTTTAAGTCACCATAGCTGAAATGATTAAAACTATGTTAAGTATAATATTATTTAAGATGTTTGCAGAACATAATATAACACTGTTAGTTAAATGGAACTACTCAAGTATTCTTACGATTAAATCTTAAGTAAGATTAGTAAATATCTAGAGTATGGTAACTAGAATTGGCATTAAACTAACTTGATATTTATTACTTAATTCACTTGGGAGGTGTTAGCTTTCTTTACTTTTAGCTGATTATTAAATTAACTTTAAGTTTTCTCTTTAATTTTGCTTTGCAAAAATAAGGCAATCGGTTTCCAAACTTTTTTTAAGTAAACTGAACTTGTTAGAATTTACAGTGTATGCATTAAATAATCTTTTTAAATAAATAAAATTAGTGGCAAAAAAAACACCTTAGCATCGATATTTTTGTTTGAGTATCAATAAATTTCGATGCTCGCATCAGTATCAATATATCGATATTTCATATCGATACGCCCATCCCTATTGAGCGGTCATTTCCATCTCTGCCAGTGAAGAGAGCAGTCGCATGGGGAGGCCTAATGGAATGGAATTCCCACGGTGACACCTGTTGTGGGCAGGGTTGGAGGTGGAGTCTGCGTGTGACTCTTTGCAGGTTTCACGCAACGTCATTCCGGCCAGGTCCTTGGACTGAGAGGACATGTCTTTTTACTCTCCTCCATCAAATTACACAAGGAAAAACTTTTGTGTATATTTAAACTCCTTTAACAAATGGTATGTAGAAACCTCAGTCTTTTTAAACAAGTTTGTGTTTTATGTCAAATGTAACAGGTTTTTTAAACTAATTTTGTGTTTTATGTAAAATGCAATAGGTTTTTAAACAATGTTTTTAAACTAGTTTGTGTTTTATGTTAAATGTAACAGGTTTTTTAAACTAATTTTGTGTTTTATGTAAAATGCAATAGGTTTTTAAACAATGTTTTTAAAATAGTTTGTGTTTTATGTTAAATGTAACAGGTTTTTAAAAAAAATTTTTTAACTAGTTTGTGTTTTATGTCAAATTTAACAGGTTTTTTAAACTAATTTTGTGTTTTATGTAAAATGCAATAGGTTTTTAAACAATGTTTTTAAACTAGTTTGTGTTTTATGTTAAATGTAACAGGTTTTTAAACTAAATTTGTGTTTTATGTAAAATGCAATAGGTTTTTAAACAATGTTTTTAAACTAGTTTGTGTTTTATGTCAAATGTAACAGGTTTTTAAACAATGTTTTTAAACTAATTTTGTGTTTTATGTCAAATGCAATAGTTTTTTAAACAATGTTTTTAAACTAGTGTGTGTCTTATGTCAAATGCAATAGTTTTTTTTACAAATCTGAATGGATACATTTGCTTTTCTCTACATTATTGATTTTAACATAATGTCTTAACATTTTAGAGAAAAAAATGCAATTTTAACTTTTCGATGCTTTAAAGTTTTAAAAGTGATAAAGATTTCATATGTAATGAAATTACGTTTTCTTTAATAAAAAAAAACTGATCTCATCTCTGAATATGTCTTTATTATACATTTCTTTAAAAAGTTTTAACACCATTTAGAACTTCTGTGCGTTGGGAAATTTTCCCACGCTTCAGATGTTCAAACCATAAGGAGGGGTGACACAAGTCCAATTTTCCCACAGTGTACATACACCATCCCATAAGGGAGGAGCTAGTATGGGAAAATTCCCACGGTCCACATACACCACCCATAAGGGAGGAGCTAGCGTGGGAAAATTCCCACGGTACACATACAGCCTCCAAAAGGGGAGGGGCTAGGGTGGGGGAAGGGGCGTGGCTTAAAGGGCAATAAACCTGTCAAAAGGCTTGTTCGACTTCACCCAGCGATGCGCAGACCGATCGGCGGCTGACTTGAAGCAGTGCATGCCGGTTAGAAATTTTGTCCGACTTGAGGCAGCGCCGACGCCACGTGACAGTGACGTATGTCAACAAAGTGCCGCGAGAGCGATTCGAGAGCAGTCGGCTGATACAGCCGGTGCAGTTTCTCCAGAGCAGCTGCAAGAGTCTGCACGGACTCTGATGACGACACAGCTGTTCCACGATTGGCTGGATTCACCGCATGACAGCGATCACGTGTGTTTCGTGTTTATTCTAAAACCTTCAGCTCCACTAATGCACACAAATCTGTTTTTTATAACAGTAAAACCTCCTTTCATGTAGTCGCGATGTTATATTGTCATATTTATCAAAATAAAACTGATTAAAAACGTAGACCCCACTTCATTGATAGTGTAGGATTATATGTTGAACTTTATTCTTGTACAAACACACGCTGTTTTAAGCAGTACATAAAGTATTACATGACAATAATGTCTCTGTGAAACATCTGTGCATTGCCAAATATTGCATTAATTTCACTTCAGCTGATAAAGTATGCAAACACAGCGCGAGCGTCACTACGGGAAGCAGAAAGTGTCCGACTTCACGTCTCCGTTTGCAGCTCCTCCCTGCCTGCACGCGGCTACTCTCGCCGATCAGTTGAATCCAGCCGCAGCCGATGTCGAACACACCTACCTAAAATCATTGATGGGAGGTGCCCTCTACTCTCTCTCTCTTGCAACCATTGCTCTTTGACATAACCTGATGTTTTCATTTTGTAATATCATGTTTCAATCAACTAACCCAATCAAACAGGACTTTCGCTTCCCATCACACTTTGAAAAGGAGCTGAATTTGGAGAGTGAATGTTTAAATAAAGTTCTACTTTATGCATTTTTAACAAGATGGGAAAATAAAGAGACTTTTTAACTGTTTAATGTTTTGTTATGTTGGTATGTAAAAGTTTGTGTTATGTTAGTGTTGTGTTATGTCAGTGGTTACCATTGTGGTGAAGTGTAGAGCATGTGCTTGGTGTGAGGACCTGCTAATAACAATTAAAGTTGTTTTAATAATAAAAATAAAATCATGCCATTTGGGCATGCCATGGATGTAACTAAATCATCTTCTGGATAGCCAGTAAAATTTGTAAAAGGTTTTCTTGTTAAATAGCATTTGTGAATGTTTTAAAAATTGTATTTCACTAAATAAAAAGAATCAATTAAACTGGATTACTTGTTTTGGTTTTTGTTTGATATTCATTTTAGATTAATTGAACTTAATAGTTTTGGACAAAATTAAGAACGTTAACCTGATTTAACTAAATGGCATTGAATTAACCTTATGTAAAAAAACTAGTTTACTGAAATAAACAATGTTAATTAAATTCAACATAACCTAGTTACGTTGAACCTGTTGACATAAAAAGTTAAGTAAATCGAACTTAATAGTTTAAGAGCAATATATAAACACCAAGTTTGGTGAACTTAATTTAAGTACAGTCAATTTGAGCTCCAAGTTATGTGAACTTAAATATACACGTTTCATTACAGAATTAAATTGAGGGAACGAGCTTACTCAAATCAGTCGAGTTCAGTCAACTTAATAGGGACATGCATGCTCTCTTAAGCCTAATATATAATTTATTTATCTTTTCATATATTTACTGGACCAGAGATAGGTGGAAGTTATCAGAGACTGGCCCTTACCGACGACTGTGAAGGAGCTCCAGTGTTTCCTGGGGTTCGCCAACTTCTATCGTCGCTTCGTGCTCAACTACAGTCTACTCAGTGCACCGGACCAAGGCCCTGTCCTGGATACCTGCCCGAGAAACATTCCATCAGCTCCGAGAAGCATTCCAAACCGCCCTATCCTTGTGCATCCCAATCCAGATCTCCCGTTCGTCGTCGAAGTGGACGCCTTGTCTACAGGAGTCGGGGCTGTCAGTATTGTCTCAGCGGCAGGGTGATCCTCCACGACTCCATCCATGTGCCTTCTCCTCCAAGAAGCTATCCCCGGCGGAGCAGAATTATGACATCAGGAACAGATAGTTGCTAGCCATCAAGCTCGCTTTGGAGGAGTGGAGACACTGGCTGGAGGAGCAAATCATCAGTTCAAGGTCATCATGGATCATCGCAATCTCGAGTACCTATGTGAGGCCAAGAGACTGAATCCCCGTCAAACCCACTGGGCCCTATTCTGAACCAACGCATTGCCCAAGACAACCGCACCGAACCTGCTCCGCTGGGAAGTCCTGAGGGGCTTCTCTATGTTCCACCTGCCCACCGTCAGCCCCTCGTGGACTTAGCTCATACATCTCCGGGCTCTGGACACCCAGGAAGCGTACAAACCCTCTCAATCCTACAACAACAATATTGGTGGCCCTCTATGCCTCAGGATGTCTCTCGGTATGTCAAGGGATGCTCAATTTGTGCTGTTGCCAACACTCCTAGGTCTGGTCCCTCTTCCTATCCCTCACCGTCTGTGGACCAATATTGGAGTTGACTTTATGACAGACTTACCATCTTCCAACAACTTCACATGTGTGTTCGTCATAGTAGATCATTTCTCCAAGGCCTGTAAACTGATTCCCCTCAAGGGCCTACCTACCGCATTCGAGGCCACCGAGACCCTTTTCCAACATGTGTTTCGTCACTTCGGGATCCCCGAGGATATCGTCTCAGACCACGGACCACAGTTTATCTCTAGGGTATGGCAGGCCTTCTTCAAGCTCCTAGGAGTGTCAGTCAGTCTCTCATCCGGATACCACCGTCAGACCAACGGCCAAACTGAGCGGAAGATCCAGGAGACTGGGAGATACCTGAGGGCTTACTGCCACCAGAACCAAGACAGCTGGAGCCAATACCTCCCCTGGGCGAAAATGCCCAGAACTCCCTCCGTCAGACCACCACCGGGCTCACCCCTTTTCAATGTATCCTGGGTTATCAACCGCCTCTCTTCCCCTGGTCGGGGGAGCCCTCGGAGGTTCCAGCTGTCCATCACTGGTTCCAACAGAGCGAGAGAGGGTGTTGGACTCAGCTCATGTCCATCTCCAGCAGGCAGTCCGGAGACACAAGACTCAAGCTGACACCCGTAGAGGTCCCACTTCACAGTACCAGCCTGGCCAGAAGGTATGGCTCTCGACTCGGGACATCCGTCTCCGGCTGCCCTGCCGCAAGCTGAGTCCCCTGTTGGGGTAACAGCTTAGGACCCAGGACCAGTAGTGAGAAATGAAGACCAAGAGTCAGGAGTTAGATTAATTAACGAAAAAATTACTGAAGAATAGTTTGCAGTTTCATCAGCAGAAGCCAGCTCACAAGGAGTTCGTAGGCCGCGCTCCCTCTAACAGTCTCCCCGCCTCCGCCTAACTTACATACAATTTCTGAACAGTTATACTGTTTTCAAGGTCTAACCACGTCATTATTGTCATGTGGAATGATTCTGATTGGCTCTAACAACATGTAATGTAAGCAACTTTCCACACGTAGACAGATAGGAGCACATATTACTAGAAATGTGTAGACTCGTTGTCGCCCAGGCCTAGATTTAGATCACAATGACCTTGGAGGTCACAGAAAGGCGTTCCTAGGTCTGGCATCATCTGCAGAAAAGTCCATCTCCAACACTGGATCTGCAAAGATCATACAACGCACATACACACAAAAGCTCCAAAGAGTAACAGTTTGCTCAAGGTTGAGAACATCTTAACTAACTATCAACAAGGCACTTGTACAGAAGTGAATTTATTCTATTTAGTAAGAAAAGCATAAAAGAGGTACAGTTTCTCTAGGTCCCTAAGAAGTCATGTAGACCTGATATCCAATGACCCTAAGGTCACTTTAGGAAGACATATAGCTAAACACATGCTGAGGGGCCTCCTCACTCCCAGAGTGTTTCACACTCCAAGGACAGTTGCCTGTGAGCACGTCTTAACAATGATTAAAATGTCTTAACAATCCCATACCGCACTGGTCTAACAGTGAGATCGCTACGGAAGGTGGAGTGGTGACGCGTGCTCCCCTGGCGGGTCACATTTGTCTCTTCACCTCATTGCGGACAAGCTGGATTCTAAATATTCCAGTCCCCACGTTGAGGCCCTCACACCTCCCACTCACAACAGGGCGTAAATGTTTTCTTTTCTCAAAACTCCTGATCAACATACTGATAACGTGCTTTCTCTCATTGAGAGAGGAACAGACAATAGTATTCATATAGTACAATAGTATTCATACAATTCTTTAGGGTTTCAGTAAAAGGAAATATAAAATAAAATAAATAAATAAATAAAAATAAAATGAAAGACAAATCCATATTTAATCTCTGGAATCCGTGCTAAATGAGCAATCTCTGTTACTGCATTCCCATCGAGTTAGAGGTGTGTGATGCCTCCAAAATCTGAACACATGACTGAAATCCGCAAGTTTAAGGATGACCAGTATGGTCTCAGCCGGCTCTTGAATGCCAATCCAATCTTTTCTTCAGGGTGTTTCCTGGCTCTCAATTTATGCGGTATTTGGTGAGCAGTATAGAGGGGCCAATATTAGGGCAGGGGCTGCTGCGTCCAGTCTTGACCTTGGCCCTTACGAAACACAGCTTCCCCTCCCAACAGAGATGCTGCTGGCCTCACAGACATCTGCCTCACCTCTCATACACACCTCACATAAAAAAACACCCCACTTCTTGGAGGTGCCCCAATGGCGGTGACCCCCATTGGCTTAGGTTGCCCTCTGCTGGCCACAAGAAGGTCTTACCCGTCATCGGGAAATCACCTCATACTCATTGGTCATCGCATAAGATCTTTGACCCTCAACAGGATCCAATATTTTTCTGGAGCCTTTTGGAAAGTGCATTCAAGAGTCACCAGAGCCATCTGGTCTGCTTTCAAATTAGTAAAAACATGGACACAGGTTAATTATAGTTCCTGATCACACAGTTTTCCTGATACAAGTGTTCTCGTGAGACATCACACACATCTAGGATGGACCCTCAGTCACCACTCAGAGACCAAATACAAACTTTAGAAAATATAAAGGAAGAAACAAAATCATACCTGGACAGGTTCATTAAATTCATGATAATAATATAGAAAGATAAATATTGATTAAGTCTTAGATTATAAATTTAATTAAGAAAACCTTTTATTATTATTTTTTCCTTCAGGAATTTAATTTAGATAATTTGACTTTATCATTGGCTTTATTGAACACCAACAAGCACCTATTCATCCTTACATACTAACTTTACCCCCATTTTCATCATTACCACCAAGACATATCACCCAAAAATAGGGATGGTAATTAAAAGTTGTTTTCTTTTTCAGGTACAAAACTCAATAGTGGCCTGAAATAAAAAATAAAGAGTAAATAAATAAAAATAAACAATGGAATAATCCATCCAATTCATTCAGTCTCATATAGCATGTACCACCTTAATTGCATATACATTTCTTTCTCAAAAAATAGAAAATAAAAGAAAACATTCATATCATCCATCTCATTATTTCCACTTAAAACATAAACTTGTTGCTATTTTTTTTTTTTTTACTCAAGAACCCTTTTGTTAAATTTACTATTTCCAACAGACCCATTTTCACCCATCAAAGCCCACATAACCGTTGATAAACGTATCCATAAAGTTAATGTTAAAACCTTTTCATCAAAATGAACTAATTATCAATTCTTATTACATTCAGTCAGCTTGTTCACTCATTTATCTTGTGAAATTATACTTAATCATCCTCAATACCCGATTATTAATCAAATTCACCATGTTATTAGTAAAACATTCAAAATCATTCATCAGGGTTTTCTTTACAGTAAATAATACCCTTTTTTCTATTATTTCATTTCTGTTCTCAATGTCTTGTCCATTAAAACTCTTCAGGTGTAAGCTCCAAATGACCAAAATCTTAAACCTCTTAATTCATGTCACTTGGCAGTGATACTTCATCAAATCCTCACTAGCCTTATCTTGCCACTTACACCCGAAAGTGTCATAACTTTACCAAGAACACATTTTCATAATCTTCATCTTCATCATCAATTTCTTTAAAGCCGTTTTAAAATGATTTGTTCATTCATATCTATATTAACTCCATTTAACTTTACAGGTGTTCATGAATTCTATTTCTCACAACATTATTCTTTGGGCTATTTCTCATTATTCCTCTATCAAAAATATGGTCTGCAGATGCACCATATGATCATTATTGTTTCTTATCTCTACTGCTCAGCAGAAACCAAAATATTATATTCCTCTTATCTCAATCCCAGTCACACAGAACGACTTAAAGTCACTTGCTTCTTTAACATTAATTGTGGTTCTATATACATCAAAATATCTTGAAAAATTTAAATAAAGTAAAAATAAAACTTTTCCTTTTAGAAGTTATCTCTTTGGTCGCCCTCCGGCCTTTCAGAATTTTGAGGGAGTCTCTGGATAATTTAGATAGTGACTTCAGCCAATTTGTCACTTTGTCTCTGCCGTCAAGTCTATAACCTTCACGTTTACCATTTTTAATCAATTGACATTATTTAAATTTAGGCCCTCAGTTGAATTTAGACAAGGGTTTTAACCCATGATGGACAATTCCACTTTAACTAATCCAGAGAGTAATTCAAATCAACATCATAAATGACAAAACTCGTCATAACAGACAGAGCTGGATAAGAATCCATTTAAAGCTCGTCCCGTGTTCTGGATCATCTTTTCACCAGATTCCTTCAAAATTTGCAGTTTCTCTAAAGGTTGCCGTTTACCTTAACCAATCTGTAATGGTCAAACACTCATTCCAGAGGTTAATGACACCCAATCAGGACAGAACAGTTCTAGGAACAAACACATACAAAACATAAAGTGCAGTCACACCCACACACACATTAAACATGAATTGCTCCTTCTCAAATGTTACTTTTAGTGTTAACTCAAATTATTATTTAAACTCAGCTTTTACGTCTGCTCATTATTAATTTCTCCACAAAATTAATGTCTCTACAAAAGTCAGCTGTGTGGTTTTGGTTCTGATATCATTTCTTTGTTTTGTTTCAGCTTTAGCAGGGCGATAACAAATTGTACCATCCCTGCTTCCACAAGCAGTCTCTCTCAGTCTCTCTCTCTCTGATAACCTTTTCCAACAGTCTTCTAAGACTTTAACTTTAATGTTAAATTCATTCTCATTTAAGGTCTGTGTGTAAAAACATCTTATACCTTTTTAAACACTATGTTTTACTAAAACATGTCTTATTATTCTCAAGTGATGCCCTGTGCTTTTACTCCTCAATATCTTCGATAATTTGTGGCACAGGCTCAGATATCAGCCTTGAGCTGGTTTCGAAAGAGAGAGAAACTCCTAAGCATTCAGGACTGGTACTGCATTTTCATAAACTTTTAACTTGTCACTCTAGAACAGCATAAGACTTGGCTAGAGATTACATTTGTTTTGCAATAAACATCAGACATTATCCTTTTAACTCAACCCTTTGCCAGAAATTAAGTTTTCAAATGATCATAATTTTATATTTGTCTTTTACCCATACAATAAACTTAAACATCAAACATCCAAATTGAGTCTGAGTTACTCTTACAATTTTAGCCACAGCACCAGAAATTACATGGTGGGCCAGATTCAGATAAGCGAATTGTTTTATTACAGCTCAGCATGAGCTTATCTTTTGAAACCAAAACATCAGCTTCTAGGGTTTTTAGCTTTTAACACCAATTATTGTCTCACGAGCAGTGTTTTTACCAACATCCAGTCAAATAAACTTTATCAGAACTTTTCACGTGTCAGAGGAACAGGAAAATGTATTATACATTTTTATCATTTAAACCCTTTTTGTCTCTAAATATATATATATATTTTTTGCTCACTTTGTATCATCATTGTCTTTAATTTTGCCTCATAATTAGGGGCCAAGCACCGAAGGTGCGAAGGCACCTTTTGAAACCGTATCCGTTCTTATTATTATTAGGGGCCAAGCACCAAAGGTGCGAAGGCTCCTATTGAATCCGTATCCGTTCTTATTAGGGGCCAAGCACCGAAGGTGCGAAGGCACCTATTGAAACCGTATCCGTTCTTATTATTATTAGGGGCCAAGCACCGAAGGTGCGAAGGCACCTATTGAAACCGTATCCGTTCTTATTAGGGGCCAAGCACCGAAGGTGCAAAGGCACCTATTGAAACCGTTCCCGTTCCTATTATTAGGGGCCAAGCAACGAAGGTGCGTAGGCACCTATTGAAACCGTTCCCGTTCTTATTATTATTATTCTTCCGCCACAAAGTCTATGGCAGCCCATAGAACCGTATGGTAAAAAGTTGTGAAATTTGGCACACTAATAGAGGACAGTCTGAAATGTCAGCATAGCAAATTTTGAGTCTCTAACTCAATCACTCTAGCGCCACCACCTGTCCGAATTTGCACTCATGTTTATGCTAATAACTTTTGAACCATAAGGGCTAGAAACAAAATAATTTTTTCCTCTGATTCCTGAGCTCAAGCCGATTCGATTTTCCGTCATGAAAATTTTCCCGCCATTTTGAATTTTCCGAAAAACCTACTTTTGCGAACTCGTCCTAGACCGTTCATCCGATTTGCACGAAAATTGAACCAGATCATCTTCACACAATGCTGACAAAAAATCTTACAAATCAAGTTGATTCGTCAAATTGTTTTTGATAAACGCGCAAACAAATTTTACGTAGCGGTTGCAAAAACACTCATAAGGCAATATCTCCGCAACGCTTTATCGTTTTCAAACCCAACTTGGCACATGTCATCACAAGCATGACCTGAGGCAACATGCAGCGTTTCGGCGCAGCACCACCTACTGGTCCGAAGATACAAAAAATGGCTGTTTTTGCTTATAATTTTTGAACCGTTTGTCCAAAAATCTTTAAAGTGGTCTCGTTTTATTCGGGACGGCATGCCGAGTCATCTGATATTTAATATTACCATATCGGCCATTTTGCCAGTCGTCCATTTTGAATTATGTGCTAAAATGCTGAATTTTATGAACACATGAACGGTTTGTTACGAAACTCGGTTTGGGTTATCAACACAATGCCCTGAATGAGCCCAAGAAGTTTGGAAACAGCGCCTCCTAGTGGAGAATTTTTTTCCCCAAACACTTATAACTTTGGGTGAGGTTGACTTATTTTCATGGGACTAACTTTTTATGATTCCTTGGCTAAAGCCGATTCGATTGCACTCTATGGGCCCTATCTTGCACCCAGCGCAATTGACTTTGTACACCGACGCATGTGTCATTCCTATTTTGCACCCGCGCAAAGCGCGCTTTTCCCTCCACAGAAGCACGTCGCTAAAATAGTGAATGAACTTGCGCTCCCTGGGCGGTTCAGCGCAAAAAAGGAGGCGTGTTCCGGCGCAAACAATCCCTGGTGCTATTTTGCTGTTCCATTAAACAATTGCGCCACTGACCAGAAAAAACCTAGTCTAAAGTCAGTGGCGCGTTGCGCGTTGTTCATTATGCTATTTTAAGGGCGCATGCTTGACCATAGCGTGCACAACGCGCATACACTTTGCTCATGTAATCTACACAGATGCAACAGTTATTTTTGCAAATCATAAATTGTTACACTAAAAAAATATTAACACATGAGATGACGGAAATCAGTGTGGTGTGCCACGAAGATGTGAAAAAATAGGCATAAATCTAGCTTACAAATTATTCAGGCTAATTATTTATTTAACCGACGCTATTTTGGGTGGGTTTCTCCCATCCTCATACAACACAACTTCTCTGTCTTTCACTGCTCTTACAAGAACATCAGTCTCCTCGGCTGTGAACCGCTCCTGGCGTGCGCCTGGTAAATACGCCATAATAATAGCAATCCATAATGGAACTTGCGCACCTGCTTTTAAAGGGAATGTTGGATGACGCTCTGATTGGTTTATTCACGTTACGCCCAAACCACACCTATGAATAATGAAGCTACTTCAGACCAACCCATTTTAGATTTGCGCCGGGCGCAAGAGCCATTTATCCCGCCGGGAAAATAGCAACAGCGCCGAGACCCGCCCACAAAGTTACTTGCGCTTTGACACTTGCGTTTCAGATCGTTAAAATAGGGCCCAATGATCATTTTCTGTCATTATACTTTTCTCGCCATTTTGTATTTTCCGAAAAACCTACTTTTGCGAACTCGTCCTAGACAGTTCATCCGATTTGCACGAAAATTGAGCCAGATCATCTTCAGACCATGCTGACAAAAAATCTTGCAAATCAAGTTGATTCGTCAAATCGTTTTTGATAAACGCCCAAACAAATTTTAAGTAGCGGTTGCAAAAACACACTTAAGGCAATATCTCTGCAACGCTTTATCGTATTCAAACCAAGCTTGGTACAAGTCATCAGAAGCATGTCCTGAGGCAACATGCAGCGTTTCGGCGCAGCACCACCTACTGGTCCGGAGATACAAAAAATGGCTGTTTTTGCTTATAATTTTTGAACCGTTTGTCCATAAAAGTGGTCTCGTTAGATTCGGGACGTCATGCCAAGTCGTCTGATATTTAATGTTACCATATCGGCCATTTTGGCAGTCGGCCATATTAAATTATGTGCTAAAATGCTGTATTTTATGAACACATGAACGGATTGTTACGAAACTCGGTTTGGGTCATCAACACAATGCCCTGAATGAGCCCAAGAAGTTTGGAAACAGCGCTACCTAGATGAGATTTTTTTTTCAAATGCTTAGAACTTTTAGTGACCTTGATTTATTTTCATGGGAGTAACTTTTTTTGTCTCCTGAATCCTCGCCAAGTCCAACAATACCAGACTTGCTAGGTTTCGGTCTATGGTTTGTGCAGAGTTGCAATTTAGCACTTAAAAAACGTTAGCTGATATCTTCGAAACCGCTAGTCCGATTGAGACGAAACCAGTGTCAGAAGTTCGGAAACATAGGTTGATAGCTATACATAAATGCCCAAATGTCAAAATATTGATAGTAAGGGGGTGTAAAATCCAATCAAAGTCAGGTGTCAGTCATTTTTCATGTGGTTTTTTTATATAAATGTCTATAACTCCAAAACAAAATTAGATATTTTCACCAAAATTGACACACACATGTATGGGCTCACTCTGACGACACATAAAACAAATGGTAGGATTGTGCCACTTGGTGGCGCTATAGTAGAACAAAACATGAAATTCCCATTGACTACAATGCAGTATTATGAAATAAAATGCTATGCTTTACAAATGAATTGGTGTATTATTACGAAACTGGGTATGTGCCATCAGCACCATGCCTTTAAGGTACTTAAAAGGTTTCAAAACAGCACCGCCATGTGGTCCATACTTATAATGAAAAGGCCTCTTGAGGCTATATCTCTGCGATGACATATTGACACTATATTGACACCCTGCTTTGATATATTGACACCAATCTTTGCAAGTGTCATTGTTCCCTTATTCTGACCACACCACATCAATTTCGTAACTGTGCCACCTATTGGTTGAAAGCGATAAATCCATAAATCATTATTATTGTTCGTATTGATCGTATAGTTGCCTAAAATCACCTTAATAGGTCTTTAATTGCTCATTGCTGCAGTTGATCTGACATTGCCAGCCATTTTGGCATGTCTTGTCTTCTTCTTTGTGCTTGGCCCCGGTATGGCTGCTTGCAGTTATATTTATTATTATTCTTCCTTCTTTTTCTTCTTCTTCCTCCACAAAGTCTATGGCAGCCCATAGAATCGTATGGTAAAAAGAAATGAAATTTGGCACACTAATAGAGGACAGTCTGAAATGTCAACATAGCAAATTTGGAGTCTCTTACTCATTTCCTCTAGCGCCACCATCAGTCCAAAGTTTGACTCATGTTTATGCTAATAACTTTTTAACCATAAGGGTTAGAAACAAAATTCTTTTTTCTCTGATTCCTGAGCTCAAGCCGATTCGATTGCACCCTATGACGTCATTTTCCGTCATAATAATTTTCCCGCCATTTTGAATTTTCCGAAAAACTTACTTTTGCGAACTCGTCCTAGACGGTTCATCCGATTTGCACGAAAATTGAACCAGATCATCTTCAGACCATGCTGACAAAAAATCTTGCAAATCAAGTTGATTCGTCAAATAGTTTTTGATTAACGCGCAAACAAATGTTATGTAGTGCCAGTAAACACAGAACGTTCCCCTAACGTTCCCACATGGTTCCCGTTTGGTTATTTTTGTGGGGAACCAAATAAGAACGTTCTGGGAACGTTCTCTATTGGTTGTGTTTTTGTAACCAAAAGAGAACGTTCCCAGAACGTTCCCTGCAGGTTATTTTTGAGGTGTTTTTTATAACCTAAAGAGAACGTTCCCAGAACGTTCCCTGCAGGTTATTTTTGTGTTTTCTTTTATAACCTAAAGAGAACCTTCCCAGAACGTTCCCTGCAGGTTATTTTTGAGGTGTTTTTTATAACCTAAAGAGAACCTTCCCAGAACGTTCCCTGCAGGTTATTTTTGGGGTTTGTTTAAAACCTAAAGAGAACCTTCCCAGAACCTTCCCTGCAGGTTATTTTTAGATTACATTTTTTTTATAAGGGTTATTTGTATATTTCGTTACTGTGCGCCTCTGATCTGTGCGCGCTTCTCCAGCACGCGCTTTCTTCCAGCACGCGCTTTCTTTCGTCTTCCACAGAAAGACGCGCACTCGCGTAATTTAAAAATTAACGGTCATTTCGTTTTTACCGACTGACTAACATTAGTTTATCGATCTTTATTGAATAATATGTTATAATTAATAAATATACCAGTGTAAATAGTGTGATTTCAGAGAGATTTGACACGTAATTGAAGACAACATGATGTTAACCGAGGAGTTTTGCTTTACTGACCAAAAGAGAGAAGCTCCGTTCCGTTAATTCAGTGGTAAGAAAATAATGCAATGTTATCCCAGTTAAAGTCATCTTTATTCATTATTAATGTCTGTGAATAAAATTCATATTTTAAAACCACATATTGTGTTGAAGTCATTGTTATTTGGCACTTAAACCTAAAATCTGGTTGTGGTAACTTAGTAACGTTAGGTGTCAGTGATACAAGTTACGAAATGTACATATTAATGCATAATTCAATCTTATTTAATCCTCCATATGAAGGTTTATGTGCTTGAATTATTTCTATTGATTAAATAAGTTCAAAACAAGACATGGATTGTAGTAGCTACTGATTATTGACGTCCATTCATCCGTTTTCCATGCCGCTTATACCACATGGGACGCGGGCATTGCTGGACGATTACTGACGTACAGCAGGGTAAATGATATCGGAGTAAAGAGGTTAGGGGAACGTTCTGAGAACGTTCTGGGAAGGTTAGGGGAACGTTCTCCTAACCAACAGGGAACGTTCTATTTACGTAAAGAAAACTTTCCTGGCTAACCAATAGAGAACGTTAGGATGCCTGTTCTGGGAACGTTCTGAGAACGTTCTGGGAACCAGAAACTAACGTTCCCAGAACGTTCTGGGAACCAAAAATTGTTATCTGGGGTGGTTGCAAAAACACACTTAAGGCTATATCTCTGCAGCGCTTTATCGTATTTAAACCAAACTTGGTACATGTCCTCACAAGCATAACCTGAGGCAACCTGCAGCGTTTCGGCACAGCGCCACCTACTGGTCCGGAGATACGAAAAATGGCTATTTTTGCTTATAACTTCTGAACCCTTTGGTCATAAATCATAAAAGTGGTCTTGTTAGATTCAGGGCGGCATGCCGAGTCGTCTGATATCCAATTTTACCGTATCGGCCATTTTGGCTGTCGGCCATTTTGAATTATGTGCTAAAATGCTGTATTTTATGATCGCATGAACGGATTGTTACGAAACTCGGTATGGGTCATCAGCACGATGCCCTGAAGTAGCCTGAGAAGTTTCAAAACAGCGCCACCTAGTGGATAATTGTTTTTTTCAAATGCTTATAACTCTGTTGACTATTTTGAATGAAACGCTTGATTGTTCGATGATCACGCTTCAGAAGCTTGGCTATTTTAAGACTGCTGCATCCCTCTGCAATATATCTCACTATTTTTGACTTTTCTGAGCCTGTCAAGTCCTTCTTTTGACCCATTTTGCCAAAGGAAAGGAAGTTGCCTAATAATTATGCACACCTAATATAGGGTGTTGATGTCATTAGACCACACCCCTTCTCATTACAGAGATGCACATCACCTAATATGCTTAATTGGTAGTAGGCTTTCCAGCCTATACAGCTTGGAGTAAGACAACATGCATAACGAGGATGATGTGGTCAAAATACTCATTTGCCTAATAATTCTGCGCTCCCTGTATTGACACTATATTGACACCCTGCTTTGATTTATTGACACCAATCTTTGCAAGTGTCATTGTTCCCTTATTCTGACCACACCATATCAATTTTGTAACTGTGCCCCCTTTTGGTTGAAAGTGATAAATCATTGTGGCGAGGGGGGCGTGGTTTAGCGAAGTCTGTGACGGGAGAGAGAGTCGGAGGACGAGCGGCACGTAAGTGGATCAGACACAAATGATGAACACCTGTCTCTTGTTGCAGTAATTGGCGTGGAGAGAGGATATAGGCCGGGAGGAAATGAGAGAGAGGGAGAGAGAGAGGCTGAAAAGCAACAGACGGAGCTGGGACTCGAGTGACACGTAGATGCAGAGAGGAACTGCCCAAACCGACGATTTAAGAGAGTTTTGTTTATGTTGCTTGGTGCGATGTGCACACTGTTTTGGCTAAGGCCTTAAGATAATAAAAGAGTACTTACGAGTTCCAGCCAGCCGACCCCTGTGTCTTCTTCCTTCCCTCCCCACGAACATTACGACACTGGTGCCGAAACCCGGGATTGGGAAGAAGACAGAGCCGCCACCATGACCACGTCAGGGACGCCGTTTGCGGAGATAATCCAGTCACTCGCGGGCCTGCACCAGGAACACCATCAGACGATGCTGGAGGTCAGAGAGGAGCAGGAGCGGCGGTTCCAGGCGCTCCTCCTGAACCAGCAGCAGGACCGTGAGTTGATCCGGAGCTGCCTGAACCGGGAGGTTCCTGCCGGGGGAACACCATCGACCTCGGCCCAGGCCACCCACATGCAGCTCAGCAAAATGGGCCCGCAGGATGACCCGGAAGCTTTCCTGGACCTTTTTGAGCGGTCCGCGGAAGCGTGTGGGTGGCCGCGCTTGGACTGGCCAGTTCGCCTCATCCCGCTGCTGTCGGGGGAGGCACAGATCGCCGCCCAGCAGCTGCCAGTCCAGAACCTCCTGGTTTATGACGATCTTCGACGGGCCATCCTTCAACGGGTCGGCCTCTCCCCCGAACAACATCGTCAGCGGTTCCGGACGCTGACCTTGGGGGAGAGCGACCGTCCATTCGTGATGGCCCAGCAGCTCCGGGATGCTTGCCGCAGATGGCTGATGGCCGACCAGGGCGACGTCGACCAGATCGTGGATCGTGTGGTGCTGGAGCAGTTCATTGCGCGGCTGCCCAGGAAGACCGCGCAGTGGGTCCAGTGCCACCGGCCGGCGTCGCTGAGTAAGGCCATCGAACTGGCGGAGGATCAGCTGGTGGCGTGCCCGGGGGTCGGCGAACCCCTTCCGGCGGCTTCTCTCTCTTCCCCTACCCCTTCTGTGTCTCCCTCTTTTCCCTTTAGGCCGGTTCCGGCTCCCCGGACGAGGGGGAGCTTCCAGAACCGGGGTGCAGCTCGGGGAAGGGCTGGAGGTTTCCCAGAGCGGTATCTGGGAACGCGACCGCCACCCAGGGGCGGGGAGCCGATGGAGCGGCTCTCGTCGACGGCTCCGGTTTCCTCCCTCTCTCCACGCCAGTGGCTGGATCCGCTTACGGCCACCGGGGCGGCGGGGAAGTCTGGGCCGGCCTGTTGGCGCTGCGGAGATCCCGGACACTTTATAGATCGTTGTCCAGTGATGGAGGTGGGGACGGTGATCCGGGTCCCCGACGCGCCACAGGCTGCCCTCGATCGAGACGGGCTGTACCGGATACCAGTGAGTATCCAGGGGGGTACCTATCCGGCTTTGATGAATTCAGGATTTAACCAAACCTCCATCCATCCAAGCCTGATACAATCGTTGGCATTGAATAGAAGCCGCATGGTTAAGGTACGGTGTGTGCACGGGGATGTGGTGAATTATCCGCTGATGACTGTCGTCATTCAATTTCGGGGACAAAAGCATAGCGTGGAGGTAGCGGTTAATGCGCACCTCCGACATCCGCTGATTTTGGGAACCAATTGGCCAGCTTTTAGTGAAGTAATGGGGGTTTTATGTGCGGATGTTTCTTGGGGGGAAACAGGGCGGGGAGAGAGAGCGGTTGTGCAGCTGGGGGAGACGGAACCGGGAAATCCCGGGGTGGTTTCAGAGGGACCTAGCGTTGTGGAGAGGCTAACCCTCACCGAACGTGATGACTTCCCTCTGGAACAATCCCGGGATGAGACCTTGAAAAATGCGTTTGCCCAGGTCCGTGCTATTGACGGTCAGTTCCTCCACCCTGCACAGTCGGTCTCTTATCCTTATTTTGCCATAATAAAGGACAGGTTGTATCGGGTGGTCCAAGACACTCAAACAAAACAGGATACAACTCAGTTGTTAGTTCCGAGGAGCCGTCGGGAAATGCTTTTCCAGGCGGCTCATTCTAATCCGATGGCAGGACATTTAGGTCAGGCGGCGACACTGAATCGCTTAATGGTCCATTTTTTTTGGCCGGGCATTCATGAGAATGTGCGCAGGTGGTGCGCGTCATGTCGTGAATGTCAGCTGGTAAATCCGCCGGCCGTTCCAAAAGCGCCATTGCGCCCTCTTCCGTTGATGCAGGTCCCCTTCGAGAGAATTGGGATGGACCTCATCGGACCATTAGAGCGATCCGCACGAGGGCATCGTTTTGCATTAGTCCTAGTGGATTATGCAATACGATATCCTGAGGCAATTGCCCTCCGCAGCATTTCGGCGAAAAGTGTTGCGGAGGCGTTGTTTCGCGTAATCTCCCGAGTGGGGATCCCGAAAGAGATCCTCACTGATCAAGGCACGGCGTTTATGTCACGTACACTACGCGAGCTTTATGAATTATTGGGTGTTAAATCGATTCGCACCAGCGTCTATCACCCACAAACGGACGGCTTGGTGGAACGATTTAACCGCACTTTGAAAACAATGATTCGCAAGTTTGTTCAGGAAGACGCCAAAAATTGGGACAGATGGTTGGATCCCCTGTTGTTTGCCGTGCGTGAGGTCCCGCAAGCCTCCACGGGGTTTTCCCCTTTCGAGCTTCTGTACGGACGTCAGCCCCGCGGGGTCCTAGACGTTCTCAGAGAGGCTTGGGAGGACGGACCGTCGCCAGCGAAGAACGAAATTCAGTATGTCCTGGACCTGAGAGCAAAACTCCACACATTGGGGCGGCTGTCTATGGAGAATTTGCTACAGGCTCAGGACAGACAAAGCCGACTGTACGACAGGGGAACTAAACTGCGCAAATTTACACCGGGAGATAAAGTGCTTGTATTACTCCCAACTTCTAGCTCAAAGTTACTCGCCAAGTGGCAAGGACCGTTTGTGGTCACACGGCGAGTGGGGGATCTTGATTATGAGGTGATTCGGTCGGATAGGAGCGGAGCACATCAAATATACCACCTTAACCTCCTAAAAAAATGGAGCGAGGCGGAGTCAGTGATGCTGGCCACGGCGGTGAGTGGAGAGGATGATCTCGGGCCGGAGGCGAACATAAAAATCACATCTATCGCTCTGGCCCCGGGGGGAGATCACCTCTCGCCCGTGCAGCTCACTGATATAGCCCAGGTGCAGAGAAGTTTTTCCGATGTGTTCTCGCCCATACCCGGCCGAACCGATCTCATTCAGCATCATATCGAGACAGAGCCGGGCGTGGTAGTTCGCAGTCGGCCCTATCGTTTGCCGGAACACAAAAAAAAGGTGGTTCAGGACGAATTAAAGGCAATGCTAGATATGGGAGTAATAGAAGAGTCATACAGCGACTGGGCCAGCCCGATTGTTTTAGTACCTAAAACGGACGGCTCGGTTCGGTTCTGTGTGGACTATCGCAAGGTGAACGCAGTGTCGAAGTTCGACGCGTATCCAATGCCAAGGGTTGACGAGTTGCTCGATCGGCTGGGCGCAGCTCGCTTTTATTCGACGCTGGATTTGACGAAGGGATATTGGCAGATCCCCTTAACGCCTCTATCTAAAGAAAAAACAGCCTTCACGACGCCGTTTGGGTTACACCAATTTGTTACACTTCCGTTCGGGTTGTTCGGGGCTCCAGCCACGTTTCAGCGCCTCATGGATAAAATTCTTCGCCCGCACGCGACATATGCCGCTGCCTACTTGGATGATATCATCATCTATAGTAACGATTGGCAGCGGCATATGGAGCATGTGCGCACGGTCCTGAGGTCGCTGAGGGTGGCCGGGCTGACGGCCAACCCGAAGAAGTGTGCGATTGGGCGCGTGGAAGTGAGGTATCTGGGTTTCCACTTGGGCCATGGACAGGTGCGTCCGCAAATTGACAAGACAGCTGCAGTTGCGACCTGTCCGAGACCCAAGACCAAAAAGGAAATGAGGCAGTTCTTGGGGCTGGCAGGATACTATAGGAGATTTGTTCCTAATTATTCGGACCTCACCAGCCCGCTGACTGACCTCACGAAAAAGGAAGCGCCGGACCCGGTCCAGTGGTCAGAGCTGTGCCAGCAGGCTTTTACCCAGGTGAAGGCTGCTCTATGTGGCGGGCCGCTCTTACAGTCACCTGATTTTTCTCTCCCTTTTTTGTTACAGACAGACGCGTCGGACAGGGGGCTGGGGGCAGTCCTAACCCAGGAGAGGGAGGGTGAGGAGCGCCGGTGCTGTACATCAGTCGCAAGCTCTCGAAGAGGGAGACGATGTACAGCACCATAGAAAAGGAGTGCCTGGCGATCAGGTGGGCCGTGCTCACCCTCCGCTATTATCTCCTGGGGAGGGAGTTCACCCTCTGTTCGGACCACGCGCCTCTGCAGTGGCTCCACCGCATGAAGGACACCAACGCGCGGATCACCCGTTGGTATCTAGCATTACAGCCATTTAAGTTCAAGGTGGTCCACAAGCCGGGGGCGCAGATGGCTGTGGCCGACTTCCTCTCCAGGAATGGGGGGGGGGGGGGGGGGGGCTGCAGACCGGATGGGTCCCCGGCCTGAGACGAGCGGTGGGGGTATGTGGCGAGGGGGGCGTGGTTTAGCGAAGTCTGTGACGGGAGAGAGAGTCGGAGGACGAGCGGCACGTAAGTGGATCAGACACAAATGATGAACACCTGTCTCTTGTTGCAGTAATTGGCGTGGAGAGAGGATATAGGCCGGGAGGAAATGAGAGAGAGGGAGAGAGAGAGGCTGAAAAGCAACAGACGGAGCTGGGACTCGAGTGACACGTAGATGCAGAGAGGAACTGCCCAAACCGACGATTTAAGAGAGTTTTGTTTATGTTGCTTGGTGCGATGTGCACACTGTTTTGGCTAAGGCCTTAAGATAATAAAAGAGTACTTACGAGTTCCAGCCAGCCGACCCCTGTGTCTTCTTCCTTCCCTCCCCACGAACATTACGACAATCATTAAATCATTATTATTGACTGTATTTATCATTTTACAGCTATTTTGCCTAAAATCACCTTAATAGGTCTTTAATTGCTCATTGCTGCAGTTGATCTGACATTGCCAGCCATTTTGGCATGTCTTGTCTTCTTCTTTGCGCTTGGCCCCGATAATGGCTGCTTGCAGCTATATTTCCTCTTCTTCTTCTTCTTCTTCTTCTTCTTCTTCTTCTTCTTCCGCCACAAAGTCTATGGCAGCCCATAGAACCGTAAGGTAAAAAGTTATGAAATTTGGCACACTCATAGAGGACAGTCTGAAATGTCAACATAGCACATTTGGAGTCTCTAACTCAATCCATCTAGCGCCACCAACTGTCCAAAGTTGCAATCATGTTTATGCTAATAACTTTTGAACCATAAGGGCTAGAAACAAAATTCTTTTTTTCCTCTGATTCCTTGGCTCAACACGATTCGATTGCACCATATGACGTCATTTTCCGTCATGAAAATTTTCCCGCCATTTAGAATTTTCAGAAAAACTTACTTTTACGAACTCGTCCTAGACGGTTCATCCGATTTGCACGAAAATTGAACCAGATCATCTTCAGACAATGCTGACAAAAAAACATGGAATTCAAGTTGATTCGTTAAATCGTTTTTGATAAACGCGCGAACAAATTTTACGTAGCGGTTGCGAAAATACACTTAAGGCTATATCTCCACAACGCTTTATCGTATTCAAACCAAACTTGGTACATGTCATCACAAGCATGTCCTGAGGCAACATACAGCGTTTCGGCGCAGTGCCACCTACTGGTCCGGAGATACGAAAAATTACTATTTTTGCTTATACGTAGGGCAGGGTCCATGTGAGACAGGGACTTGAACCTCGGATCCAGGGCAGTAGATCTGTGAAGGTAGTCCTGTAGAGTAGGGGGTGAAGTGTATCTGGGCTGCAGGTCCTCTCTAATGGCAGTCTTGACATCTCGAGTGATGGTGCTGTCTTCCACACTTGGAGCCATGGATTGTAGAATCCTTGTTTTCAGTGGCAGGATCATTGACACAGATGGTGAAGTTTCAGTGCTCAGCAGAGATGTAACAGTTTTGAGGGGTTTAAGCACCTGGAGGACCTCTTCTGCTACTCTCACATCATCATCAGACAGGGTGAGGATGTCTTTGACATTTTTCTTCAGGGTCTTGTCGGTCAATGCAGAGTATATAGCTGCCTGCTGCTCCAGATAACGCTCCAACATATCATAAGTGGAGTTCCACCTTGTTGGGACATCATGAATGAACTTATGAGTTGGCAGCTTTAGCATTTCTTGCTTTGTCTTAAGCACATGAGCAGCTGTTGTGCTTCGGTGGAAGTAGGAAACCACCTTCCTGATCCTCCCAAGGAGGCGGTCCATCCTATTGACTGAGATTCCCTTCTGTGATGCCAAATTCACTACATGTGCAAAGCACCCTATCTGTGGGCCCAGTCCTGCCTCATTCACTGCATTTATTTGATTTTTGGCATTATCAGTTGTGACTGGGATATTACTAGTATTGATTTGCCTCTTTATCTTCCATTCCTCCACTGCTTGTGTCAGTACCTGCGCAAGATGAGTGCTTGTGTGACTCTCGTAGAGGGGGCGTGTCTGCAGCACCGGACTTCTCATCTCCCAGTCAGCTGTGATGAAGTGAGCGGTTATCGTCACATAGCTCTCCGTTCCCCTGGACGTCCACCCGTCTGTCGTGAGCGCAACAGAGGATGCTCGAGATAGATCATCCACAACTTTTTTCTTCTCCTGCTCATAAAGATCTGGCACAATCTTTTCGCTGAAGTGGGTGCGCGACGGGATTTCGTAACGTGGCTCAAGCACTTTCAGCATGTGTTTAAAGCCCTCGTTTTGCACAACTGAATATGGCCTCATGTCTGCACCTATAAACACACCGATAGCGTTTGTGATGGCTTTAGCCCGGTCTGATTGTGCAGCAAGGGGCTGCTTAAATGCCGCAGTGATAAGCGGTTGTTGAGCAGCTTTCGTTTTCACTCCTGTCAGTGAAACACCGGGGTAATGTCGCTTCAAATGCGCGGCCATGCTTGATGTGTTTCCACTGTCATATGGCTTTCTTGTGCCACAGTGCCTATACACCGTCACGGTTTTATCCACTAACCTCTTTCCTTCATCACTATATTTGACAGGGAAGCCAAAATGCTCCCACACAGAGGATTTAAATGATGCGGGGCGTTCGAGCTCCTCCGTTCCTCCGCTCGCCATGATCACACTGTGTGTGGACTGAACATGCGCACAACATTTTTTTTCCAGAAATCAATCCGCGGATCACGTGTGTCCCGAACCGAATATATTGATCCGAACGGATCACGGATCAATGGCGATCCGTTGCACCACTACATAATTTCCAATGATTTCTGCCAATTTATCTCACAAACAGTTAGGAATTTAAAAAAATGTCCAGTCTTTTAGCTTTTAGCCAGTCAAGTTTCTGATTAACTTTTCCACTTAGAATTAAAACCTTTGCTGGCCATTTACTTAATAATTATCTTTTGTCAAAATCTTTATCTGGACTGATCATGTCACAAATTGTTAGCCATCATTTTAGTCAAAGTTCATACTCACCTGAAATTATACCAGCAGAGATGGAGGTGGCGATCTTTAACCAACACAGCTGTGGCTTCTGCGTGATGAAACTGCAAAGTACACTTATACGAAAAAGTCACTTATACTGGTCCATGCCAATTTGGGTCATACTTTACATTTTCCTCGGGATCGTTCCTGATGCATCCCTGGCAAACAACCCTGAATCTATTTTTATTTTGTTTAACTAATAACTTAATCCCTAACTGTCTATTTTCCTAAATTCGGGGGCCCCTTGTCTGAGTTGGGAGAGACGGAGAAGGTTTGCGGTGGTCACTGTTTCACTTCTCAGTGCCGTCTGCCCCTTAGGAGTGGTGTGGTCACCATAGCCCCCCTTGAGCTCTCTCCTCTGTCTGGGCACGACTCGATTGCACCCACGGTACCACCCTGGTTACCTGGGCAAATTGTTATACCTCTTTATGTTTCTCAAAGCTTTACCTCTCAACTCAAGATGTCTCAGCCAAAACACAACCAATGGTATAATTAATCCCTATTCCCGTCGAAATAGAGCTTTCCTGTTCCCCTTATCCAGTCTCTTCCAGTCAGACAAGTCTAATAATAAAAATATACTACCTTATCTACTTGTTTGCCAGAGGTGTACCAAGGAACAATTGCTCGCGCATTCTCCACCAAAACTGTTGGGGTAACAGCTTAGGACCCAGGACCAGTAGTGAGAAATGAAGACCAAGAGTCAGGAGTTAGATTAATTAAAGAAAAATTTACTGAAGTATAGTTTGCAGTTTCATCAGCAGAAGCCAGCTCACAAGGAGTTCGTAAGGCCGCGCTCCCTCTAACAGTCTCCCCGCCTCCGCCTAACTTACATACAATTTCTGAACAGTTATACTGTTTTCAAGGTCTAACCACATCATTATTGTCATGTGGAATGATTCTGATTGGCTCTAACAACATGTAATGTAAGCAACTTTCCACACGTAGACAGATAGGAGCACATATCACTAGAAATGCGTAGACTCGTTGTCGCCCAGGCCTAGATTTAGATCACAATGACCTCGGAGGTCACAGAAAGGCGTTCCTAGGTCTGGCATCATCTGCAGAAAAGTCCATCTCCAACACTGGATCTGCAAAGATCATACAACGCACATACACACAAAAGCTCCAAAGAGTTTGCTCAAGGTTGAGAACATCTTAACTAACTATCAACAAGGCATTT
The DNA here is from genome assembly GCA_023566225.1 of Romanogobio albipinnatus. Taxonomy (NCBI): domain Eukaryota; kingdom Metazoa; phylum Chordata; class Actinopteri; order Cypriniformes; family Gobionidae; genus Romanogobio; species Romanogobio albipinnatus. The sequence continues at coordinate 28,004,685 of CM042244.1, forward strand.
CTCCAAAACATGCAGATACTACATCTAGTACAGAAGTGAATTTATTCTATTTAGTAAGAAAAGCATAAAAGAGGTACAGTTTCTCTGGGTCCCTAAGAAGTCACGTAGACCTGACATCCAATGACCCTAAGGTCACTTTAGGAAGACATATAGCTAAACAAATGCTGAGGGGCCTCCTCACTCCCAGAGTGTTTCACACTCCAAGGACAGTTGCCTGTGAGCACGCCTTGACACAGGCATCAGAGCTGCACCTAGAGAATGTGGATCCAAAAGCACACAGCAAATAATACTAAAATCTCCAAAATCACTCATTAAATATAGAGAGGTTATAGGTGAACTGATTTATCAAAGGTAAGAAATGGTTATAACTTGATTATCATTGATTCTTATTTTAATATTGATAAAAGAAGAGACACAGGTATCTGACCTGCCCCATTACCTCGGTACATAGTCAAGTCAACTTTATTTATATAGCACGTTTTACAATGCAGATTGTTTCAAAGCAGCTTCACAGTGTTAAACAGGAAAATAATGCAACAGAATTTTATTCGGCCATACAGCCGCTCCGGAGAAAATGGTGATGTCATCTAGCTCATTTCAATTATCATACAGTGACAATGTGGGCATTAGATTAGTAATTAGATCAGTGATTTAGTTTATATTGTTAATTTAGTTTACTAATTAGTTTATTTGGATATTTAGTTGAAAATTTAGGGGTACTGTTACAGAGTCACAGCCTACACCCACCAATGCACTGGCATCGTCACCTGGGGTGCATTCCATTCGACAGGGTCCCTACGCACTGTTAACTGCTCCATACTCCCTGAGCAAGGTATATCAGTTGAAGTGGACTTCGCTGATAATCACTCATTTGGAACGCCCTGCAACGTCATCAAAGAAAGGCAACGACGGGTGCAGATTATGATATAACAAATTATTATTGTAATTTACTTTACTTTCAAATTGAAAACCATATAATAAGCGTATACATTAACAAAACACACAGTATGTATCTAAAAATATAATCAAAACATTGTCCATTAGTTTTATTAGTTTACTTATAAGTTATTTGAAGCTGCACCTGTCATTCAATATGAAAATACATTTTGATTTGGTTAACTATGTATAAATGCAGGCTATTCTTAATCAATGGTCTTTGTAGCGGTCTCATTTCGTGCGCTTTCTTTCCCAAGTGCAGCTGCATATAACATTCCTGAGGTAAATAAAGTAAAATATAAAAAATGACAGCCTTCAGGTGCTTCTCAACACTTTAAATTGGTTTACATATTCATAAAATATAATATACGAATGTAACAGTTATTGCCATAACCATTCATAAATACTCTAGTTTGTATAATAACTATGAATATTCAAATGCATATGTAAACTCCATCGCAGAGCTGTGTAAAATCTCTTCCAACCAACGGCTCTGCACCATCATTAGTTCAGACAGGTGATGCTGCACCTGCACCTGCACCTCATCATTAATGACACTACAAGAGCACACTCTTCCTGCACACCCTGGTCTCGTTACTGTTACCTGGACTTCTTACCTTCTACACTCCTTGGTGTGTTCGAAATCGCCCCCTATACCCTCATTTACTATTCCCTACATTAGTCCACTGATATAGTCCACTTCAAAAAACGAGTGAGTGGTTTCGGACACTAAGTGCGCCCGAAAGGCTGCCTTTTTTGCAGTTTGTGCTTGCTGTTTGGCAGCTCCAGTAATAATGAAAATATTTATCTTGAACTCTGCCATGGAAACGTCTCAGGTTACAAATGTAACCATTGTTCCCTGAGAACAGGGAACGAGACGCTGCGTCAGCTTTGACGCTACGGGGAACGCCTCCAGCGTGACTGGTGCCTGAAATCACATTGAATCACGTCAATCCTATTGACCGGCGACAGCCTATGATGTCATCAAGGTGCGACCAGGAAGTATATAAGGGCGCCTTGCCAATATGACAGTATCTCATCGTCTGAAGGGACTGTTTCGGCAGGCAGGGACTGTTTCGGCAGGCAGGCCCTGCGGCATGGCACAGCGACGCAGCATCTCGTTCCCTGTTCTCAGGGAACAATGGTTACATTTGTAACCTGAGACGTTCCCTTTCGAAAGGGAACTCGCGCTGCTTCAGCTTTGACGCTACGGGGAACGATATACCCACGCCGCCATGCCGACGGGAGTGCGTGCCCATTGGCAGTGACAACTGTCAAGACAAGCAAATTCTGCTGAAATGCCTGAACCACTCCCCTTCTGGTCACATTAGGCTGTCAGTGACAGCGCTCCCTACGGTCATAGCCCAAGCTATCGCCTGAGAAGGAAACCTTCACACACATGAGGTCCTTCCCAGGCCTTGCTCGAAGGCCTGGAACCAACCCATTCGACTTAGAAGGGGTTCCTTTAAGGGAGCGTGGCAAGGGAACTACGAGGGAACCCTATGCCAGTCACTATTCGGGAGATTATCACCGAATGCCACCAGGGAGACCTGACCAGGTGACCCAGTCTAGTATGGGACACGTAATACGGTCAACCCTGTCTGTACAGTACAGAGCCTCTGGTACTCGCCTCCGAAGAGGCATCCCGCTAGGGTGCTGCAAGAAAGGCAGCGTCACTGACTAGCCGGACCTCAGAGACGGGTTATCCCGGAGAGCAGCGCTCAGCGAAGTGCTTTCAAACCCTTGCTAGCGAGGGGAGTTGAGCCGCTCGATCCTCGGATCTACCAAGCACTTACTTTAAAACGTGCTCAGGAGGCCAAAGGCCTTACAGGCTGAACGTATCGGGAGGGCCCCTCGGGACCTACCACCAACAGATCAGCGCCAAGCGGCCGTAAGCTCATAACAGACCCTCGTTTGAGAGGAGCTCATAAGCCTGCCCGGTAGGCAACCATGCCGTAGGCACACTATGAAGGTCCCGTCCTGTCGGGACCGCATAGCCGCAGTGACACCTCTTCCTGCTAGGGTAAGAACACCGCCTTCAGGTCTCGCAAACGGCCAGAGACCGGTGCCTGATAGCGGGTGGCCACTAGCTGTCAGCGTAAAGCCAGTTGTGTGTTCCCGCCTGGGGAACTCGTCCCCCAGGGAGGCCGAGAGAGGCCTCCACCCGGTAACCTGATAGACCGCTTGCGCATCCAACAGCAGCACTCGTCCTCAGGAAGGCCAAACGGGCCTGATACCTGATCGCAGTCGTGCTAGCCCTCGAGGTAGCTGGGAAGACCAGGGACTCGCTTATCAGGGAGGCCAAGCAGGCAAGGCAAGGCAAGGCAAGTTTATTTGTATAGCACATTTCATACACAGGGGCAATTCAAAGTGCTTTACAGAAATGAAGTTAAAATATTCATAAATTAAAAATTAAAACAGAAATAAAGTTAATAAAATAAAAAGTAAAATTAACACAGTAAAAGCATAAGATACGGTGCAATCAGTCGGACGTACAGTAGCACAGTGCTCATTCAGTAAATGCATAGCTGTACAGATGTGTTTTGAGTCTGGATTTGAAAGTGGCTATTGTTGGAGCACATCTGATCTGTTCAGGAAGCTGGTTGCAGCTGCGGCTGGCATAGCTAAAAGCAGACTCTCCTTGCTTTGAGTGAACCCTTGGTATTTCTAACTGACTTGATCCTGATGATCTGAGTGATCTGTTGGGTTTGTATTTAATCAGCATGTCTGCAATGTATTGAGGTCCTAGGTAATTGAGTGACTTATATACAAGTAATAGTACTTTAAAATCGATCCTGGATGTAACTGGAAGCCAGTGTAAAGACCTGAGGACTGGTGTGATATGGTCATATTTTCTGGTTCTGCTCAGGATCCTGGCAGCAGCGTTCTGTATGAGCTGCAGCTGTCTAATGGTCTTTTTGGGAAGGCCGGTGAGAAGACCATTACAATAGTCCACCCTGCTGGTGATAAAAGCATGAACGAGTTTCTCTAAGTCTTGCCTGGAAACAAGGCATCTAATTCTTGCAATATTTTTGAGATGATAGTAGGCTGATTTAGTTATTGCTTTGACATGACGACTGAAACTCAGGTCTGACTCCAAAATCACACCAAGATTCCTGACTTGATCTTTTGATTTTAGACCTTTAGCCTCAAGATATGCGTTCACCTTGAGAATTTCATCTTTGTTTCCAAATGTACTGATTTCAGTTTTGTCTTTGTTTAACTGAAGAAAGTTTTGGCACATCCAACTGTTAACTTCTTAAATGCATTTACATATACCCCTTTTCCACCAAAGCAGAGCCAGAGCTAGATTGGAGCCAGAGCTAGTCCCAGTTCTTAGTTGGTTCAACTGAGGAGCTTTCTAAGAACCGTTTGTTTTTCCACAGGCTAGAGAGCCACAACAGAGCCAGGTCTTACGTCACTGTGTATACGTCATATCTTTCCCAGCAACGCTAGCGCGGCAAGCGCGGTAGCGCCAAACACACCATCAACAATGGCGGACGTTGCGTTGCAATTGATGTTCATGGCTTTGCGGACTTTCATCGGCATCCAAACACGGCGGATCCAACGTGTTCGTGCGGCTCGCCGTAATTTGTACAGACGGAGATTACAGGCGAGAGTAACGGTATGTACATAACATTTATTTTTAACAATAAGATGTCAACTTTAGCCTCAGCATGTTGCTACCATCGACTTTGCTTATAATCAATCACATTGTTGTTAAATAAAATTGTATTAAGCATTGGTGTAAGAAGTATAACGACACTGTTTTGTAAAAACTCTACTAGAAGTGCAATTTACCTAAGTAAAAGTATGTCTGTATTATAAGCAAAAACAACTCACAATATTAACCAAAAGTAGTTAATCTGCAGAAAAATGTGTCCATTGTCAGTGTTGTTCTATTCTATATAATATTTTTAATTATTCTTACTGCTGCTTTAATGTTTAGCCTATATTGCATTGTACTGCTGTTGCCAAATTTTTATATATATATATATATATATATATATATATATATATATATAAAATCCACAGCCCCCCTATTGCCCATAAATGAGACTCTTTTTTTTTTTTTTTTTTTATCTTTACAGACAATCTTGCAGCTGAAGGCAAGGAGGAGGTCACCTGTAATGTGGGCATATCCACGATCTGACCACTGGTGGGACACAATTGTTCCGGATTTTACTCCGATACAATTCATGCAGAATTTCCGTGTGTCCCCAGCATCATTTGAGTATATCTGCAGTCGGGTCAAGCATGTCATGGGGAGAAGGAACACAAACTACCGTTTGTGTGTCCCAATCCGAAAGCGTGTTGCCATTGCCATCTGGAAACTGGCCACGGGTGGTGAATACAGGACCATCAGCCATCTTTTTGGAGTAGGCCTCAGCACTGTGTTTAATTGTGTTCAGGAATTCTGCAACACAGTCATCACGGTGCTGCTTCCTGTCCACATGAAATTTCCTGATGCTGACAAGTTGTTAGAAATGGCCACTTTCTTTAATAATCGTTGGAGAGTTCCACAGTGTGTTGGTGCAATTGATGGCAGCCACATTCCAATAATTGCACCAGAGGACTATCCACGAGACTATTTTAATCGGAAAGGCTGGCATTCTATTGTTCTGCAAGCAGTTGTGGATGGCAAAGGTCTTTTCTGGGATGTTTGTGTTGGCTATCCAGGGAGTCTCTCCATGACGCCAGAGTGCTCCGACAGTCACATTTGTGGGAGGTCCTAAGTGATGGGGAATTACTTGGGCAAAACAAAGTGACCATCTCTGGCTGTGATGTTGGACATTACCTGATAGGTGATCCAGCGTACCCCATGCAGAATTGGCTCATGAAGCCCTTTTCCGACACTGGCAGACTGACCCCTGAACAACACACCTACAATTACAGGCTGAGCAGTGCACGATCGGTTGTGGAGATGTCTTTTGGGAGATTAAAAGGACGATGGAGGTGCCTCCTAAAAAGAAACGACTGCAAGCTGGAGCTGAGCAAGAAGATGGCACTGACCTGCTGTGTGCTCCATAACATTTGTGAGGAACATGGTGACAATTTCACTGAAGAGCACCCAGACAGGACTGTAAACATTCAGCCTCCTGTCCAGACAGTACCTGAGCATGCTAACGCAGAAGGGGCCGACGTCAGAGCTGCATTAATGATGCATTTTAACGGAGGGAACGAGTGATTCTTTCAATACTACAATTCCATATTTTTGTAACACCGCCATTTGTGTTTAAGGACATCTGGACGGTCATAAATTGTATTATGTATTATTCTCTTCCATTGATTAAAAAAACTGAACCAGACATTTGTATCAAGAAACATGTTTATTTAAACAAAACAAAAAACTAATACAAATATTTACCAAACATTGCAAAATGTAAAAATGTAAAGTGCAGTATTTGAAAATGAAAATTGTAAATAATTTAAATAAAATGTGTACATAAAAAGATAAAAACACTGGAGATGTGCAATTTTTTGGCGCTCACTTGTGCAATTTTTGGCCGCTCATTTTTGCAATTTTTGGGCGCTCATTTTTGCACTTGTGCCTCCATTACGGCCACCATGCGCCCCATGAGTCCAAGCAGCGAATGGGTGTCCGCCCTCATGTCCTGCCGCAAGGCATCGTCCAGGTCTTTGCTGTGCTGCAAAAACCTCACATCTGCCCTTTCTAAATACTGCACCAGTTCTGAAGTGCTGTCTCTCTTCCTTTTTCCTGTGTAAAACAATAATAGCAGATGACAGATTAATGTGTTGTCATAGCATTGCAAAAAAAAATTAAAAATTCTGCAGGGAAATATGCGTATGCATCTGCTATATGATTAAATACTATTTTATATTATAGCATTATACATCACTATCACTTCATATTTTGCTCATGTCCCATAATATTTCCTCCGCATAATATTGTATAAAGCAAGTTAATGTAATTAATGTTACATATCAAAGCATTTTGTGTTGATGTTCATTAAGTTAAATGAAGGGAAAAAACATTATTTCCGTATCTTTTAGATGCATACATACATACACATACACATTATATATATATATATATATATATATATTGTTGGGGTAACAGTTTTGGACCCAGGACCAGTAGTGAGAAATGAAGACCAAGAGTCAGGAGTTAGATTAATTAAAGAAAATTTACTGAAGAATAGTTTGCAGTTTCATCAGCAGAAGCCAGCTTCAAGTCTCTCAAGGAGTTCGTAGGCTGCGCTCCCTCTAACAGTCTCCCCACCTCCGCCTCACGTACATACAATTTCCTGAACAGTTATACTGTTTTCAAGGTCTAGACACGTCATTACTGCCATGTGGAATGATTCTGATTGGTTCTAACAACATGCACGTATGCAACTTTCCACACGTAAACAGATAGGAGCACATATCACTAAAAATGCATAGACTAGTTGTCGCCCAGGCCAAGATTTAGATCGTCATGACCTCGGAGGTCGCAGAATGGCGTCTCCACGTCTCGTATCATCTGCAGAAAAGTCCATCTCCAATGCTGAACCTGCACAGATCATGCAACGCACATACACACAAAAGCTCCAAAGAGTAACAGTTTGCTCAAGGTTGAGAACATCTTAACTAACTATCAACAAGCACTTCCAAAACATCCTGATATCACGTTTTAGTACTGAAGTGAAATTATTCTTTTAATAAGAAAGGCACATAAGAGAGGTACATTTCTCTGAGTCCCCAAAAAGTCACGTAGACCTGTAACCTATGTGGACTAAGGTCACTTTAGGATGACATATAGCTCAACACATGCAGAGAGGGGTTCTCTTTGCTCCTAGAGTGGTTTACACCCCAAGGACAGTTGCCTGTCAGCACGCCTTGACACAGACATCAGAGAAGTAACTGTAGAATGTGGATACAAAAGCACACAGCAAATATAATACTAAAATCACTCATTAAAATATAGAGGTTAAAGATTAACTGATTTATCCAATGTAGAAAAAATAGTTATAACTTGATTATCATTGATTCTTATTTTAATATTGAACATAAAATCATTCTTGAAGGATATGTGTCTGATGAAGAGACAAGTGATGTTTGGCTTGACCCTTGACCCTTCATTCCCCCCTTTTAGACCATATGGGGGGGTCCCATACCGCCACGTCTGGTCTACCAGTGAGGTCACTACGGAAGGTCAAGTGGTGACGCATGTTTCCCTTAGGGTCACAATTGTCTCTTCACCTCATCACGGACATGCTGGCCACTAAAAAGACCAGTCCCCGTTCCGAGGCTCTTTACCCCTTCCACTCACAAACAGGGCCCCAATGTTCTTCTTTTCTCAAAACTCCTGATCAACATACTGATAACGTGCTTTCTCTCATTGAGAGGGGAACCGACAATATAGTACAATAGTATTCATACAATTCTTTAGGGTTTCAGTAAAAGGAAATATAAAATAAAATAAAATAACAAAATAAAATAAATAAAATGAAAGACAAATCCATATTTAATCTCTGGAAGCCGGGCTAAACGAGCACTCACTGGTGCTGCATTTCCATCAAGTTAGAGGTGTGTGATGCCTCCAAAATCTGAACACATGACTGAAATTTGCAAGGTTAAAGTGACCAGAATGATCTCAGCCGACCCTCGAATGCCAATCTTTAAGGTGTTTCCTGGCTCTCAATTATGCGGTATTTGGTGAGCGGTATAGAGGGGCCAATATTAGGGCAGGGGCTGCTGTGTCCAGTCTTGACCTTGGCCCCTACGAAACACAGCTTCCCCTCCCACAGTGATGCTGCTGGCCTCACAGACATCTGCCTCACCTCTCATACACACCTCACATAAAAACACCCCCCCTTCTTGGAGGTGCCCCAAGAGTGGTGACCCCCATTGGCGTGGGTTGCCCTCTGCTGGCCACAAGAAGGTCTTACCCGTCATCGGGAAATCACCTCATTCTCATTGGTCATCGCAACAGGATCCGATATTTTTCTGGAACCTTTTGGAAAGTGCATTCAAGAGTCACCAGAGCCATCCGGTCTGCTTTCAAATTAGTAAAAACATGGAGACAGGTTAATTATAGCTCCTGATCACACAGTTTTCCTGATACAAGTGTTCTCGTGAAACATCACACACGTCTAGGACGGACCCTCAGTCACCACTCAGAGACCAAATACAAACTTAGGAAAATATAAAGGAGGAAACAAAATCATACCTAGGGAGGATCATTCAATTCATGATAATAATATAGAAAGATAAATATTGACTAAGTCTTTGATTATAAATTTAATTTTAGAACCCACCCTTCACGTTTCTACCAATTTAGGCTTCTTCCTAATTTACAATGTCCCACCAAAAAGCACATATGCATCCTTACATATTCACTTAACCCCCATTTTCATCATTATCCAAGATATATCACCCAAAGATAGGGATTGTAATTAAAAGTTTTTCTTTTTTTTTTTTTTCTCAAAACAAATCTTTTTCAGGTATAAAACTCAATAGTGGCCTGAAATAGACATAAAAATTAAATAAATAATAAAAAAAGATAAACCAACAATAAAAGGTAAATAAATAAAAATAAACAATGGAATAATCCATTCAATTTCATTCAGTCTCATATAGCATGTACCCCCTTAATTGCATAACACATTATACATTTCTTTCTCAAAGAATAGAAAATAAAAGAAAACATTCATATCATCCATAACATTCTTTCCACTTAAAACATAAACTTGTTCCTAATTTTTACTCAAGAAACCTTTGGTTACATGTACTATTTCCAACAGACCCATTCTTCACCCCTCATAGCCCACATGACCGTTGATGAACATATCCATAAAAATAAAAATAAAAGTTAATGTTAAAACCATTTCATCAAAAATGACTTAATTATCAATTCTTATTACACCCAATCAGCTTGTTGTTAGTAAAACATTCAAAATCATTCATCAGGGTTTTCTTTAAAGTACCCTTCTTTAAATTTTGCTTTATTTCTGTTCTCAATGTGTTGTCCATTAAAACTCTTCAGGTGTAAGCTCCAAATGACCAAAATCTTAAACCTCTTAATTCTTGTCACTTGGCAGTGATACTTCATCAAATCCTCACTAGCCTTATCTTGCCTCTTACACCCAAAAGTGTCACAACTTTACCAAGAACACATTTTCATAATCTCCCATATTACTTTAAATTTGGACTATAAGACTATAAGTCATCATCAATTTCTTTAAAGCCGTTTTAAAATAATTTGTTCAGCCATATCTATATTGACTCCATTTAACTTTACAAGTGTTCCTAAATTCTGTCAGAAAATCAATTTTTCACAAAAAATCTATCTTTTGGGGCTATTTCTCATTATTCCTCTATCCAAAATATGGTCTGCAGATGCCACACAATATGATCATTATTGTTTCTTATCTCTACTGCTCTGCAGAAACCAAAATATTATATTCCTCTTATCTCAATCTCAGTCACACAGAAAGACTTAAAGACACTTGCTTCTTTAACATTAATTGTGGTTCTGTATAAATCAAAATATCATGAAAAATGAAAATAAAGTAAAAATAAAACTTTTCCTTTTAAAAGTTATCTCTTTGGTCGCCCTCCGGCCTTTCAGAATTTTGAGGGAGTCTCTGGATAATTTAGATAGTGACTTCAGCCAATTTGTCACTTTGTCTCTGCCATCAAGTCTATAATATTTTCGTTTACCATTTTTAATCAATTGACATGATTTAAATTTATGCCCTCAGTTGAATTTAGACAAGGGTTTTAACCCATGATGGACGGCAATTTTTAACTTTACAATTCCACTTTAACTAATCCAGAGAGTAATTCAAATCAACATCATAAATGACAAAAGTCGTCACAACAGACAGAGCTGGATAAGAATCCATTTAAAGCTCGTCCTGTGTTCTGGATCATCTTTTCACCAGATTTCTTCAAAATTATCAGTTTATCTAAAGGTTGTCGTTTACCTTAACCAATCTGTAATGGTCAAACACTCATTCCAGAGGTTAATGACACCCAATCAGGACAGAACAGTTCTAGGAACAGACACATACAAAACATAAAGTGCAGTCACACCCACACATATATTAAACATGAATTGCTCATTCACAAATTTTACTTTTAGTGTTAACTCAAATTATTATTTAAATTCAGCTTTTACGTCTGCTCATTATTAATTTGTCTCTACAAAAGTCAGCTGGATTGTTTTGGTTCTGATATCATTTCTTTGTTTTGTTTCAGCTTTCGCAGGGCGATAACAAATTGTACCATCCCTGCTTCCACAAGCAGTCTCTCTCTCTCTCTCTGATAACTTTTTCAACAGTCTTCTAAGGCTTTAACTTTAATGTTAAATTCATTCTCATTTAAAGTCTGTGTGTAAAAACATCTTATACCTTTTTACACACCATGTTTTCCTAAAACATGTCTTATTATTCTCAAGTGATGCCCTGTGCATTTACTCATCAATATCTTCGATCATCTATGGCACAGTCTCAGATATCAGATAGCTGGTTTCCAAAATAGAGAGAGACTCTGAGGCATTCAGGACTGGTACTGCATTTTCATAAACTTTTAACTTGTCACTCTAGAACAGCATAAGACTTGGCTAGAGATTACATTTGTTTTGCAATAAACATCAGACATTATCCCTTTAACTCTATCGTTTGCCAGAAATTACGTTTTCAAATGATCATAATTTCATATTTGTCTTTTGCCCATACAATACATTTAAACTTCAAACATCCAAACTGAGTCTGAGTTACTCTTCTAATTTTAGCCACAGCACCAGAAATGACATGGTGGGCCAGATTCAGATAAGCAAATTGTTTTATTACAGCTCCGCATGAGCTTATCTTTGGAAACCAAAACATCAGCTTCTAGGGTTTTTAGCTTTTAACACCAATTATTGTCTCACGAGCAGTGTTTTTACCAACATCCAGTCCAATAAACTTTATCAGAACTTTTCACGAGTCAGAGGAACAGGAAAATATATTATACATTTTTATCATTTAAACCCACTATGTCTCTAATTATATATCTTTTCTGCTCACTTTGTATCATCATTGTCTTTAATTTTGCCTCATAATTTATATTAAAATTATCATTGATTTTGCCTTTTAACAGGAATTCCTTACGACTTAAATTTATTGAACTTATTACTTATTTCATTATTTTCAATCTGTGCCCCTCTGTTTAAAATCCCTCCGTGTCCGTGACTCTATCTGCAGCTGCTCTGAGAAGAGAGTGCAGGAGGGGAGGGGGCAGATAAGACTCGCTGCTCACACATCTCTTGGCCTTTTTGTTTTGTTTTTCCTGCTTTGTTTCAAAAACAACTTCCAGTCCTTTACTCAGACTACACAGACCAAATCCTACATCATTTCCAATTATTTCTGCCAATTTATCTCACAAAAGTTAACTTAAGATTAACTTTTTCCACTTAGAATTAAAACCTTTGCCCATTTCCTTAATAATTCCTTCAAATTTCTTTGATGTCAGGGCTTCAGAGCAGAGCTGCTTACAGCGTTTGCTCTCTTTTGTCTCAAAATCTTTATCTGGACTGATCATGTCACAAATTGTTAGCCATCATTTTAGTCAAAGTTCATACTCACCTGAAATTATACCAGCGGAGATGGAGGCGGCGATCTTTAACCAACACAGCTGTGGCTTCTGCGTGATGAAACTGCAAAGTACACTTATACGAAAAAGTCACTCATACTGGTCCATGCCAATTTGGGTCATACTTTACATTTTCCTCGGGATCGTTCCTGATGCATCCCTGGCAAACAACCCTGAATCTATTTTTATTTTGTTTAACTAATAACTTAATCCCTAACTGTCTATTTTCCTAAATTCGGGGGCCCCCTGTCTGAGTTGGAAGAGACGGAGAAGGTTTGCGGTGGTCACTGTTTACCCTTACCAGTGTGCCTGCCCCTGTAGGAGTGGTGTGGTCACCAAAGCCCCCTTTGAGCTCTCTCCTCTGTTTGGGCAGGACTCGCTTGCACCCACGGTACCACCTTATGGTTACCTGGGCGACTTCTTATACCCCTTTATGTTTCTCAAACGCTTTTACCTCTTTAACATGTAATGTTCAAGATCTCTAGCCGAAACATAACCCGTGGTATAATTATTCCTTATTCCCGTCGAAATAAAGCTCTGCCGTTCCCCTTACCCAGTCTCTTCCAGTCAGACAAGTCTAATAATCAAAATATACTACCTTATCTACTTGTTTGCCAGAGGTGTACCAAGGACTGATTGCCCGCATCCTCCACCAAAAACTGTTGGGGTAACAGTTTTGGACCCAGGACCAGTAGTGAGAAATGAAGACCAAGAGTCAGGAGTTAGATTAATTAAAGAAAATTTACTGAAGAATAGTTTGCAGTTTCATCAGCAGAAGCCAGCTTCAAGTCTCTCAAGGAGTTCGTAGGCTGCGCTCCCTCTAACAGTCTCCCCACCTCCGCCTCACGTACATACAATTTCCTGAACAGTTATACTGTTTTCAAGGTCTAGACACGTCATTACTGCCATGTGGAATGATTCTGATTGGTTCTAACAACATGCACGTATGCAACTTTCCACACGTAAACAGATAGGAGCACATATCACTAAAAATGCATAGACTAGTTGTCGCCCAGGCCAAGATTTAGATCGTCATGACCTCGGAGGTCGCAGAATGGCGTCTCCACGTCTCGTATCATCTGCAGAAAAGTCCATCTCCAATGCTGAACCTGCACAGATCATGCAACGCACATACACACAAAAGCTCCAAAGAGTAACAGTTTGCTCAAGGTTGAGAACATCTTAACTAACTATCAACAAGCACTTCCAAAACATCCTGATATCACGTTTTAGTACTGAAGTGAAATTATTCTTTTAATAAGAAAGGCACATAAGAGAGGTACATTTCTCTGAGTCCCCAAAAAGTCACGTAGACCTGTAACCTATGTGGACTAAGGTCACTTTAGGATGACATATAGCTCAACACATGCAGAGAGGGGTTCTCTTTGCTCCTAGAGTGGTTTACACCCCAAGGACAGTTGCCTGTCAGCACGCCTTGACACAGACATCAGAGAAGTAACTGTAGAATGTGGATACAAAAGCACACAGCAAATATAATACTAAAATCACTCATTAAAATATAGAGGTTAAAGATTAACTGATTTATCCAATGTAGAAAAAATAGTTATAACTTGATTATCATTGATTCTTATTTTAATATTGAACATAAAATCATTCTTGAAGGATATGTGTCTGATGAAGAGACAAGTGATGTTTGGCTTGACCCTTGACCCTTCAATATATATATATACACACACACACACACACACACACAATGTTTGTATAGTGTATGGTGTGCACATTTGCACAGAAAGTCTTACCCCGTTCAGAAGATGCAGCGTTATCCCCAGAACTGCTACACGACGGCGTGGGAGAGCTGCAGCCCAGCGGTGGCGGTAACGCGACGGTGTCATCACCGTCGTTGATGGCAGACAATTCTATAAACAAAAACAAGACAGTGCATCAATAAAAAACACTTTTTTTGTCCACTGTTTTTTATACACGGTTCTGCTGATACTTTAAACAATGAAATCACAGATACAACTATCCTAGCTATCAACATTGCAAACACTGATATGACTAATTAGTACCTTGCTAAACAGCTAAAAACACAACTGACTGGGAACAAGTAAAAGATTGTAAAAACAGAACTTACCAGGATCAGTGCAACTTTGCTGCAGCGAATCATCCACCATGGCCTCGAGCACTATTGTCGCCGAATTCAGTGCCCCAGTCACCTGGCATGCCGGTCGATCGCCGAGGACCGAGTCGAGGACGTCGAAATGGGGATTTCGGCGTGGGCGACCATTGCCGCTTCTACCGAGATCTCTTTTTTGGTCCCGGTAGTCTTTTTTTTGTTTTTTCAGTTTGTTATTTATCTGGACGATGTTCCTGTCGAACCCCGCTGTAGCCATGTCCCGCTGGATCTGCTGTAAAACTGGTTTCGTCCGTGAAGCCCCGTCTAGTTTACTCTGGACCTCTGCAGAGGACCAGAGTGCTAAAAAGCAGCTAATTTCCTCCTCGGACCACTGTTGTTTTTGTCTAAGCGCATCCATTGTTGTGTTTAGCGTTAGCTGCTAATTCAAAAATGGCGGTCACAAGTTTGTGTTCTTTTTGGTCATGGTAACCCTGCCCCCAGCCGCTGACGTAAGCGGTTCTTACTTCTAGCCCTGTTCTAGCCCAGCAATGTTTTGGTGCTACTTAAGAACCACTTTTCCTGGCTCCGAGGTGGTGCTTTCGGTGTGGAAACACAAAGAACCGATTTGAAACTAGGCTCTGGCTCCAATCTAGCTCTGGCTCTGCTTTGGTGGAAAAGGGGTAATAGAGAGTCAATGGGGCTGTAGTTATTAGGTGATAGGGCTAAGTATATCTGGGTGTCGTCAGCATAGCTGTGGTAAGCAATTTTGTTATTTTTCATTATTTGGCTCAGTGGCAGCATGTACAGGTTGAATAGGAGTGGTGCAAGAATTGACCCTTGTGGGACTCCGCATGTCATGGATGTCCACTCAGACTTATGGTCACCTACCCATACGGAAATGTAATATATGACATATATGTCCCTATATCGCAAATGACGCCGTCATATATGCTAAATATAAGACAATATATTGCTATCACATATATACATATCTCTAGATATATGTTGATATAAGTTTATAACATATATCAATTTTCCATATTAAATTAGTATAGTGACATATATTAATACGATATATATGACTATTGTTTATATAATATTGTATGTTATGACCATATATGTCACCGATATGTTTAATTTATATATGCCCATTTATTTAAACAACATACATACATTTTATATGCCTACACTGTAAAAAAAAAATCCTAATTTTACGGAAAATAACTAAATTGTTTACAGTATTTTCCTGTAATTTGGAATTATGTTTAAAACTATGTAAAATTACAAACAATATCTGTAAATAAACATCTTGACTGTTATTTTAAGGATTATATCATTAATGACAAATTACAGTAATTTTAATTTTTATACAGGAAAATGACTGTATTATTTATACAGTATTTTTCTGTTTTCCTAAATTACATACAAATTCATGTAAAATTACAAAAAATATCTGTAAATTAACAACTTGACCATTATTTTATCATTAATGACAAATCACAGTCGTTCTCATTTTTTATACAGGGAAATTACTGTATTATTTATACAGTATTTTTCTGTTTTCTTAAATTACATACAAATGTATGTAAAATTACAGAACTAATCTGTAATAAAATATTAGGTCATTATATTAATGGTTTATGTCCATACTAACAATTTAACATGATTCTTTCTCATTTTAAAGTAAATCTTATTAGTTTCACTGTAAAAATAAAATCGTTAAAAAAAATGGTAAATGACTGGCAGCTACGGCTGCCAAACAAAAACCGTAAAATTAAAGTAAAATATCTTAATTCAAATAAAGTGCAAAAACTTTACGTAAATTTACATTAAAAGTTTGAGAGAACTGTTATTTTACAGATTTCTCCTCATTTAAATTAAGATATTTTACTTTAATTTTATGTTTTTGTTTGGCAGCCGTAGCTGCCAGTCATTTGACTTTTTTTTTTTTTTTTTTACAGTGTAGGTGTATTTTACATTCAAACTGTAATTCTAGATACAAATATAACAAACTATATTGCAAATTAAATATATAACAATAATCAGTTTTTTAAAGAGTACAAATCTGCACTGCTCTCCAGGTTGAAACTTTCAAGCCTCTGCCCACACCACAAAACACCACTTGACCAATGAATTAAATATAACAGCAAATAAATATAAATATACACATTTGCTAACTTTAGTTTAAAACAAGTTATTTCTATAGTTGCAAGGTTATTTGCTGTCTTTCCGTGTTCACTTGAGCGTGATTTGTCAATCTGAACGTCATCTAGAAATCTGGCCAATGACAGGCAGCTGTGTGCTCCTTCTAACGAACGATCAGGTTTGAAAATACACCCGTTGACGTTGGAGTGCTCGCGGTCGCGGGTGCGGCTTCTAATCTGCAACAGGACTGCTTTGTCGGTCCATTAATGGCATTACATGGATCATTTTACATCATTTTACATCTGTTAAAATCTTATTTTGGATAATTTTGATTGTGGGATGTCGACTGAGAACGGAAAACATGAATATGAACAGACATTTAAGTTACCAATGGCGGACAACAGACGGCAGAAGGTAAATAAATCCCGTTATACTACGGGGCCGTTGAATGCTTGAATCTGATTGGCTGATGAACGTTCTAAGGTGTGCAATTATTTTCTGGGAGATGCACAGCGAACGTAGTTCCAGGCAGCGCTTGACCGGATTACAGTTCCATATCACTTCGCATAGTTAACTGTAACAACGGACATTACAGGACTAAAAAACAACAATATGACAGACGATTTTCCTAAAGTAAAACTTAATATTTACGGTGAATATAAAACGTTCAACAACTGGGCGGCAGCAGTATTAGACAGTGCAGATGAAAACCAACAAACGGAAGCGGACATCAAAGGCAAGCCTTTCTGTCTCATTACTGAAATCACACGCACTACAGTTTGCACAGAAAGGTGTCAGCGCTGCCCTGACGATTTGATCAGTTAGCCTATATAGTGGAGCAACTTAAAGGCTACACGTGACATTTTTTCACTAGTGAGGTAATAACAGCGCTGTTTAGAGACGCACAGAGGTAGCCTAATTCACACAAGCACACACACTCTCTCTCTCTCTCTCTCTCTCTCTCTCTCTCTCTCTCTCTCTAATAACTTTATTAATAACTGCAGTAGAATGCTATCAACGGCTCAAGCCTTCGTTAACAGCTTTAAAATGACGTTTCAGAACTAACAAAAGAGCCGTTGGATGAGACGCGGAAGAAATAGTCCTACTCACAATAGCGATTTAAGTACAAAAACCGGACGAATCCCTTTAAATATATCTTCGGATCGATGTCTTGAGGTGTGGTAACCGTAGTATAAGCGGAATAATTGACTCCGGGGCGTTCAATTATTAGAACAATAATGCACACCCGAGGTGTAACGGCCACTCCGCTTCGCGTCGTGACCGCATCACCACCTCGGGTGTGCATTATTGTTCTAATAATTGAACGGCCCGTCGTCAATTATTCCTTACTTATATTTGTTCTACTGTCACATCAATATATAGTGCATTGAAGTGATATGCTAATCGCGAATAATTTACATATTCTGTTTCTGTGTTTTGTTATGTTGTAATACTGTTAAGGGGCAATTCCGTGGAAAACTGTCACATCCATAACACCAACACAATGCCATGCTATTTAGTTGGCGTTATGGATGTGACATTTTTGCGTGGAATTACCCTAAGCTAGTTCTGGGCGCTATGATGAATATAGTGAGAGATTTTACAATTCTGTTACGTTTTTATATCGCGGAATGGAAATATATCCGCGTAGCACTGTACTAACGTTACTTACAGTTATTGACATTTTGTATGAATGTACAAAAATGTATGAATAGAGAATAAAGAGTAATGTTAAGCCGCCTCTCTCAGACAGCGATCCTGAAATCAATTATCCTTTCGGTGAAATGCATACAATTATCTCAAAATCCCTGTCATGTGAGGTATTTCACTTGATTTAAACAGTCAGTTATGTTTGAAGTAATGTTAGAGTTAAACAGTTCAAGTTAACGTGGGGAAACCCGGATGCGTGTCATTGTGCATCTGTTCTTAAAGGGGCAGCAGATTAATAAACTGCCGTCTCATAATTTGAATCAAACAACAAGACTAGAGAAGGCCTTCTGCGTTTTTAAGAATGCATAGAATATCATACAGTGAAGACTAAGCAGTAGTATTTCTTAATAAAATAGCTATAAAATAACTATATTGTGATATCATTATTGTGAAATAAAATGTCATGTATGTAGAATAATATGGTCTTAATGCCCATCCCTACTGGTAGTTTTAAAGAGCACCTATCATGGCATTTAAAATGTTCCAAATATTGTTTTAGAAGTCCCCAACAACAGTTTTGCATGCATGCAATGACAAAAAAGACTTTAGTTTTCTTATAATATGCATTTATTTTTACCTGTTTTGACAGCGATTCTCAAATGATTCCTTTAGTGATTCACTTTTCAAAACCCCGCCTTTACGTGACGCTAATCTGCGGTGATTGGTCCGATGACCCAGTCAGTTGTGATTGGTATAGTCTGTGCAGATATTTTCGGTAAAGGAACGCCCATCAAAGTCTTATAGTGACAGTAATTTGTTAATATGTGTCAGGAGTTATGAATATGAAAACCACGTCTGTACCGTTTGATTGTAATATGAGCCTCAGCTGATCTCATTCATAAAATAACTCCTCTATTCTCCTCACGAAGACTCGCGACAAATCAACCTCCCTCAGGGCTTTTAGTTCAAAAGTGTGCAGATGAGGAGACGTATTGATAGATTCTCATATGTCTGTGTCAAATTTCTAAACAGAGGAGTATTTTTTATTCAATACTTCCTCAAAATGCGCAGATAAAGCCTAATCATGAGCGATTGAGTCTCTTATGTGTTGTTTTCAATTCATACTGGCAGCCGGAGGGCGCTCTGTGCACATGTAGTCCATATATGTCACAGACAGACGAAGAAGAACCATGTGCTATAATAGAAGTCCATAATAAAAGCTTCCTGAGATCGCGAAACATACATTTGACGACTAATAAACACTCAATCGCGACGATGTATGGTTTGTCTTCAAGCCACTTAGTCTTCAAATGCTCATCCTTGGGCAGATGAAAAAAGTTTGCTTTTGAGTGGCACTTCAGAACAGCGTCTCGTCGCCATGATGTTTTCTAGTTTTCACTGGCGTCTTGGAGCGCAATAAGTGGGCGTATCGTATTCAAATAACTTGACAAGTTGACGTCATCTAGTCAGAGAAAAAGCTTCGGTCTTCTAACGATTCTTAAAAATGACTCAGAGTCGACTCTTACTTTTGAAAGAAACGTCCCAAACTTCTTCCATTCACGGATGATGGAGGCCACTGCGCTCATTGGGACCTTCAATAACTATATATACGGTGCACTGTCATATTTCAAACTATGCAGGATGTTTTTGTTCACTTAGATCTATGTTACACACTACATGAAAGGTAAATTTCAAAATTCCATGATATGCTCTTTAAGATCAAGTTTTAAGCTAGTTTTAAGATCAAGCTTGTCATAAAAAGTAAAGGAGCTTTGGAATGAGTAATCTGAGAACACTGTTATGTTCACTCGTTCAACAGAGAGTACAGGAATCCGCCATTCTTGGACTCTGAAGAATTATAGGCAAACCAGGATTTTGGATCTACTGTTTTTGTATGGACCTGGGCTGCGTTTCCCAAAACCATCGTAAGCTTAAGTTGATCGTAGAACAATTGGCACCAATAGGTGCTACAATCAATTTAGGCTTACGATGGTTTTGGGAAACGCAGCCCTGGGAGAGTACATTTTGCACGTCCATGTCTCTGTCAGTAAGTTGATAATTAATATTAATGTTTTATCAAACAAATTAATATTCATTTGTGTGTGTGTGTGTGTATGTTTCTTCCCCCCTCATGATCCAGAAGTTTTGGGAATGGAAATCTGCCACATGATCTTCAGAGGAAGTGAGTATTCATGTCATCTCCAACATTAATACTGTTCAGTAGCCTTATGTGTGTGGAAATGTGAACACAGGCAACTCAGCACCAAGACACAACTCTGGTTCAAACGTACCTTGAGTTTAAAAGCATAGCTCACTCCAAATCAAAACTCCCTCATCGTTAACTCACCCTCATGTCTTATCAAACTTGTATGACTTTCTTCTGTGAAACGAAATATTTTGAATAATGTTGGTAACCAAGTTACATTAGACCAAATGTTATGGACAATAATCAGCAATAACCATCTCAAAGCTGAGCGGACTCTGTGTTCATATAGCCAGAATATCTCAATGTCAAATGTTGTTTAAAGGAAAGCACCAAAAACAAAATCCTCCCTTTTTAAGGACTTTTTAGTGAATCAATGTCTTTTTCTTTCTTTCTTTTACAGATCCAGCTGATTACTGGAGATTTGGAAGAGGATTGCTCTTTATCTGCTGTGTCTGTCCCTTCTGGAGCAGAATCATGGACCTGTTGTATGTTTTGAATTATATTTCTTATTACACTATATAGCTTGGATTCTGAATTAAAAGGTAAATGTTTGTCCATATATATATATTATCAGAGCTATATGGAGCCTTCGGGGCTCAGTTGAATATAGAGGAAAACAATATAAAATTTATTTGGAAAATACAAAGCTAACAGTAAATGGCACAATTTGTTATTTTGTTATGAGGTGAAATCATAACCTCATCATGATATTAGTAACCTTAACTTATAAGATAAATGCAATTTTTAGTTTTTCAATTCCTCCTGGGGGCTCTGAAGAATTTGTTTACATAAATTTACATCTGAATAATCAAGTTTTAGAATCAATACTGAATCAGTGACAATCTTGTAAATGTATCAGTTCTGTATTTTTTTCAGTTTGAAATTTTATTCAACTTAAAAATTTTGATGAAACTGTTCCACTGTTATCTGTATTTGAAATGTATTATGTATTGTATTGTTTTACAGACTTTATTTTGTCTTCCAAAATAAAGCTGTAACTTTAACACTTTATTGAATGTTTTTTTATTGTAATCTGTAAAATAAAAGTACTGTATATTTTTAGTACTGTCACTTTATTGAAGGTGTTTGATCATAATAATCTAGGAAAAATCAGTAAAATAACAGTTTTACACTGTTAAAAAAATGGTAAATGACTGGCAGCCAAACAAAAACCGTAAAATTAAAGTAAAATATCTTAATAAAAAAAAAAAGGAAAAAAATCTGTAAAATAACAGTGTTTTTCACTAAAACTTTTAATGTAAATTTCTGTAAAATTATTGTTTTTGCACTTTATTTGAATTAAGATATTTTACTTTCATTTTATGGTTTTTGTTTGTCAGCCGTAGCTGCCAGTCATTTACCTTCTTTTTATGATTTTTTTTTTTTTTTTACAGTGTATGGTTTCCTTTTTTATTCATTCCTTGTTTATCTTATTTGTACAGCTTGAACTTTTAACAAGTCTACACAATCCACATTTCATTAAACAAGTGTTTTTAATTTTGCGCAGCTTAATTTTTCTTTTTAAATTAAAACTGTTTTAAATGTTTTACTGTTTTACTTATTTTTTGCTAACTGCACCGTTTAACATTTAAGGATTAGGCATGTCATATGTATTGCATTGCAAGTGTGTAAGTACACATCCATAACCTATATTTAAAAAATGTATGAAATTAATGAAAGCATGTTTTTTTACATTTGTTTAGTTTACATCATTAATTCAAAATATTTAGCAATTAATATACACAATATAAGAACATAACAAAATATATGTTCAAAATATATGTGCACACAATGTTTATATATATATATATATATGTCATTTATATATTCCATATACATTTATCAAAAATATATTTTATATATATATTTCATTTTAAATGTAAAATATATAATAAGACTATATAAAACATATATTAGGGACATATATGTAACATGTATGCAAGCAATATGCTATGCATATATGTGTAGTTTGTATATTGAACATATATACAAAGAAATATATGTCATGTATATTGATAATTATATATGTGACATATATATAAAATACTGTATCATACATACATAAAATATATGGGCTAGTTTTATATGTCAATATATGAAATTGTTCCATTTTCTAATAGGTTTTATATATGGGCAGATATATATGTACATATATGTTTTCACTTTCTATGTGGATATATTTAATATATGTATATTTCATATGCGTACATATATTGCATTTCCGTATGGGTATACTCACATAATAACCTCTCCCTTCTAAGTATGACCTGAACCATTTGAGGACCATTCCGGAAAGCCCAACCCAATTTTCTAGCCTGTCAAGAAGTATGTTGTGGTCAACAGTGTCGAATGCAGCACTGAGGTCGAGTAGTACCAGAATTGATGTTTTGCCTGTATCTGTATTGAGGCGAATATCATTTATTATCTTTATGAGCGCTGTCTCTGTGCTGTGATGCGGTCGGAAACCAGATTGAAAATTGTCAAAGTATCCGTTTGAGTTCAAGAATTTGTTCAGCTGACTGAAAACAACTTTTTCAATGATCTTGCCTATGAAGGGGAGATTTGAGATTGGTCTGTAGTTGCTCAGTATGGAGTTATCCAGATTTCTCTTTTTCAGGAGCGGCTTAACTACTGCGGTTTTAAGGGAGTTTGGGAAAGTCCCAGAAAGAAGTGAGGCGTTTACCACTTCTAGGAGATCTGCTTCTAGACAGTTAAACACACTTTTGAAAAAAGAAGTGGGGAGTGTGTCAAGGGCGCAGGTTGATGTTTTTAGGTGCTGCACCGTTTCTTCTAAAATTTTACCATCAATTGCTTCGAAATCAGTCATAGTAACTTTCTGAGGTTGTGGTCTGATCTGACTCACCCCAGAGCAACTCAAGGATGTGCTGATCGCATTTCTGATATTATTGATTTTCTCAGAGAAGAAGAAAGCAAACTCACTACATTTGCTGTCTGAGAGCATTTCATTGGGAATGTGACTCGGGGGGTTTGTTAGTCTCTCTACAGTAGCAAAAAGAGTGCGCGTGTTGTTTATGTTTCTGTTTATAATATTTGAAAAGAAGGTCTGTCTAGCTTTGCCTAGTTCCATATTGAAAGCACAAAGACTGTCTTTATAGATGTTGTAATGGACTACAAGTTTTGTCTTTCGCCACATGCGCTCATCTTTCCTGCATTGTCTTTTCATTAATTGCACTGCTGTTGAGTTTCTCCAAGGTGCTTTTTGTTTGCCACTCTTTTTTCTGACTTTCACAGGAGCAATATCATCAATTACACTCTTAACCTTTGAGTTAAAAGAGTCAAGGAGAAAATCAACAGAGTCTGCAGATATGCTTGGTGTTAGAGATATAGCCTTCCTAACCAGCACACTAGTGTTCTCATTTAAGCATCTCTTTTTGACAGAGACAGATCTAGTTTCAATGGCAGGAGAGATTGATATATCAAAGAAAATACAGAAATGATCAGACAGTGCCACATCCTTAATAACTATCGATGAAATGTTTAGACCCTTACTGATGAGTAAATCTAGAGTGTGTCCACGATCATGTGTGGGTCCGTGTACATGTTGTGTCAAATCAAAAGTGTTAAGAACAGTCATGAGATCTTTTGTTGTACTGGATTCGCGATTGTCAATGTGAATGTTAAAATCCCCAGCAATAGCAAAACAGTCATACTCAGATGAGATTGCTGATAACAGCTCTGTAAAGTCATCAATAAAAGCTGGGCAATATTTTGGAGGCCTGTAAATAATGATAAGCAGGATGCGTGGAGCACCTTTTAGCACAATGCCCAGATATTCTAGAGACAAATAGTCACCAAATGATACTTGCTTACATTGATAGACATCTTTAAAAAGAGCAGCGACCCCTCCTCCCCTTCTGACTGCCCTGCAGACACTCATAAAAGTAAAGTTAGGAGGGGCTGTTTCATTGAGAACTGTTGCACTGCAGCTGTCTTCTAGCCACGTTTCATTTAGAAGCAAAAAATCTAGGTTGTTTGTGGTTATTAAGTCGTTGACTAGAAATTATTTGTTTTTAATGGAACGGATGTTTAAAAGTGCTAACTTAATAGTATTCATTTAAATTTTTTCCCCCACAGTAATCTTATTTTGACAAGTAACAGGCCGCAGATTAGTCAAGTCAAGTCAAGTCAACTTTATTTATATAGCGCTTTTAACAATGTAGATTGTTTCAAAGCAGCTTTACAGTGTTAAACAGCAAAATAATGCAGCCTAATTTTATTCAGCTGTATAGCCATTTGATGTCATCAGTTCATTTCAATTTCCATACGGTGACAGTGTGGGCTTTAGATCAATAATTAGATCAGTAATTTAGTTTACATGGTTAAATTAGTTCATTAATTAGATTTATTTTAATTATTTATTTATTATTATTAACTATTTATTGTTTAGTTGAAAAATATAGTGTCCCCAACTGAGCACGCCAAGCCAGAGGCAACAGTGGCAAGGAAACCAAACCCCATTAGGTGACCTAATGGAGAAAAATAAACCTTGGGAGAAACCCGGCTCAGTCGGGGTGCCAGTTTCTCCTCTGGCCAATTTACAAACAACGTATTATTATTATTATTCTGGCTGCTTTACAGGTCAGAGGTCATAATAGATCGGAATATTCAGTAATGACTTTATGAACTTCTTCACATGTAAAATTGATAATATTAGGAAGAAAATTTTAACCATGCAGCCGTCTTGTTCCTACAGAATTAGTCAATTATAGACCAATCTCAAATCTACCCTTTCTGTCAAAAATACTTGAAAAGGCAGTGTCTTCACAATTATGTTCCTTTTTAGAAAGAAATGGTATCTGTGAGGATTTCCAGTCAGGATTTAGACCGTATCATAGTACTGAGACTGCTCTCATCAGAGTTACAAATGATTTACTCTTATCATCCGATCGTGGCTGTATCTCTCTATTAGTGTTACTCAATCTTAGTGCTGCATTTGATACCATCGACCACAACATTCTTTTGAATAGACTCGAAAATTATGTAGGTATTAGTGGAATTGCTTTATCATGGTTTAAATCATACCTATGCGACCGTTATCAGTTTGTAGCAGTAAATGAAGAGATGTCACACCGATCGCAAGTTCAGTATGGAGTACCACAAGGCTCAGTGCTAGGACCGCTACTCTTCACCCTGTACATGCTACCACTGGGAGATATTATTAGGAAGCATGGCATTAGTTTTCATTGTTATGCTGACGATACTCAGCTCTATATTTCTTCACGCCCTGAAGAAATTTACCAATTCACAAGATTGACGGAATGCATAGCCGCCATAAAACATTGGATGACTGGTAATTTCCTGCAACTCAATTCAGAAAAAACTGAATTTTTAATTATTGGACAAAAAAGCTCCACAAGTAGTAACCTAGAATACTGTCTAACACTTGATGGCTGCTCTGTCAAGTCTTCGTCGTCAGTGAGGAACCTGGGTGTGCTCTTTGATACCAATCTTTCGTTTGAAAGCCACGTTTCTAGCATCTGTAAAACTGCTTTCTACCATCTTAAAAATATATCAAAATTACGGCACATGCTCTCAATGCAAAATGCTGAACAGTTAGTTCATGCGTTCATGACCTCAAGGCTAGATTATTGTAATGCTCTATTGGGTGGTTGCCCTGCTCGCTTAATAAATAAACTCCAGCTGGTCCAAAACGCAGCAGCTCGAGTACTTACTAGAACCAGGAAGTATGACCATATTAGCCCAGTTCTGTCAACATTGCACTGGCTACCTATTAAACATCGCATACATTTTAAAATCTTGCTTATTACTTACAAAGCACTAAATGGTTTAGCTCCCCAATACTTGAGCGAGCTCTTAACATATTATACTCCATCACGTCTACTGCGATCTCTAAATTCTGGCCAGTTGTTAATACCGAGAATATCCAAATCAACTGCAGGCGGTCGATCCTTTTCCTATTTAGCTCCTAAACTCTGGAACAGTCTTCCTAGCACTGTTCGGGAAGCAGACACACTCTGTCAGTTTAAATCTAGACTAAAAACACATCTCTTTACTGTGGCATACACATAAAACACTTTATCAATTAATTGATTGTTAGGCTGCATTAACTAGGTCAGCCGGAACCGGGAACACTTCCCATAACACCTGATGTACTCGTTACATCATCAGAAGAATGGCATCTACGCTAATGATATTCTCTCTGTTTTATCCCGAGGTTTACTGCAGTCAGCCAGATCCGGGCCGTATCCAAATCAGATGGTGGACCAGAGAAGACCAACACAGGACCCCGAAGTGTCTGCAGAGACCGTGTCAATTATCCTCCCCCTGCAACTGCCTCATCGACACGGCATCTAAATAAACCCGTCACCAGTGTGATGACTCCGATTGTTCGAATATTAACATTAAATAATACTTAAATCGATATGTCATCCGCAATAAACCCGTCTCCAGCGTGTTGCCTCCGATCATTCGAATATTGCACTTTAATAATTATTTAATCAACATCATCCTCAATAAACCCGTCTCCAGCGTGTTGCCTCCGGTCCTTTGAATATTCCGATCTATTATGACCTCCGACCTGTAAAGCAGCCAGAATAATAATAATAATAATAATACGTTGTTTGTAAATTGGCCAGAGGAGAACTGGCACCCCGACTGAGCCTGGTTTCTCCCAAGGTTTATTTTTCTCCATTAGGTCACCTAATGGGGTTTTGGTTTCCTTGCCACTGTTGCCTCTGGCTTGGCGTGCTCAGTTGGGGACACTATATTTTTCAACTAAACATCGAAATAAATCTAATTAATAAACTGGTTTGACCATGTAAACTAGATTACTGATCTAATTATTGATCTAAAGCCCACACTGTCACCGTATGGAAATTGGAATGAGCTGATGGCATCAAATGGCTGTACAGCTGAGTAGAATTAGGCTGCATTGTTTTGCTGTTTAATACTGTAAAGCTGCTTTGAAACAATCTACATTGTTAAAAGCGCTATATAAATAAAGTTGACTTGACTTGACTTGACTCTTTAGTGGTTTTGGGGATCGACGCAGAAACGCTGTAGAGAGGAATAACATGTCTGGTGAGGGGGGCTGTTTCTCTGGTGTTACCGGAGGCTGCAATATGTTATCGTCCAGTTCATGGAGTGACTTAGACATTTCTTCCAGCTTGTTTCTCAGACCACACATAAGGTGTAAGAGTTCACCAGTCTCACCCCCGATGGTTCCCATTTTTACCAGTGCCTCCACAGACTCCACAGTCTGGGCTGAGATGTTACTGTTTAGTGCCTCGATCTGTGTCACTTGGAGCAGTTCTAATCCGTCGCAGTGTGTCTGTGGTGCGCCCTGAGGGTGGGGCTCAGATGGGAGTGTGTCCATGAGAAGTGGTTGTTGTGGCTGCGTGGTGTTATCATTGTCCTTGTGGGGTGTATCAACCGCATGTCCATTCAGATGCTGAAATGAAGTCCAGTGATCGTCCATACTCTGTACTGGAGTGTGTGTGCCATCCAGGTTGAGTGTGTTAGCACACACAGCTGAAGGATGATGAAGGGAAAAATAGATATTGTCCTTTAGTACTCTTGCACCGAGTTTGTTTGGGTGGAGGCCATTTGATGTAAATAGTTGTCTCTGACTCCAGAAGAGATTAAAGTTGTCGATAAAGTTCACTCCCTTCATGTTGCAGGTTTTTTGCAGCCATGTATTAAGCCCAAGTAGCCGTGAGAACCTATTTGTTCCCCTTGCTGGAAGTGGTCCACTGATGAACGGCTGAACTTTCAGTTTTCTTAGTGTTTCAAAAAGTTCATTGAAATCCCTCTTAAGGAGTTCTGACTGCTCTCTCTGAATATCGTTCTTCCCCACATGAATGATAAGTCGATTTGCAGTCTTATGTTTCATCAGAATGTTCTTAAGTTCCCTGTTTACATCAGAAACTGTTGCTTGTGGAAGGCAGCATGTAGTTGTATCCCTGCTGCTAATGTTTCTGACTGTGGAGTCCCCCACTATCAGAGTCCTGGGCTCGGCTGCCCTCTGAGCTGACGGCCGCTGTCTGCTCGACCTTGAGCACCTGTTAGCATCAGTGTTAGCTACTGGATGATTCGATCTGTGTTCAGTCACATTCATCACGTTTGGGGATTCCTCACCCACATTCATTAACACTTCAAATCAGGCCTACCAATTGCAAAGACATCGGGCACTCAGAGCCTAGCTGAACGTGCTGAACGTGCTACTCGTAGCACTTCAGGCTCACCATGGCGGCTGGGGACCGGGAGCTCGCTCTCAGGGAGGTACCATGCCTACCATCTGACAGCAGAACATGCCGCTCACGGCACTTCATGCTCACCACAGCGGCCGGGGAGCCGGCCTCTGCTCAGTGACTGGACCCCTCCAGAAAACCATGAGACCAGAGCGTGCCCTCAGAGGAGGCCACGTGGGCCTACTACTCCAAGCGAATCCCCTCAGGGAAGCCCGTGCAGCTTTGCCTGATAGCAGCCCATGCTGCGCTCCGTTACCGAAACTGGGGACCAGGGAACGATTCCAGGGAGGCGCAATGCCTCCACCTAGTAGCAGAACATGCCGTCCGTAGTGCTTCGCTAACCGTCTCACCCGCTTTCTCAGCGCCTGAGGATCGGGAGCTCGCTTCCAGGGAGGCAATCATGCCTACCAACTGAAAGCAGAACGTGCTACTCGTAGCACTTTACGCTCATTACCACAGCGACTGGGAACCGGGAGCTCGCCCTCAGGGAGGCGACCGTGCCTACCAACTGAAAGCAGAACGTGCTACTCGTAGCACTTCACGCTCATTGCCACAGCGACCGGGAACCGTGAGCTCGTCGTCAGGGAGGCCATCCGTGCCTACCACCTGATGGCAGAAGGTGCTACTCATAGCACTTCATGCTCACCGCCACAGTGGCTGGGCACCGGGAGTTTGCCTCCAGGGAGGTCACTCAGGGAGGCCGGATGAGGCCTACTACCCACTAGCACTCGTGCTAGCCATCCAGTGACTGGGGCCCAGGAACGCCATCCACAGAGGAGGTCGAGTGAGCCTGCTTTCCCCACAGCAGGCCCATAGGGAGGCCCGGTAGGGCCTACCACCTATTTAGCAGCTCGTACCAGCCGTCGAGGGACTTAATGCCTATGGTGCCCCCTCGGGGGAAACCAGGCAGCGCCTGCTGACCACAGCAGGCTCTCAGGGAGGCCGAACAGGGCCTAGCTCCTGAGCGAAGGTAACCCAGACCGGGAGCCTACCCCTCAGGGAGGCCTGGCAGGACCTACCCCCCGAATAGGGGGTCTGCAGATTCCAAGGATCCTGCCGAGACTTTAAGAAGGCTGGCTGCTGCTCCTGGGCTGACGGCAGCTGTCTGCTGCTGACGAAGGCCTGGAAATCCAGTTAACACCTGGGGACTCATCCCCAGGGCCAAATGACGGGTCACTGCTGATGTCGACACCAGTGGAGAAAATTCCTGGGACTTTCCTGCAAGGAGGCCAGTTAGCGCCTACTACCTGTCCTGAAGTCCTACTGCCCAGACCGTCCAAGCTGGCCACTCAAAGCCAGCTGGCTCCTATGCCCGCACCTGGGGCTGGCTCCATCCCAGAGGCAGCTAGGGACAACCTGCTCCGCCGTGTCCTAGGGCCCCCAGGACGGCACAGTCTCTTGGGCAGTGCCTACAAACATGGACCTAATCACATTGCCGACAGCAGTGTACTCAGCGGAAGTGCTCAAACAAAGACCCTCTAAAGCGAGGGGAGTACAACTTACGTCACCTGCATCGGGGCGGCTGTCTTACTTCCCATGCAGCGGCCAACCATAAGTGCGAGGGCGTCAGCCATTGGCAATGCTCGGCCCTCAGGGGAGCATCCAACCGGAACCGCATTAGCAGAAGGTTACCCGATGTTCCGCTCGACCCGGGCACTAAAGGAGGTGAAGCAGAGACATAAAGCAAGGGAACAATATCACAGAAATGTGAAATCCACCGGCCGTACCGTCCTCCAGGAAGAGGCCGGGGGCCGCCAGCAGATGGCGGCCACCAAGCTCCGAAAGGCGGAAACAGCGGATAAAGTCTAATCGCCACTGGCGAAAAGACGCTTAGTTCCACCCCACGACCACTGGCGAAGTCGCTGTCTCCTGCACCACCTCGTCTGCATTACTTATGACCCCAGAACGCAGAGAAGGGGGCGGGCCTTGGCCGGACAACTCTGTAACAGAGGAGGCTGAAACAAGGATGCGTAAACAACGGCATGTTCTTATATAAAAAGACAGGCCAGGGGCGAACAACTTCATTAAAAGGGAACGCCCCCATCCTTGACAAAGCCTAGGCCAAGTGGTTCGACATAAGTCCGCACTAGATCTACTCAGGGCCCGGGAAAGAAATATTATCACCTCTAATATTACACAATGAGGCCCCAAAAACCCTTTTCCCAAAGCCCCGCAGAGCTGGGCGCAGATCTCACTACAGCTTGTGCGTTAGTGCATACCCGGTCTTCAGCTACTTCCCACTTTTACGCTAGGAAAAACACAGCTCGCCTCTTACACTTCAAGCCCTCGGGCAAGAGCGCGATTCAGTTACCCACATAGTGGGGAAAAAACATAGCACGGAGAGGCAGCAGACTCTACTAGCAGAAAGTGAGGTATTCACACACAACCACATAATGTTGCAAAGAAGATCATTCTTAGCTTACTCACGGGGAGCTGCAGGCCCTGCGAAGATCCAGCGGCGATCCAAATTTCCCCAGGAAACCTCTCAGGCGAGCGAAGGTACAAAAGTCCTGAAAAACATAGTTTTGAAAATGTTTCACCCTCATCGAGGGGGACTCACCAATCGCTCCTCGCGGCGCTACAAACCAGCCATCGAGCTAGTGTCCGCCACCATCCTGAGGGGGGCGCTTTCACCAAACAAACCAGGCGAACCGGCAGAATCGTACATTTTCTGCTCATCGTAGGCCACCGGCCTGATGTAAAGCGCCCGGGGGAAAACCAGAGGAAGGGAAAAAAGGCAGCGTTCATCTCCGCGCTCCTCGGGGGGTGGAGTCCGCTGCCTGAGCTGGTTCCGGTTACCAGCCCCGGCTTCCTTCCTCTTCCTGTCGCGGGTGTCCCGCCTCCCCTGCGCCCCAGTCCTCCGAGGCGGGGCGCTCGAGAGGCGACGCTGGCTCGCTATTCCCATCTCCAGCCCTCAGACTGGGATGGACCGGGGACACCCGACTGCCTGGGCGCAGTCCCGGACCTCCGCGGAATGCATGTCCTGAATGCCGCCGAGCGCGCCTTCGCCTCTCCGAACTTTCCCACCACCGCCTCTACGGAGGTGCCGAAAAGTTCAGATGGCGAAACCGGGGCATCAGGGAGAAAGAAAAAATCCTTTCTCCCCGATGTCCAAACGGTTTAACCACAGATGTCTCTCCATGGCCACCCTCGCCGCCATCGGCGCTATCTGTACGGTGGCCCGGAGAGCGAAAACCGCGGTCCGGCACGACTCGACAACCGCCTCAGTGGGTCCCTCCCCCTGATCGAGGTCCCTCAGCAGGTCCGCCTGGTAAGCCTGCAACACAGCTGTGGTGTGCAAAGCCGCCACAGCGTGACCCACTGACATGTACGCCCTGCCATTCAGGCGTTTAGACCGGCAGGGTGGGAGCCACAGTGTCGCCGGCCGCCCAGAGGCGAGACAAACATAACATCTCGTCCACGGGCGGCCCTGACACACACCCAGCCAGGCAGTCCCCCGACATCAGCAAAATTTAGCTCGCTGATGTCGACAGATGCGGGGCTGAGTATGGTCTCTTCCACCCCCTCGAGATCTGCTGATGGAGATCTGGAAGGAATGGAAGACTCCCAGGAGTTGGGAGGTCATGGGCGGAGAGAAACCGATCGTCCGAACTGTTTGGACGCTCAGCCTTTCTCCTCACGCGCCGCAAAGGCAGCTGCAGTCTACCCGCAGCGCGTTCCATGACTTCCAGCAACTCCCCGTACATGGGACAGGATGGTTTGAAAAGCTTCAGCATCTTAACTGACTCACCCATCCTCTGCTCGAGCCTCTCGCGATCTGGATCGTCCTCAAGAACCATAACTGTCTCCAAGCGACGAGCCAGATCCATCTGGGAAGCGCATTTCAGACGCCGCTCAGCCTCAGCTTGAGCGTAGTCTTTCCCAGATGCTGAAACCTCTCCCCTCGAGAAGAGGTCCAGCCGAGTTGCATGCTCTTCTCCCAGACAGTAAACCCAAAGTGTGTGTGTATCCAAAGCGCAAGCTACACATTCAAAACACACTTCTGCAGAAGTGGCCTCAGCACACTTCATTGTTATCCTTCTTGTAGACGTTTCACGTGAAGACGGAGAGAACAGTCCCTGAAGACGAAGAGATACTGTCATATTGGCAAGGCGCCCTTATATACTTCCTGGTCGCACCTTGATGACATCATAGGCTGTCGCCGGTCAATAGGATTGACGTGATTCAATGTGATTTCAGGCACCAGTCACGCTGGAGGCGTTCCCCGTAGCGTCAAAGCTGACGCAGCGCGAGTTCCCTTTCGAAAGGGAACTAGCATAACCTTAATCAAACAATATAATAATTTTAAAAAGGATAATTTTTACCTGTATGCATGATATTGCGCTGGACCAGTGCGGTTCGGAAGATGGATGGATGATTGATTCAGCTGTGGGCACTATTTGAGGGAACAGCCATTTCGAGGTGTCCGAAACCATAGTGGACGTTATTAAGTGCACTCATTCAATCCCACAATGCACCAGTTTTACAGTTTTACAACTGTTATGGCAAAAATGTATTCGTTGACATCACTAATAAGAGACAGACCTTAAGAAATTCACATTATAAAGATTTATTTTCCTTGCAAGAAAGAGCCCACAGTCAACACAGTCATGTAGCCTGTCTCGAGTGTGAACTGCTAAAACAAAAGAAAGCACAAACTCTTATACCCGCCAATGTTTAAACAACCCCCTCAGTAATTTTCCATACATCTGCGGAAAACCACTGAAGGTCTTACTCGGAGTAAGAGGTGAGAAACAATACGCAAATGGTCCCCTTTCTGTCTTGGAACTCATTTGAATTAAAAGCAAGAAACACAATGGTCCTTTCTCTGTAACTAATTTAAATTATCCGACACCTTTGGTTCGGGAAAGCTCCCAATCTAGATATCCCACTGCTACCCCCCTGGGTTTCCACAGACAGTATGTCTGTTGAACTTAGAAAGGTGTTTTGCATGGCCGAAACAGATGTTGACTTGAACTCAAATCTTCTGTGATTAAAATTTTTCCACAACAATTCCCCCTTTTATCATTCTTTGATAACTCACGAGAAAGGAAAAATTAAAAAAAAAAAATGTATAGATATGAATATAATACAAATAGAAGTAGTAATAAAAACAAAAACAAACAAACAAACCAAAAATAATAGTAATAAACAATGAGAAAATTAAAATGAAAATAAAATAATGAAAGAACAGGTCAAATTTAAGTCACTCATCACACTTACACTCTTCATTTCTGATTTTTGTATAAATGATCACTCTCTTAAATTTGTAAATGAACACATTTTTTTTTTTTTTTTTAAATGCTTAAAGTAATAATAAAATAAAATAGAAATGAAAAAAATCCCCTAATTTGTTTTATGTGTCTCCTCGCTAGTCATCTCATCAAACTCATTCATCCATTCGTTGTACTCGTCATAAACAGTCAGTTTACCCATTTGGTGAGACATACTGGCCTTCACTAGCCTGACGTCGTCATACTCAATTCTAGTCAGAATTTGAGTCTGATGCTGCTCCGTTGGGCTGTGATTAAGGGGCGTGTTTCAACCGAACCAGGAAAAACCTCAATTGGATAGACCTACAACCAATCAGAGCAAACGGAGCGACGCATAACGTTAGTTGTCAAATGTCAACAGAACTCAACTGCACTGTGTTGCCATGTCCGTGGGTTGAAGCGACCCCAATTATGTGATATACAGACCCAGGAATGCGAAATTTAGCAGGCAGTCCAGCCAAAATAACACATATTTTATCCCCCGAATGCCATTTTTCCCGGAGAACCCCCCCACCCGGAAATCTATTGTGCTTGTCTTTAGCTAGTTTTGAGTAGCAATTGGGCGAGTTTTGCTGTAAAAACTTGGCAACCCTGTCTGTACGCACGCGAGTGTAAACGATCTTTGCCGGTGTTGTAAAAAAAGAATTTAAGGATACACAGAGTACTTACCAACACGATCATCATTTCTGAGAGAAATAGTAAAAGTGAATATACGAACAAGTTCTCCGTTTAGGATTAGAACAAATTCAACCCAAGCGGCTTTGATGACGTGGATGATTACGTTACTGTTTATCATCTGTCCATCATCGTCTAAAGCCCGCCCTGACAATTTCATTGGTCCGAACAGTTTCTGTTCGGGCATAATTACTTCTCTATGGATCAAGTCCAGACCGAACTGCCCGTGCAAAAAATGTTGTGGGCGGGGCTAAGTTCGTCTGGCATCCAGGCTAGGCCTTCACTGTTCTTTGTACTATTCTGGGAATGCACTGAAAAATACATGGTAAACACAGTGTAGTGATTATTACTCAATTCACCGATGACGTCAGTGATTTTTAGATCACGTGTCACTTAAGGTGTGGTTATGAGTGTATCAGATGACCCCTCCCCCTTTTTGATACGGGGCACCAGCTAAGAATACTATCTTAACAATATAAGAACACTCCCAAAGGAGCGGTTCAATAATTCAGAATTAATGTAAATTAGAGGGAGTTGGTCAGCTGATTTATCTGAAGGATTTGTGAGTCTGGATAACTAGTAGAGTCTTTGATCATCAACACAATGAAGACACAGTGTAATAAAATGAATTAAGTTTATTAACAATAGATATGCAAGAGTAAATACTTCAATGATTAATAATGCTAGTAATGAATATACACTTCTAAAGGATAGTAAACTAATAACCAAAAATAAAAGTAATGAGTGAAACAATAAAACTGATAAATGATGTGAACACAGAATGGATAAATGCAATGCTGTTGAACAGAATGTAGCAATGTAAAAGAATCGAATGGGAATGCTTCCTATGGAAGCCACCAAATGGTTCTAGCAAATGGTGATAAATAAATGATTATTTATCATTAAACAAATAATAAACCTATTATTTGTAACAAGCTGACCTCCGGTAACTGTTATCTAAGCAGGTTAGAAAAACATATGCTGCATGTATAAACTAATGCCAAGGTCTCTAGACAGAGGTTTGGTAAGTTTATATTTACGTTCCACACAGTCGGGTGATCGGTCCGGCAGTAGAGACGTCTTCCACTGGTTATGCGGGTAGCGTGCAGTGGGGGGGGCGCAAAGATGCGATCCAGTAGTCGTTGCCACGCTGGGCTGAAGGATGCAGAACTTTGGTTGCGCCGAGAGGGTCCTTAGGAAATGGACCAGGCAGCTGGGTCAGTTGAATCTCCACAGGGTCCGTTGCAGGCTGGCTGCGTCTCTGAGGAGCCGTGTGGGACAGGCAATGTCTGCCGATTCAGAGGTCCTTGGTGGACTGGGCTGTGCTGCTGGAGGAGTCGAAAGGGTCTAATAAGATCTCTCAGTGAGAGAGCTCTTCTTGCAGCTAGAGTACAGCCGAAAGCAATATAAAAGGTTTTGCTCGCAAAAGCTTAACCTCAACCGTCTTGTAGTCTCTTTCCTCGTCAGGTCAGAAACTCAGGACGTGATGTGTCTGTTAATGTCTCCTTCCCCGTCGGGTTAGAAACGCAGAACAAGGGTGTGTCTACCCGGGGGACATATTTATCCCTTTCTGATGAGGAGGAGATTGAAATCCGGCGCCTTTCCAATCCTGGAGTGTGATTGGCCACTGATGTCCGAAGTAGCCCCGATGTTGCCCACCCTAGTGTGGAACTCATTTGCATAGCATAAAGTGGCATGTCAAGACAATGTCTTTAATGTTTTACCCATGCATTATTTATTTACCAAACCTCTTTTAAAATATAAAAGGCATCATATGGAACAGATAGAGACCAAACATGATAAGAAATGGTTAAGTCATCGTCCGTGCATTTGTTTATCTGTTAATGTATCGGTCCCGTGGACTGTTGCGTTTACAGTCAATGACCATTAACATAAACAGTGCTTTGTGTGAAGATGAAGTGGAAGAGTTGCAGTTTATATACATTTAAGGCCCCCAAACATGTGTATGAATGGATTTAGATAGATCTCTGTGGCCTCTCTTTTGCTGCTGCATCCAGGAGGTCCTGAAGGAATTTTTATGGCAGCTCTTGCCTAAACCTTAGGAATGAGTTTGGTGGTTAAAGTCAACTTTTAGACCAATGAGAGTCCTCTCCTTGGTGGTGGTGGGTGCAGGAGGTCCCCCTTCCTGTCCAGTAAGAGGTATCTGGCAGTTGTCTTGGCATCTTATCTGATGTTGTTGAACATTTGATTATGTTCATTCACCAAGGGTCCAATCACAGTGTGGCACATCTTCCTCCACACCGGTAGTTAGAGAGGGGCCTTGCCATAAACTGGTCTCTGGAATGCCATCCTAACTGATGTTCACCACAACAGCAATATTAGTATCACTATTGCAAAAATTGGCAACACAGTGTAACATAGCCAGTATCCCCAACCTCTCAGATTTGTTATCCACCCAAACCATGAATCATCAGCTTTCTCAGGTTCCCTTACAGCTGCTCTCATATGGTTTATAATATTTGTGATGTTGTCACTGTAATCTGGGATGTGAAAACAACATGACAGTCCCAACATTTTGCAAACTCCCCCTTTTTCTGCTGTTAGTATGTCTAAAATCAGTCTGTTCTGAATAACTGCATCTCTGATTTGTCTCATTTCCTCATTCACCATTGTTATAGCATGTTCAGTGCTATTGGCTAAAGCTAACACACTCCATGCTAACCCATTAATTTTATTTATCGTTACTGCTGTTCCCACCCCCAGAAAAATAGACAAGCCCACATTTGCCCCAGGTGTTGTCCATGGATTTGACAAGACCCATACGGAAATGCAATATATGTACGCATATGAAATATACATATATTAAATATATCCACATAGAAAGTGAAAACATATATGTACATATATATCTGCCCATATATAAAACCTATTAGAAAATGGAACAATTTCATATATTGACATATAAAACTAGCCCATATATTTTATGTATGTATGATACAGTATTTTATATATATGTCACATATATAATTATCAATATACATGACATATATTTCTTTGTATATATGTTCAATATACAAACTACACATATATGCATAGCATATTGCTTGCATACATGTTACATATATGTCCCTAATATATGTTTTATATAGTCTTATTATATATTTTACATTTAAAATGAAATATATATATAAAATATATTTTTGATAAATGTATATGGAATATATAAATGACATATATATATATATATATATATAAACATTGTGTGCACATATATTTTGAACATATATTTTGTTATGTTCTTATATTGTGTATATTAATTGCTAAATATTTTGAATTAATGATGTAAACTAAACAAATGTAAAAAAACATGCTTTCATTAATTTCATACATTTTTTAAATATAGGTTATGGATGTGTACTTACACACTTGCAATGCAATACATATGACATGCCTAATCCTTAAATGTTAAACGGTGCAGTTAGCAAAAAATAAGTAAAACAGTAAAACATTTAAAACAGTT
Source organism: Romanogobio albipinnatus (assembly GCA_023566225.1). NCBI lineage: Eukaryota > Metazoa > Chordata > Actinopteri > Cypriniformes > Gobionidae > Romanogobio > Romanogobio albipinnatus. The sequence continues at coordinate 28,042,942 of CM042244.1, forward strand.
TTAATTTAAAAAGAAAAATTAAGCTGCGCAAAATTAAAAACACTTGTTTAATGAAATGTGGATTGTGTAGACTTGTTAAAAGTTCAAGCTGTACAAATAAGATAAACAAGGAATGAATAAAAAAGGAAACCATACACTGTAAAAAAAAAAAAAAAATCATAAAAAGAAGGTAAATGACTGGCAGCTACGGCTGACAAACAAAAACCATAAAATGAAAGTAAAATATCTTAATTCAAATAAAGTGCAAAAACAATAATTTTACAGAAATTTACATTAAAAGTTTTAGTGAAAAACACTGTTATTTTACAGATTTTTTTCCTTTTTTTTTTTATTAAGATATTTTACTTTAATTTTACGGTTTTTGTTTGGCTGCCAGTCATTTACCATTTTTTTAACAGTGTAAAACTGTTATTTTACTGATTTTTCCTAGATTATTATGATCAAACACCTTCAATAAAGTGACAGTACTAAAAATATACAGTACTTTTATTTTACAGATTACAATAAAAAAACATTCAATAAAGTGTTAAAGTTACAGCTTTATTTTGGAAGACAAAATAAAGTCTGTAAAACAATACAATACATAATACATTTCAAATACAGATAACAGTGGAACAGTTTCATCAAAATTTTTAAGTTGAATAAAATTTCAAACTGAAAAAAATACAGAACTGATACATTTACAAGATTGTCACTGATTCAGTATTGATTCTAAAACTTGATTATTCAGATGTAAATTTATGTAAACAAATTCTTCAGAGCCCCCAGGAGGAATTGAAAAACTAAAAATTGCATTTATCTTATAAGTTAAGGTTACTAATATCATGATGAGGTTATGATTTCACCTCATAACAAAATAACAAATTGTGCCATTTACTGTTAGCTTTGTATTTTCCAAATAAATTTTATATTGTTTTCCTCTATATTCAACTGAGCCCCGAAGGCTCCATATAGCTCTGATAATATATATATATGGACAAACATTTACCTTTTAATTCAGAATCCAAGCTATATAGTGTAATAAGAAATATAATTCAAAACATACAACAGGTCCATGATTCTGCTCCAGAAGGGACAGACACAGCAGATAAAGAGCAATCCTCTTCCAAATCTCCAGTAATCAGCTGGATCTGTAAAAGAAAGAAAGAAAAAGACATTGATTCACTAAAAAGTCCTTAAAAAGGGAGGATTTTGTTTTTGGTGCTTTCCTTTAAACAACATTTGACATTGAGATATTCTGGCTATATGAACACAGAGTCCGCTCAGCTTTGAGATGGTTATTGCTGATTATTGTCCATAACATTTGGTCTAATGTAACTTGGTTACCAACATTATTCAAAATATTTCGTTTCACAGAAGAAAGTCATACAAGTTTGATAAGACATGAGGGTGAGTTAACGATGAGGGAGTTTTGATTTGGAGTGAGCTATGCTTTTAAACTCAAGGTACGTTTGAACCAGAGTTGTGTCTTGGTGCTGAGTTGCCTGTGTTCACATTTCCACACACATAAGGCTACTGAACAGTATTAATGTTGGAGATGACATGAATACTCACTTCCTCTGAAGATCATGTGGCAGATTTCCATTCCCAAAACTTCTGGATCATGAGGGGGGAAGAAACATACACACACACACACACAAATGAATATTAATTTGTTTGATAAAACATTAATATTAATTATCAACTTACTGACAGAGACATGGACGTGCAAAATGTACTCTCCCAGGGCTGCGTTTCCCAAAACCATCGTAAGCCTAAATTGATTGTAGCACCTATTGGTGCCAATTGTTCTACGATCAACTTAAGCTTACGATGGTTTTGGGAAACGCAGCCCAGGTCCATACAAAAACAGTAGATCCAAAATCCTGGTTTGCCTATAATTCTTCAGAGTCCAAGAATGGCGGATTCCTGTACTCTCTGTTGAACGAGTGAACATAACAGTGTTCTCAGATTACTCATTCCAAAGCTCCTTTACTTTTTATGACAAGCTTGATCTTAAAACTAGCTTAAAACTTGATCTTAAAGAGCATATCATGGAATTTTGAAATTTACCTTTCATGTAGTGTGTAACATAGATCTAAGTGAACAAAAACATCCTGCATAGTTTGAAATATGACAGTGCACCGTATATATAGTTATTGAAGGTCCCAATGAGCGCAGTGGCCTCCATCATCCGTGAATGGAAGAAGTTTGGGACGTTTCTTTCAAAAGTAAGAGTCGACTCTGAGTCATTTTTAAGAATCGTTAGAAGACCGAAGCTTTTTCTCTGACTAGATGACGTCAACTTGTCAAGTTATTTGAATACGATACGCCCACTTATTGCGCTCCAAGACGCCAGTGAAAACTAGAAAACATCATGGCGACGAGACGCTGTTCTGAAGTGCCACTCAAAAGCAAACTTTTTTCATCTGCCCAAGGATGAGCATTTGAAGACTAAGTGGCTTGAAGACAAACCATACATCGTCGCGATTGAGTGTTTATTAGTCGTCAAATGTATGTTTCGCGATCTCAGGAAGCTTTTATTATGGACTTCTATTATGGCACATGGTTCTTCTTCGTCTGTCTGTGACATATATGGACTACATGTGCACAGAGCGCCCTCCGGCTGCCAGTATGAATTGAAAACAACACATAAGAGACTCAATCGCTCATGATTAGGCTTTATCTGCGCATTTTGAGGAAGTATTGAATAAAAAATACTCCTCTGTTTAGAAATTTGACACAGACATATGAGAATCTATCAATACGTCTCCTCATCTGCACACTTTTGAACTAAAAGCCCTGAGGGAGGTTGATTTGTCGCGAGTCTTCGTGAGGAGAATAGAGGAGTTATTTTATGAATGAGATCAGCTGAGGCTCATATTACAATCAAACGGTACAGACGTGGTTTTCATATTCATAACTCCTGACACATATTAACAAATTACTGTCACTATAAGACTTTGATGGGCGTTCCTTTACCGAAAATATCTGCACAGACTATACCAATCACAACTGACTGGGTCATCGGACCAATCACCGCAGATTAGCGTCACGTAAAGGCGGGGTTTTGAAAAGTGAATCACTAAAGGAATCATTTGAGAATCGCTGTCAAAACAGGTAAAAATAAATGCATATTATAAGAAAACTAAAGTCTTTTTTGTCATTGCATGCATGCAAAACTGTTGTTGGGGACTTCTAAAACAATATTTGGAACATTTTAAATGCCATGATAGGTGCTCTTTAAAACTACCAGTAGGGATGGGCATTAAGACCATATTATTCTACATACATGACATTTTATTTCACAATAATGATATCACAATATAGTTATTTTATAGCTATTTTATTAAGAAATACTACTGCTTAGTCTTCACTGTATGATATTCTATGCATTCTTAAAAACGCAGAAGGCCTTCTCTAGTCTTGTTGTTTGATTCAAATTATGAGACGGCAGTTTATTAATCTGCTGCCCCTTTAAGAACAGATGCACAATGACACGCATCCGGGTTTCCCCACGTTAACTTGAACTGTTTAACTCTAACATTACTTCAAACATAACTGACTGTTTAAATCAAGTGAAATACCTCACATGACAGGGATTTTGAGATAATTGTATGCATTTCACCGAAAGGATAATTGATTTCAGGATCGCTGTCTGAGAGAGGCGGCTTAACATTACTCTTTATTCTCTATTCATACATTTTTGTACATTCATACAAAATGTCAATAACTGTAAGTAACGTTAGTACAGTGCTACGCGGATATATTTCCATTCCGCGATATAAAAACGTAACAGAATTGTAAAATCTCTCACTATATTCATCATAGCGCCCAGAACTAGCTTAACAGTATTACAACATAACAAAACACAGAAACAGAATATGTAAATTATTCGCGATTAGCATATCACTTCAATGCACTATATATTGATGTGACAGTAGAACAAATATAAGTAAGGAATAATTGACGACGGGCCGTTCAATTATTAGAACAATAATGCACACCCGAGGTGGTGATGCGGTAACGACGCGAAGCGGAGTCAATTATTCCGCTTATACTACGGTTACCACACCTCAAGACATCGATCCGAAGATATATTTAAAGGGATTCGTCCGGTTTTTGTACTTAAATCGCTATTGTGAGTAGGACTATTTCTTCCGCGTCTCATCCAACGGCTCTTTTGTTAGTTCTGAAACGTCATTTTAAAGCTGTTAACGAAGGCTTGAGCCGTTGATAGCATTCTACTGCAGTTATTAATAAAGTTATTAGAGAGAGAGAGAGAGAGAGAGAGAGAGAGAGAGAGAGAGAGAGAGAGAGAGAGAGAGAGAGAGAGAGAGAGAGAGAGAGAGAGAGAGAGAGAGAGAGAGAGAGAGAGAGAGAGAGAGAGAGAGAGAGAGAGAGTGTGTGTGCTTGTGTGAATTAGGCTACCTCTGTGCGTCTCTAAACAGCGCTGTTATTACCTCACTAGTGAAAAAATGTCACGTGTAGCCTTTAAGTTGCTCCACTATATAGGCTAACTGATCAAATCGTCAGGGCAGCGCTGACACCTTTCTGTGCAAACTGTAGTGCGTGTGATTTCAGTAATGAGACAGAAAGGCTTGCCTTTGATGTCCGCTTCCGTTTGTTGGTTTTCATCTGCACTGTCTAATACTGCTGCCGCCCAGTTGTTGAACGTTTTATATTCACCGTAAATATTAAGTTTTACTTTAGGAAAATCGTCTGTCATATTGTTGTTTTTTAGTCCTGTAATGTCCGTTGTTACAGTTAACTATGCGAAGTGATATGGAACTGTAATCCGGTCAAGCGCTGCCTGGAACTACGTTCGCTGTGCATCTCCCAGAAAATAATTGCACACCTTAGAACGTTCATCAGCCAATCAGATTCAAGCATTCAACGGCCCCGTAGTATAACGGGATTTATTTACCTTCTGCCGTCTGTTGTCCGCCATTGGTAACTTAAATGTCTGTTCATATTCATGTTTTCCGTTCTCAGTCGACATCCCACAATCAAAATTATCCAAAATAAGATTTTAACAGATGTAAAATGATCCATGTAATGCCATTAATGGACCGACAAAGCAGTCCTGTTGCAGATTAGAAGCCGCGACCGCGAGCACTCCAACGTCAACGGGTGTATTTTCAAACCTGATCGTTCGTTAGAAGGAGCACACAGCTGCCTGTCATTGGCCAGATTTCTAGATGACGTTCAGATTGACAAATCACGCTCAAGTGAACACGGAAAGACAGCAAATAACCTTGCAACTATAGAAATAACTTGTTTTAAACTAAAGTTAGCAAATGTGTATATTTATATTTATTTGCTGTTATATTTAATTCATTGGTCAAGTGGTGTTTTGTGGTGTGGGCAGAGGCTTGAAAGTTTCAACCTGGAGAGCAGTGCAGATTTGTACTCTTTAAAAAACTGATTATTGTTATATATTTAATTTGCAATATAGTTTGTTATATTTGTATCTAGAATTACAGTTTGAATGTAAAATACACCTACACTGTAAAAAAAAAAAAAAAAAAGTCAAATGACTGGCAGCTACGGCTGCCAAACAAAAACATAAAATTAAAGTAAAATATCTTAATTTAAATGAGGAGAAATCTGTAAAATAACAGTTCTCTCAAACTTTTAATGTAAATTTACGTAAAGTTTTTGCACTTTATTTGAATTAAGATATTTTACTTTAATTTTACGGTTTTTGTTTGGCAGCCGTAGCTGCCAGTCATTTACCATTTTTTTTTACGATTTTATTTTTACAGTGAAACTAATAAGATTTACTTTAAAATGAGAAAGAATCATGTTAAATTGTTAGTATGGACATAAACCATTAATATAATGACCTAATATTTTATTACAGATTAGTTCTGTAATTTTACATACATTTGTATGTAATTTAAGAAAACAGAAAAATACTGTATAAATAATACAGTAATTTCCCTGTATAAAAAATGAGAATGACTGTGATTTGTCATTAATGATAAAATAATGGTCAAGTTGTTAATTTACAGATATTTTTTGTAATTTTACATGAATTTGTATGTAATTTAGGAAAACAGAAAAATACTGTATAAATAATACAGTCATTTTCCTGTATAAAAATTAAAATTACTGTAATTTGTCATTAATGATATAATCCTTAAAATAACAGTCAAGATGTTTATTTACAGATATTGTTTGTAATTTTACATAGTTTTAAACATAATTCCAAATTACAGGAAAATACTGTAAACAATTTAGTTATTTTCCGTAAAATTAGGATTTTTTTTTTACAGTGTAGGCATATAAAATGTATGTATGTTGTTTAAATAAATGGGCATATATAAATTAAACATATCAGTGACATATATGGTCATAACATACAATATTATATAAACAATAGTCATATATATCGTATTAATATATGTCACTATACTAATTTAATATGGAAAATTTATATATGTTATAAACTTATATCAACATATATCTAGAGATATGTATATATGTGATAGCAATATATTGTCTTATATTTAGCATATATGACGGCGTCATTTGCGATATAGGGACATATATGTCATATATTACATTTCCGTATGGGAGGGGCATTTTTACTCCCCTTGCCACATTGTGTGTGTTGCAAGCAACCATTGTGAACCCTTTTATGAAACCACATATCTTTCATTTGTGCTATCATCCCCTGTTTGGCTCCATGATCTAACCCATGGAGACATTTTGCATAATGCAAGTAAAAATGCCGGGGTAAACAAGGCTTGCCATCCACACTCATCCACACATTATTCTCAATTCTACAGCCACAACGTCTCCACAGGTTCTTCTCCGCTGCTGTGGCAAACGCCTGCATACTCTGTAAAGAAGTCAAAGCATTTGTGTTAGTTTCAGACAATAAAATACATTCTGGTTTCTTTGACTGCTGTGCTGCCGCGGCCTTTGCAGCCACATCAGCTCTTGCGTTTCCTGTTGAAATGAAATATTTGTTGTTAGTATGCGCTGCGCATTTACAAATGGCAAGTTGTTTTGGCAAGAGAATTGCATCTAGAAGATTAGACACAAGAGAAGCATTTAGAATTGGCTGGCCATCAGATTTAAAAAAAATTCTATGTTTCCATAGAGCCCCAAAATCGTGCGCAACCCCGAACGCGTATCGAGAATCTGTGTAAATCGTTACACTTTTACCCTCCATAAGCTTGCATGCTTCTGCCAGGGCTACGAGCTGGTCGCAATCTGCACTGGTCGCAATCTGTCTCCATGATGCTGCAAAAGAACAGAAGACATGAACCCATTTTTTTCATCTATCATTTGGACAAACGGTTTGGTTGGTACAGGCAGTCCTAATGTGGGTGCTGTGGCGAGCTGTGCTTTCATGTCTGTGAAAGCCTTTTCAGCCTCCCCCGTCCAGTTAATCTTATCACATGACTTCAACCCCTTCCCTGTTGTCAGGGCTCTCAGGGGTTGCTCAAGAATTGCATAATTGGGAATGAATGTTCTGCAATAAGAACACATTCCCAAAAATGATAACATTTGTTTCTTTGTGGTTGGTTTTGGTACCTCGGTTATTGCCTGTACCCATTTTCCAGACAGTGATTTAGTGTTTGCAGATATTACATGACCCAAAAATGTGACTTGTTTTTTTACAAATTGCAGCTTACTTTTACTGACCTTGTGACCTTCCTGTGCCAAATGCTGCAGCAAGGTCACAGTGTCTTTCACACATGTTGTTTTGTCCTTTGCACAAATCAAAATATCGTCAACATATTGAAGCAAGGCTGATCCAGGTGTCAGAGTCAAATTTTCAAGGCTTCGTCTGAGCGCTTCATTGTAAATTGTTGGTGATTCGCAATATCCCTGACACAATCTTGTAAATGTGTACCCTTTCCCTTTAAAATTGAATGCAAACCAATATGCACTGTCCTTGTGTACTGGTACACTGAAAAATGCATTTGCCAGATCCACCACTGAAAAAAATGTGGCGCTCTGTGGAATTTGTGACAAGATTGTGTAGGGATTTGGAACTGTAGCAGCTCTCGCTCTGACAGCTGAATTCACAGCCTGCAAGTCCTGTACAAAACGCCATTCAGTGGGCTGACCCTTGTCCCTTATCTTTTTCACAGGAAAGATAGGAGTACGCACCGGTGAGGTGTCACATGGCACAATTACGCCTTCCTTTAACAATGATTCAAAAACTGGTTCTATACCCAGAATTGCTTCCGTTTTCAACGGATACTGTGGTTGGCATTGTCTGTAATCTGATTTTGGAACTAACATCACCGGTTCGCACCCTTTTATCAGTCCTACATCATACTTGTGCTTTGCCCACAACCCAGCAGGCACTTCTGCCAACGCAGGGTGTATGTCCAAAGCACAAATATCTGTCATGCAGTCATTTTCATGTTTGTCAATAGCAGTCACAACCCGCTCTACCTCAATTTCATGTTTGCATTCGGATTTAAATGCACCCAGTTTCTCACTATACTGCACAGTTTGATCAAACACTCTCCAGTCAGTGGCTTCAACACAACTTTTCACGAACACTCCCACTTCACCCCAGGTCTGTTTGTTTTCTTTAGAGAGTGGTATGTGAGGGACACACTCTCCTGCTATCAAATAGAGAGAAAGCTGTTTTTCTGACAAGCAGACTGAAATCGCACACATTTTCTTAGTCCAAAACATTTGATCAAGTTTCAAAGTATCTTTTTCTTTCTCAAACCACTCTCCCTCATAGAATTGATCTTTTTCTGTTGCGACATGTGACGTGCAATGCAAATTGTCAGGCATCATAAAATCTGTATCCAATGACAGCGTTCTATTTTTCCCCAATTCACAGACTGTTTTTGCCCACTCAGTTTCGGTTATATGCCATTTGTAAACCCATTTTGGTTCTGTTTTCAAATACATTTGCTCACCCTCTTTTACTACAATGCCAGAGGGATCTGCAACCAGTACCAAATTTAATTTGCACATTAAATCTCGGCCCAGAAGGGGCACTGGGCACGTCTTTGAAGTTAAAAATGCATGCTTCAGCACGTGGCCCCCTTCCGTCTCACACTTTAATGGCACAGTGAACCGTTCTGTTATATAATGTCCTGATACAGACAAAGAACCATGCGTTTTGTTTGTTAACGCTGGTTCACATTGCAAGTCACATGGTCGCAGTACAGATCGTGTTGCACCTGAATCTACCAAAAATGAAATCAATGTCCCTTCAATTAATAGGGGATATTCAGGCATGTTTAAAAATCCCTTACTACTATACATAATCAAACATTTGTCAATTTCTTCTCTGTTTGTTTCAGAAACGCACAAAGAGGTGCAAGCTTCTTTTTCATTGCGGAGAGCATTATCATGTGTTTTTGTGTAGGTGCGTGTGTGTGCTTGATATTAGTAAGTGTTTACTTCCCTTTGCGGCGGTTTCTGCATCCTTGGCCGTGGTCCACCCGATCTCCTCCTGCTCTCCGCATCCATTATCTCAATCAGCCTGTTTCAGTTTGGGGCAACTGTACGCCCAATGTCCGTCCATCTTGCATTGTCTGCATTTCGTGCAGTCGCGGAGAGAGTGGTCACCTCCACACAAACGGCAGAGCCTTTTTGTCCCGTTCCAGTCGCTGTTGTAATGTCCTTTTCCCCTTCCGCCTCCGTTCGAACTAAATCTTTGCGGTCCTTGCACGGCTGCCAGCTGCAATTCTTTTATTCTTGGCTTTTCTTTCTTTGCCGTCAGCTCCTCTTTAGCGTGCAAGGCATGTTTCATGATGGTACTCACTCGCCCTTCAGTCCATTCGATATAGCTGTGTTTCACTGCTTGTGAAATCTCAGGTCTCAGTCCATTCAAAATGCTATTTGCCAAATAGCTTTCCCACGTGGTTGGTCTGTCGCCACGATCTGCCGGTTCCTTCAGCCCGCTGTGCTTGCAAAACACACCATAGAGTCGCTCATAGAAAGTTTGAACACTCTCACCTGGTTCTTGACGGTAGTGGCTCACTCTGGACATATCAATGCGCGCTGGAAATGCTCTTCTCACAGTCTCAGTCAGTCCCGTTACAGCTGCTCGATATCCGTCGTTCGAAGCATGTTACCAGTTAACGTTCATTCGTCTGTGATCAACTGCTGGTAATTCTGCGCTGATCTTGTGCCAGTTCATTCCTCCCAGCTTTGCCATCATGAGTCTTTTCAGTTCATTTAGCGTCGGGCTGAACTCTTGGCAGAATGTCATCAGTTCGTTGGCGAAACGATCCCCTGCGTCGTCGGGATTCGGCAAGTGGGCCATCGCCTCTTTCATGTCAGTCATGTTCCAAGGACGATATACTAATTCTACAGAATTCATGCCCAGAACTTCCACCATAGGTGCTGTGATGCTCACCCTCTTTTTCTTGGCAGTTCTGTCCCAGTTCTTTCTTTTCTCCGGACGCTGGACCTCTAATTCTTCCTCTTCCTCGTCACTTTCTGAGATGGTATCAAAATTCAGTTCGGAGTCTCCGTCTGACTCTGGCGCTCTGGTCTGTTCATGTGTGTTGGACTGTAAAACATATGATCGCGTACCTTTCTTTCTTAGCTTCGTCTTCTGGATCGCTAGTCTCTTTCTCCTTCCGTTTGGCGGTGTTTCTTTACTCCAGAAGCTTTCAGCTGCGCGCGCCCCCTCTGCTGTTGGCTCAGCTGCGCATGCTCCTCCTTCTGCTGACTGTTCAGCAGTGCGCGCTCCCTCTTCTCTCTGCTGGGGAGCTGGAGTTGGTCTGGCTGGTAGAATTGGTTGGCTTGGTCGAAATGGAGAGCAGTCGAGATCGGGGTCCATTTTCAGGCCTTGGAGCTCCGCATTGGGATAAATTGTGTATCTCGGCGGTGTTTCATGTGGAAAAGCACAAGCATAAGATGTGTTAGTAATATTAATCTCATTCTGTGGAGGCGCATTCGCCTTTTCTTCATTTTTGTTTTCTTTTTTCAACATTCTTCTCTCCCTCTTATCTGCCTCTTCCACCCAACATACATGTTTCTTAGAACAACCCTTTGTTATGTCACTCCCTTCTTCAATTGACAATTTTACCATTTTTAACCTTGTACTACAAAGTGTTCCCTCTTTTGGGAAATCATGATATTTGATCAGCTTTTCTATATCTAGCATGCATCTTTGGCCATATAATTTTCTCATTTGACAAAATACCGGTGTCTCGTATTCAGCTAGCTTGCTTTGGGATTTCCCCATATTGGCAGTCTGATTCTGTGGCTTTTCGCGCGTGCGCGCTATTAATCTGTTGGACGTCTCCGACAGATCTGATCTCCTCACCCGAGATCAGCCGGGCGGACACTCGCAATAGTGGCCGATTTTGTGCCCTGGTTACCTGACCGCGGGCGGAACCAACCCAATCTAGGTAATATGGTTCCCAGACCAATCTAGGTCTTATTTAATCGCCCACGTGATTTCAGTTTCTATCCCATAAACATATCAACCACGTTGCATTCGTCACAGAGTCAGACTCCCCCTATGGTTTATCCCTATCAATTAAATTTTCAATTTAACCAAATTTCTATTTAAAACTCCCCCTGAATTTCTTTTTTAAGTTTGCCTCTTACCAGAATCGCCCCTTGCCGTCTGGGGTTCGTTTTATCTTTATTCCAGTGGTCGTCCTCCTGGACCTGCAGCGTCGGTCCCTCGTCCCTCAATCTAACGGGGTAGGGCTGATGTGGATCAGGATTGCAAGTCACCGATGCTTTTCCAGGTCCAGAAGGTCCGTCCAAGGAATCCCAAAATTCTGACACCAATTATGTTACGGCAAAAATTAATTCGTTGACATCACTAATAAGAGACAAACCTTAAGAAATTCACTTTATAAAGATTTATTTTCCTTGCAAGAAAGAGCCCACAGTCAACACAGTCATGTAGCCTGTCTCGAGTGTGAACTGCTAAAACAAAAGAAAGCACAAACTCTTATACCCGCCAATGTTTAAACAACCCCCTCAGTAATTTTCCATACATCTGCGGAAAACCACTGAAGGTCTTACTCGGAGTAAGAGGTGAGAAACAATACGCAAATGGTCCCCTTTCTGTCTTGGAACTCATTTGAATTAAAAGCAAGAAACACAATGGTCCTTTCTCTGTAACTAATTTAAATTAAGAAAGCTCCCAATCTAGATATCCCACTGCTACCCCCCTGGGTTTCCACAGACAGTATGTCTGTTGAACTTAGAAAGGTGTTTTGCATGGCCGAAACAGATGTTGACTTGAACTCAAATCTTCTGTGATTAAAATTTTTCCACAACACAACCGATGTATGCTCAACGGCTAGAGAATACCCATAATGCACTGTGAGAGTTGAATGAATTCCCGCGTTTCGCCAGGAGATGGCTTCAACCCACACACTTTTTAAGACCAATGATATTGGACATACTCACTTTTATCGTCTCTAATTGAGCACATTTCTGTATTTTCACTTTTCTAATATTTACTTCATTTTCATTGAAAATAAATGCCTTTCCGATCTGATATGTGATGGGAAAAAGGATCAGAGTGAGTTTGGCAAAGGCAAATTCGAACCTCTGATCAATTTGCGTCAAATCTTAAAGCTACACTGTGTGATATTTTCCCCCATCTAGCGGTGAAAAGGTATATGACCATCCAGTAAATATTAGTTTCTGTTCCTCCCAATTCCGTTTTCGTTTTAACTCCTACGGTGGCCGATTTAGTCCAAGATTAACATGGCTTCCAGTTCGACCTCGTCCATTAGTGTTGATTTGCCTGTTGTGTTGCCGTCTTAATTCTCTTTTTCACTTCCTTGGCGACTCTGTTACATATCCTCGAGAATAAGAGCGATCCTCCATCAGCAACAGACTTTCAAAAAGGCTTTCAGGTTTTCATATAGCAGTCTCAAGCAATCCCCCTCTTCACATTCGACACGGTGCCATCGAGTGTTAAAACGCGAAAGGCGAAGCTTGAATTTACGGGTATGTCCCTCTTTGGCTAATGTACTTTCAAGATGGAGGGGAAACATGGCGACCCCCATTCGAACCCCTTACCCGTATGTATTTTCAATGGCATATTATAAACTTACGAGAATACTTTATTACTTGAAAGAAGTAAATATACATTAATGAGCACATATATTTTTGAAAGAACTAAGTGTTTTTAGCTAAGAATAAACTAAAAAAGTTACACAGTGTAGCTTTAACATCCTGCGTCTTACCCCTACACTATTGCTGCTGATGAGAACTGAGTTTTCCGTAGTTTTGTCTGCCTCAACCAGACGTTTAAACAAGCCGATATATTTAAATATAGTTATTGTAAACTGCATCTACTCACATATTTTTGCTTCTGACACCCATGCAATATAGTATATAAATAGTAGCCTAGGCCTACTATATAGTATGAAATATATATATATTATACTATACAATTTGTACATAAAATATTAAGTCTTTATTTTTTAAATTAAATGCTTATTTTACTTTATAATTCATTACGCTTTCCAAGTAAGTTCAGTGCCACACAAGTAAAGAGCTATAGGTTAACTTTAAGCTTGTTGGCTCGTTTTTGGAGTAGTGGAATAATGGAGAATGAGGGTACATAGGGCGAATCGGACAGCGGTAAGTTAATTCATTCAGGGCGCGACTCTCACAGCAGGGGCGTAAATCGCTGGGACAGGAGGGACAGGACCCCCCCAATCTGAGGGCTGTATATACTTAAAATAAATCAATATATACTTAAAATAAATGTGTAAGTAGTAAAACAATACAAACACAAACGGGACAAAAAATGCGTTTTAAGTTCAGAAACATTTTGAGTCCCCCCTCCCCCCTTGCCTCACATTGGTTTGATCCACCGTGTACCTTAACTAACTTTACCCATAGAACGTAGAAAAACTACCACACAAGTTTGGGGAGAGAACAAGGCTCTTCAGACAGCAGTTGTGAAACACCAGTAAGTAGCTGTCAAGGCTATTTTATTCACTTTAAACGTCAGATGAAGTGATTCTTTTCTCTTTAATACAGATTAGGCAAAACACTGTTAACATCACTTGCCCACCGCCGCTCCGCTGTATAGTAATAAAATCATTTAGTTCAGTTAGAGAACTGACAAAACAATTAAAAACTGAACGTGTCTGCTCAATACAGCACCAGCCGAACGAGCTAGATTATCAAACAAGACAAGATTATCGAAGATTTGGTTTCAAAGCGTAAAAGCGCCTATTTAAGGGAGTGTGTCATTGTACTGTTTTGTTGTTGTGTTTTCATTACGAATAATAGGCTAATGAACCCAAAATTCAAGCAACCCGCCCCGGAATTCGGAAATAGCGTTTAACCACCTCCAAAGTGCGTTTATCCACCTCTAAATTGAGTTTATCCACCTCTAAAAAGCCTACAGTTCCTAAGCCATTTTAAATTAAGCTTATGTCGTTTTAGTTTCATATTGTTCATTTTCATTGGTTGTTTGTTGTACAGTTAGACGAAGTCTTTCATATTGCGCTGCAACTGACAGTGAGTAGTGGGAAGTCCGGATCATTTTACTGACTCGGATCTTTGAGTCTCGTTCAGCAAAATGAACGAATCTTTTCTCTTTCCGTCTATGGGACTGACAGGAAGAACAAAAGATTCGGATCTCACCTGTCGATTCAGAATCAGAACCCATTTGTTGCGTAATGCGCATGCGCGGTCAACACAAAATGAACAAATCACTCTCCGAGACAACTCGGTAGTCCCGAGTCATATCAAAGATTCGTTCAAAAGATTCAAACATGGATATCCGGCAATTTTTTAAGCGCCGTCAAGACAGCAGCCCTCCTCCAAATGCCAGCAAACGGGCTCGGCTACAAGCCCAAAGTGAGTGAGCTCGGAAAACAGTACTAAACTTTATGTTTTTGGGGTTAATTTGGTTCACGGTTAGATTCATGCCACTGACTAAACAAGTCACCTCTTCCTTTTCCCAGTAAAATTCAGGATACATTATTATCAGATAAATAACTGGATGTAATTATATGCATTCTCTGGTATTTAAACCACTGAAAGTTTGTGACAACAAGCTCCCTTTGCTAGTCAGCTAGCTAGTTATTGTTATCGCTACAGCCGTGCGAGGGTACGGTAAATGTGTCTATGGTAATAACAGCGAGTTGGACTAATCAGAGGCGTCGCTGTTAAGCTTAGGACTGTGGGTAGTGTAAAAAAAAGCTGTAATGATGCAGTGTATTTTGTGTTCAAATGGAAAATTTTTGGTTTTATTGTTTTTTAGTTTAGCAAAATCGTCTGTTAATGTCGGCAGCCATTACACTTGTGGAAATTACAGTGCAACTTATATTGTCTTTCTTCTGTTAATTACAGAAACTGAGTTTTCTTTAAAGGGGTGGTAAAGCACACTCTTTCGAAGGCTTGATTGTGTTTGTGGGCTGCACTGTAACATGTGTTCATGCTTCGTTTTTAAAAAATTGCATTATTTTTCATATATTTTACCTTTATTCTACACTGCTCTGTCCCTCCTTGTAAAAACGGTCTGATGGTTTCCGGATTCTATGAAGCCAGTCCCTCAAAAATACGCAATGGGCTCTGATTGGTTAGCTGGCCCAGTGTGTTGTGATTGGCTAACCGCCCGCCTAGAGCACGTTTATCAGAACGTCACGCCCCTTACCTTCGCCGGTAGCCTCAAGCTAAGCCTGTGCTTTGGGTACAATAGCGTCAATAAAACCATACCAATTTGAGCCCGAATCAGACCCAGACAATTTTAGTGAAGATGATCGAGCAGAACCTGTTCAGTCCTCAAGAGTAAAGACTGCGGATCTATAGTGATCGATTTGCCAAATATCTGTTGCAAGAACGAACACTAAACATGGGCTTTACTAGTAGCCAAATCAAACACAGAACCATGTTTAGCATGCCTGTAGATAAACAATACATAAAAGCTCTAATCAAAGAATAATTTACACTAATGCCAAGTTCGCTGTTGAGATTTTAAAACGTTTGTAACGTTAGGTGTTTGTCGGATAACGTTAATATGAATGAGCATTTAACAAACTGGTTTGCAGAGCCAAATGAGCGTTGTCATCTGTGTACTTCCTTGCTACAACATAGACTACAATTAACAACACGAACTATTACAGGAAAACACATCGACGAAAAATAAATCCTACTTACAGTTTGTGGCCCGTAAACAGTTTCTTTTAATCCATCTTTCAGGACAAGCCGTTGTGCGAATCCCGCTTTCATAGCGCTCGTGAAGATTGTGGAAGCTTTGCTCCGTGAGATGAGCCGCGGTCATCCACGCGCGCCCGTCTCTTGCGGCGTTCACACCGGACGTGAATAAATCGCGCTATTCGCGCGAAGGTGGACGCTTGAACATTTTGAGTTTACTCGCTTCATTCGCGCGTGACATTCACTTCACAACAGACGCGAATTCGCGTCAGAGGAGGTACTTCTGCCAGCGGCTCGTCTCGGTGAGAAATGACTGACATGGGCTGTGTTTACGTCTTTTTTTGTTAAAATGTACTGTTAATGTGTGACAAAACGGAGTTTTAAGACTTTTTCAGTCGATAATGTAGTTGTTTAAAGCTCAAATCTGTGGTTTATTTATATAAAGAGTGCCTAATAGTACATTTTATCTGGCGTTTTCGGCGCTTACACTGGCTGGTGATCTCGTGCATCTGAACCGCAGCTCCTGTATAGCAAATACAGACGAATATTGTCCATTATGTCACATTTTCTGGTCTTCTCCTCTGACCCCTGTCTGTCTCGTGCTTTGATTTCGTCGGCATTGGCATCAACACTCTCCAGCCTACTAACTAGCCTACCACAACAACTATTCCTCGCTGCGATTCAAAATGTCCTCGCCCCCCTTATTTCATATTCTCGGAGGAGGGCTTTATGTAAATATTGGGACTGGTGATGTCAGCACACCCTGGAGGAATGTGTAGTAGTCCCTACTGGCCGTTTGCTGTAGTCCTTAGAAATTGATTTCTTTAAAAGCAAATATCTCCCTTTGCTTTAAACTTTGAACGTTGTAACTTTGCAGATGTTGTTTATGCTCAAACAGCAACATTACACACTAGCTAAAGCTAGAAAAGTGAAATCGTGGTTTACCACCCCTTTAAATTAAAATATGTGGCACCAAATTCATCCTTCTGTCGTTAATCTGCACCTGCCTCATTAGCAATTGGCAAAAAATGTAATCGACAACTATTTTGATAATCGATTAGTCGCCTTGAGTAATTTTTTAAGACAAAAGTAAAATTATTTGATTCCAGCTTGTTTAATGAGAATATGTTCTAGTGTGTTCTCTCATATGTGACAGTAAACTGAGTTGTGGACAAAACTAGTGTGTTCTCTCATATGTGACAGTAAACTGAGTTGTGGACAAAACAAGACATTTGAGGACGTCATCCTGGGCTTTTGGGAAACACTGATCCACATTTTTCAGACAGACCAAACAACTAATCGATTACTTGAGAAAATATTCAACAGATTAATCGACTATGAAAATAATCCCAAATCTAATCATTATGTACAAGTGCATTGCATTGGAACCCCTGGATATAAGCCTCCCCTCTCTATCTCTCTTAAATATTTTTGTTCTCTCTGAGAACAATAGCTATCATCAGGATACGCTATACACCGGTAGGCAGTGGCCCACCTTACCGTGACCACGATACGGTCACCCAAAATTTATAGTTTACCCACCTCTTTTTTTACCACTACACCTCTGGTCAGATCTGTGTAGGGTTTTGCTCAATATGATAATAAGTGGCAGATCAGAGGGCTTGCTGCAGTTGAATATCTAAATATCTGAATATCATAGTATAAAATACTATGTGGGGACGCAAGATAATTTAATAATTATAATATGACTGCGTGGTGAACCTTAATAGTATTTAAACTACTATCGCTTTGTGTTGTTGGTCAAATAAAATGAGAAAAGAAAAACGGACATTAGATAATTTTTCAGTACACCAAAACGCCAAATAAGTACAAAATGTTTTTTTGTTTTCGTTTGTTTTTTGTGGTACACATATCCTTACAAGTACAATTTTGGCTGTATTATTTGTGTCCCCTTCAAAAATTGCTCTTGAGAAATTTCATGTTTATTGTCCCCCCCCAACTTTTAGATGAAATTTACGCCCCGCCCCTGTGTGTTGAGAGTACACCGTCTGGTTGAGAGTGAGAGCGATTCAAAAGCATAAGGAGTCATTTCGAGAGCAAACGATAAACGACTCCTTATGCTTTTGAATCGCTCTCACAGGACTTTGCTGTCATTTGCCGATCGGGCATCGAACAAGCATATTCTTCAGCGTGTACATCTACTGTACACTCATTATTGTGGTGCATTGTGGGATTGAATGAGTGCACTCAAAAACGTCCACTATTGTTTCGGACACCATGTAGCGGATTTCGGATGCACCACAGGATCAACCCCAAATGACGACAAACACCAGTAATGCCTTTTCTTGGATGTTTACTGCAAGCATGAAATGGGACAGTGTTACAACAATGATCTGTTCTGGTTTCACAATCTCTCTTCAGAATGTTTCACGCAGACCCGGTATTACAGATTGTTTTCTTTACAGTATCTTAAATTGTTCCATTCAATAAAATGCATTACACCAAAGGCACATTTTTTATATAGAATTAATATGATTTATGAATACTGAAAATCAATAAAACAATAATGAACTGAACAATAACTCATGCGTAGAAGACGTTGTTCCGACCAAAACAATTTGGCTGTACCCAAACCAGAAGCCGTGGCTAAATGGGGATGTTCGCGCGGCACTCAATGCGCGGACCTCCACTTTTAACTCCAGTAATGCAGAGGAGCATAAACAAGCAAGTTATGCCCTCCGGAAAGCCATCAGAGCAGCAAAACGGCAGTACAGGGACAAGATTGAAGGACAGTTCAACACCACCGACTCCAGAAGCATGTGGCGGGGAATTAACACCATCACGGACTATAAAGGGAACACAAACTCCACCGTGAACACCGCTGCCTCTCTCCCGGACGAGCTCAACAGCTTCTATGCTCGCTTTGAGGGAACTAACACCGCCCTCGCGGAGAGAGAGCTCGTGGCTGAAGATACAGAGGTTAGTTCACTCTCCGTATCTGTAGCGGATGTGACCCGATCCTTCCAGCGGGTGAACGTACGTAAAGCCGCGGGTCCAGACGGCATTCCGGGCCGCGTGATCAGAGCGTGCGCGAACCAACTGGCTGGAGTTTTCACGGACATTTTTAACCTGTCCCTCTCCCTGTCCGTGGTCCCCACATGCTTCAAAACGTCCACCATTGTTCCTATACCTAAGCAGTCAAAAACTCCTGCTTAAACGACTGGCGTCCTGTTGCTCGGACCCCCATCATCAGCAAATGCTTTGAGAGAATAGTCAGAAACCACATCTGCTCTGTTCTCCCTCCCTCACTGGACCCACTGCAGTTTGCATACCGCACAAACTGCTCCACTGATGATGCCATTTCATCTACAATTCACACTGCTCTCTCCCACCTGGAAAAGAGGAACACATATGTGAGAATGCTGTTTGTAGACTACAGCTCAGCATTCAACACCATTGGGCCCTCCATACTTGACATTAAACTCCGGGCTCTAGGCTTAAACAGCTTGTTATGCAGCTGGATCCTGGACTTCCTGTCAAACAGACGCCATGTGGTCAGAATGGGCAGTAACATCTCCTCATCACTGACTCTCAACACTGGAGCCCCTCAGGGCTGTGTTCTCAGCCCACTCCTGTACTCCTTGTACACACATGACTGTGTGGCAACCCACAGCTCCAACACCATCATCAAGTTTGCTGACGATACGACGGTGGTAGGTCTCATCACTGACAATGATGAAACGGCCTACAGAGAGGAGGTGCATACTCTGACACGATGGTGTCAGGAGCACAACCTCTCCCTCAACGTCAGCAAGACCAAGGAGCTGGTGGTCGACTTCAGGAGGAATGAGAGAGAACACCGCCCCATCACCATCAATGGAGCACCGGTGGAGAGAGTCAGCAGCTTCAAGTTCCTCGGTGTCCACATCACAGAGGAACTCTCATGGTCCGTCCACTCTGAGGCCGTTGTGAAGAAGGCTCATCAGCGCCTTTTCTTCCTGCGACGGCTGAGGAGGTTTGGAATGAACCGCCACATCCTCACACGCTTCTACAGCAGCACCATAGAGAGCCTGCTGACTGGCTGCATCACCACCTGGTACGGCAACAGTACCGCCCGCAGCCGCAAAGCCCTGCAAAGGGTAGTGCGCACGGCCAGCTGCATCATCGGAGGTGAGCTTCCCTCCCTCCAGGACATTTATGCCAGGCGGTGTGTGAAAAGAGCTCAGAGGATCATCAGAGACTCTAGCCACCCAAACCATGGGCTGCTCTCACTGCTGCCATCAGGCAGACGGTACCGCAGCATTAGAACATGCACCAGCCGACTCCAGAACAGCTTCTTCCCACAAGCAATTAGACTACTTAACTCCTGATCCATCAGGATCATAACACACACTGGACAGAATATCACTCAGCACAACCCACTGGAGATACACACATTATATACACATTTATTTATCATATAGCTTCTATTGTACATCGGATTTCTATTTGTGAACATATTGTATACTGTACATTGTATATTATTACTATAGCTTAATGTATACTGTTATTGTTTAATGTATGTTTAGTGTATATTGTTTAAAGTATATGTATATTGTAAGTATGTTTATATTGTTTAAAGCTGTGAGAACTACACTCACATTGTGTAAATTATTTATTGTTTATTGTAGTGTAGTATTGCTGTGAGTAATTGTGTGCGCATCAGATGTGTAATCTGTTGTTGCTTAAATGTTGTACATGTGTGTGTACATGATGTTTGCTCGGACTGCACCTAAGAATTTCACCTACTGTTGCACTTGTGCATATGGTAGAGTGACAATAAAGTGATTTGATTTGATTTGATTGATACCTGCAAGCATGAAATGGGACAGTGTTACAACAATGATCTGTTCTGGTTTCACAATCTTCAAATACATAATTTAGTTAGTACATTGCCCCATTTTCTAATATGCAGGTGACTTACAATACCAAAGTAACAATTCACAGTTTCAGTTTCTTCTCCTTAACACATATAACATGCTTCGAGTCATGAACTACATTACCCAAAATGCACCGCCAATTACTGGCGCATTTCACTTTGTGCAGCAAACGATCAACCACTCGCATCATCAAAATGTAATGAAATGAAACTCAGATGAACATTAATAAACATCCCCATACTCATGAGAAGGAACATAGGACATAAACTGATATTGAGTGAATCAGATGTTGTACCATTCGTAAAAATACGACACAATCGCACTTTTAAAGCGATACAGTTTATGCAAACTTCTAATTTAATACAAATAACAGGGTCAACAATAGTATTACCAAAATATCTTGTTCTGATTTCATTGTAACTTCTATATAATATGCTCTAGGAACATGCTCAAGTTGTCCATTAACAGAGACAGACTGAAGAGTGCGGCACAAGGGAATATATCATTGATCGAAGAGAGGGGTATACCACATCAGCAACACAAAAGAGAATATAACATTCTTCTAAACAAACACATGCAGTACAAGAAAGTAGTGTGATTATAATGTTTGATAAACCCCAATATTAAATGCTGTGTAAAAGAGACGAAATTTCCATTCTACATAAATGTTATATATACTCCCCATAATGAAACAATGGATCATCCCTTACCCAGTCTTTCTGCACCTGTTTTTTCTTAAAGGTCCCGTTCTTCGTGTTTTTTTGAAGCTTTGATTGTGTTTACAGTGTGCAATATAACATGTGTTCATGTTTCGCGTGTGAAAAAAAAACAGTATTTTTAACACAATTTACTTATCTGTATACCGCTGTTTTCACTCTCCTAAAAACGGCTGATGACTTCCTTTATTCTATGAAGTCCCTCCTTCAGAAATACGTAACAAGTTCTGATTGTGCCAGCGGTTCCCGTGTTGTGATTTGACAGCAGCTTAGCGCACATGGAAAGGTCACGCCTCTTAACGGGAGATATATGCGCTTAATGATCTCTACAGCGTCCCTGGGAAAGCCAAACAAAGGTGATTTGACTCCGCGATGAAAATAACAGCGTCTCGACGACATGGCGACAAACACACTCAAACGCAACAATTCCTTTTCTCCACGCGACACGTCCTCTTCTCCACGTGGGACAGCAACAAGACCACGCCCCCTTTTTTCACGTATTCTTGTGGGCGGAGGTTAGTCTGTTCTACTGTTCTACTGACGTCATTTATGAAGGAAGTACCAGGATGTAGTCCAAGCCAGCCGTTCGCAGTAGGCTTTGAAAGGGAACTTCTGTTAAATAAAATATCTCGCTTGGCATTGAACTTTGAGCTTTATAATTTTACAGGTATTATTTATGCTCTAACAGCAACATTACACACTAACTAAAGTTTGAACAATGGGATCACGAATAACGGGACCTTTAACCAAAGTAACAAACAAAGTTTGATGAATTATTTTACACTATTACATTCACCCTTCCCAATTTCATCAAACTTTATGGAACAGGGAAGAAGTTATGAGACGGGACATCTTTGTCCTTATATGACCTTAAAACCATGACATGAAGTCGTCTGTGAAGACTGCAGATTAAACTGCCAGGTATAGATAAATGCCCGTATACATATATCCACAGATCAGTTAAAGGTTTGTCCCCTTTTGTTACACTTTTCTTACTAACTGTATTTAACAACCTCTTTAACTGCATTTTGTCCCTTCTTGTAAGATCATATATCACTTTAGATTCCTACAAAGATGGAGAGCATCTGCATCAAAGCAGTGAGAGTCTCTTTTTTTCCAGGTTCAGCCATCAACATACTCATGGATTCGATCAATCTCCTTACTGGCTTCACCATTCTACCAGACCGTGTATGCAACCCCCCCTTCAATTTTACACTGTTATTGTCCTCCCTAGTGTCAGTCTCGTCAACACTCATGTTAGTGTCATAGGTCGGGGGGGTCAAACCAATCTGCACCCACCCCTAAAACCCAGGACCACCTCGAGGAGCGTGCCAGAGACCAGACAGACAGAAGAATAAGAGTTTGACAATATTTATTTATTTAAAAGTTCAATAAAAATTCTCAATGGGGCCTCTGGGTCCACCCCACTGATGCGGGGACCGTACCACTGCCCAGAAGAGGGGGGACGTCAGTCACCTGTCCGACGCACAGGTGAGTGTCCTGGTAAGTTGGTCGCCCTCAGGCGTGGAGCAGGACCGGGTCTCGTGCTCGAGGAGAGCTTCCCCTTGGACGAGCAGGTGAGTATGCTGGTAAGTAGAACCTTTTAGGACATTGGAACAGAACGGAGTCTCTTGATCGGAGGGGGCCTTCCTTTGGTCAGACGGGTGGGTTCCTTGTAAGTAAAACTTCTGGAACATTTACTCAGTCCTTTGCTCGAAGAGGGCCTTCCCTTGGCCGGACAGGTGAGTCTCCTGGTGAGTAGAAGTTTTCAGAACATTTGAACAGGACAAGTCACTTTTACCTATGCATATACGGCTTTCTTCAGTATCAGCCAAAGGCTTGTAACCAGGGTATACTTCTGTAGGGCAGGCAGGAGTAGGCTCAATGAGTGTCTTCCCTTTAGGCGGACATCGCATAGGAGGCCGTTGGCAGAGGAATGTTCTGTTAACAGACAAGGTACGTTACACAACTGTATACATGTTTCTCCGTAGGACAATGGAACAGGCTTACGGCTGGAGTATGCTTCGATCGAGCAGGCAGAAGTAAGTTCAATAGGTGTCTCACTTTAGGCGGACATCACATGGGAGGCCGTGGCGGAGGGGTGCTCTGTTAACAGACAGTGTACGTTACACAACTGTATACATGTTTCTCCGTAGGACAATGGAACAGGCTTACGGCTGGAGTATGCTTCGACCGAGCAGGCAAAGGTAAGTTCAATGGGTGTCTCACTTTAGGTGGACATCACATGGGAGGCCGTGGTGGAGGGATGCTCTGTTAACAGACAGGGTACGTTACACAACTGTATACATGTTTCTCCGTAGGACAATGGAACAGGCTTACAGCTGGAGTATGCTTCGATCGAGCAGGCAGAAGTAAGTTCAATAGGTGTCTCCCTTTTGGCGGACATCACATGGGAGGCCATGACGGAGGGATGCTCTGTTAACAGACAGGGTACGTTACACAACTGTATACGTGTTTCTCCGTAGGACAAGGGAATAGGCTTACGGCTAAGGTGTGCTTCGACCAGCAGACGGAGGTAGGTTCACTGGGTGTCTCACTCTGGGCGGACGTCACATGGGAGGCCGTTGGCGGAGGAATGTTCCATTGATCGATCCCTCCACTGTCGTACTGAATCCATTATCTTCAGATATGGTGTGGGTTAGGATGCCTTTTTACTGAAGCGTGGATAAACGCTCCCTTGACTCTCGATCACACTCAGAAGAAGAGACAATAGTTCAACGATGACTTGGTCCAAACGCTCTCTCCGGTGATAATTACACTCGTGAACAGTACACTTCACAACTTCATATTCAGCTCAGTGCAGATGCATACATTCAATGAAATCCGATGCTCATACTACTTATCTCCCTTCTGATGTTGATGGCGTTCTCCAGTCCGCACTCAATCTCTGTGACTCACTTCACTTCCAACCTTTAACTCCTTCCAACGTGTTCACACGATCGCCGTTTCACCCTCAATACAGCCGAGCACTCACACACTCTCCAGATGCCTCCGCGAATCTTCTCCCGGGGAAGAACCCCCCATCTCCCTCCTTAACTGTCTCTTCACTTCCCTTTTTGTACACCCCACTTGCCTACGCGGCCTCGTCACAGATCCCCGCGTAAATCTCCCACACCTGGCGATCATCATGTCATTAGCCGCCGTTGTTATCATGACAGATACATAACCGGAACCGGAACCGTTAGTGTCATCGTTCCGGGGGGAACATAACTTCACGGAAATGGAAGCTTTAGCATAAGTTCTGCCGGGAAGACTTAATTGTCATGTCACTTTAACTTTATCTATCCAATCACATTCCAATACCTGGGTATAAAAGATTGGTACTTACGCATGTCTGAGTTCACAGATGATGACGCTCCAATTCAGTTGACGATCCGGGCGTTCCGTAGCGGTCGATCGTTGGTCCTATGATAACTAATAATGTGCATACAGTGGCGTTCTAAGTCCACGTCAGCCTATCATTCTGTTCAATGGGTTACCGCAGTAACAGACGCGAGTGCTTCACTAACAAGAGCAAGTCTCACGTCAGACTCAGATCAATCGCTTTCAAGGAGGACTATCTGGGCATGTTATCAAAGACACGGCTGTGGTTTTCATCACCATTCTGGCGACATCACTACATCAGCATTTATCACAGTGATATGCATATGGTTATGCATTCCGATGCCGATTGGGTGTAGTATCTTACTCTTTTTCAATTTTGTCGCAAGCATGTCTGTATAGAGCACACACATGCATCGTGTGAGACGCGCACAGGTGTTTGCCGGTCTGCTCGTGCAACGTGATCGCTCGTTGTGACTCGCTTGTGTCCATAGTGCTCGTAAATGATTCGCATGACACCGGTTAACGTTATAGATAGTATTTTGTTAGAAAAACTGAAACAGAACAGATATGCACAGCATATTTAGAATCTATCATTCTCCCTACGAACGCAAGGAAAACAACACGGGTTTTAAAGCAACATGCACCTATTTAATCGGGGCTTCATGTTGAACTGAAGTTAAGCTGAAATCGCGATTGGTTCAGTGTTATCAGATCGCTGAAATTCAATTTAAAAAACTATGCTGAGCAAATTAGCATATTTAGGTACAGGACCGACATCAGTGCTTTCTGTTCTTATTCAATGGCGTTAGATTCATCTTCCAAGCGCTATGAGTTCGTCACATATGCAATTTAACTGACATAACATAGTTTCAAGCTTAGAAGTGTTTGGCCTGCATCCAGCAGAGTACATATTTGCTCAAACATATGGGGCACCAAGTGTTGGAATGGCTTCCTTTCGTGATTCAATATGGCTTCCTTCCCTATGAGGAAGAACTGTAGCGTTCTATGCTCACATTAAGGTGCTTTGCTTATTGTATTATAAAAATGTGCAACATATTATTAAATTAGTTAATCAAAACAAACATGTCATATATATTAGTAATTGTGTGCATTTGTCTTCGCTTTACTCCAGTTAATTTGACTCTAGTTTTTTATTCAGCTACTGATATCTGGATACCTCCTAATATTTCGAGAAACTTAGATTTTAGCGTTACGTCTTACTTGGTCCTTCCGGCTAGGACGCCATGGCTACATTATGATAAAACAAATGTGTATCTTGTTTGTACTCTCAGCACCATATGTCGGGTAAGGTTTGCATACAAAACAAGGTTTGACTTGAGATTCGATAGCAGTACTAATTCGATTCCGTACTCAATCTGACCCGTTTACATAAAGATTGCATCGTACAGCATCTAAATCACAGTTATTGATTTGAAAACAATTATTCAAATCTTTTATGAATACAGTGAGCAGAGTGCACTCCCTTTATAAACGCATGAAACTGTTAAATGCTTCAGTTCAGATAAACTCCAGTGGAAACTGCTGTGGTCAATCTGACTACACCGAATCATGAATCTATTGCATGTTCTACTATTCGTTGGTAAAGCGTATGCGCTGGAAGGCAGAGTTGGCAGTGATAAGCTCTGGGCCATTCAAGAAAAAATAGGACTCCATGGCTACATTATGATAAAACAAATGTGTATCTTGCTTGTACTCTCAGCACCATATGTCGGGTAAGGTTTGCATACAAAACAAGGTTTGACTTGAGATTCGATTCGATAGCAGCACTAATTTGATTCCGTACTCAATCTGAACCGTTTACATAAAGATTGCATCGTACAGCATCTAAATCACAATTATTGATTTGAAAATAATTATTCAAATCTTTTATGAATACACTGAGCAGAGTGCACTCCCTTTATAAACGCATGAAACTGTCAAATGCTTCAGTTCAGATAAACTCCAGTGGAAACTGCTGTGGTCAATCTGACTACACCGAATCATGAATCTATTGCATGTTCTACTATTCGTTGGTAAAGCGTATGCGCTGGAAGGCAGAGTTGGCAGTGATAAGCTCTGGGCCATTCAATCCTGATTGAGTATTTCTGTGTTGTGTGGCGCTCCAATTGGGGATTGCATTCGAGTGCTCAACAGACTTTACATTACATTTGTGCATTTGGCAGACGCTTTTGTCCGGGGCACCTTGGGTTGCATTCGGGGTGCACATTTGGCGTTTTCCGGGTCTTGCTTTTCCTGGGAGTCGAGCCCGTGGCTCGGCGTTGCTGGTGCCGCGCTCTGCTGTTTGAGCTACTGAAAAGACATGTCTGTGATCAGCTACACTTGCTTCGAATCCTATTGTGACTAACAAAATATACAAGGGAGTAAATAGTGTCGACTGTTGACACAGTCTGCACATGCGTATTGATTCCTGGCTGCACCGCAAACGGCGAGGTCTCTCGCAGTAAGTTTTTTCACTTCACTAAAGCTGGCACACACGGTGCGCTTATAGACTTGTGATTGTCGCTTTTCAGACTGCGATCCTGATGCCACCCTGTGGGATCTCAGGGCATTTACGGCAGGCCGTATGTTAATCAGACGCACAAGGCCTTGTCTGTAGTTTTACATCAACCATTCACTTGGCGAAATCATTCAGGCAAAACTTTTATCATGGCGTTGGTGAACATGTCAACTAACTATTAAAGACATCAGATTTTATTCTAGGGTCAAAGGAATTTTTAGGATTGCGATATTGGCTCATCCTGCCAAACGTGGGCAAAATCACACAGTATTATCCTGGTTAGGTTATCAAATTATGAAGCTCGCTTTGATCTCTTTCATAGGTTCCGTAGTTGTGTCAGGTCCTATATAGCTAGTTATGGTTTTATTAGCTAGTAAAGCTAAACCATATAAAACGTTATTTTCCTTTTGCAAGGGCATCGTCCGGTGTTCTCAATCACATGCGCAGTTTATGTATTGTCATGCTGTTCTGGTTAATTTTCTTTTGGGGGTTCTCTCAGCAGGTTGATGGTTAGATGGTGTTCTATCAAGATATTGGTGTTGCTACGAACATAGTTCAACCCGCGGAGTTGGCATCCTCTACCAAGGTCTCCCTTATTACGAAGCATCTGAATGCGGGATTCCATGATGGTTAAGATGGTTTTCTTCAGCAATGCTCAAACCATCAGGCATGTTCAGTAAACTCTCCCATAATTCCAAAGGTAAAACTATGATTACCTACTTGTCTTAACAAACATCAGGAAAGTTCAAAGCTTTTAATTTAACTCCTAACACTTTAATCTTAAAGGGCATATTGCAGGTTAGAGACTCCAGTGAGTCAATGTATAGAAAAATAATGTAGGAACTAGATTTTCTTTAAAATATACTTTAAAATACACTAATAAGGCTTTTGGAGTCGTTTTTGTAAGAAAATTTTACTTCCGCATCTAAAAATGGCAAAACCGGATGTGACATAACGAGAGGGAGTGCGGTGAATCTCAACGATAGGAAAACAATGGATCGCAATGACAGCTCGGACGCTGAGGACATTATAAATGTTTATTAATACTCATATGGCAGACCACAGCCATACAATTATGACACACAATTAGGGACAGACCAGGATTAGACAGAACAACGATTACAGGAGACAGATTGAGTATTTATGTGAGGAGAAACAGTGGAGAACAGCGGCAGGTGTCTCGGAGAGAGACCAGTGTTAGCTATAAAGCTAGCTAATGATATGATCACTGTGCTCAAATCACAACACTGTACTTATTATTATCATGTATCAGGCAATAGCAAAGCTGGTAACGTTATTGTCATCTAGTAAGTTATTGATTTACTTACCAATAACAGAAACGTTTCTCATCACGTCTGATTTGGTAACTTACAAGACTCACGCCATGGTGCACAGTTCACGTTTTCTCCGAGCTGCATCTCTGACGGATCCGGGACCGTCACATCTCCCGCCGGCCGCCGAACCACAGACAGTAACGTTGTGTTATTGTGTTTATCCTTTATTCATTAATTCTGTATTATGGGTTTATTTCGTGCCGATTCACCGCTAGTGTGAGGATGTATATAACGTTATGAGTATGCATTTGAGTGAACTTGAATGTGCATACATGGCATGAATAAAATATCACATGATTCAGAACTTTTTTTCGAAAAAGTGTGAGACTGTATTCATTTGTGTTAATGTACATACTTTGTATTCATTAATGTAAACACGACGGCAAAGAAGCATCGCGTGTGGATGTTTATTCATCCTTATGCTGCGTTCACACCGGACGCGATTCGCGCGAGTGATTTACATGTTAAGTCAATGCAGAGACGCGAAATGGCATTCTGCGGCGCGATTCGCGCGAATGAGGCGGCGAGATTCGCGCGATTCGCGCGATTGAGGCGGCGCGAATGACGCGAATTGAGCGTTTTGAACGCGTGATTCGCGCGAATCGCGTGTTTCGCGCGAATCGCTCAAGTTGAAAAATCTGAACTTTGGCGGATATTTCGCGCCGCGTTAACCAATCACGAGCTTGCTCTAGTAGTGACGCATTTACAAGCGGAGGCAGAAATCCCAACAACAATGGAGGACAAGATAATGGTGGCCGTATGTGGAGACCCGGAGCTGTATGATACATCATCCTATCACTACAGGAACAGGAATAAAAGGAATAAAAAGGATCTTGCTTGGAAGAAAGTGAGTTATTGTGAGTTATTGTGAGCCAAGTGAGCCATTTCACAACGAGACAGGAGCAGAAAAAAAGAGCCAGAGCCATCGGCAAATGTGAGAAGGACTAGCCGAGGGAAGGCGGGTCTCGCCGGGTACACGAGCGCTGAGCGCCGCCGATCCCCTGGATCTCACAACTCCGAAAACGCCAGATAAAATGCTCAAATAGGCACTCTTTTTATAAATTAACCACAGATTTGAGCTTTAAACAACTATATTATCGCCTGAAAAAGTCTTTAAACTACGTTTTGTTGCACATTAATAGTAGTATTTTTTACAAAAAAGCTCATATAGGCTCATATAGAGCAGAAGCCCCGCCCATGACGCGAATTCGCGTCTGGTGTGTAGTTGTCACACGCGTTTTTCACGCGCGAATTACACGCGCAAATGAAGCGAGTGAACTCAAAATGTTCAAGCGTCCACCTTCGCGCGATTAGCGCGAATTATTCGCGCGAATCGCGTCCGGTGTGAACGCCACATTAGGCAAGCTACACACCAGCCGCGCCGAACGCACATGCTGAAATAGAACCGATGCGAAACGCAAGTGTGTTGGAAGCGTTTCCAGGCAAAATAGAATAGGAAAAGCTGTTTGTCATTTTGACACAAATACATATTAATAAATGACATTTTTATGTGTGAAAGTCTCTAGGTTTTGACATAAATGCAGATATAATTGTAATTAAAAAAAATATATATAATATCGATTTTCAAATATTGCACCTGCCAATGCAGAACAAAATATTTTGTAGCCTATTCGGCCGTCAATACTGCCGAGTGCTGACGTTGTCTTTGCTGTATCAGTAGGGGCAGTCGTGGCCTAATGGTTAGAGAGTCGGACTTGTAACCGGAAGGTTGCGGGTTCAAGTCTCAGGTCCGGCAGGAATTGTCGGTGGGGGGAGTAAATAACCAGCGCCCTCCTCCACCCTCAATACCACGACTGAGGTGAGACCCTTGAGCAAGGCACCAAAGCCCCAACTGCTCCCCGGGCGCCGCAGCAATATGGCTGCCCACTGCTCCGGGTGTGTGTTCACCTCTGTGTGTGTGCACTTGGATGGGTTAAATGCAGAGCACAAATTCCAAGTATGGGTCACCATACTTGGCCACATGTCACTTCACTTCACTTCACTAGGCTAAATATTTATTTATATATTTTATGTTTAACATGAAGTAGGCCTTCCACTACGTCACCTAGCAGCAGCGGCGCCGCGTCAGACACGCTTCTGGTGTGCAAAGACACAGAAAACGCCACGCAGCTGAAACGCAACAGAAACGCCACGCTTGCAGTGTGTAGCCGGTCTACAGATAGAAAACGCCACACTCACGTCACGCAGCCAGTGTGTAGCCGGCCTTACACGAGTTTAACAATGCTTGACTCCATCATATCGCCGGGATGATAATCCTTCGGTCTAAAGCACTACACACACCACCGTGTGTTTTGAAGCAGATGCGCGAAGGGAAGTCCCGTTTCTTCACCTGCACAAAACGCCACCATGCAGAATTCCTAACTTTTTTTTTTTTAGGAAACCTGTGGACTTGATGCCCTGACAGGCTGGATAATAACTTACCATGACAATGATAAATTGGAATAGAAAAACTACCGAAAATACACAGACTCTACTGAATACCAACCTATTCTGCACTGAGCCAACGCAGAGCTCGGCGAACCACTCCCTCTCGTGACGTAATATGACGCGATGTTGAAAAAAAGCGTTTTTTCCAAGCGGCCAACGAAATGGCCACTTTATCTTCTAAATTTGTGCTCTTATGTCTTTTTAAAACATTTTAAATCCTACACTACCTTTTCATATGGTATTTTCATACAAGGTTATATATTAATCTCAAAAAAAATTTAACCTGCAATATGCCCTTTAAAGGTCGCTCTTCCACTTACACCGATATTCCGCTAGAAGCATGTTTATCTGCTTTCGGCTTTGTGTCCAAGGAAATTCACTTTAGAAACTAATCAGTTTGATTCTATTCTCTGTCTTTTCTATTCTGATCTTCACTTCCCAATCAATTTCTTTACTCTTTTCCTTAAGCATTCTAGAATGACTCTAAAGGTTCTGGTATCACATTAACAATTCTAAGATGAAGAATAATTTCTGACCCTTTACTTCTATGGTTAAATATCTTCACGTTCGTCCTAAGACTTCTGACCACTCCCCCCTATTTATTTTATCTAACGGAGCACCTCTCTCTAAGGCTGGTTTCCGACCCACTTTTGTACTGACCTTTAAAGCTGCAGTTTACCTCCTATTCGTATCAGACTTCCTACAGCTACGACCGTGGAAATTCTGGGCCAGCATTTAAGCTACTGGGCAGTTGGTGTTCTTCTGCATTCAAGTCTTGTATAAGACCAATTCTAAAATCATCCTTGAAGCTCAGCAAGCTCTCCAGTAATGGTTCAGGTAAATTCCTATGCAACTACTGGTGGTGGTTTATTAATATAAAAAAAAAATATATAAAAAAAATTGTGCGTGGCCCTGCGGCCTTGTCTCTGTGGTCTAACAGACCGTGTGGCCCTGCGGCCTTGTCTCTGTGGTCTAACAGACCGTGTGGCCCGGCGGCCTTGTCTCTGTGGTCTATCAGGCCGTGTGGCCCTGCGGCCTTGTCTCTGTGGCCCTGCGGCCTTGTCTCTGTGGCCCTGCGGCCTTGTCTTTGTGGCCCTGCGGCCTTGTCTCTGTGGTCTAACAGACCGTGTGGCCCGGCGGCCTTGTCTCTGTGGTCTATCAGGCCGTGTGGCCCTGCGGCCTTGTCTCTGTGGCCCTGCGGCCTTGTCTTTGTGGCCCTGCGGCCTTGTCTCTGTGGTCTAAAAGGCAGCGCGGCCCTTCGGCCTTGTCTCTGTGGTCTAGCAGACCGTGTGGCCCTGCGGCCTTGTCTCTGTGGCCCTGCGGCCTTGGCTCTGTGGTCCTGCGGCCTTGGCTCTGTGGTCTAACAGACCGCGCGGCCCGGCGGCCTTGTCTCTGTGGCCCTGTGGCCTCGTCTCTGTGGCCCTGCGGCCTCGTCTCTGTCTCCGTCTAAAAAAAATTAAAAACACACAACGGCCAAAGTTTACAGGTATGCTGCAGCAGACATGAATTTCTCATGTGTAGTACTCATCTACAAATTATAACTTCAAGTTCTGTGTAATCATGAAGTGGCCTTTTTTAGCCATCAGCAGGCGGCGTTCCATGTTCACGCTTAACATGTTAACTCTTGTTCTTCTACTTTGTAGGAACTCCAGGATACGAGACCGGTGGGTCTATTTTATTTACCATTTTTGGGGGATAGGATAGGCTCCATCCAGGTGGAAGCATTCTTCCACATATTTTTGGGGGTCGGCTGCGCCACTGCCAGGATATGCAGAGTCCGGACCCTCAGATTGCGAGCTACGGACGGGGCCTATGCCAATGTACTTTATTGCTTGCTGGGCTGTTAATAAATGGATAATTGTCACAGTATTTATTCTCCCGAGTCTTTCTGGCAGAACTTAGTTCCGCCTCAACTTCATCACCTTGTGACATAAGGACTATTCACACTGGAGCAATGCCTTAAACAGTCATGTGAGCCATTAAAGGTCCCGTTCTTCGTGATGCCACTGTTCAAACTTTAGTTAGTGTGTAATGTTGCTGTTAGAGCATAAATAATACCTGTAAAATTATAACGCTCAAAGTTCAATGCCAAGCGAGATATTTTATTTAACAGAAGTTCCCTTTCAAAGCCTACAGCGAACGGCCGGTTTGGACTACATCCTGGTACTTCATTCATTAATTACGTCAGTCAGTAGAACAGTAGAACAGACTAACCTCCGCCCACA
The DNA here is from genome assembly GCA_023566225.1 of Romanogobio albipinnatus. NCBI lineage: Eukaryota > Metazoa > Chordata > Actinopteri > Cypriniformes > Gobionidae > Romanogobio > Romanogobio albipinnatus. The sequence continues at coordinate 28,076,488 of CM042244.1, forward strand.
AGAATATGCGAAAAGGGGGCGTGGTCTTGTTGCTGTTCCACGTGGAGAAGAGGACGGTCGCGTGGAGAAAAGGAAGTGGTGCGTTTGAGTGTGTTTGTCGCCATGTCGTCGAGACGCTGTTATTTTCATCCCGGAGTCAAATCACCTTTGTTTGGCTTTCCCAGGGGCGCTGTAGAGATCATTAAGCGCATATATATCTCGTTAAGAGATGTGACCTTTCCATGCAAGTTACGTGCGCTAAGCTGCTGTCGAATCACAACACAGGAACCGGGCCATGTGCGCTAAGCTGCTGTCAGATCACAACACGGGAACCGTGCCATGTGCGCTAAGCTGCTGTCAAATCACAACACAGGAACCGCTGGCACAATCAGAACTCGTTACGTATTTCTGAAGGAGGGACTTCATAGTCATCAGCCGTTTTTAGGAGAGTGAAAACAGCGGTATACAGATAAGTATACAGTTTTTTTACACGCGAAACATGAACACATGTTATATTGCACACTGTAAACACAATCAAAGTTCAGTTGTGTTGTTCAAAGTATCTTCCGACTGATTGTGTTCACTCCACTGTTCGTCTGGGTCTCTAGTGTCAGTTTTATTCTCAGAATCGTCATCGAAAAATCTAGTAGGTGGGTCTTGACTACACACAGGATCCTGCCTGGGTTCGCTTTGTGCATCCACTCTCGAGACTTCATAGGGTCGAATCTCTGGGCCCTCTGCCTGAAGCACCCAAGCAGCTGTCCTCTAGTCATCATAATCTTCATCTGCATATGCGGGTGCCCCTTTTTCTGGCCATCCTATGTCTGATCCGTCATTTGACAAGGTTGAAAGTAAAGTTGATTCTGCATCATCCTGGCCAATAGGAAGGAAATTCACAGGCAGTATGAAGTTCCTATGGACTACTTTGTTCTTCTTTGTGACAGGATCCTCAACTCTGTAAACATGCATATTAGGATTTTTCCATGTGATTACATAAACAGTAGAATCCCACAGGTCTGCCAATTTCCCTCTTGTTCGTTCCCTACGATTGGCCAACAGAACCTTGTCTCCAATCTCCAAGGCAACACCTTTGACTCGTTTGTTGTACTGTTCAGCTTGCTTCTTCTGAGCCTGTGTTGTGCTACTTTGAGCAATCCTGATAGCTTCCTTTAGGTCTTTCTGGAATGAATTGACATAATCATCATAATCCACCACTTCATTGTCTCTCAGCACCCCCCCAAACATGATGTCCACCAGCAGTCTTGGGACTCTGCCAAACATGAGGTAGAATGGGGCAAAGCCAGTAGTCTAATGTATTGTGCAGTTGTATGCAAAAGTTAATTTTTGTATCATCTGGGGCCAGTGCGCTTTTGCTTTAGCAGGGAGAGAGCGAATCATGTTACCAAGAGTTCTGTTAAACCTTTCCGTTTGGCCATTCCCCATAGGGTGGTAGTGGGTGGTGTGAGATTTCCTTACTCCTGATACTGCCAACAGCTCAGATATAAGTCTACTCTCAAAATTCGCACCTTGGTCGGAGTGGATCCTACGAGGAAAACCATACAGAAGAATTGGTTCCAGAGTCTTTGAGACACAACTTTTGCTGTCTGATTAGGACATGGGAACGCATGTGCCAATTTGGTAAAATGGTCTGTGAGAATAAGTACATCCACATTGTCTCCGTTTCTACCCTCGGCAGACCAAAAATCAATACACACCAGTTCCAATGGTTCTCAAGTTTTGACTGATTCCAAAGGTGCCCTGGCATCTGGTTTGGGTGTCTTGCTGAGGACACATCGTTTGCAGTGTGTTACATACTTTCTCACCTCGTTGTCCATGCCCCTCCAAAAAAAACGTTGACGAACTAGATGGAGGGTTCTACTCTGGCCCTGATGGCCTACATCATCATGAGTTCCCCTTTAGACTGTTGACTTCAGAGAGCTACGTACTACAAGCTGATACCTCCTCTTCCCAACTTTATCTTTAGATCTCCTATTAAGGACTCCATCTCTTATCTCCAATTTTTCCCAATGCTTCAACATACGAAGCACCTGAGTTGTCTCGTGGACCTTCTCTCTCCTTGATGGCTGTCTTTTTCTCTCAAGAAAGTAGATCACCCGTACCACCACATCATCATCTTTCTGCTTCTTTCTTATTTCTGCAGCAGTAAACGCTGGAAGGGTGGACAGACCACAGGACATATGGCTCAAGTATTGGGACAACTAGGCTATGCGCACTGGTAAGGAGGAATCCCAGTCTAGGCTGGACTCTATAATAGCTTTCACCTCCTCCCTTCCCACTTCTTGTCGGACTCTACATTCATTCTCACCATTATGTTGCTCTTGAGAATTGACAGAGAGCTTGAATGCATTCTGAACAGATTCGGGACTCATGTGATTTGTCTTGTTGCCTGGTTCGGTTATTCTGATCCTTTTTGCAAATGGCTCATGACTCAGAATATCTGCTGGGATGTTCTGTGATCCTGGAATGTACTTAAGATCAAAGTCAAAAGGCGCTAACTTTGAAACCCACCGTTGCTCGCAAGCGTCTAGCTTGGGCTTGGTCATGATGTATGTCATTTTTATTGGTTAGTACCGTGAAACGAGCCCCCACACACCGCCCATTTAAGTGCAAAAAATTCGAATCGATGTGCTGGGTACCTGGCTTGAGAGCGGGACAAGGATTTGCTTGCAAATGCAACTGGTCTTGGTTTGAGCTCACCATCAACTATTTGACTTAGAACTGCACCCAAGCCGTACATTGAGGCATCAGTAAATAAGATAAATGACTTAGGGCTGGGCGATATGGAGCAAAAATTATATCTCGATATATTTTGCTATATCTCGATATACGATATATATCTCGATATCTTTACCGGAAAAATAACCCTCCAAAAACTACTGCAAAAACAAATATGCAAAGTGCAAAGAGGTAGGCAGTTCATGTAGGAACAAAGTAGGGATGCAACAATACAGTAAGTCCACAGTTCAATACATACCTCGGTTTTTTTACCACGGTTTTCGGTTCGGTTCGGTTCGGTTGGCTAGTCGCAACAGATTTTTGCTATTCTATTCTTAGCCGAACAGCAAGTAAAAAATACTATTTTTTTTTTATTGCAATACTCTTTCTTTATTTTACATAAAAGACTTGAAAAACCTTACTTAAACTTAAAACTTTACTTTTAAAAAACATTGTACACATTCCTAGTGTACTGTATAATATAAAATAAATATATATAAAGATTTACACTGGCAGCTCAGAGCTGTACAGCAGTATTTAAGTATGAAATTGAATGAATAAATGTAAAAATAAAACACTACATAGACTTCACTATAAAATATACATTGATTCTTATTAAAGCTACTGTATTAGTTTTTCAGTCAAGAGCAGTGAGTGATTTTCTCTTTGTCTTTTGTTGTTGTATTAACATTAAAGGGACAGTTCACTCAAAAATGAAAATTCTGTCATTTATTACTTGCGCTCAAGTTGTTTTAAACCTGAATAAAGTTCTTTCTTCTGTTGGACATATTTTTAAGAATATTGGAAACCAAACAGTTGCTGGTGACTGGTCCCCATTGTCGGAAATAATAATATGGATGAAAATCACTACCATCCACTGTCTGGTATTCAACAGAAGAAATGAATACAGGTTTGGAACACCATTAGAGTTGGTAAATAATCACATCATTTTAGAGGTGAACTGTCCCTTTAAGGACAAGTGGCAGCGGGTTCACTATAGGCTGCCCTGCTGTCAATTTAAGACTTGCACGCATCTAATAACTTATACAGACACACGCCGATTTTACTTTCACTTTAGACATAACCGACTGTGTTTATGTTAACCTTGTGTGTATTTGACATTATTAGCGCAGTAAGATTTAGTCCAGTAATCACTTTTGTTTGACAGTCTTTAAGTGCGCGCGCATTACTTAAGCCGCTCTCTCTCTGTAGTGTACAGTCGTGGGAGTTCTTGTCTCGCAAAGTAATGCCGACTAGGTAAACTGTATTTTGGATCAAGTGTTTGAGAACCAACTGTCGGCATTCATGGCAGTAGACATCTGTCTGCTGTTCGTCCGACTTCTTAAAACCGAAGTATCTCCATATAATGGAGCCAGTTGTCCAGACGAGTTCTGTAGCCTCCGAGCTGGTTGCGGACGCCGCCATGTTCAATGAGACAACACGCGAGGGGAGGGGGAACAAAAGCAAGGAGGCGGGGGGCGAGCGAGCGGGGGCGAGCACAGCACAGAGAACGCAAACAAGCAAAGTGGCGGAATCAGAATTAAATATAAACAATATATCGATATATACGATATGTCAAAATCCATATCGTGTTGAAAAAATATCTCGATATATTTTAAATATCGAGATATCGCCCACCCCTAAAATGACTTATCAAAATCAGGGTGAGCCAAAACTATGGTGGTGCTAATAGCCTTCTTAAGCTCCTCCAAAGACATTTCACAATCTGATGTCCAGTCTTCTGGCTTGAGGCATCTGTATGGCTTGGCACTGACTGATTCGTACTTAACAACAAGGCTGGACAGTTTTTCCTTCCATTCTTCAGACACGTCACAGGACTGGATATATATTTGATGTAGGCCCAAACCATGAAGCTTTTCTGAGTATCATGAAGCTTTTGGGGGAGTTATCACCTCGTTGACCTACACCATCACCAGGTCTGTGTATTGCTAATGGGGACATTGTAGAAACCCTGGCCCTGTGTTCGATCATACTAGCCAACTGCTCTCCCCGTCCTACCCCTGTGATATTCCCAGCTGGTGTTTGGGGCGTGCTCATTATACCCGTGACAACACTGTGACTATCCACATTTTCCCCATTGTTAATATCACACTCAGCAGTTACACACCCTTGCAATGTCTGATCACTTTCTTGAAATTCAAAATTGACTGACATTTTCGTTACAGTTTTTTTTTTTTTCAAATCAAATCAATCAAATCACTTTATTGTCACACAACCATATACACAAGTGCAACAGTTGGTGAAATTCTTAGGTGCAGTTCCGAGCAACATAGCAGTCATGACATGACATGTATAACATTTAAAGCAGCATCAGATTACACATCTGATGCGCCCACAATTACTCACAGCACAGTAAACTCTACAATAAACAATAAATAATTTACACAATGTGAGTGTAGTTCTCACAGCTTAAACAATATACACATACTTACAATATACATATACTTTAAACAATATACACTAAACATACATTAAACAGTATACATTAAGCTATAATAATAATAATATACAATGTACAGTATACAATATTATTCACAGTAGAGATCCAATGTACAATAGGTGCTATATGATAAATAAATGTGTATATAATGTGTGTGTATCTACAGTGGGTTGTGCTGAGTGATATTCTGTCAGTGTGTGTTATGATCCTGATGGATCAGGAGTTAAGTAGTCTAACTGCTTGTGGGAAAAAGCTGTTCTGGAGTCGGCTGGTGCGTGTTCTGATGCTACGGTACCGCCTGCCTGATGGCAGCAGTGAGAGCAGCCCATGGTTCGGGTGGCTAGAGTCTCTGATGTTCCTCTGAGCTCTCTTCACACACCGCCTGGCATAAATGTCCTGGAGGGAGGGAAGCTCACCTCCGATGATGCAGCTGGCCGTGCGCACTACCCTTTGCAGGGCTTTGCGGTTGCGGGCGGTACTGTTGCCGTACCAGGTGGTGATGCAGCCAGTCAGCAGGCTCTCGATGGTGCTGCTGTAGAAGCGTGTGAGGATGTGGCGGTTCATTCCAAACCTCCTCAGCCGTCGCAGGAAGAAAAGGCGCTGATGAGCCTTCTTCACAACGGCCTAGGTGTGGACGGACCATGAGAGTTCCTCTGTGATGTGGATACCGAGGAACTTGAAGCTGCAGACTCTCTCCACCGGTGCTCCATTGATGGTGATGGGGCGGTGTTCTCTCTCATTCCTCCTGAAGTCGACCACCAGCTCCTTGGTCTTGCTGACGTTGAGGGAGAGGTTGTGCTCCTGACACCATCGTGTCAGAGTATGCACCTCCTCTCTGTAGGCCGTTTCATCATTGTCAGTGATGAGACCTACCACCGTCGTATCGTCAGCAAATTTGATGATGGTGTTAGAGCTGTGGGTTGCCACACAGTCATGTGTGTACAAGGAGTACAGGAGTGGGCTGAGAACACAGCCCTGAGGGGCTCCAGTGTTGAGAGTCAGTGATGAGGAGATGTTACTGCCCATTCTGACCACCTGGCGTCTGTTTGACAGGAAGTCCAGGATCCAGCTGCATAACAAGCTGTTTAAGCCTAGAGCCCGGAAGTTTCATGTCAAGTATGGAGGGCACAATGGTCTTGAATGCTGAGCTGTAGTCTACAAACAGCATTCTCACATATGTGTTCCTCTTTTCCAGGTGGAAAAGAGCAGTGTGAATTGTAGATGAAATGGCATCATCAGTGGAGCGTTTTTTGCGGTATGCAAACTGCAGTGGGTCCAGTGAGGGAGGGAGAACAGAGCAGATGTGGTTTCTGATTATTCTCTCAAAGCATTTGCTGATGATGGGGGTCAGAGCAACAGGACGGCAGTCATTTAAGCAGGTGGTTTTTGATTGCTTCGGTACAGGCACAATGGTGGACGTTTTGAAGCATGTGGGGACCACGGACAGGGAGAGGGACAGGTTAAAGATGTCCGTAAAAACTCCAGCCAGTTTTAATATATATATATAGTGTGTTTTCTGTCCTTCGTTCTTTTGCGTTGTATTTGCACAGTGTCTAATGTTCTCTGTTGAGTTGATTCACAACTTTATCACCTTCGTCTTATTTAGGATAACCGGATGTGGCCTTGGAATCCTGGTTCTAACTGGGTCCCCGGTGATCTGAAGCCGCTGATCTTTGACCAGGGTCACGGCACCAATCTGTAGCGGATTTCGGATGCACCACAGGATCAACCCCAAATGACGACAAACACCAGTAATGCCTTTTCTTGGATGTTTACTGCAAGCATGAAATGGGACAGTTTTACAATAATTATCTGTTCTGGTTTCACAATCTCTCTTCAGAATGTTTCACGCAGACTCCGTATTACAGATTGTTTTCTTTACAGTATCTTAAATTGTTCCATTCAATAAAATGCATTACACCAAAGGCACATTTTTTTATATAGAATTAATATGATTTATGAATACTGAAAATCAATAAAACAATAATGAAATGAACAATAACTCCTGCAAGCATGAAATGGGACAGTGTTACAACAATGATCTGTTCTGGTTTCACAATCTGCAAATACATAATTTAGTTACATTGCCCCATTTTCTAATATGCAGGTGACTTACAATACCAAAGTAACAATTCACAGTTTTAAAGCGATACAGTTTATGCAAACTTCTAATTTTACAAATAACAGGGTCACCAATAGTATTTCCAAAATATCTTGTTCTGATTTCATTGTAACTTCTATATAATATGCTCTAGGAACATGCTCGAGTTGTCCATTAACAGAGACACATCTTCAGAATGTTTCACGCAGACTGAAGAGTGCGGCACTAGGGGAATATACCATTGATCGAAGAGAGGGGTATACCACATCAGCAAAACATTCTTCTAAATAAACACATGCAGTACAAGAAAGTAGTGTGATTATAATGTTTAATAAACCCCAATATTAAATGCTGTGTAAAAGAGACGAAATTTCCATTCTACATAAATGTTATATATACTCCCAACCCCTCCCCCATAATGAAACAATGGATCATCCCTTACCCAGTCTTTCTGCATCTGGTTTTTCTAACAAACAATGTTTGATGAATTATTTTACACTATTACAACCACTACAAATGGTAAAAGATTTCTGAAATGGAAACTGGGGACATTTCCTATTTGAGTGGTCAAAATACCACTAAAATCTCATTAGTTATTATATTTTATACAGGGATATAAAATATTTAAACAGGGACAATACATTTTTAAATGTTTTTGTTGTTGTGGGCTCTCTATATTATTATTAACATTAATAATTATTATGATTTAGTTTGATTATTAGAATTTTTGGTCTGGATTTAATTAAACCCGCACCCGCAAACTAAAAAGTTAATAGTAACCATTGTAAATAACAAGCAGTTCAAAACAATATTACAACATGACTTAACAAAAACACATTACAAAAATAAAACAACATAAATGTCATAAATACAATTATTTACGGAACGTTGTAGAAATGTAGTGGAGTAGAAGGTATAATAATTGCTGCAAAATGTAACGAAGTAAAGGTCAAAAGTACGCACTATTGATTCTACTTCTACTAAGTAAAGTACGTGAAAAATGGGAGGTTGTTGAGGATGACGAGCCGGTCTCCAGTCTTTACGAGGGAGAGCGCGTATTTATATTGTAAGATTTTATCATTGTATTTAATATTTTCACAAGTTTATACTATATAAATTACTTTTTTTTTTTAATTAGTTTTGTTACGTTTTAGCTTGCAAATAATTCTTACTATCCTTATTGGTCATGTTATTTTGCATTTTAGGCTTATTTTAAGCATAACGTATTCTGCGCATGTATTTGTTGCAAGTGTATAATTGTTTCGTTTTTTTATATTTATAATTCAGATGTGCGGTAATCACTGCTTTGTGACTGCAGAACTTTTGGGGGAAAAACAATCCCCAGGTTTATAATCACTGAGGTCTCAAATGTGAGGTTAGGGGGGTTCGGGGACTTGCTCCCCCGAGAAAATGTTTATTTCTGTGATATAGCCTACATATGTGCATTTTAAGATGTTCTGAAGGCCAAAAAAATAGATAACAAATAGCTTGAAAACCATGTCAGTGCAGACATTTTCATCGGTGAAGAAAGTAGTAAACATATGTTTAACTGATATTTATATGTTTTATTAATCCTTTTCGTAGACACGTTAATTTACTGAAGGCTACCAGGTAACTAAGTTTATTAAATTAATTCACAATATGCACACATTCATTACTAATCTTAAGCCCAATACAGGCTGAAAAAAACAGAGCTTTTTTATTTACTGAATGCTACAAACGGAATTATATGAATTTACAATGTACACATTCATTATTAATCTTGCCTGATCTGGCTTTGTTAGTATTTGTTAGTTTGTTAATATTTGTTTGTTTGTTATGAATCACATAGGCCTATTTTCAATTAAAAATGGCGAAATTAGACAAAAGTTTATTAATTTGCCTGAATATTTTTGTAATTTGTTCAACATTTCTGACTTGAATATAGATCAAATATGAAATGTGTCGAGACGCGCTGCTAAAATTTGCGCCTCATCAGCTTCTGTGTGAACATGAGGCCCGCCTACTCTGATTTGATTGGTTTTCTCAAATATTTTGACATTGACGAGTGGTGACAGACCAATGAGGCTCAGATGAACACACACACCTCTGCTTGAGTAAACTGTTCCCCGCGCCCCCTCCCCCCTTCTCACACACAAGCAAAGTGCAGTAGTAGTAGTAGTGCACGGCAGCTTCTCAGCATATCCAGCTGCAGCCCCGCAGCCCACCAGTTTCAGAACACCACTTTCAGAACACCACTTTCAGAACACCACCCACAGAACGGAAGTGAGAGGCAACGAGATAAGCATGGCGGAAAGCACGGTGAGTCGTCTCTAATGTTTTTGCCATCGTATGGTTAATAATTATTAATTAAGTTAAACATTTATATGCTAGATATTTATTTTGTGATTGTCTTTATCATCTTACTGAAGCTTGAATTTGTTGTCAAGCTTTAACAGGTTTTCTGTGGGTGGTTTATTTTCGGATCGCGTATTGTATTGTATGTGCTTTGCGGTAGAAGTTAGTTTGAAGACGTTAATTATCCATGAATATAAACCGTTTCTTCCACTTTCCTTTGTTATATACTTTGTTTGTGACTTAATGTTACCTTATAGTTGAGCTTTTTTTAATCCCATTTGTCAACGTTGAGATAATTGTGTGGTGATTTAATCTCTTGTAGAGACACATTACGATTCAGAGAGGTAACGCATTACCTGAGCTGCAGCAGTGCAACAAGTGTTGCAACAATTACCATTGCCCTTTTTGCTCAGCCAGTGTGTTTAAGCCAGCCAGACTGATAAAATTACAAAGTCACATTGAAAGCCACGTCAACAAGGCAGTTGTCTATGGAGGTATATCTATCTATCTATCTATCTATCTATCTATCTATCTATCTATCTATCTATCTATCTATCTATCTATCTATCTATCTATCTATCTATCTATCATCTAAATATTATTATAATTATTTATTTTTTTAGGCTTCACTATATATAGATGTGGACTTGGCTGTAGAACAGCAATGCATCACCACTGCCCATACTGTACTACAACAGTCTTAAGAAGAAGAGATTTTGAAATTCATGTTAAGATTTGCACACAAAGACAACTTCCAACTTTGGCCACAACACCATCTACATCCACTGCAGCACTGACAACACCATCTACATCCACTGCAACACTGACAACAGCACTAACAACACCATCTACATCCACTGCAGCACTAACAACACCATCTACATCCACTGCAGCACTGACAACAGCACTAACAACACCATCTACATTCTCTGCAGCACTAACAACACCATCTACATCCACTGCAGCACTGACAACAGTACTGACAACACCATCTACATCCACTGCAGCACTGACAACAGCACTAACAACACCATCTACATCCACTGCAGCACTAACAACACCATCTACATCCACTGCAGCACTAACAACACCATCTACATCCACTGCAGCACTAACAACACCATCTACATCCACTGCAGCACTGACAACAGCACTAAAAACACCATCTACATCCACTGCAGCACTAACAACACCATCTACATCCACTGCAGCACTGACAACAGCACTAAAAACACAATCTACATCCACTGCAGCACTAACAACACCATCTACATCCACTGCAGCACTGACAACAGCACTAACAACACCATCTACATTCTCTGCAGCACTAACAACACCATCTACATCCACTGCAGTGCTGACCACACCAGCAGTCTCCTCAGAAAGGGTTTGTGTGCGGCCTGTGATCAAAAAAAGATGCCCAATTTGCAACATCCTCATTAATTAAAAAAACTTAAAAAAACACATTGACCGCAAACACACAGAACAGCCAATACAGGATATTAATGCCACATTCCATCTTGCAAGCCAGTGCATTGACAGAACAAATGGCATATTTACAGTCCTTAAAGTTTCCAAGGATCACAGTGTTCCTCTTCATATTCAGCTCAAGACATGGGGAGAACACCATAAGGTCATCTGTGAATCACATGAATGTCCGAGAGCTTCAAACTGTATGTACCGCACAATGCACTTTATTTGCATATTAACAAATCTGTTTTTATTATGTGTATTTTTGTTGCAGTAAGATGACAGCCAAAATTGCTCCTGGCACATGGGTGCTAATGAAAAACAAGGTTGGTTATAAAGAAGTATACTAAAGTTGGGACAAGTGTCAACCCCTTAGAATTAATAATCTCATGTTTCCTTTTTTTTCTTTCTTTTTTTTTTCCAAAGCATATCCCCCAACAGATTGATGGTGTGGACTGTGGAGTCTTCATGTTGATGGTGAGACAACTTATGTTTTGATATAAATAAACCAATGATTGTTGTGATTTTTTTTTTTTTAGTTGTTAAAGGATTTTATTTTTACATTTACTGAGAGAATTTTCTTAATTCTTGTTGTTTTCCAGTATGCTCTACATCTCGTCTTGGGAGCACCCTTTGATTTTAAATCTGTAAGTAATGACCAGCTCAAGTATTTGACTTTTATGATGATGTTGTAGTAGTTAATATTTCAAGATCCCTCTGTTTTTGTCTTCCAGTCCGACTTCCCAAACATACGGAGATGGTGGACCCTTGTTCTTCTGGAGAACTTTGGGGTTTTCTCTGAAAGGTAGATACTGGACATTTCCTCCAGCCCACCATTACATTTGCACCTCTTCTGACCAATTTTAAATTAAACATGATATGTATATTACAGTGCAGAATCCCCACAAGATTCCCTTCAAAGTGGAGGACAAGCTACGCTTTGCAGCAGTGAGGTATGTCTCAAATATAAACACACACGTATATGAGCGTTTATATATCTTTACATATAATACATTTATAAGAAATATTAGTTACATTTTACTTTAATATTCTGTAATTGAAGGAGCTTCCAGTAATCCAGAACATGAAAGAAGCTGTGAAATGGCTCAATTACTCCAAACATCTACTGAAGGGTCCAGTGGAAGAGCCTCTTTTCCTTTCACTGCCTGAAGAGGACAAGGAAAAGGCCCTCAACAACCTAAAGGAACAATCTGAGGACTCCATACAGCCCTTCACATTTCATTTTTTGTTCAGGGATGACATGGAGTTATTTTTGCAGGAATGCAGTGACAAAAGGGGCTTAAGATTGAATGCTTCATTTGACTCATTTTAATTTGGATTTATTCAGCTTTTTTTTTTTAAATTATGCTCTTGTTTTTTCCCCCTTTCTTTTTTTTTTGTTTTGAGAATTTTTTTTATTGAGAAATGTCAATTGTTATTTTAAAAAAATGCATGCTGCTTTTGGATTTGCAGTAAATGTTTATTTTGAGTTTTGCAATTAAAGTGTATTTCATATAAAATGCCCTTAAGTTTCAAGTCTCATGTTTTTACATCATGAACAGGAAATAACTCACATAATGGCAATAGTATCACAAGATTAAAATTATAAAATGTGTTTATTGTACTCGACCTTAATGTATCATTATAACTTATATAAAATAAGACGTTTCTTGTGTAATAAAAGCCAGCTACGCTCCAAAACCGTAGGTGGCGCTACTTTTTTATAAACGTAAGCTCCGCCCCTCACTTCCGTTCTGTGGGTGGTGTTCTGAAAGTGGTGGGCTGCGGGGCTGCAGCTGGATACTATTGCAGCAAGCAGGGTTCGCCTGCAGCTGCAGTCAATTTACCAATTCCCCACTCAGTGAAATGATAGATAGAAAACCGCTTCGCGGCATTCAGACAATCACTACACGATTGCTTCTATAACCAGCAGCTGCTGTTTTTCGGTTGGGCGCTTTTTTGCAATATATCTGCGGGTTGTTTTGAACGAGCTGTAAAACGGGGACACTTCCGGGGACAGAACACCAAAAACCGGGACTGTCCCCGGAAAACGGGGACGTCTGGTCACCCTACTCAAATAGTGCCCTCGCGACGCGATAATGCCCGGAAGTGGTAGGTGTACCCCTCAATCTCCTTAGAACGTTCGGGGGCGATTTTGAACACAGCACTTGATCTTAATTCGTCTCCTTCCACGTCCTCCTCGTCTCCAGTTCCTGACCTCCTTTCGCTTCCCCATCTTATCCCCAGGGGCGGACTGGCAATCGGGAATACCGGGAACAATCCCGAACGGCCGGTCCATTTCAGGCCGAACCGGCCCGGCCGCTGGTCAAAACGTTTTTTGTTTTTTTTTATATGATACGTAACGCTACCGTACCGGCCTGTGGCCGGCCGCTCAGCTACAGCGGAACGCAGCTGTGTGTGTGTGTGTGTGTGTGTGTTTCAGACCGGGCCAAATCAATACTTCCAATCTTGAGGGGGGATACGAGCGGCCCCTCCCAACTTGGACTGATCCTCGTATTTCCTGACATCCGATTGGCTCAAAGGAGTTTACTTGGTTAGGTTTGGGCTCTGGGTTTGGGTTTGTGATTGTGAATGCAACAGAGACAGACGGTAAAAATGGCGAAAAGAAGAGAAAGAAATGGGTGGGGCCAAAAAAATAAGAATGAAAAAGAAAAAAATGTTGGCACAAGAGGCAGCTAAATGTGCCAAATTAACGGACCTTTTCCGCACTGAAAAGGGTGCTGTGGCAGGAGGTGCAGATGAGGAAGGACCCAGCAGCATGGACATGATAGGAGCACGATTAGGCCGGCGAGCGGCTGGCTGCCTGTGCGTGAGCGTGGCGGTTTCCATGTCTTTGCACACCAGAAACGAGTCTGACGCGGCGCTGCTGCTAGGTGTCATGATAAGCCTACAAAGACAAACATCTTTTCCTATTCTATTTTGCTTGGAAACGCTTCCAACACGCTTGCGTGTCACGTGAAAAATAGACATCTGTTCTATTTCTAGCATGCGCCCGTTTTCCGCGCGCGCCCTGTGTCACGCAGCTCTAACCTGTTAACATGGGAGCTGAAATAAAAACGGACATGCCACGCATCCAGTCTGTCGCCGGCCTTAGTGATAAATGACACAAAATATTGATTTGAAAAGGAGTTTATTGATTTAAAAACGATTGTATTGGTACCGCTAAGAAAATAGTCCATTCCGGTGTGGTGAACAAATGAGTCCTATTGAAGAGATGAGTTCGAGCTTAGGACCCCATTAGTATGCCTGATCCGTCAGGAGGAAGAGGAGCAGTAGGAGGAGAGAGGAAGAGGAGGAGAGAGGAGGAGGAGCAGGAGAAGAAAGAAGGAGGAGAAGAGGAGGAGGAGCAGCAGGAGAGAGAAGGAGAAGAGAGGAAGAGGAGCAGCAGGAGGAGAGAGAATGAGGAGGAGAAAGGAAGAGCAGGAAACAGACAGGTAGAGGGGCAGTGTGCAGGGCTGGGAAGGCAATCATATTAAGCATATCAATCAATCAAAGCTTTATTAAGGACACACACACACAAATAGAAAAATACAGCACAGTGTTACATATTTACATATAGGATAAAATGCCAATAGTTCCACATACTAGATAATAACCTGACTGAAGCACAGATTGAATTAGAAAATATATTATTCTTTGCCATGTTTATTACTCATGTTCTTCTCATGCATATGTTATGTAGCTGTACAATCAGTAAGCAGAGGCAGGGTCCAGCACAGGGGAAGCTGAGGCAGGGAGAGTTGAAAGTGAGTACACACACACACACACACACACACACACACTCACACTCTCACACACACAATCTCTATTGTATGGGACTGCATTGTAGTTTTTGAGTATGAGTGGGTGTGAGTATTTGTAACTATTTTAACACTCCGACTGACTATACGCATGACATGATGGTAGTTAGCAGTATACTGTGTGACTTATGTGTTTGAGATTAGGTTTTGCTGACCTGGTTGTTTTCAGTGCAGTGGTGACTTGCTTATGCAACCTGATGAGGCAGGTGTTATCCTAAAGTTTCTAGAAGGTCTTCAGCGTAATCTGATTGTCTTTATACCATAAAAACACTATTAGAATGAAAATAACTGCAAAAAATCCTGCTCGTGCACCAAGGGCACTCGCGTAAAAGGCCTCTCCGTCTTAAAGTCCCGGGCTGAATTTCAGTCCCAGTACGTCCCTGCCCTTCCACCATTGCATCCAGCTCTGTTCAGTTCTAGTGCTCGTCATACCTGCTTCCCTTGTTTACCTGTGTCAGTGGGCCCGTTTCAGAAAGGAGGTTAAGTGAAAACTCTGAGTATGTTAACCCTGAAAAAAGGGAAACTCTGGGTTTTCTGTTTCAGAATGGGAGGTATGTCAAACCCGAGAAAGCAGGGTAAGCCAAGCCCGTTTCTAAAAGAGAGGTAACTTCTACTCAGAGTCAGTTACCAGGGTAACTTACTCTGTGAATCTAACCTGGTCAGGAGCAGGTTTTCTTTGGTAAACCCAGAGTTTCTTTCGCTCTCCTCCCCCCTTTTTAAAGCACCAGCGGTGTTTAAATACTTAATTCATTCATTCAAATGCCACAAATGCTTTTCTTACTGAGTATTTTGGTCGTATTTCAAGTATAAATATAAAAAAATTATACATTTAATCTAAATCTAAAGTAAGCAAAGTTTACTTAAAACAAATTAAATTTTCTGCCACTTGACAAAAATACAAAAGTAAGAAAAGCATTCTTTGCAGGAACATTCATTGCTCATATTTTCATCATGATCATAATCATAATTCATCATAATCCTCTAGAAGTATCCCTGATAATTAGAGTTTTCTTTAGGATTTCCAGTAGTTGGACGCATTTATGACACTCATATACCCATCATCACACTTTCTGAAAATGGATTACTGTATGGAATGGAAGGATGCTGCCAGATGGTAGTATGAGATATATGCCATAACCACCACCATGGCACAGCTGTTAATTTATTTACATTTTTTATATTATATTCTTCCTCCATCTCCTCTTCATCTGTCAGTGGTGCTGGTGTTTGGCTGACCTCAGTAGAAGTCAAATGTTAATTTCATTCCCCTGATTAATAAATGTAACAGGTGGGATCAGAGAACATTTCATTATGTGAAAAGAGCATAGACCCTTTTCACATTTCCAGGTTTCTTTGAAGCTGAAGTCGTCATAGTTGGGTTAACTCTTATAGCGGTGAATGAGAGAATACATTAAATATATATTTTTGTGTCTCCATTTGCTCAAATAGCAAAAGAAAAACTCCACAATAGTGATTTCACAACTTTCAAAAAGATGGAAAAATTAGAGTGAGATTGATAACTGAAGTGAAAAGAGAGAAAGATGTTAATTTTAACTATCACTCCCATAGACGCTGTATTAGAAACACTCTCACAGCAGCGGTAACTTGATTTTTGTAATTTGATGCAAAAGTAATATAATACAAAGTATTAGTGTTATAAATGTACATACATAAAAAAAATACAAAAAACTTTGCAGGATTTACGATATTGATGACCATTAAAGCACGTCATCACAGTCTGTGAAAGGGTCTAGTGGGAAAAGCTGCTGCACATTGGACACTAAATTATATTTCCAAAACTCAAGAGTTTCCCATCTCAGAGTAAGTCAACTCAGAGTTCAGGCTTAAACTCAGAGTTGGTTGAACCTCCTTTCTGAAACAGGCCCCAGGGGTTCGTGTGTTTATAAATAATAATGAAAAATAGGCTAAAAACAATAAAAATTAAACACTACTAAAAAAATATTTTATTTGTTTGCCTGCATGTCATGTGACCATCAACCGACATCAAAGAACAGTGAACTTAATTGTATTATATTATTTTTATTGGCTTAATTTTATTATTGACCTAAGTTACAAACAAAAATCTCAGGGGGTACTTCAAGTAAATATATGCATGTAAATATGAAATGACGTGAATATGTAGCTAAATATTAATGTGTTTTAAAGACAAAAGCCTTCCAAAGACTTTAATGCAAGGTTAAATAACTGAAACGGAGGGATAATTCAAATAGTAATTAGTGTGTGCATCAGGAGTTGATGCAATGTTGCAATGTTTAGGGGAAAAAAAACTTGTTAATGATTTCTGTAAATTTAGTGATCAATTGCTGGGTCTCAGTTTTCAGTGATAGGCACATGACTAGTGGCTGGCCTGTGTGTGCAATTCCACAAACCTGGAAGACCTTATGAACATATACAAGCTGTAGGAGTTAAGAAAGGAACATTTAAAAAATATATATATTTTTTAAAATAAGTGTAAGGAGATTCAATGAATGAATATTCTTTTATGAATATTTGACTGCCATTGTGAGAATAACATTTTTGGAATCTGATTACGTAATCCAGATTACATATAATCAGTTGTCAGGACACAGACGGAGGCAGAGAGACAGGTGAGGATAATGTTGATATTTATTGAACAGAGACACGGGGCCTGTTTCAGAAAGGAGGTTCAACCAACTCTGAGTTTAAGCCTGAACTCTGAGTTGAATTACTCTGAGATGGGAAACTCTGAGTTTTGGGTTTCAGAACAGCTGAATTGAGGTAGTTCAATCAACTCTGAGTAGACTGACTCTGAGTTAAGCTCATTCACTCCAACTATGAAAAGCCACGATCAATGGAGCTCCGAAATTACGATTCACCATGGCAACAGCACCCAACAAAAAGACGTCCGCATACTTCCCGGGTCAATACACAAGTTTAATTTTTAATTATTTTAATTAAGTTTAATTTTCATGGTATCCAAAAGGCAAACAAAGAATGTAGAAGCAGCTAAAAAAATAAATAAAAAAAACATAATTCCATCAGGAAAAGCTTTAAGCATAAAATGTTCATGGGTGTATGTTTAATGACTTTACAAACATTTGACATATGAAATAAATATCATTCAGTGTCCAATGTGCAGCAGCTTTTCCCACTAGACCCTTTTCACAGACTGTGATGACGTGTTTTAATGGTCATCAATATCATAAATCCTGCAACGTTTTTTGTATTTTTTTTATGTATGTACAAACACTAATACTTTGTATTATATTACTTTTGCATCAAATTACAAAAATCAAGTTACCGCTGCTGTGAGAGTGTTTCTAATACAGCGTCTATGGGAGTGATAGTTAAAATTAACATCTTTCTCTCTTTTCACTTCAGTTATCAATCTCACTCTAATTTTTCCATCTTTTTGAAAGTTGTGAAATCACTATTGTGGAGTTTTTCTTTTGCTATTTGAGCAAATGGAGACACAAAAATATATATTTAATGTATTCTCTCATTCACCGCTATAAGAGTTAACCCAACTATGACGACTTCAGCTTCGGAAACCCAGAAATGTGAAAAGGGTCTATGCTCTTTTCACATAATGAAATGTTCTCTGATCCCACCTGTTACATTTATTAATCAGGGGAATGAAATTAACATTTGACTTCTACTGAGGCCAGCCAAACTCCAGCACCACTGACAGATGAAGAGGAGATGGAGGAAGAATATTAACATCCAACAGAAAAAAGAATAAAGTATTTGTAGGAAATAAAGATGACTATAAAAAATGTAAATAAATTAACAGCTGTGCCATGGTGGTGGTTATGCCATATATCTCATACTACCATCTGGCAGCATCCTTCCATTCCATACAGTTATCCGTTTTCAGAAAGTGTGATGATGGGAATATGAGTGTCATAAATGCGTCCAACCACTGGAAATCCTAAAGAAAACTCTAATTATCAGGGATACTTCTAGAGGATTATGATGAATTATGATTATGATCATGATGAAAATATGAGCAATGAATGTTCCTGCAAAGAATGCTTTTCTTACTTTTGTATTTTTGTCAAGTGGCAGAAAATTTAATTTGTTTTAAGTAAACTTTGCTTACTTTAGATTTAGATTAAATTTATAATTTTTTTATATTTATACTTGAAATACGACCAAAATACTCAGTAAGAAAAGCATTTGTGGCATTTGAATGAATGAATTAAGTATTTAAACACCGCTGGCACTTTAAAAAGGGGGGAGGAGAGCGAAAGAAACTCTGGGTTTACCAAAGAAAACCTGCTCCTGACCAGGTTAGGTTCACAGAGTAAGTTACCCTAGTCAAATCAAATCAAATCAAATCAAATCACTTTATTTGTCACTCTACCATATGCACAAGTGCAACAGTAGGTGAAATTCTTAGGTGCAGTTCCGAGCAACATAGTAGTCATGACATGACATGTACAACATTTAAGCAACAACAGATTACACATCTGATGCGCACACAATTACTCACAGCACAGTATACACTACAATAAACAATAAATAATTTACACAATGTGAGTGTAGTTCTCACAGCTTTAAACAATATACACATACTTACAATATACATATACTTTAAACAATATACACTAAACATACACTAAACAATATACATTACGCTATAATAATAATAATAATATACAATGTATAGTATAAATATTATTCACAGATTGAAAATTGAAATCCAAAGTGCAAAAGATGCTGTATGATAAATAAATGTGTATATAATGTGTGTGTATCTACAGTGGGTTGTACTGAGTGATATTCTGTCCAGTGTGTGTTATGATACTGATGGATCAGGAGTTAAGTAGTCTGATTGCTTGTGGGAAGAAGCTGTTCTGGAGTCGGCTGGTACGTGTTCTGATGCTACGGTACCGTCTGCCTGATGGGAGCAGTGAGAGTAGCCCATGGTTCGGGTGGCTAGAGTCTCTGATGATCCTCTGAGCTCTCTTCACACACCGCCTGGCGTAAATGTCCTGGAGGGAGGGAAGCTCACCTCCGATGATGCAGCTGGCCGTGCGCACTACCCTTTGCAGGGCCTTGCGGCTGCGGGCGGTACTGTTGCCGTACCAGGTGGTGATGCAGCCAGTCAGCAGGCTCTCTATGGTGCAGGTGTAGAAGCGTGTGAGGATGTGGCGGTTCATTCCAAACCTCCTCAGCCGTCGCAGGAAGAAAAGGCGCTGATGAGCCTTCTTCACAACGGCCTCGGAGTGGACGGACCATGAGAGTTCCTCTGTGATGTGGACACCGAGGAACTTGAAGCTGCTGACTCTCTCCACCGGTGCTCCATCGATGGTGATGGGGCGGTGTTCTCTCTCATTCCTCCTGAAGTCGACCACCAGCTCCTTGGTCTTGCTGACGTTGAGGGAGAGGTTGTGCTCCTGACACCACCGTGTCAGAGTGTGCACCTCCTCTCTGTAGGCCGTTTCATCATTGTCGGTGATAAGACCTACCACCGTCGTATCGTCAGCAAACTTGATGATGGTGTTGGAGCTGTGGGTTGCCACACAGTCATGTGTGTACAAGGAGTACAGGAGTGGGCTGAGAACGCAGCCCTGAGGGGCTCCAGTGTTGAGAGTCAGTGGTGAGGAGATGTTACTGCCCATTCTGACCACCTGGCGTCTGTTTGACAGGAAGTCCAGGATCCAGCTGCATAACAGGCTGTTTAAGCCTAGAGCCCGGAGCTTAATGTCAAGTATGGAGGGCACAATGGTGTTGAATGCTGAGCTGTAGTCCACAAACAGCATTCTCACATATGTGTTCCTCTTTTCCAGGTGGGAGAGAGCAGTGTGTATAGTGGATGAAATGGCATCATCAGTGGAGCGGTTTGTGCGGTATGCAAACTGCAGTGGGTCCAGTGAGGGAGGGAGAACAGAGCAGATGTGGTTTCTGACTAGTCTCCCAAAGCATTTACTGATGATGGGGGTCAGAGCAACAGGACGCCAGTCGTTTAAGCAGGTGGTTTTTGACTGCTTAGGTACAGGAACAATAGTGGACGTTTTGAAGCATGTGGGGACCACAGACAGGGAGAGGGACAGGTTAAAAATGTCTGTGAAGACTCCAGCCAGTTGGTGCGCGCACGCTCTGATCACACGGCCGGGGAATGCCGTCTGGACCCGCTGCTTTACGGACATTCACCCGCCGGAAGGATCGGGTTACATCCGCGACAGATACGGAGAGTGCACTAACCTCTGTATCTTCAGCCGCGAGCTCTCTCTCCGCGAGGGCGGTGTTAGTTCCCTCAAAGCGAGCATAGAAGGTGTTGAGCTCGTCCGGGAGAGAGGCAGCGGTGTTCACGGTGGAGTTTGTGTTCCCTTTATAGTCCGTGATGGTGTTAATTCCCCTCCACAGTAACTGACTCTGAGTATAAGTTACCTCTCTTTTAGAAACGGGCTTGGCTTACCCTGCTTTCTCGGGTTTGACATACCTCCCATTCTGAAACAGAAAACCCAGAGTTTCCCTTTTTTCAGGGTTAACATACTCAGAGTTTTCACTTAACCTCCTTTCTGAAACGGGCCCCAGGCTGTTTGGGAAACAACCTGTTTATTACTTATGTATGCTTGTTTGTTTATTTTTTTCAACTGTCTTCCCTCTTTTTCATACAGTATGTTTTCATTTCAATAGAGTATGAGTTGTCTGATGACTGACTGATTTAATGGCAAAAGAACTTAAGAAGCCCTCACAGCCAAATCGAGGAGTTCATTGAGACGTACAACACCTCAACAATCTGTGCATGGATTTGATCATCTGGAACAAAAACTATTGAAGATATGAGTAGAGAACATCCCAGACTTCACGACTATCCTGGAATAGTGAGTTTAATGATGTTCATTATAGGGAAGGCATGTCTTATTTTGGAAAAATTGTTTGGTTGCGTCTAAGTGATTATGAAATTAGGTCCATACACGTGGTATAGGTGAAAACTGTTTTTTCTTTTTCTGTAAACTCTTTCAAAAGGTGATCATGGAGAAATTCCCTTTAAAACCCTTCCTGCCATCCTGCCATCATCGCCATACCTCACAAGTGGGAAAAAATGGTGTGTCCAACATATGCTGAAATGAAGAGAAGCTTAAATGACATTCAGCCTGTAGTAAAAGCAACACTATCAAATTAGCTTTGATAAAGTGCACCGCTCTGTGGCTCATATGCATCCATTTATTCTTTCCTTTAGTGATTCTGCTTGTGGGTTAGTTCACCCAAATAATTATCCCATAATTTAGTCACTCTCAAGTCATCCTAGGTGTATATGACTGATCTTCTTTCAGACGAACACAATCTGAGTAATATTAAGAAAAAGTCCTGGCTCTTTCAAGCTTTATAATGGGGGGGGGGGGGGGGGGGTTAATATTTTTTAATAGAAAAATATCTATATTTAAAAATTTGTAGACTAAAATAACTAACTTCCGGCAGACAGCCTTTCGTATTCAACTTACAAAGAAAGTGTAACGCCTCTCGCAGTTCAAAACGCTTGCTCTATGCCCAATGTCATCGTCACGCCAGTTACGTTTTTTCCGGAAGTTGAATACGGAAGGCGGTCCACTGGAAGCTAGATATTTTACTTTATAACGTGTTAAATATAATATATTTGTCTTACACAAACCCATTGATTCATTTCATTGGGTTCTTATTAACCCCGGGAGCCGTGTGGAGCACTTTTTTGGGCTTCAAATTTTGGGCTGCCATTCACTGCCATTATAAAGCTTGGAAGAGCCAGGACATTTTTTAATATAACTCTGATTGTGTTCGTCTGAAGAATGCCTATACACCTAGGATGACTTAAGGGTGAGTAAATCATAGTTCACCCAAAAATGAAAATTATCCTATCCCATTAATTACCCTCATGTCGTTCCAAAACTGTAAGACTTTCGTTGTTCTTCGGAACACATATTAAGTTCTGAGAGCTTTCTGTTCCTCCATTGACGGCCTACGCAACTACCACTTTCAAGGCCCAGAACAGACATCATTATAGTAATCCATGTGAGTCAAGTGGTTTAGCCTCAATTTTATGAAGCGACACGAGTGCTTTGTGCAACAACAAAAAAACATCACACAACATCTGCTCTCTCATCAACACACAACATATGCGTCAAGGTGCTCTCGTGAACATGCATTGAGATTAATATTTTGTAAATAAAGTGGTAAATTATGGTTAAGGGATAGAATATACTCACGTCACTTCATAAAATTGAGGTTGAACTACTGGAGTTTAATGGATTACTTTAATGTCTTTACTGCCTTTCTGTGTTACGTAGATGAACAGAAGTCTTACGGGTTTGAAAAAGCATGAGGGTGAGTAAATTATGACAGAATTTTTATTTTTGTGTAAACTATCTTTTTAACAGCAGGTGTAATGACTAATTATAGTGACAATTTTTTAATTCAGTACAGCACTACTTCATTGTAACTTTTATGTAATGTAACACTGCTGATGTTGTCACTGCATGCCAACTGAACTTTATTTATTCTTTTAAGGTTGGAACTAACGTGGTGCATTAGCTGAACAGTGAGACAAGCCAGGATCCACATGACAATTCTTGGGGACAAAGAGAACTCGCAGTTTTTTTCATTTTCAGTGTGGAGGAAGTTGAACAGAAGACCTTATTTCAAGCACTGGATGTATGTTTCAGATTTCTTTATACATCTATGACAAACTATCCAAAGACCTCTGCCCCCATTTGGGAGTTTTTGCAGCATGCAAACTTGAATATATCTAGAGGAGTTCCTTCAACACATTGCTGCCTCATTAAGAACTTTGACATCATCATTTGTATTTGTTTTGCTACTTAAGGTATGTTTACAACACATCAATGCAGTGTACAGTGCATTTTTTTAATAAAGTAGTTTATTTCTGGAAGGATTTAATATTATGAATTTGTGTATTCTGTTGTATAGGTTTTGAATGTAATATTTCTGTACACTTTTGTGTAGTTTTAAATGTAGTATTCATTTTTGTGTTGTATGTACACATTTTATGTATGTTTACTCTATGTACATTTGTGTGTAGGTTTCAAATATATGTTTTGATTTGAATGTGTACTTTATACATTTTTTAATAGGTTTTGAATGTATTTGTGCTGTGTATTTTGAATTTAATATGTACACATTTATGTATATTTACATTAAATGCTAGACTCCCCAATATTTAGTTTGACATTTAAAATGTATATTTTAAAATGTATGTATTGTTTCTTACAAATAAACAATCTGTATTTGAAAATGTGTATTTTATTTATTAAAATAATGACATGAATAAAAATAAAAAGTTAACTCAACTGTTGGGTTACTTTTAACCCAACTGTTTTTAACCCAATGCATTGGGTTAAAATAACCCACAGTTGGGAAGGTGCTATACCAACCCACAGTTGGGTTATTTTTAACCCAACATTTTTAAGTGAGTACAGAGGGGTTTTTGGAAAGGAAAACAGGCGAGTGACATGAACAAACACCTTAGTAAAAAAATCTTCCGAGTATCTACAAAACTGCAAAGTTTTGAGACTCATTTTGACAAAATCTACAGAAGCAAATAGATAAAGTGTAAAAATAAACTTAAATTTGTATTTTGGATGTTTACTTCCACTCTCATGTGGAACTAAACTTTAAACTTACATCATAGTGTACCCTCAAAATAATGCAATGGTTACATTTTCATTATTTTGTTGTTTCTTCCTTTAAATCTGCATTACGCCAAACCTAAATACTGAACTGAGAGAGAGAGAGAGAGAGAGAGAGAGAGAGAGAGAGAGAGAGCGAACATCCGGGAACACCACTGACTCCGCCCACATTCCGCTGACCCTCAGCAGCGCTGTAAATATGGCGGAGGTAAGAAGGAAATTATTTTAATTATTTTCCAATAATAAATAACCGTTTATTTGCAGTTAAACGAGGGAATATTTGTGTTAATGGATTTGAAAATTTCAATAAATCGTATATATTTCTTATTAAGTTGTACGGTAATTTAGGTCGAAAGACGCGTTGAATTCTTTGATATTTTATTTCTGCAAAGTTAATAGCAGTTAGCTCGCCTTCAGTTAGCCAGATACTCTAATATAATCTTACTTTAATACATAACCATATATTAATTATATCTGATATATTTACACAAACACTGACGAGTGTATTGATTATTTATGTTAAATCCTGAAGTTGTGGATATTTCTATACCCAGATTTGTACTTAAAAGAGTGTTCCTAATCAAGGCTAGACAAAGTATTAGCTAGACATCAGCCTTAACTTCCCAAGTCATACAAACAGAGCATCCGATTCCTTTGGTTTTATCATGGATGTTTTAACGCTGGCCTGCTGTAAGGTTTATTATAATATAATGCATTTTTGTTAGTGTATAAACTAAATAAAATAAAATGGATCACTGGAAAACTGCTCTAGTGCATCATTTTATTATCACAGACTATGGAGCATTGCAATTAACATATTTCACTGGTAATTTTGATAATTTATTGTTTTGTTTAATGCAAGTTTAAAATCTGATTTAACCACAATCTGAATTTAAAAAGTTGTATTTTAAACTGTTATTTAGTCCAGTGGTTCACAATTGACTTTACATCAGGACCCAGATTTTATATCCCAAAACAGTAACAAAATTGTCTTCCAAATCAAGCCTGATATTTATTTCTTTTTACAATACAGATTGTTTCAAAGCTGCTTTACAGTGATAATAGGAAATGAATGGAAGGGAGATTGTTTTGGCTGTATATCAGCTCTAGAAAAAAGTTTTTGTTCAGCTAAAGTAAGTTTTTGATTGATTCATTTCCTTTCATTAGTTATTTACTTTGGGGCCACTTACACCAGTGGTTCTCAAACCTGTCCTGGGGACCCCTCACCACTGCACATTTTGTATGTCCCTCATCAGACACACCCAATTCAAGTCTTGCAGTCTCTGCTGATGAGCTGATGATTTGAATCAGGTGTGTTAGATGAGGGAGACATGCAAAATGTGCACTGATTGGGGGTCCCCAGGACAGGTTTGAGAACCTCTGACTTCCACAACACCATTTTCAACAAAAATAGAAAATTTTTAATGCGTGCTGGTCGTTCATTTGCACGGCAACAGTGTTTGGTGGCTTAAGAATGCAAACTTTGAAATTTTTGAAACGATAGTTATCATCTTTGTGTAAACTTAAAAAAACATGAATCTGTGAGAACGGTGATTGCATGCACGTAAGCATTACGTGTTTAGTCTATAGGCAATCACGTTTGAATATGTATGTGCACAGGCGTGTAGTTTTCCTTTCAAAATGGCCGCCAAATTACTTCTCTGGCATGCATAATGCAGCGTTTTAATTGTATATCTTTATGTTTCATTCAAATGTTACAGCGTATATTTTTTGCTTCTTCATTTTTGTCCTGTCTTACTTTTTTTATTATTGAATTTTTAGCCCTCCTTGGGGAGTTCAAGCCCAGGTAAGACTGTTACTAGTTTTCTTGTCATGGTAAAACATGTCTTGTCAAAACATGAGTTTTGGTTGGTTCTGACAATGTTGATTTTGACCTGTCACCAGAGATGCTGTTGCCTGATTATGATGATGATCAGACCCCAGAAGACGAGGAGCTGCCAGAGGGAAACACAAACTTTGGCAATGAGATTGAAGAACTCGCAAAGGTTTGATCTTATCCTGATTCTCAACATGTTTCAGCTTATCTTTTGTTTTACATGACCTGTTTATGGTCATGTAAAAATGCATACACAAGGGTTTAGTATAACTCAAAGGATTTTAATACTTCAAAAGTTGTTTTTATATAGATGCAGATAGCAGAGAATAAACTGGGTAAGTGTGGTTGCACATGGTGGTTAGATTTACTATTTGGATTACCGCTTAATATTCAACAATATTATTATTCTGACTGTACTAACGGTGCTGTATGAGAACTGAACTGAGCTGAACGATGATTTTTTTTTTTGCAGAACTACTTTATAGATGAAATTAACTAAATTAATAATTGATGATCTTTACAACGGAACTGAATCATCACTTCAGCTGAACAACAGCCGAAACGCATAATTTTTCCTGCTATCAGCTGCAACACGAAAATAAAGTAAAATAAAGCTTGTGGTAAACATATCAAGACGATACTTTGATGTTTTGTTCTACAACATAAACTGCACACGCTCACACCCCAAGCAGTCTTATCTAGTCACTTATTAAAAACATATGTTTTCAAAAATGAACAACTGCTTCAAAATTAGATTTTTTTTCTATGGGTGTGTAATTTACATTGTAGAACAAAACGTCAAACTATCTACAAGTTATGTTTACAACAGGCTTTATTTAAAGCCACAATATGTAATTTTTGTTTTGTTTTCAACGTTTTGTTCTACAATGTCGCTTATTCAAAACAAAGGCATAGCTTGATGACGCCTGGATTTCGCGGAGCTTTTATGCTGCAGACGACCGCGTCCACTTTTCCTGGCTATGCTTACGCAACGCTGTTTTTATCATATTAGATAGGTACTAATCATGAAAACAAGATTTAAACAATAAGGCTGCGTTCACACTGCAGGCTGAAACGACCCAATTCCGATTTTTTTGCCCTCATGCGACCTGTATCTGATCTTTTCATGACAGTCTGAACGACACAGATCCGATCTTTTCAAATGCGACCCAGGCCACTTGGGTATGTGGTCCAAATCCGATACATATCCGATCTTTTGAAATGCGTCTTCAGTCTGAACTGCCAGGTCACATGTATCCGACCCGCACGTCGTTGATACGCGACAAACGTCATCATTGTACGTTGAAGTAGGCGGGAAATTAAAAAAAATAAACAACTATTTTCTTCTTAACATGAGAAGGTTGTAATGGTGCTGGCTCCGTTGTGAAAATAACTTTAATAAAGCTAAACAAACTCCAATGCTGACACCCATATTTGGCTACTTCCGTAAACAACAAGTGACGTCGTTGACCGTTGAGTACTCTTCTGCGCATGCGGGTCACTTCTGGGTCATTTCACGTTCACACAGGAGATCACAAAAGGTCGCATTTAATTGGAAATGTGAACGGCCTTGCAAAAAAATCTCATTTTTTCAAAAAATCGGAATTGAGCATTAAGCCCTGCAGTGTGAACGCAGCCTAAGACTTACAGCGTTGAGCTGTATAACAGTGATTTGATTTCTGTCGATGAATGTCACCAAACAGTTGCTCACCTGTCTAATAACACATCATATATTAAAGCGTCTTCGGTGTTTCGTAAGTTTTCTTAAATGTCATTGATAAGCGAATGCACGGACACGGTCTGTGTTCTGGTTAAATTGCTAATTTTTCTGGATTTAAACATTCTTGGAAACATTTGGGATAATGTAAATACACAAGTCAACAATATATAACATTGTTCTAGTGGTGTTTGGATATTTTAGTCCAAAAATCGTACATATTGTGCCTTTAAAGTCCTTATGAAATCAAAATTGATCTAATTTCTTTGTTAGCACACATTACAGGTCTTGGGGTGAACAATTAATCTGTGCAAGTTAAAGGTCCCGTTCTTCGTGTTTTTTTGAAGCTTTGATTGTGTTTACAGTGTGCAATATAACATGTGTTCATGTTTCACGTGTGAAAAAAAACTGTATTTTTAACACAATTTACTTATCTGTATACCGCTGTTTTCACTGTCCTAAAAACGGCTGATGACTTCCTTTATTCTATGAAGTCCCTCCTTCAGAAATATGTAACGAGTTCTGATTGTGCCAGCGGTTCCCATGTTGTGATTTGACCACTGCTTAGCAAACGTGGCACGGTTCCTGTGTTGTGATTCGACAGCAGCTTGGCGCACGTGGAAAGGTCACGCCTCTTAACTGGAGATATATGCGCTTAATGATCTCTACAGCGTCCCTGGGAAAGCCAAACAAAGGTGATTTGACTCCGGGATGAAAATAACAGCGTCTCGACTACATGGCGACAAACACGTCCCACGTGGAGAAGAGGACAAGACCACGCCCCCTTTTTTTTGCGTATTCTTGTGGGCGGAGGTTAGTCTGTTCTACTGTTCTACTGACGTCATTTATGAAGGAAGTACCAGGATGTAGTCCAAGCCAGCCGTTCGCTGTAGGCTTTGAAAGGGAACTTCTGTTAAATAAAATATCTCGCTTGGCATTGAACTTTGAGCTTTATAATTTTACAGGTATTATTTATGCTCTAACAGCAACATTACACACTAACTAAAGTTTGAACAATGGGATCACGAAGAACGGGACCTTTAATACGCAGAAAAAAATTGTTTGCCGTGGTAATCTTTAATCAAAATCTGAAAAGTAACTTCCAGTCTGGAATGGCGTTCCCTTTCCGATGACGGCAGTTTGACCGATTGGGTTTGAATATCCTTAACGACTCCCCTCCAACCTTTAGTCTGCTATGAGCGAGAGATGGCGAGGAGGTGCGCTGAAGTTAAACCTTGACCTCTATTCAATATTCCATTTCACTTGGAAATACATCACAGCACTGAAATAAAATAATTTGCAACTTCCGGTTCACTGGGACTTTAACACATAAAACGAAAAACCCCATTATAAAACCCCATAAGAAAATCTTGAAGGAATCAGCGGTGAATTAGTCTTCTGGGTTTTAACATCATACCTGCACCCCTTAATAAAAACAAAACAAAACAAAAAAACAGTATTGGCCAATCAGGATGACATGAAATGGTTGATTATTTAAAATAAAATAAAAATTGAGGGTAGTAATTAGGGGTATAAGATGTTACGATTTTTGATCGTTGACGATTAAACTGTCCCCGATCTGATTTTGAAGAAATATCGTAGTATCGTGCTACAGTGCATTCTATCAGTTCAGTTCTGGCGCCTCAACATACCGGACAACACAACACAACGCACATTCACATCATATATCAATATATCAAAAGTTAATTATTTGCATGTGCTTTAAAGCCTTGCTGGTTAAACAATTTATTTGCGTGCTGATGCGCTGGTCTAACATGCGCTTTTCTGAGCACATAATTTACACACTTTACATACTTTATATCAGCCATCAGCCACCCTGCTCTCTAAGCTTTCGACATCGACCATCAAAAATACAATATCGGTTGACCACTAGTAGTAGACGAAACTGCGGCACTAATTCACACAGACACACACAACTTATTCACACAGATGAACATGCAGACTTCAGATTTCAATAGCATAATTTCATCCGTGTTTCATTCATTTCTCCCATAGGGATTCAAAAAAAAGTCTTTGTTAAAGCATAGAAGCCATGAACTAAGCCAACCAGTTACAAGGTGAATCACAACATTACAAACTTTGATTTTAAAAGTATTTGAAAATACAAAGGTACAAGACCGTGTACTTAACGGCTTTATTGAGAGAAATCCTCAATACCACAAAGAATTGCAAACTGCATAATCAAATTAAAAAATTATTATATAAATTATTATAACTATATTAACTATTAAAATTATATTTAAACAATATATTAGGTCTACTGTAAAATATGCACACCGACTCAATTGCGTCATTCACAGTGCTTTATGGGAGTGGGCGGAGCTAAAGAGCTCTTTTAGCACATTTTGCTTCTATAATTTAAATAACTAGAAGAATAACAAAATGCTTTGTATGGTAAAATAATGTGTGCTTCAAACACGTTTTACATGATAAAAAATTAGCAATATCAAGTAGCATAATGGATTGTTTTTATACAGCTAAAATAACTGGAAGCGGATGAGACCAAAAGCCTCGACAAATTCAAGTTACAATGGTCATGCCCCCTCTTACGTTACAAATAAGGTGGATCGAGAATATGAAGATTCATCATGCAGCGTTGCATGCTGGGATGACGGCGTCTTATTATGAGGATCACTCGCTGCTGCTGTTGATACTAAAATTAATACTGATACCTGCTTATTTTTTGTTTTGTTTGTTGAAATCTCAAGAGAGAGAAAGAAAAATAGAAGGGACTAAATGCCAATGCCAGGCAATGGTATTTGGACTAATTAAACTATAAACAATCCCGGAAGCACTACCTTCACTCACATACCCTGACATTGTGATCTCATTTTTGCATACACTTTGCGTGAGTTTAAATGTTACAAACCGAATTGAATCAACATTGAATTGAGCGGAATAACGATACTATTGTTTCTGTAGAGCTGGTTATAGCTGAATAGGACTCATTTAATAACTGATGAACTTTGCACAGTTATTGAACTGAACAGAATCAACATTGAACTGAATAATGACACTATTGTCTTCTGTAGAGTTGCTTTACCTTAGGATTTGTCCCGCAGTTGATGAAGCTTGCATCATTGATCATTTTTGTGCATCATTGATCGTTATTTAATTTCTGTGAACTATATTGTATAAAGTGCTATATAAATAGAGGTGATAATATTGGGATCATTCTGTGAACTGCAGGAGGGAGAAATGCCCATTCAGGAGCTCCTGAGCCTCTATGGTTATGGAGGCAGTGGATCACCGGAGGAAGAGGAGGAGGAAGAAGAGGATGCGGATGGAGATGAGGAGGAGGAGGAGGAGGAGGAGGATGATGATGATGATGATGATGATGATGAAGGAGAGGATATGGATAATGATGAAAGCAGCAGAAGCACTGGAGAACTGAAGAAGAGCAAGGTCTGTCCCATAGGAAACCTATGTCCAATTATACATATCACTTAAATGTCAATGTTTAGTAATATTATAAAATTATTGTTGAGCTCAGGTTCCCACAGTCCTGAAAAACATGGAGACCTGATTTCTAAGTCTGAAAATGTCATAGAAATTAAAAACATGGCTATGGAAAAGTCATAGAAATGTTATATATGTTTATATATGTTTTTTTGTGTGTAGTTATGCTCAGTTCCAAAGTTGGGCTAAAAATGTCTATTTTGTTAGTCTGATCTCTAAGGGCTTGTTCACACCTGGTCACTTCATGCACTTTTACTAAATGGATAGCTGTCTGATTTGTTAAAAACGCTTGGCCACATAAATGTCTCCGCAAAATGAATATATGTTCACGTCGACAAAAGCAACAGATATGCTCTGCATTTTATTTATCATCAGCTAATCTCAAGATCAAAGACCGCAACAGGAGAGAGACCGTCATCAGCAGTGGTACAATAATTTTGTTAATTTTTCCCGTTCTTATTATTATTAGGGCCCAAGCACCGAAGGTGCGAAGGCACCTATTGAAACCGTTCCCGTTCCTATTATTATTATTATTATTATTATTATTATTATTATTATTATTATTATTATTATTATTATTATTAGGGGCCAAGCACCGAAGGTGCGAAGGCACCTATTGAAACTGTTCCCGTTCCTACTATCAGGGGCCAAGCACCGAAGGTGCGAAGGCACCTATTGAAACCGTTCCCGTTCTTACTATTATTAGGGGCCAAGCACCGAAGGTGCGAAGGCACCTATTGAAACCGTTCCCGTTCCTACTATTAGGGGCCAAGCACCGAAGGTGCGAAGGCACCTATTGAAACCGTTCCCGTTCCTATTATTAGGGGCTAAGCACGAAGGTACGAAGGCACCTATTGAAACTGTTCCCGTTCTTTTTACTATTATTAGGGGCCAAGCACCGAAGGTGCGAAGGCACCTATTGAAACCATTCCCGTTCCTATTATTCTTCTTCTTCTTCCGTTTCTTCTTCTTCCGCCACGAAGTCTATGGCAGCCCATAGAACCGTATGGTAAAAAGTTGTGAAATTTGGCACACTAATAGAGGACAGTCTGAAATGTCACCATAGCAAATTTGGAGTCTCTAACTCAATCCCTCTAGTGCCACCATCAGTCCAAATTTTGACTCATGTTTATGCTAATAACTTTTGAACCATAAGGACTAGAAACAAAATTCAAGCCGATTCAATTGCACCCTATGACGTCATTTTCCGTCATAAAAATTTTCCCGCCATTTTACATTTTCCAAAAAACCTACTTTTGCGAACTCGTCCTAGACGGTTCATCCGATGTGCACGGAAATTGAACCAGATCATCTTCAGACCATGCTGACAAAAAATCTTGCAAATCAAGTTGATTCGTCAAATTGTTTTTGATAAATACGCAAACAAAGTTTACTTAGCGGTTGCAAAAACACTCATAAGGCAATATCTCCGCAGCGCTTTATCGTATTCAAGCCAAACTTGGTACACGTCATCACAAGCATGACCTGAGGCAACGTGCAGTGTTTCGGCTCGGCGCAGCGCCACCTACTGGTCCGGAAATGCTGTTATTGCTTATAACTTTTGAACCGTTTGTCCAAAAATCATAAAGTGGTCTCGTTAGATTCAGGACGGCATTCCGAGTCATCTGATATCCAATTGTACCATATCGACCATTTTGGCTGTCGGCCATTTTGAATTATGTGCTAAAATGCTGTATTTTATGAACACATGAACGGATTGTTACGAAACTTGGTTTGGGTCATCAACACAATGCCCTGAATGAGACCAAGAAGTTTTGAAACAGCGCTACCTAGTGGAGTTTTTTTTTTCAAATGCCTTTAACTTTGGGTGAACTTGACTTATTTTCATGGGAGTAACTTTTTTTGTCTCCTGAATCCTCGCCAAGTCCAACAATACCAGACTTGCTAGTTTTCTGCATATGCTTTGTGCAGCGTTGTTATTTAGCGCTTTAAAAACATTAGCTGATATCTTCGAAACCACTAGTCCGATCGAGACGAAACCAGCGTCAGAAGTTCGGAAACATAGGTTGATAGCTGTATGTTAATGCCCAAATATTGATAGTAAGGGGGTGTAAAGTCCAATCAAAGTCAGGTGTCAGTCATTTTTCATGTGTTTTTTCATATAAAAAAATTTGACTCATGTTTATGCTATTAACTTTTGAACCATAAGGGCTAGAAACTAAATTAATTCCTTGGCTCAAACTGATTCGATTGCAGCCTATGACGTCATTTTCTGTCATAATAATTTTCCCGCCATTTTGAATTTTCCGAAAAACCTACTTTTGCGAACTCGTCCTAGACGGTTCATCCGATTTGCACGAAAATTGAACCAGATCATCTTCAGACCATGCTGACAAAAAAACATGAAATTCAAGTTGATTCGTCAAATTGTTTTCAATAAACGCGCAAACAAATTTTACGTAGCGCTTGTGAAAACAGAGGTAAGGCTGTATCTCCGCAACGCTTTAACCAAACTTGGTACATGTCAGCACAAGCACGTCTTGAGGCAACATGCAGCGTTTCGGCACAGTGTCACCTACTGGTCCAGAGATACGAAAAATGACTATTTTTGCTTTTTTTTGCTGAAACGTTTGTCCAAAAATCATAAAAGTGGTCTCGTTAGATTCGGGACGTCATGCCGAGTCGACTGATATCCAATTTTACCCTATCGGCCATTTTAGCTGTCGGCCATCTTGAATGATGTGCTAAAATGCTGTAGTTTATGAACGCATGAACGGATTGTTACGGAACTCGGTATGGGTCATCACCACGATACCCTGAAGTAGCCTGACAAGTTTCAAAACAGCGCCACCTAGTGGAGATTTTTTTTTTTTAAATGCTTAGAACTTTGGGTGTGGTTGACTTATTTTCACGAGACTCATCTCCTTAGACTCCTGAATCGTTGCCGAGTCCAACGATGGCACACTTGCCAGGTTTCGCCGTATGGTTTGTGCACCATTGTAATTTATCGCTTAACTTTTTTGCTGATATCTTCGAAACCGCTAGTCCAATCGAGAGGAAACTAGCGTCAGAAGTTCGGAAACATAGGTCGTTAGGCACAATTGAGAGCCCAAATGTCAAAATATTGATAGTAAGGGGTAGTAAAATCCAATCAAAGTCAGGTGTCAGGCTGAAACCCTATTGTAACTGTTCATTTTCCCATGATGCATCATTCTCCAGCTAAAACTGATCGGGCAGACCAAACCGTCAGTCGTAGAGACTTGAAACTTGCAGGGCTGGTAGTACTCACAACTACTACAGACGTCACCGAAGCCCGCCCCGATCGGCCTGACGGGGGCGCTACAGCGATCAAAAGTATGAAACGGCTCATAACTCCTCAACCGTAAGGCGTAGCCTCGAGTGTCTTATATCGCTGGAATCCTTGGCTCAAGATGGACAAAATGCATGCCTCGGATTTGCTCGCCCTTCAGGCGCCAATTTCGAGATATTTTAAGTTTTTTGCAAAACCTACTTTTGCAAGTTACTCCCAGGTAATTTGCTTCATCGTAACCAAACCATTGCAGAAATGTTCTCTGGAGAGTGATTATCAATAATTATCACAAAAAAAAAAAATTTGATTCGTGGTTGCTAAGGGGAGCCAAAATGTTCGATGTGACCGGGACCTCTTTTACTAAAATGGCTATAACTTGTGAACGGAATGAGATATTTTCACCAAATTCAGGTCACATGTGTGTGAGCTCAGTCTGAGATCACATGAAAAAAAATCACAACAATTGACCACTTAGTGGTGCTATAACAGGTGAAAAACACATGAAAATGGCAATATACGCATCCAAACATTACTCAGATGAAAATGGGCATTCATTGTTTTCATCCAGGTTGCCATGATAGTCTATGAGAACACTGGCATATCTCAAAAAAACTCTGTATACGTCATTTACCCCTTTTCCACCAAAGCAGAGCCAGAGCTAGATTGGAGCCAGAGCCTAGTTCCAAATCGGTTCTTTGTGTTTCCACACCCAAAGCTCCAGCTCCGAGCCAGGAAAAGTGGTTCTTAAGTAGCACCAAAACATTGCTGGGCTAAAACAGGGCTAGAAGTAAGAACCGATTACGTCAGGCACTGGGGGCGGGGTCAACAAGACGAACACAAACTTGAGATCCGCCATTGTTGAAATAGCAGCTAATGGAGCTAACAGCTGCTGCTCGTTTGTAATCTCCGTCTATGCAAATTACGGCGAACTGCACGAATGCGTTGGATTCGCTGTGTTTTGATGCCGATGTAGGATCGTAAAGCCATGTGAATCAATAGTAACGCAACATTTGCAGTGTTGATGGAAGGCTTGTTCGCAGCGGTGCTGTGCAGAGACCGATCGGCGATCGCCGTATGATAACGAGTCCAGCGAGAGCACACGACTCCTTATGCTTTTGATTCACTCATACGTTTTTTTAAATATTATACGTGGATCGGTCTGCGCAGCGCCGATGCATCTCAAACAAGCCTGGTGTGTGTGTGTTTGTGTTTCCCGCTAGCGTTGCTGAGAAAGATGAGACGTATACAGTGACGTAAGACCTGGCTCTGTTGTGGCTCTCTAGCCTGTGGAAACGCAAACGGTTCTTAGCAGGCTCCTCAGTTGAACCAACTATGAACTGGGACTAGCTCTAGCTCCGATCTAGCTCTAGCACTGCTTTGGTGGAAAAGGGGTAATTGGCACAATGCCCTGAAGGAACCTGAGAAGCTAGCGTTTTTCACAGCATTCACCTCCTTAGACTCCTGAATCCTTGCCGAGTCCAATAATAACAAACATTTGTGAAAAGGTGTACTTTAGCACCTAAAAATCCTTTGCGAATGTCTTCAAGACAGTTAGTCCGATCAAAACAAAACCACAACAGGAAATTCAAAAACATAGCTTAATAGCTAAACAATAATGACCAAAAGCCAACATTTTGGAAGGAAGTGGCAAAAAAAAACAAAAAAAACAATCAATTTGGCCCATTCTCTCATAAATATTAATTGGCTATAACTTTAAAATAAAATGAGATATTTACAACAAATTTGACACATATATTTATGGGCACACTTTGAGGACACCTAAAAAAAAAAAAGCAGAGATGTGTTATAACTGTCAAAAAAAAAAATATTTTTCCTTAGTTAAATTGCCTGTATTGCTGTGAATGCTCTTTCCCATCTATGATCTAAGTTTATTTGTTTATTTGGATCCCCATTAGCCAGTACCTAGGCAGTGACTACTCTTCATGATGCCCCAAAAAGTAAAAAATACAAAACTACATTAAAGCTGCAAGAGCAATGAAAGCACCTGTGCCACCACCACCTTGTGGCTTTAGGAACACAGAGCACAGTGGGCAATATGCATTAAAGTATATAAAAATAGGAGAACTACATCAATCATTTGTATTTGCCACACTTCCTGCTACCGGGCTGTATTCAGATCAGATGGTAGACCTGACCAGCCGGTGGCACTATGACTAACTAAAATTTTGCCGAAACATCAGACTTTGTCAGGATGCCACAGACACGCCGTTTAACAAAACTCAAGATCTTTGAAATGTAACATCACCTAAGGCTTAAGATTAGACTGACCAAATATGATTCTGGTTCAATCTTAATGAGGAGTTAATCACAGTTTACTGTTGCCCACAGGTGGCACTATTACTGACTAAATATTGGCATGTAGACCGCCATCGGTGCTCGGGCCCTAATTAAATCAACAACAATAAAATGAAACATACAAATCCCATTAAATGTTCCTTCCTTTTAAAACTCATTTTATTTCTTAAAATATGTAATATCTGATAGTAAATTATTCAATATTTTCATTCCTGCAGATATTATAGTCCATTGTTCTGCAGTGGTTTTCAAAACAAAATACATGACTGTCTGTCCAGAGTTTAAAACAGGAGGAAGATCATTTGTAAAATAATGATGATAATAATAGTCCTAAACAACTTCCTTGAGAAACACCACATTGCTCTTTAAAATCTGAATAACTTCCATAATAACATAAATATTGTCACATATTAAACAGATATCTTTTAAACCAATGCACACAGTAAGAAGTACATTTCTGACATTTCAATTTATCCAGCAATAATTTATGATCCATTCCATAAAATGCTGAGCAAAAATCTAACGATACAGCTTCTACTAAGTTATTGTCAGCAATTTGTGCTCATACTACTATGGGATCAGATTCCCGCCAAATTTATTGCAGTCACGCATAAAAAAATAATAAGCGTGAATCAAATTTTTAAAAGCACATGTGAAAATATAACGCACAAAACTGAAAAATCAATGCAAAGTTAACCAGAATCACAAACAACGCAGTCACGGAAATAAAAATAATAAGTGTAAATCAAATATTTAAACAAAACTGAATCATGAATTCAAAATTTTCTGAATCGCTCACAAAATCATGTTTTCTGCTCTTATTTTAATTTTTTGCATGTCCGTGCGCTTTTTTCCTTTGCTCTTGTTTCCACATTCTGTGCTTGCGGTTTCAAATGTTGCAGTTCAAGTTTCATGTAAATTAGGGCGGGTCTTAGCATCACCATTGGTCCACTAGTTCTAGATTGACAGCTCATCCTCAAGCCAATCAATTGAAGAGGGAAGTTTACGTCACTCCAATGCCGCAGTTCAGCCAGCCACTGTTGAGCTACAAGTGTAACGCGTTCTCTATCACTATATCTGCAAGGAAATACATTATTGTATTGTTATGAATATAATCTTAGGACTCTATTCTTTTGTATGATAGATGTTTTAGGGGGATTTCTTATAATTAAAGCAGTAAAATTAACATTATCACTTACTGACGCTTGAGCTACAACGTTCTCTATCACCAGTGGTGGAAGTAATAGGCTACAAATAACCAGAGACATATTGACTTAAGTAAAAGTAGAAGTACCACAATGACAACCCTACTTGAGTAAAAGACTACCTGATTTGAAATGTACTTTATGAGAATTAAAAGTACTTTCATGACAATTTATTCTATTAATGTCTATTCTAATAATTAAAAAAAAGTTTAAGTTAGTTTTGGGTTAATGTAATTGTGCTTACCATCTGTGGCCCAGTTTGTGTAGAAAGAGTGGAGAGCAACTTTCTGAAGATATCGTTCATTTCTGAAGCTCATTCCGCTCGCAGCACCCTCAACCCAGAAAGCCCTTTGTGACATGTGCTGGTTCGAATATAGGCTGAATATCTGAAATAAGTAGCTAGGACTGCCCCCAACAAAAACAAAAAACAAAAAAAATTATAGTAGCCTATTCGTTCATAGCACTGGCGCCTCCGTGTCATTGTCGGCTACTCTGCTATATTTGCTTATTGTTTATTAAATACAGGCAAATGGTTGATAAAACATTGATTAAAATAAAAATTAACATTGATACAATTTATTTAAAACGAAATTTGTCAAAACCAGTTCTGTCCTCCATGTCTTCTGACACATTGCGCATCTTATCCTGTTGACTTTCATAATCAATGTAGATAAAAATAAAATAAAAAAATACCATTATAATATTTGAACAAATGAAATTAAATACATGTTTAAATACGTGTTCTCGTTGAGTTTTGAGTGTTTTATAGATGCGATAATGTTTCTTATTCATTTGTGGTTACATTCCACCACTGGCTGTGAAAAATTATTTCTTTGGAATGAGAGTGGCATTAACCAACTATTTGGGGTCATGATCATTTGACCAATTTCTGATTAACCTCTCTAAAATGTTGATTGTGTAAATTGATATATTTAATAATATATTCATGATTGTAAACAAAATATATTTCCTTGCACAAACAGTGGGCTTTAGAGATGCGCGGTTGGCAGTTACAGCCACGGACTCCGCGGATCGGGCGGATGACGTGACGAAAAATAATATTTTAATATTTTAAATTCGGGTGGGTGGTCAACCATTCAAATGAATAATAAAAAAAAAGATAGGCTATAGGCCTACATTGTTAAATATTGTTGCAGCGCCTGGTAGGCCACTAAGCAAACCTGCAAGCTAGGAGCCCAGTTGTCAGTTAAACATCTCGTACATACTGCCTGGGTTTTGTTTCGATATTAGTTATATCTTAAAACAGCCAGTCATTGTAGTCACTCAGGGAATATGCATTTAAAAGGGAGAACGCAAGAGCTGAACTTCCACAAATTCAATAACATCCACAGCAGAAAACGAAAAAATAGTCTGAAAACTTTGCCCATTAATTAAACGTACAAGGCAAGCAGGCAAGTTTTGGAGTTGTTATGGACAATTAAAAATGTGAACATGCGTTGCACAGTTGTGCGGTGGACTTTCAGCGAATTTCAGTGAACGAATAGAGTCTGTTTTTCTTTAATATCGAGGCTCCATAGTTTGTTTCTTGTATGATTGTTAGGCCAAGACGCGCTCTCTTCCCATGCAGTCAAAATAACGGTTTAATTTCTTCAGGCTCGTCCTAGTCGTCACCCTGACATGACAGTGCATAGAGTTAATTAGCCTATAATGTGAATGACTTATTTTATTTTTTTTGCAATAGGCATTAATTAGTAGTAGGATAAATAGCAGCATGTTGAAATTATGTGCCAAATTGCATTTATTATTACAATGATAAAATTGTAAAGTAGCCTATTCAAGTAACGTCAGGTTTGCCGATGTGTGTTTTATTTATGGTGTTTATTTATTTTTGTCCCAGGGCGCAAATCGGTTCCCTGCTGAAATTCTTGGGTACAATATAGGCTATTCATATAGCCAATAGGCTAGCAGGAGCATGGGAAAGTGGAGGTGCTGCAAATTTGAGTTCATTTACATGTATTCATTTTTAGCATTTAGTAATTTATTTGTACACTTTAAGTGGCCATTAAAAAAGGCTTAATATTTATATGTTGAATTATGTTTTTAAAACATAGGCTAGGCTACATGAGGTCATATTGTGACCGTTGCGGTGTGCATATAGAGAATGCATAGAGCAGTAATATTTCCTCCAGAGTGAGAGCGCCTTTCTGAAGATTCCGTTCATTTCTAAAGCTCATGCCCTTTGTGTCATGCTGGTTCGAATATATGCCTATCTGAAATAAATAGCTAGTGTTGCCCCCAGCTAAAAAAAAAAATCCTATTCATTTAAGCCGTTGTTCATGCGGCGCCTCCATGCCATTGTCTGCTATATTTGCTTATTATTTATTAAATCCTCGAAATTGGTTGACAAAACATTGATAAAAATTAAGATACAATTTATACAAAATGAAATTAACTTTAAGAAAGGCTTTCAACAAAACAAAACAAAACTTAAAGTGGTCGAAATAATTTCTGACCCCCATGTCTTCCTACATATAGCCTATCATGATCATATTTCATAATCAACGCTAAATGAAATGAAAAAAAAAAACATTATAATATTTAAATATATGAAACTAAAGTAAAGTAGGCTACAGAGAAATGTCATGTTGGAGCGGTATTTGAGCGCACGTTGTTTTACCGGTGAGCGGTTCATGAGCTCCTTCAGTCAAATGCTCTAGTAGGCTATAGGCAGGTTTTTTGCATTCATTTTTATTTCCTGTCTCTGTGCAGGCTCTTTTATTGTATATGACAGTGTAAACAGCTCAATAACTATTTTAGTTAAAGGTTTAATGTAGTCCAAAGTCCATTGCATTAGGATTGCTCGCGTCAGCAGCTCCTTGCATCGCCCAACAAGGCTTTACAATCAGCGGATGGCGGGCGGGTGCGGCTTTGAACATTGGTCAAAAAACGTTGGTGCAGACAAATTGTGTGATGCAGTTGCGGATGCAATAAAAGCCCATCCATGAATCTCTGGGCCTTTAGTGAACGCGTTTTGCTCACAGCCAAGTCAGTAAGCACCCAGTCGTGATCATGTTAATTTTACTGCTTTAATTGTGAGGAAACCCCATAAAACATCTATCATACAAAAGAATAGAGTCCTAAGATTATATTCATAACAATACAATAATGTATTTCCTTGCAGATATAGTGATAGAGAACGCGTTACACTTGTAGCTCAACAGTGGCTGGCTGAACTGCGGCATGAGTCGCATTGGAGTGACGTAAACTTCCCTCTTCAATTGATTGGCTTGAGGATGAGCTGTCAATCTAGAACTAGTGGACCAATGGTGATGCTAAGACCCGCCCTAATTTACATGAAACTTGAACTGCAACATTTGAAACCGCAAGCACAGAATGTGGAAACGAGCAAAGGAGAAAAGCGCACGGACATGCAAAAAATGAAAAGCAATATTTGAGCAATATAATTTTAAACTTGTTTGATTTTTCAGTTTTGTGCGTTATATTTTCACATGTGCTTTTAAAATTTTGATTCATGCTTATTATTTTTTTATGCGTGTCTGCAATAAATTTGGCGGGAATCTGATCCCATATACTACTCCCTAATATTATCTGTAATTCATATTTAGACATTATAAAATAACTATTATAACATTTACAATCACGGTTAGTAAAATGCATCACTTCCTTTCTATTGAAGTATTGGTATTGACAATTGTGCCACATGATTGGTAATGTGAAACCTGAAAAAGACTTGCAGTAAACCTTTTGGCTTCACCATATATTTCACATATTTGTCTCTACAACAAAATGCGTGTGTGTTTGTGTGTGTGAGCATGTTTAGTCTGTATAAAATATTATTGTTTAAGCCTATTGTTTAAGTATTATTGTTTAAGTATTCATTTTCCGCCGTCGCATTCATAGGTCGATAGCCAAGTGTTAATACCCAAATGTCAAAATATCATTATTATTGACTGTATTTATCATTTTACAGCTATTTTTCCTAAAATCACCTTAATAGGTCTTGAATTGCTCATTGCTGCGGTTGATCTGATACTGCCAGCCATTTTGGCACGTCTTGTCTTCTTCTTTGCGCTTGTTATTGACTGTATTTATCATTTTACAGCTATTTTGCCTAAAATCACCTTAATAGGTCTTTAATTGCTCATTGCTGCAGTTGATCTGACATTGCCAGCCATTTTGGCATGTCTTGTATTCTTCTTTGCGCTTGGCCCCGGTAATGGCTGCTTGCAGCTATATTTCTTCTTCTTCTTCCGCCACGAAGTCTATGGCAGCCCATAGAACCGTATGGTAAAAAGTTATGAAATTTGGCACACTAATAGAGGACAGTCTGAAGTGTCAACATAGCAAATTTGGAGTCTCTAACTCAATCCCTCTAGCTCCACCACCTGTCCAAATTTGCACTCATGTTTATACTCATGTACGAAACTCGGTATGCGTCATCAGCATGATGCCCTGAAGGAGCCTGAGAAGTTTCG
This sequence comes from Romanogobio albipinnatus, assembly GCA_023566225.1. Taxonomy (NCBI): domain Eukaryota; kingdom Metazoa; phylum Chordata; class Actinopteri; order Cypriniformes; family Gobionidae; genus Romanogobio; species Romanogobio albipinnatus. The sequence goes on from CM042244.1 coordinate 28,119,290, forward strand.
AAACAGCGCCACCTAGTGGAGAATTTGTTTTTTCAAATGCTTATAACTCTGGGTGAGATTGACTTATTTTCATGGGAGTAACTTTTTTGTCTCCTGAATTCTTGCTGAGTCCAACAATACCAGATATGTTAGGTTTCAGTCTATGGTTTGTGCAGTGTTGCAATTTAGCTCTTAAAAAACGTTAGCTGATATCTTCGAAACCGCTAGTCCGATCGAGACGAAACCAGCGTCAGAAGTTCGGAAACATAGGTCGATAGATATATACTAATGCCCAAATGTCAAAATATTTATAGTAAGGGGTGTAAAATCCAATCAAAGTTAGGTGTCAGTCATTTTTCATGTGCGTTTTCATATAAATGTCTATAACTCCAAAACGAAATGAGATATTTTCACCAAAATTGACAGAGACATGTATGGGCTCACTCTGAGGACACATAAAAAAATGGTAGGATTGTTCCACTTGGTTGGCGCTATAATAGAACAAAACATGAAATTCCCATTGACTACAATGCAGTATTATGATATAAAATGCTATACTTTACAAATGAATTGGTGTATCAAAGAAAATTTGGTATGTTCCATCAGCACCATGCCTTTAAGGTACTTAAAAGGTTTCAAAACAGCACCGCCATGTGGTCCATACTTATAATGAAAAGGCCTCTTGAGGCTATATATCTGCAATGACATATTGACACTATATTGACACCCTGCTTTGATATATTGACACCAATCTTTGCAAGTGTCATTGTTCCCTTATTCTGACCACACCACATCAATTTCGAAACTGTGCCACCTATTGGTTGAAAGTGATAAATCATTAAATCATTATTATTGACTGTTTTTATCATTTTACAGCTATTTTGCCTAAAATCACCTTAATAGGTCTTTAATTGCTCATTGCTGTGGTTGAGCTGACATTGCCAGCGGTTGCAATAACACACTTAAGGCAATATCTCCGCAACGCTTTATCGTATTCAAACCAAACTTGCTACAAGTCATCACAAGCATGACCTGAGGCAACATGCAGCGTTTCGGTGCAGCGCCACCTACTGGTCCGGAGATACAAAAAAGGGCTATTTTTGCTTATAACTTCTGAACTCCTTGTCCAAAAATCATAAAAGTGGTCTCGTTAGATTCAGGACGTCATGCTGAGTCGTCTGATATCCAATTTTACCATATCGGCTATTTTGGCTGTCGGCCATTTTGAATTATGTGTTAAAATGCTGTATTTTATGATTGCATGAGCAGATTGTTACGAAACTCGGCATGGGTCATCAGCACGATGCCCTGAAGTAGCCTGAGAAGTTTCGAAACAGCGCCACCTAGTGGAGATTTTTTTTTCCAAATGCTTATAACTTTAGGTGAGATTGACTTATTCTCATGGGAGTCACTTTTTTGGTCTCCTGAATCCTTGCCGAGTCCAACAATACCAGATTTGCCAGGTTTTGGTCTATGGTTTGTGCAACGTTGTAATTTAGCGCTTTAAAAACATTAGCTGATATCTTCGAAACCGCTAGTCTGATCGAGACGAAACCAGCGTCAGAAGTTCGGAAACATAGGTCGATAGCTAAATGCTAATACCCAAATGTCAAAATATTGATAGTAAGGGGGTGTAAAATCCAATCAAAGTCAGGTGTCAGTCATTTTTCATGTGTTTTTTCATATAAATGTCTATAACTCCAAAACGAAACAAGATATTTTCACCAAAATTGACACAGACATGTATGGGCTCACTCCGAGGACACATTAAAAAATGGTAGGATTGTGCCCCTTGGTGGCGCTATAATAGAATAAAACATGAAATTCCCATTGACTACAATGCAGTATTATGATATAAAATGCTATACTTTGCAAATTAATTGTTGTATCATTACGAAACTTGGTATGTTCCATTAGCACCATGCCTCTAAGTTACTTAAAAGGTTTCAAAACAGCACCGCCATGTGGTCCATACTTATAATGAAAAGGCCTCTTGAGGCTATATATCTGCAATGACATATTGACACTATATTGACACCCTGCTTTGATATATTGACACCAATCTTTGCTAGTGTCATTGTTCCCTTATTCTGACCACACCATATCAATTTCGTAACTGTTCCACCTATTGGTTGAAAGTGATAAATTAAATAATTATTATTGACTGTATTTATCATTTTACAGCTATTTTGCCTAAAATCACCTTAATAGGTCTTTAATTGCTCATTGCTGCAGTTGATCTGACATTGCCAGCCATTTTGGCATGTCTTGTCTTCTTCTTTGCGTTTGGCCCTGATAATGGCTGCTTGCAGCAATATATATATATATTTTTTTTACCATTTTGGGAGGAGTCAAATTTACATATGTAGCTTTAGCAACCAGATGCATTTACACTTGTCCAATTTTGTTTGGAATGTGTCTCAAACCACTTCATGAAGCTGGTTTGGTCTTTTACACCTGGCCGTTTCACGATTGGATAGCTATCGGATCAGAGAAAACGCTTGAAGTGACCGGTTTAAACAGGCCTTAAAAATTTACTTAAAAGGCTTAACCAGGCATAACTGTAAAAGTCAAGACAAGTCAACCTTTAATTATTTAGCACATATAAAAGAACAGAAGTTGACCTAAAGTAAAAGCCATCATATTTTAACATATTGAAAGACTTTTTCTTTATAATGATTTAAAAACGGCTATTGATGGTGCTGATTTCACATAGTAGAAGTAGAAGACAATTCAAGAGTTTAGGGCCAAGCATAGAAAATGCTTAGGCAGCGGTGTACACTCAGCAGTAGTTTAATGCAAGACCTGAGCACTCTGACGGTACTCGATATGTCCTGCCCTGGTTTCTTGTTTCGGTGGAAATGTAAGTTTCCAGGCACTTCAGTCGGCCTTTAATGGTTAAATGGTTACGTTAATTGTGTACTCATTAAAGGATTTTCAGGTTTGCTTGTTAAAAAGTGGCTCAGTTTTCAGGTGTTTCTCCATCAATAAAGCAAGCATTCACTGTAAACACTGTGGCAGTGCGTTTAAGTAAAGTACAATACAAAAACAACTGTACAAACTATAATGCTAGCTAAAACGTTTTAATAATCATTCTAATTCCATGAGAATAGGGAAGTCCACACCTCAGCTTTAACAATAACGCCACAAACGACATTGTTAGAATTACTTTCAGAATGATTTTTCCAGCTGCTGAATGATAAAAACATTGACAGCTAATCATAATCTACATTGAGCTCAAGCATTTAAAATAAACATGTTGGTGTGGACACTAATGTATTTATCATTCGTTATTTTTATAGATATCGTTCTTGGTGTGAACATTAATCCCATTTGTTTTTTTGTTTTCTCTTTATTTACAACGAAGCAGAGTGTAGTATCTAAACTGATCAAGAAAAAAAGTACTGGTGTGACCATATCGGTATCAGCAGCTACTCAAGGCTGCGGTATCAAACATGAAAAAGTGTTATAAAGCCACCTTTCTTGGACATTTCTAAAAGTAAGGTCTTCTCAATAGACAAGATGCAATTTTTTATAGCAGTCAAAATTATTGATAGCATTTGCAAAATTCGGCATGTAACAAGACATTTTCAGTTAACGTATATATTACTGTTTTAATTATTTTTTTCAGGAGGTTGGAGCAAAGGTAGCCACAAGAATGGCGAACGAGAGCCACTCCACTGAGAGTCGAGCTTGTGCAGTGAAAGCCTGTAACACAGCTGAACTCATACGATCACAAAACCGTGGCTACTTTCAGAGTAAGAGACAGATAAGCTCTACCTGATATTGCTCACTGCATTTGATTTAATGTTTATTAATATAATCTTTAAAGTCTGCCTAAGTACTTTTTTTACACAACATTTTTAGATAATGAAGTAGATGAAGAGTCAGAGGAGGATGACGACTATATTCCATCTGAAGACTGGAAGAAAGTAAGCACTCTTTCATTATCATATTTTCCTTTATGGCTTTTATCTGTAATTTACCGTGAAATGTTTGACACATGTATATGTCCTTAACAGGAAATCATGGTTGGTTCCATGTATCAGGCAGAAACACCATCTGGACTGTGCAAATACAAAGACAGTGAGAAAGGTAGGTTTTATTCTGATCAATTAAAACATCGGTTTGGTAGGATTTTACTGCACTACAACAAAAGAAATGTTTCAGGAGTTGTCAGTGTCAGTCAGTCTATTGAAAGTCATTGTTCCAAAAGAACTGAACTGTAATGGGTGACTGGTTATTAACATGACAATGCGCAGTTACATGGTATGCAAATGTTTACTTTTTAAAATATTTAATACATTTATTAAATTGGTTACAAAAAATTGTTGGGACCAAATATTGAATCCTATAGGAAACACTGACTATATCCATGGCTAGCTGTGCATTAAAACGATTTTAATACACAATGTGGAAGCAAATAACTATTTCTGTGTTCCTGAATGTTTCTGTGTCTGCACAGCGCAATCTCCAATCTCTGTGTGTGAGTGATGTACAGTCAAACCAAAATGTATTCAGACACCTTCAACATTTTCTCACATGATCAGAGTTTATTCGCTATTGTTTAGAAAATAGTAATAAAATCTGACAAGAACTCAAAAAGTTAAACTGTCAGAACAAATTCATCTGGATAATGTCAGATAACTTTGATAGAAAGGTATGTAATGGATTACAATCAACCAATCAGCTAGCAGCTGTTACATTTACGCACATAATTAGGTAATACCAATTTAGGTCAACCAATTACCAACCAATGCTTAATTTTGTTCAGTCTGTGGTGTGAAAGGTAACATTAGCAATTAAAGAAAAAACACATAAGCAAAACATGGTCAGGTCAAAGTGTCTGAATAATTTTGGTCCCAAATTATCAATTTTACTGGTAGTCCACGGTATGAAGAATTTTTGGGTATAATATGACTGTATGTGTGTGCTTAAATAAAAGCAACGCATGGTGAATGGTGATTAAACTGACCTGTGCATTAAACAGTTTTAATGCTCACCTTCCAGCCAATCAGAATCGAGTATTCAGACAGACCATGGTATAAAAATGTTTAATCCGGAAAGTTTTTGCAAACACTAATGAAATGAGAACTAGTATGATGTCATTTTTTTAACTCATTCCTTTTATTACAAGACAATTGGAAATGGTTTGCATTTTTGGAGGCATCAATATCTTTGACTTTATCACTCACAGTGTATGAAAATGACGACCAGCTTCTGTGGAATCCTGAAATCCTTCCTGAAAACACGGTGGTTGAGTTTCTCACAGAAGCCTGTCGACGGACGGGAGATGAGACAGGCGTAGATGCTATTCCAGAAGGATCCCACATCAAAGATAATGAGCAGGTACTAAGGACTGCTTCTGTGATTTTAATAATAATATTGTAATTATTTTATTTGTTGTAATCAAATGCTGAACTGTAACTTCATACACAATACAAATAGTGTTTTCTCCCCTCAGGCATTATATGAGCTGGTGAAATGTAATTTTGATACTGATGAAGCTTTACGAAGATTAAGATTTAACGTTAAAGCAGCCAGAGGTGAGCCTTACAAAGTTGTTAAATGCCATTATCACAGTCTTTCGTCATAATGTTTGAGGAATAATGTTTTCTGTTTTGAAACAAAACTTTACTTTAAGTGCTTCTTTTGAGAAATAATAATGCCAGTGTAATCTGTTAATATAGAGGCTGCAGTGAATATGTACCACTCATTCGCCACAAACACAGTATGTGTACAAAAAAATGGCCTAAATGTCCTTTTAGAAAATGTGTAAATCTTTCTTGCTTTAATTTAAGTTGAACTGTTGTCCCCATCAAGCTTAATGGAAATGCTGGAGTAAACTAAGACTTTTGGGTTTCATTAGTAGTATAAACTTGATTTAATGTGGGTGTCTGTTGAAAGATCAATGTATAGTGTCTGATAGAATGAAGGTGTAGGATGACTGCGCAGTTACTAGAACTGTCATGCAAAAATTTTAAGATGTATACACTGTATTTTTTTAAATGTTGGTAACACATTTGTTCAATTTTATTTTAACTGATTAATTTTGTAATGACTGACTGAAACTGATTAGAACTTCAGAGCTGATATTGAAATGCATACAAATTGTTGAAAGTATTAATTACACAAAGGCCAAGTATACATTTTCTTTTGAAATAAATCTTCTAAATATGTAATAATATTATGAATATGTGCCATAAAAAAATCAATCACAATTAAAAGGTTTAATCCATTGAATGCCCTTATCTTAAATGTATTTTTTTTATTTATTTTTTTTATTCTTTCTTACAGAGGAACTATCTGTCTGGACAGAGGAAGAATGCAGGAATTTTGAACAAGGCTTAAAGGCTTATGGAAAAGACTTTCATTTTATCCAGGCCAACAAGGTAGTGCTCATTTTATGGCATGCATAATAACAAGTTTAATTCAATCGGTAAATCACTTAATTTGCGCTTGATGAATGTCAATCAGGCAACCTTCATATTCCCGTATTGATATTTCAATGCTTATGAATGTAATTACTGAAAAAAACTGTGGGGCTCTTAAATGTGTCTAGCAGTTATCTCTGCTAGACTACTAGATGTGTCAATTCAAACCTTATTTAGTGTTTTGCAAACCGTATCCAATTTCAGGTCAGAACTCGGTCTGTCGGAGATTGTGTGGCTTTTTATTACATGTGGAAGAAGTCGGAGCGGTATGATTTCTTTGCACAACAAACTAGGCTTGGAAAAAGGAAATACAACCTTCACCCAGGAGTAACGTAAGTATCTCTAACAAATTTTGCCAGTCTTGGTGCAATAATAAAATAAGTTAGATCATTGTTTTTGAACATTTCAGTAGGCTAGATTTTTGCAATACCGCTGCACGGTAAAATATCTTTATTATTATTATTTATATCTTCATTATGATATAATAAGTTAATTGTATCGTTTGTTGTATTGTAAATAGAAAATATCAGTTTTCCAAACATTCCTTTTGCCATTAATTGTATAAGTCTGACAAGTGCCGGAATGATCTACACAGAGATCTGATCTCACCATCATCAAGTCCATCTAGTATTACATGAAGAAACAGAAAAAAACTTGGACAGACTGTATCCAGATGAACTGTAGTAACGTCTCCAAGATGTTCGAAGAAACCTGACTGCAAAGCTACCTGAAAAACTGTGCAAGTGTACCTATAGGACAAAAGCTGTTTTAAACACTGAGGGTGGTCACACCAAATATTGATTTAATAGAAGTTAATTGATAAATAAAATTTATTTACGACATTATTTTTTAAAAGTATCCTCACTTCCACACTACAGTATTTTTAGTGCCTAAAAAAGCTTTTCACAGTACTGTAGCTTTTCAGGCGTCTTGAAGGCATTGCCGCAGTCTTTCTGGATTTAGTCTCTCAGTTTTCAATAAATCGGAATTGAGCACTAAGGCTCGTAGTGTGAACATAGGCATATCAACTTTTGTTGAAAGATGAAGCAGCAAACTGTGTCTGACAGCAGTCACATCACAAAGTGCAAGTAATTTCTTAATGCTTTGTCTGTAAATAAGAATTTCATATGAATAATGTTTTCAAAACACTTAGTCTGCTCGCGTACAATAGCGGATGGCATTGATAGTATAGCATAAAGGGTCAAAATCATAGACAGTAACAGAAATGGACACAGCGACCCCATAGGCTTCGACGGGGAAAATTGAATTCAGGTAGAAGCACTCACTTCCTGATGGCTGAGCGTACTGCGCAGCCTCAGACTGAGCTTGACGACGTAGATGTGACGTGAGCAACCTGTCTGACAGTGTCAAGTCTTCTAGTAGTTGTGCAACGTAAAATCTGAATCACCGAATCTTGTAGAGAGAGAGAGAGTGAGCAGGGGCAACTTTTGATGAATGAAGTAGGATTTGCGACATCTCTATTGGCGTTTATGCCTCCATGTCCCCCCGATTGCCTCATAGACAGTAAAAGATTGCCTACGACCTTCTCCTCGGGTCTATATGGTACAGTGCAATGGAGTCGCGTGGTTATGACGCAATTGTTAGCCTACTTTTTACAAAAACGGCTTCTACGGGGTGATAGTGTAAGATACAAGGTAATGTAACATTTTATACATTGTCCTGTTTGTTTAGAAATAAACAATGGACAAATGGAGTCTTTAAACGCCTCAGATGTAAAGATATTCGCTGTCAAAGTGAGGCCAAAATGAATGGGAGTCAATGGAATGCTAACAGCAGGTGATGGCTTGGTTAGCAATGGCTACCCCTATGGAGGGGGCTGGATTACCCCCTTGGTCAAAATGAGGGTTGCAAATAATAACTTCTTGTGAATATTTATTGAATATATGACTTTTTTGTGTATAAAACCTGAAGGGTCCCATTTCCCTATTATCCCTTAAAGAGATTATTGCCACCCTTAACCCCCTCGAGTCGGCCATCGCATTGGCGTTATCAACTCGTTTTTTTTCTTATAAGTGCCAAAGAGACTCAAATAACTCTGTCGTTTTTATCATTCAGGCAAGTTTTATACATCATTATAATCTGTTAAATTTCTATTTTTTTTTTTGTGTACAGTCACAAAAAAAAAACAAATTGTTAGTGAATACTCTCACAAACATGAGACATGTCTAAAGAAACGTTGAAATGTCAGGTTTTTAACAATGTAAATCAAATCGAAAACAAATATTTTGTGTTTATGTAATCTGTTTGAAAACAGAGAGATGTCAGTCGCACACCCACGGAGCGCGCATTCTTTTGATATTCAAATACTGAGGCGATCCAGAGTCAACGCCCACGTCAACTCAAACACATCAAGTGTAGTGCTATACTTCAGCTACATCGTTTTGAGAGGCGTTGAGGAATAATCCTGGAATATTTTACCTCATGTAAAGCTGTTTATTTCTAAGAGCAACGGATTCAGCCGCTGATTGTGAGGTAACCTTAAGTTTATGTTAGCATCTGTGTATATTAAACGCAAAAGACCGTTTAAATATGAATCCTGCTGCAACATAAAATTTCATAGATGCAAGACTGTTTAGACAAGATTTATTTGGCCTGTTTTGGAGAGATTATGAAGTGTTTGGTGTCACATCAATAAATAGACTGGGTAAACCCAGTCTGATCTGTCTGCGATTTGATTTTGCCCTGCAACTCAGTCTGGAAACCTGTACATTAATTTCTACTGCTTCTGCTACACTTTTGCGGGAACCAATCACAGACTGGCTTATCCACCTGGCATGCTATTGGCCGATGACGAATAGAGAAGCGATGGATCGATGCACGTTGATCACACGCTTGTTTGTTACGCCTCTTGTGGTCTGATTGGTTGAAGGACTATCGGTTGCTTACAGAGTCTTTTAATTTATGCTAGTTGATCACGCCTCTTGTGTTGTAGAAAATACATAGCAGACTCCCCAGACCAATGTCTATCAATCTTAAATTGAGCTTGGTCTGGTGAAAGCCAGACTAATCAATAAAACCTTTAATAGCAAATGTCTGCTCAGATGCTATAAATATAGTACCAGTAAAACTTTTTTTTGCTTCATATTGATGTTTAAATATTATAGCCTAATGTTATTTTTTTTATTTAATATATGTTGATTGTGAAAAGTGAACAGCACAAATAATAAAGGACGCATCATTTGATGCGCAATATATCAGTGATTTTGATCACTTCATTAAGTTTTGTTTTGTAAAAAGCCTTTATTTAAAGTTAATTTGTTAATTTGTTAAATTGTTTCGTATAAATTGTATCTTAATTTTAATCAATGTTTTTAATATATTTGCTTCTTATATAATAAGAATTTACTTGTATTTACTGAATACTGAATTGTGTTCAGTGTCACAATATTACTGTTTTTTAGCACGAGGCTTCTTTCAAAAACATTAAAAATAGTAGTCAAATATTTTGATAATTTAAAATATAATAGGCCTTTGTAATATGCCTTTGTTGACTACATTCTAAATAAACTACAACAAAATATATTTATTTTGTCCTGTTGCTTAGCTCTGTCACACACCTGAGGCTTATTCATTATGCAGCTCATTATCTGTCCCTTTGTCTCTCAGCTGTGATTCTCAGCATTATTCATAGTTCGTTCACGCCTCCTCGCATGCCTTCGTAAAGAAAAAGTGTCTTACAAAATGTAAATCGGTGTATTGTTTTATTTGAATAAGTAGGCTCAATGATTCTCACATTAGTTTGAAGCAAAAACAACAACAACACCCATTAGTCAAAAGTCTTGTGGACATATATATCTATTGTGTGTTTTGTCTCCATAATTCAGAGGCTTACATTTTTAGTTTTTTTCAAAAACCACACATAAATGTTATTCTCTCAAAAATACAAGCATGTACATACACGTTGCTCTCATATCATGGTAGCCCATTTTGTGCTGAACACAGTGTAATGACACTTTTGCCATTAATGTGTTTATAGGCAACTGAAAAAAGCACAAATGTCAGAGCATGTCAAAACTGCTAAAGGGCCCTAAAAAAGCAGAGGGTTAATGTTATTCTACCTTATACCCTGCAAATTAAAAATGTAGCTTACTATTTTATGGATGATTCTCAGTAAGAGCAAGAAAACATGATATCACCAACAGTATTTGAGTATTTCAATATTTCTCCAAGTTTTATTTTCGACTGCTAGCACTAAAAAAACAGCCATGTAATATTTGAGAAAGCAACCAATAATCTGGTAACATTTATGACAACCATTCTGTAGAGGTTTTCTTGCAGTTAATTAAAAAAGGTTGCAAAGTGTTGTTAACAATTTTACATTAAAAAGCGTTCTTTCTTTTCAAGACGCATGTACTGCTTTCATTTCATTTGATGTTTTCTCTAGAGTACACTTCAGAATACACTTCAGAAATCAGAATCGAGTTACAAGCTGACAGAAAGGTTAATGCGTTTACATGCTGAGCAAAATCGATGTAAGGGACAAAAATCTAGCAGTCATGATCGGTTAATGCCTAATACACACAAACAATCAAGCTAAATGAAGTGTTTCCAGCAGAGGTCACCGCGAGCTCGTTCGGCGCTAACAGAATACGTACCATTTGTGCGTGTATTAGAAAATGTAACATTCTGCAGTCAATTTTTAGTAATTGTTTAAGGTAATTTCACGATTTCAGTCATCATACAGTAACCAGCAACATCCCCCTTTCATAAAGCGCACGTGCCTCTCACTCTAGGCTGGTTGCTATTGTGGTTGATTTGACGGGAGTTACGCGCATTGAGTCACAGGACTGATTATTCGTCTTAGCCAATCACGTTGACAGGAAAAAGATAAACATAATGTAGCGGCGGCAGGTTTAGGGAAAATAGCGCAGTAAAAGTATCGATACAGCACTTAAAATGTACTCAAGTAAAAGTACACTGTTTTTAAACTACTTAATAAAGTACAATTCCTGAGAATTACTATTAAATTACAGTAATGAGTATATTTGTAATTCGTTACTTTACACCACTGAGTGCAGCAAGTGTTGGTGAAGTGCCATTGATATGTGATCCTGGTATGTAAGGTGTGTATCAAGTAACACACCAAGATATTTATGTCTTTGTAGTGACAAGATCTTGATTTGCAAAGGTAATAGAATCAGTATAAAAAAGACTTTTTATATGTGAATGAAAATACATACATTCAGTTCATTTTAAATTGATGGTCAAGTGGTTATTTTTCAAGCAGTCATGTAAGCACTGAAGATCAAATGATAATTTAGAATTTATGACAAAAAAGAAGAAAGTATTTCTATCACAGATGAAGACAAATTAAATGAATGCATTTTGTTAACCCTCTGAAGTCTGAGCTGTTTTGGGGCCCTTTAGAAGTTTTGACATGCTCTGACATTAGGGATTTGCAATATGGATAGAATAATCATATTGCAAATATTTATTTATTTTTAATGAATGTTGGCAATTGTTTTTGCTTTTTCAAACATGCTACATTCTAAATGTTATTCAGTGCACAAGAAGTGCATACCAAAACATTTCACAATGAAATAACATTATTAACAACATTATTAATAGCTTGATAAACACAACTGTAATAAACTGTTTTTAAAAAAGACAACATAAAATAAATTAAGGTTAACTAACCTAATTTCCAGTCATAACAATCAATAAACTTCATAACCGTTAAACTTATATATGGCTCCATCATTCTGCTGGACCACATATCTGTGGTCGTGGCGTAGTAAATGTGGTGTTGTTCACTAGTAATATTTGTTTAATTAAAAACCAATAAATACAGTGCCTTCTAAAATTGGTTGACAGATTATTTTTGACCGTATTACAGTTCTGAATATAATTTAAATATGTTGCGTTGGAATTATATTAATTGTGAAATGTGAGAAATCTTAAATGAACTATTCATCATGCAATTGGGTGATAAAAAAAATAGAATATGAAATAAATATTTCCAGATAATTGACAAAAAATTTGCTTTGGCATTAGTGACAATATAAAAGCTAATTATTCAAGGGTGTGGTTTGGCTACAGTTCATGGTTTGAACATTAGCTTATTAGTATTAGCTGGCAAAAGAAAATACAACAGCAAATAAAAAAGAGGTCTGAGTTACACAAACAAAAACCGAAGACAGGCTGAATGAAAACCCTCTGTCAGTAGGTGGTGCTTATAAAACGAGAAATAGAGCTGTTTCCCTTGTAACCTCAGAAAACAAAACAGTGCTGAGCTTATAAAACACTGTACACAGAGGGAAGAAAAGAAAATTACATCAACTCTTTTTTCAAGGCAGTCATTTCCATTCAGAGATGCATTAATAGAATTCATTCTTACTTCAAATTCATATAGACTAATTTCCCTCAGCCATCGCTTGTAAAGGTTGTAAAACTCATTTCCGTAAAGAAACCTGCACTGCATGCTGTGTCTGCGTGAGACCGTTGCTTACTTAATGTTGCTTAAGTCAATTTAACTTTACTTAAAATGTTTTTCCTTTTTTTTATAGCACGTAGGAACAAGCCGTTCCTATCGTGCTATAAAAAAAAGGAAAAACTTTTTAAGTAAATAAAATCTCATTACCCTTTTGTAGCGCGCTGGTGAACACGCGCAGAGTATGCTACGTTGATTCGCACGCCGGTGCCACTAATAAACCAGGCTTCAGCCATGTTGCGCTGTCAGTTCGTACAGGAACTTAGCGCTTAGCCTAATTCACTCACCACCATATTTCTCATGCTGTGTCCGCTGCAGTGAGAGAACTGTGGTGCGCTGCCGCTGAGTGAGCTCTGATTGGCTAACATCTTAAACATGCGCACAAGAACGTTGTAGTATTCTGAATTAAAATGTAAATAATTAAATTACCCGAGTGGCCGACATCAGTTAAAAAAAAAAAAAATTGCAGCCTTATGCGGTTTAGAAATCGTGGTTTAGACGAACAAAAAATGAAAGCCACTGAATTAAGGCCTCAAACACACAATAGATATGTGTCCACAAGACTTTTGACTAATGGGTGTTGTTGTCTAGAGTTTTTGCTTCAAAGTGATGTGAGAATCATTGTGCCTACTCATTCACATAAAACAATATATTGATTTACATTTTGTAAGACACTTTTTTCTTTACAAAGGCTGTATGTGAAGGGGTGTGAATAACCATGAATAATGCTGTGAATCACACCTGAGAGAACAAAAGAACCCATCATGACCTGCATAATGAATGAGCCTCAGGTATGTGACTGAGAGAGCTAAGCAACAGTACAAAATACATATATTTTGTTGTAGTTTATTTAGAATTTATTCAACAAAGGCATATTATATTTTAAATTATCAAAAGATTTGACTACTATTTTTAATGTTTTGGAAAGAAATCTGCTAAAAAGAACAGTAATATTGTGACACTGAATACAATTCAGTATTTAGTAAATACAAATAACTGAATAATTGGTAATGATGAATGTTATAAGTAAAATATTTGGGATTTAAAACAACAATGCAATGCAATTATGATTTCAAAGAGTATAGGGTGGATTGGGACACTTTTTTCCCAGTCATTTCAATGGCAAAAATGTTCTGAATCATTTGATTTTGTAAACGATCCGATACACAGAATACTGAAATATAATTTTGAGTTTGGGTTCATTTATGAGACATGCGTGCAATGCATGATCGCGCCAGTACTAAGGCTATTGTCTTCTATATTTGCTTCTAATTTAATAAGAAGCAAATATATTAAAAACATTTGATTAAAATTAAGATACAATTTATACAAAATGGAATTCACTTTAAAGAAAGGCTTTCTACAAAACAACACATAATAAAGTGGTCAGAATCATTTCTGACAAACTCCATGTCTTCTGATATATTGCACATCTTATGATGTCCTTTATTACTCGTGCTGTTCACTTTTCACAATCAAAATAAAAAGTAACATTAGGCTATAATATTTAAACATCAATATGAAACAAAATACATTTTAATGGCTACTGAATGGTCCGTGTACGTTTTGATAGTTTGATTTCCTATTTGAAATAAGCAGAAACGAGAAAACGGCTCCTTTATTCTTTTTTTCGTTTAAAAAAATAAAGAAGAAAAAACAAGATTTCGGCTTGATATTTTATTTTTATTTTTTTTATGGGTTAAAAAAAAGGATAAATTACTTAAATTCGTTTTCCACATCTGGGCGGTCATGAGACGCCCCTTTCCGCCGATTTGTCAAGAAAATCTGAGCATGTGACGTCATCAGCCCTTCCCCAGGTCTGTGTAACACAATAATAGTCTTCTTCAACTGTACAGATTTTAGGACTGATTTTATTACTCAATTTTCAGATTTTCTCTCTGATCTGGTGACTCGAGCTGATCGACTATTGATTCTTGGGGATTTTAACATTCACCTCTGCTGCCCTTCAAAACCGCTGGTCAAAGAATTTTAACGCTTTTAGAGTCTTTGAACTTCGTACAATCTGTATGTGGTCCAACTCACAATTTGGGTCACACACTAGATCTTGTGCTGCCTCAAGGTTTTCTGATCTCAAATCTGGAAATCATTGATGCATGTATGTCTGACCACTATCCAATCTTGTTTGAATCTGAGTGCTTTCTCCCGTCAGATATTTGTTCCCAGCCTCCATGTCTCTCTCGATCTATTCATTCTAACACATGAAGTGTTCTGGTTCTAAGTTAGATATTATCCCAGCTCATCTGTTTAAGGATGTTTTTCCTACCATTAGTCCTATGGTAACAGCTATAGTTAACAGCTCTTTAGCCAAAGGTGTTGTTCCAGATAGTTTTAAACATGCAATTGTGCAGCCTCTGTTGAAAACCTCAACTTGATCCGGAAATGTGCAATAAATATCGACCAATCTCTAAACTGCCTTTCAGAAGCTTTTGGAGAAAGTAGTGTTTTCACAGCTTCAGACTTATTTGGATTCTTTTAATATTTTGGACATGTTCCAATCTGAGTTTAGATCATTACATAGCACTGAGTCAGCTCTGTTGAGGGCAGTGTTAATTTCGTTGACGAATAATTTTCGTCAACAACCTTTTTTCACTGACGAAAACGAGACGATAACTAAATAAAAACTAGTGTTGGATGATTAAACTATGACGAAAACTTAGTCATTTTCGTCAACAAATAAAAACGAGACGAAAATGTTAGGGAGGGTCTATTAAGGAAGAGATCCAGTCAGAACTGATGTCCTGTGTAACAGATGCGCACATTTGAGTTGAACGTGCTGATCTAACCGCTGGAGAACACGGCGCTGTTGCGCTTCTACAGGCTCATCCCCAGCAGCGCTCCAAAGCGGCTCACAATCAATAAATATCGGACATTTATGCCAGGCAATTGTTTATGAACTAATGCTGATGAATAAGGACAATGTTTACTTTACGATCTTTATATAGTAATGTTTTAGACAGTTTTAACAATGCATATTTTATCTCCTGAACTTGAATGAGCTCCTGCAACTGCAATAGTAAGGCACAGACATTTCAAAATAAGAGTCATGTGTATTTCGAGCTTGTTTATAATTTAAAAGTCACGCATTATATATTCGTTTTTGGTTACGCAATAAACTGTATTTAATTTCATTCCCATTTAATTCATAGTCAGGAGAAAAGACCCATATATTTGACACATTCAATAAAGTATCAGGGTTATAATAGTTCACTAAAACCATTAAAATAAATAATTACTTGAAATTAAATAAATGTTAACTGAAAAAAAACAAAAACTTATTTGAAGCTTTAGTTTCACCTGATATGGCCTACTAACTAAAACAGAAATACAAAGTTATAAAAACTATATAGATGTTTTTAAAAAACAAACAAAAAAGTGAATTGAGCTCTTTCGTGTATTTTTAATGTCAAAAACAAAACAATGTCAAAATTAAATGGAGCTCAAATGCTTAATGTATTAAAATTTAACTAAACTCATTAGATTTTAGGAGATTTAGTCGACTAAAACTAGACTAAAACTAAAAACAATTCAGGTGACTAAAATATGACTAAAACTAAATGGCATTTTAGTCAAAAGACTATGACTAAAACTAAATCAAAATTTGCTGTCAAAATTAACACTGGTTGAGGGTTACTTATGATATCTTGCTTGCTCGGGATTCAGGCTCTTGTGTAGTGCTGGTTTTGTTGGACCTGAGTGCAGCATTTGATACCATTGACCATAACATCCTTCTTAAACGACTAGAATGTATGGTAGGTGTCAAAGGCACTGTATTACAATGGTTTGCTTCGTACCTCGCGAATAGGACTTTTTCTGTAAATTTAGGGAAATTTTTCTCATCATCTGCACCTGTTTTGTGTGGTGTGCCCCAGGGATCCATTTTGGGAGCTTTATTGTTTTACCTTTATATGCTTCCCTTGGCCCTCATTTTTCAGAAATACAACATTTCATATCACTGTTATGCAGACGATTCCCAGTTTTACCTACCAGTAAGACTATTGGTTCATCTGATGTGTTATTGAAATGTGTAAATGACATTAAGAGGTGGATGGCAAATAATTTTTTGCAGCTAAATGAGGATAAAACAGAGGTTTTAATTCTAAGTTGCCCTGCAAATTCCTCCCCTGCTCTGGAAGCCCAGTTAGGTCCTCTTTCATCAAATGTACACAAACAAATAAAAAATCTTGGAGTGATCTTTGACTCGTGACTATTTTTTGATAAACAAATTAGTGCTGTTATTAGAGGAAGCTTTTTCCATTTAAGATCTATTGCAAAACTGAAGTAGCTCCTTTCAAGCAAAGATTTAGAAGTTGTGATTCATGATCTTGTAACATCACGATTAGATTATTGCAACTCTCTTTATTCTGGTCTCCCTCAGTCTTCAGTATCATGATTGCAAGTTGTTCAAAATGCGGCTGCTAGACTGCTGACTGGGTCTAAAAAGAGGGACCACATCTCCCCTATTTTAGCATCTCTTCACTGGCTTCCCATTACATTTAGAGTTGATTTTAAAATCCTTATGTTTATATATAAGGCGTTGTCTGGCCGTGCACCAAGGTATATAAGTGATCTTCTTGTGCCTTATTGTCCCGCTAGGGCACTTAGATCGTCTACTCACTTGCTCTTAACTGTGCCTCGGTGTCTGTATAAATCAAAGGGTGATCGGGCCTTTTCTGTGGCTGGGCCCAAGGTTTGGAATGGTCTCCCCTATCATGTGAGGTCTGCTCCTTCATTGGACATTTTTAAATCTACGTATTTTTATTCTTTAGCATTTGAAAACCTGCAATTATTTTTGTATATGTCTGCTTTGTACTCTGTACTGCACTTTGGATCAATCCATATTGTGTTTAAATGTGCTTTATAAATAAAGGTTGTTGTTGTTGTACAGGGCATATCTAGATTGGGCTTTGTTCTGTGCAACTTAACGCGTTTCACAGAAAAACTTATATCAGAAATATTAAAATTTATATATAAAATTTAAAATCACCATCATCTGAGCAGAAATTTGCAATTAAAAGCTTTATTGATATGACACTAGGCTATTTTACAATAAACACTTCATAATCTGTCCAAAACAGGCCAAAGAAATCTTGTCTAAACAGTCTTTATTATTTATTTTATTTGAACAGGGACAGTGCACAATAAAACATTAACCCTGTATATAACAAGGAGAGATGCATTGCACCGGGTTTTAGCAAATTGCTATTTTTGGGCAGGTAAATAAAACATACAATAAATTAACAGTTACTAAATTCACAGTTGTGCAAAATGTCAAGTACAAAATGATCAATAGACACATTTCCACATCATTAAAACAATTTACCCCCCTCCCATCACCTTTTTATAAATAAATATACCCCCCCCCCCCCATCTTTCTCACACTCACACTCTCACGCATGCGCACACACACACTCACGCACACATTCATACACTCACAAATGGCCACAAATTTGTTGTGACTGGATCCAATGTTTTGTTTGACATGAAAATGTTTTAAAATCCGTACCTGTAATCAACTCTGTTGGAAGTGTGTTCCATTGATTTATGGCGACAAAAGAAAAAGATGATTTACCAAATGCAGTCCTGCGTTTAGGAATACTGCATACTCCCCTGGTAACTTATCGGGTAGCTCTTGTTGTTTTTTCTGAGCAGAGTGTAACCATTTTTTTCAAAGGAGGAGCAGTAGCATTATGAATGATTTTAAACAATAGACACATTTGTGTGCATTATTAGATTTTCAAGATTTAAAATACTATATTTGGTAAGTATCTGACAGTGATGATACTGATGTGTTTTTTTGTCGTGAAACTTAAAGCAGCACTAGGTAGGTTTTGCTCTCGGGGTCCCCCTACAGTTGTGAAACAGCATTATCGTTTACTGTCGTAAACTGTCATCCTACATCAGGGGATGCATCGCACGTGCATTTGTTGACATGACAACTATGATAGCCCTGAACATTGCAGGAAGAGTTCACATGCAGGTGTTCTGCTTGTGTCGCGTGTGAAATGTCTTCATCCCAGGTACAGTGGCATATGTTTCAGCATGTCATGAATATAATTTCATCAACGCCAAATGATCGCGATGCTCACGTTTACAAGCCAGCGTCATTATAGTAGTCTAGTCTATTGGTTACCGTTTTACAGAATCTATATGATACTTCAATTCAATGTTTGAGTGGTAGGTAATAACCATATATCGTCAATATAATATATTGACCTCCTTCAGCTCACGCCAACGAGCAAACACTGGCCCAATGTTGATCCTCGTCCTGCCTTTAATACAATCACTTTCTCGTTTCCTCTTTTTGCATTCCTCCGACAAAACCTTTGCTTTCTTCTTTTTCTGTGCTGCCTCGGCCATGACTATAACATCCGGCAAACTATAAAAAGGATAGTTGGGCTCGCACGTCCGAATTTAAGGAAGTGGGGGTGATGGTGGAAGTGACGTATAGGCCTATGCCGTAAAGCAGTTGAATTTTGTAGTTCTTTTTTTTCTCAGGTTACTACCCGAAGACAATCCCTGAGTTTGCTCCTGTTTGCAGGGTTCCCGCGGGGTCTTAAAAAGTCTTAAAATGTCAAAAAAAAAAAATTTAAAATTTAAGGCCTTAAAACGTCTTAAAAACGGCCAGATTTTCACCCGAGGTCTTAAATTTAATTTAGTTAGGTCTTAAAAAAAGTGTTATCCTCGTTCATTTCCAGAAATGCTGGCCGCAGAAAGTTATTAACGTTACACTGTAGCAAAAAAGTATCGAATCGCGAAAGCGGAGCTCAAAACGGAGCTCTAGAGTCTTTGCTGCGCCGCCCTCAGCACATTTGTTCGGTGTGTTGTAGTTCTTTCTGGGGGTGTTGGTACACGTACTCGGTGATAAAACTACAAATCTCGTGATAAATGCAATTACCTGCCCGCAAAATACGTCTACATTTAATAACATTGTATTTTTCTGGACAGAATGAGGCAGACATGCATTGTTTTATATTATTCTAAACAGTGATAAAGTCTGCACTCAATCAGCACTGCATACCTTATTATTATGACAACAGTGAAGGCTTTTAGCCTATTTTCATTTTGGGCCTAAGGTTTTGGGCATTTGGCTCGTTGTTGGCTGTGGAGGGTTACTAACGTCATTGCTTTATTGCTTTTTTTATTATTTCTTTGATTTAAATAATTTTGGTAATGCGTCGTATAGGTCTTAAATTTCAATCTTTATGGTCTTAAAATGTCTTAAAAAGGTCTTAAATTTGACTTTCTGAAACCTGCAAGAACCCTGTGTTTGTAAAGTACATGGTTACAGTCTTTTCAATGTTTAAGGTCAAATAGGAGTTATCTAGCCATTTTACAACCTTCTGCATTTCCTTAGTTAATTTCATTGTTCATTGTTCCCATGAGTATATAACACAGTATCATCAGTATACATTATTAAATCGACATTATTACATACAGATGGGAAGTTGTTAATATATATGCTGAAAAGCAGCGTCCCTAAAATTGACCCTTGTGTCACTCCCAGGGTGCATGCTTTAAATGAGTACAGAGTTTTGTTCACCCGCACACACTGATGTCGGCCACTCGGGTAAGATTTAATCCAATTTTGTGTGTCTATGGAAAGGTCATAATTTGCCAGTTCGTTTAAAGGGGTGGTAAAGCACACTCTTTCGAAGGCTTGATTGTGTTTGTGGGGTGCACTGTAACATGTGTTCATGCTTCGTTTTTAAAAAAAATGCAGTATTTTTCATATATTTGACCTTTATTCTACACTGCTCTGTCCCTCCTTGTAAAAACGGTCTGATGGTTTCCGGATTCTATGAAGCCAGTCCCTCAAAAATACGCAATGGCTTCTGATTGGTTAGCTGGCCCAGTGTGCTGTGATTCGCTAACCGCCTAGTGCACGTTTCTCGAAAGCGGCACGCCCCTTACCTCTACAGGTAGCCTCAGGCTACTAGCCTGTGCTTTGTGTACGCTAGCGTCAATAAAACCATACCAAGAGCCCGAATCAGACCCAGACAATTTTAGTGAAGATGATCGAGCAGAACCTGTTCAGTCTTCAAGAGTAAAGACTGCGGATCTATAGTGATCGCTACTGAATGGCACTGTTACTTTTGTATTTTTAGAACAATTTGCCAAATATCTGTCGCAAGAACGGACACTAAACATTGCTAGTAGCCAAATCAAACACAGAACCATGTTTAGCATGCCTGTAGATAAACAATACATAAAAGCTCTAATCAAAGAATAATTTACACTAATTCCAAGTTCGCTGTTGAGATTTTAAAACGTTTGTATCGTTACGTGTTTGTCGGATAACGTTAAGTATGAATGAGCATTTAACAAACTGGTTTGCAGAGCCAAACAGCGTTGTCATGTCTACTTCATTGCTACAACGTAGGCTACAATTAACAACACGAACTATTACAGGAAAACACATCGACGAAAAATAAATCACACTTACAGGTTGTGGCCCGTACTCGCGAAGATTGTGGAAGCTTTCCTCCGCGAGATGTGCCGCGGTAGCCGCGCGCGCCCGCCTGTCTCGTGCAGCTTAACTCGTGCAGCTGAAGGCTCATGTATTGCAAATACAGATGAATATAGTCCATTATGTCACATTTTCCGATCTTCTCCTCCGACCCCTGTCTGTCTCGTGCTTTGATTTATGATGGGCAGCATATATCCGCTGCAAATGCGATCGTGTTCCCCTCTGTCTCTTACACACATGAATATGACGTTGTATGTTAAACGCACTGCAACGCTGCCCCGTCCCTAGGAAGGATGAACAAAGTGGACCTGCAATCCGGATGAAAATAACAGCGTTTCGTCGGCATTGTCAACAGCACTCCAGCCTACTAACCACAACAACTATTCCCCGAGGCGATACAAAATGTCCCCCCCTTATTTCATATTCTCGGAGGAGGGGTTTATGTAAATATTGGGACTGGTGATGTCAGCACACCCTGGA
The DNA here is from genome assembly GCA_023566225.1 of Romanogobio albipinnatus. Taxonomy (NCBI): domain Eukaryota; kingdom Metazoa; phylum Chordata; class Actinopteri; order Cypriniformes; family Gobionidae; genus Romanogobio; species Romanogobio albipinnatus. Next base: position 28,141,122 of record CM042244.1, read on the forward strand.
GGAATGTGTAGTAGTCCCTACCGGCCGTTTGCTGTAGTCCTTAGAAATCGATTTCTTTAAAAGCAAATATCTCCCTTTGCTTTAAACTTTGAACGTTGTAACTTTGAAGATGTTGTTTATGCTCAAACAGCAACATTACACACTAGCTAAAGCTAGAAAAGTGAAATCGTGGTTTACCACCCCTTTAATAGTATGTCATAATTAACCGTGTCAAAAGCCTTGCACAAATCAAGAAAAACTGCACCGCCCACTCCTCCCTGATCTAGGTTTGTTTTAATTAGTTCAAGAAAGTAGCAGCATGCTGTTTCTGTTGAATGTTTTTTCCTAAAGCCAAACGGATGTAAAATATTCTTTGCATAGGATGTAAAAAAGCCCTGGAATCAAGGTGAGCAATCAGTTGTTCTGCTACAACCTTTTCAATGACCTTTGAAATGGCTGGCAGGATGCTAATAGGTCGATAGTTACTAACTTCCAGTTTGTCACCAAATTTATACACAGGGGTTACTATAGCAGATTTCAGGGCACTGGGTACTCTGATTAATTGATATGTTTATTAGTTTAGTTAAAGCAGAGGTTATAGATTCTTTATGATTTTTTAGAAAGACAGTATCAAGACCATATATGTATTTTGCCTTGCTATTGGACAGGGTTGAGATGACCTTTCCAACCCTTTTATATCATTTGTTGGTGTTATACGAAAGGCAGAACTATCACAAACTAAGGAGTGCTGAGGGTGGATCTTTGGAAAATTCTGACCCAATGTTTGCACAGAATTTAAACAATAATTATTAAAATTTGTAGCGACAGCTAGGTTTTATCTAGAATATTTCCATTTATTTTAAGATGTATGCTTTCATATTTGGGCTTTTCCTTTCCAGTTTTTTTCCCCATAATCTTTTACTGTTCCCTTTGGCATCTCTAATAATTTCAAGGAAGAAATCTGCTTTTGCCTTTCTAAGTTATACTACTAATCTAGTACTAATCTACTAACCTTTTTAGAGAGGCATCTCTTTTTTTCATTAACCCTCTCGAGTCGATCGGCTCTTTTTTTTTTTTCTTATCAGTGCAAAAGAGACTCAAATAACTGTCATTTTTTTATCATTCAGGCAAGTGTTATACATCATTATAATCTGCTAAGTTTCTATTTTTTTGTGTACAGTCACAATAAAAACAAAATGTTTTGCTTTTTGCAAAATAAAGAAAACAAACATGATGCGCAATCTGCAGCCTCTCTCTCAAAGACATTCATTCAGATACTCTTCAGAAAAGGACCTCTAGCTTAGTGAATACCTATCTCACAAACATGAGACATATGTCTAAAGAAACGCTGAAATGTCAGGTTTTAAACAATGTAAACCAAATCGAAAAACAAATATGCTGTTTTTTATGCAATCTGGTTGAAAAGTGATAGATGTCAGTCTTTCGCGAGCCAGTTCATTATCCGCTAATGCGCTCACGCCCACGGAGCACGCGCACACGCATCCAGAGTCGATGCCCACACATCAACTCAAATAAACACATTAAATACTTCAGCTACATCGTTTTGACACGCGTTGAGAAGAAAAGCTCATGAAAAGCTGTTCATTTCTTAAAGCAAGGGCTGATTGTAAGGTAGGCTTTACTCTGTTAAGTTTATTCTGTTAGCATCTGTGAATATTAAACACACAAAGACCATTTAAATATGAAACCTGCTGCATGTCATACACGCAAGACTGTTTAGACAAGATTTATTTGGCCTGTTTAAGACAGATTATAACGTGTTTATTGTAAAAGAGCCTAGTGTCACAGCAATAAAGCTTTTATTCACAAATGTCTGCTCAGATGCTATAAATATAGTACCAGTCAAACATATTTTTCTTCATATTGATGTTTAAATATTATAGCCTAATGTTATTTTTTTTATTTAATATCAAAGTTTGTTTTATCGAGTTAATATCGAGTTTTGTTTTGTAGAAGTGAATGGTTTTGTAGAAAGTGAATAGCTTTCTTTAAAGTGAATTTCGTTTTGTATGAATTGTATCTTAATTTTAATTATTTATTATTTAATTTTTTTAGCATGAGACTAATTTCAAAAACAAACAAATAATGGTACAAAAAAATTAGAAAAATGCTCTTATTAATTTTTGTGTTTCTAGTCTAAATATTTAAACATTCTTAAATCAAGATGCATTTACTAGATAAGTACAATTTCAACTAAATAAGAAGAGCATTTTTTTGCTCTCTCAGTCAGGTATGAATCTCATTCATTATGCAGGTCATTATGCTGTCTTTTGTTATCTCAGGTGTTATTTCATCATTATTCATTAGATATCACGCCTCCTCGCATACTGGCTTTGTGAAGAAAAATTTTAAATCAGTGTATTGTTTTATGTGAATGTGTAGGCTCAATGATTCTCACGTCAGTTTGAAGCAAAAACTCTTGGCAACAACGCCCATTGGTCAAAAGTCTTGTGGACACATATCTATTGTGTGTTTTGAGGCCTTAATTTTAAAACAAATATATATATATATTTTTTTTAAATCACACATAAACATTTTTCTCTCAAAAATACAAGCATGTACATTAGGGGTGGCACTGTACATGAAAAAAAAAACGAATCAGGTGTGTGTGTGTGTGTGGACCTACAGTAAAATAAAGTAAAAGTGGAGTGCTGCAGGTCACGTCACGTGTAGAAATGCAAGTGGGAGAGATAAGGAAGGCTGCCCGGAGTTGGAAGATGCGCCAGCGATGTATAGCAGGCAGGGCAGATGCAGTGCGTATGGAGAGTGGGAGTGGGTGCGCCCGTTGTGCATTCACACACTGGCAGTGTTTGTCAGGCGCAGCTGATCCGCGGCTCGTGTATTTCTGTCACATTTTCCTGTGTTCTCCTCCGACCCCTGTCTGTCTCATGCTTTGATTTATGATGGGCAGCATATATCTGCTGCAAATGCGACCGTGTTCTCCTCTGTCTCATACACACATGCATATAACATGTTGTATATAAGTAGTTCACATGATAAATGTAACATTTAAAAGTTAAGATATGCTTCTAGTTTTAAAGGTCCCGTTCTTCGTGATCCCATTGTTCAAACTTTAGTTAGTGTGTAATGTTGCTGTTAGAGCATAAATAATACCTGTAAAATTATAAAGCTCAAAGTTCAATGCCAAGCGAGATATTTTATTTAACAGAAGTTCCCTTTCAAAGCCTACAGCGAACGGCTGGCTTGGACTACATCCTGGTACTTCCTTCATAAATGACGTCAGTAGAACAGACTAACCTCCGCCCACAAGAATACGCGAAAAAAGGGGGCGTGGTCTTGTTGCTGTCCCACGTGGAGAAGAGGAAGTGTCGCGTGGAGAAAAGGAATTGTTGCGTTTGAGTGTGTTTGTCGCCATGTCGTCGAGACGCTGTTATTTTCATCCCGGAGTCAAATCACCTTTGTTCACCTTTGGCTTTCCCAGGGACGCTGTAGAGATCATTAATCATATATCTAGATTAGAGCTGCAACTAACGATTATTTTTTCTGTCGACTAATCTAACGATTATTTTTTCGATTAGTCGACTAATCTAACGATTATTTTTCCGGCTTAATCTCATGATTCTTTTTTACTAATTATTGTATTTCAAAGAGGGTAGTGAATTTGTATATTATTTTAACATGAAATCAATGAATGATGTCAATATTAATTGTATTTCAGGAAGAGTAGTGTACATAGTATGCCATTTTATAATGAAATATATGAACACAAGAAGCTTTTTAAACATAATATATAATTATACTATTCATCATAAAATGTATACAGAGTAGGCCTAATTAGGAAAAGTTGTTTACTATAGTAGTTGAGTATGACTTACTTATTGATTTGTGTCAATAGTAAACGAAAATGCACTTGTATTTATCTGCAAAAGGTTCACATACAGGAGCTTTCAGCAGTTTTAATGTATAACTGGTCGTCTATTTTGAAGGTACATGTGCATAAACAACGACTAAAGCTGCCAGAAGTTTTTGCCCAAACTTCAAAGACACATTTAAATGATTAAAGCTAGAGGCATATCTTAACTTTAATGTTACTTTAATCATGCAAACTACCTATATACAGCATGTTATTATGCATATGTGTTTGGGACAGAGGGGAACCGGGTCGCATTAACAGGAGATATATGCAGCCCATAATAAATAAAAGCACGAGGGGTTGGAGAAGAACACCGGAAAATGTGAGTCTGTTGCAATACACGCGCCACGGTTCAGGTGCGCGAGAGAACACTGGCAGCAGGGTTGCCAGGTTTTCACAACAAAACCCACCCATTCGTTCCTCAAAACTAGCCCAAAACAAGCCCAATCGCGTTTCGGGGAGGTTCTCTGGTAAACATCGCGTTCGGGGGGTTAAATGTGTGTTTGTTTTTTTGCAGGGCTGCCTGCTAAAATTCTTATTCCCGGGGCTAAATATCACATAATTGGGATCGCTTCAACCCGCGGACAAGAGACACAGCCCGTGGCAACAGTGTAGAAGTAGCCCAATTCCGCGGAAAAAAAACGCGGACTTGGCAACACTGACTGGCAGTGTGAAAGCTCCCGCTCTCCACGCGCACAGCTTCTGCTCTGCCACCGCGCGCAGTGTGAAACCGGCGTTACAGAGCGAACAAAGCACAGTTTTATTCGGCTTCTGTTTAAAGTACTCCCACACTTTTGAATGTCGCGGTCTGGCTTTATATGATAAATGATCATTTTCACAATGCCCGGGAGCAGAAGCCGCCATTATTCTAGATCTTCTGTTCCATTCTAGAACGTAAATAATGTGCCGCCGACGCGTCGACGCATTTCACGCACGTCGACGTATTTTCGTAGTCGACGTCATCGACGACGTCGACGCGTCGTTGCAGCCCTAATCTAGATATATATCATATATATAGATCATATATCTCCCATTAAGAGGCGTGACCTTTCCACGTGCGCTAAGCTGCTGTCGAATCACAACACAGGAACCGTGCCACGTTCGCTAAGCTGCGGTCAAATCACAACACTGGAACCGCTGGCACAATCAGAACTCGTTACGTATTTCTGAAGGAGGGACTTCATAGAATAAAGGAAGTCATCAGCCGTTTTTAGGACAGTGAAAACAGCGGTATACAGATAAGTAAATTGTGTTAAAAATACTGGGGGGTTTTTTACACGCGAAACATGAACACATGTTATATTGCACACTGTAAACACAATCAAAGCTTCAAAAAACACGAAGAATGGGACCTTTAATAATTTAAACAGGCCAGTTTGGGCAAAAACTTCTGGCAGTGTTGTGTTTTCGTGTATTTATTTATTTTTTTCACAGTGCTGGATGTCATATGGTGATTGTGAAACCCACGGTCAAATCTTCATGGTGAAATTTGTTAATCAGGTCAGCTGAATTAAAGTCACATTGCATGGTTCTGATCAAAATTGACATGATTAACATGAAAAATGTTACACCAATGTTTCCGACTCGGTAGACAGCCAGATAGGAAACAACTTCTACATGATATAACAATTGTGGTTGATTAAGCTATATATCATATGCTGAAGTAAATTTCTGGAGTGTTAACGAAAAAAAACAACAACAACAAGAACCGGACAGAAGCGAAAACCGTGACCCTAAATCCGTGATACGAAGCCCTGCCCGGCTCTATGTGTAGCTAGATTTTATTAAACAACATTAACATATATATATACAACCACGATCAGATGATCAGTACAAATAATTTGTAACTCTGATGAGAGCAGTCTCAGTACTATGATACGGTCTAAATCCTGACTGGTAATCTTCACAGATTTGTTTTTTTCTAAAAAGGAGCATAGTTGTGAGGACACTGCCTTTTCTAGTATTTTTGACAGAAAGTGTAGATTTGAGGTTGGCCTCTGTAGGATCAAGATGTGTGTTTTTTAATAAGATGTTTAATAGCAAGCTTAAAGGTTTTCGGTTACATATCCTAATGACAAGGATGAATTAATTATATTACAGGGTACCCGCGGGATCTTAAAAAGTCTTAAATGTCTTTAAATTCAAAATCAAAATTTTAAGGCCTAAAATATTTTAAGTATTGCGTTCTAGGTCTTAAATAATTTTAAACAGGTCTTAATTTTCCTACGTCCATGTAACGCTACCTCTTGCTCATTGAAATGCTCCCGCAGCGTTTTAGAGAGAGAGATAGAGTGAGTGTGTGTGTGTTGTAGTTCATATTTTCGCTAGTGAGACCAACATGCGTCTTATATTGCAGCCAATCAGCTTTCGTGTTATTGGCGCTAGTCTGTTTCGGATTGTACCGCAGACACATCAAACAGAGTTTATTCTTCAACTTCAGTTCTTCCAGTTCTGCAATCGTGAAAGCAAAGGCAAATCTTTCTTACCTGCCATCTCGCATAATGACCAAATAAAAGTATGATATGCCCGATAGCACTAAAAAAGAGTTTAAAAAGCAATGTAAACCCCAAACTCATTCGCTACTGCTACACACGGACCAATGTCAGACTGGCCGCGGATTCTGTGCATGCGTTTGCCGCCTGTCAGCGCTCGCTCGAGTATATCGAATATAGGCACATTACTGTAGGTCTTAAAGTGAAAGCAACCCAATATAGCCTAGCCTATACCCCCTCCTACCTGTGTCGTTAATATTAATCAAACAACAACAACGGGGAAAAACAAACAGTAGCCTACCTAAACTTAAAGCACTATTTGTATCTGTATATTTAAGTTGTATTCATTTGTCCTATTGTCAAAAAAGATTCATGCATTTTGTTTGTTTTATTGTGCATCTAACATAATGATAAGGTAAATGTGGCATCCTAAAAAAAAAATTAAAAAAAACATGCACATTTCTGAAAATGACCATCACAAAATCAGTAATTTTGATCTCACAAAAAATGCAAGTATTTGTAAGTATTTGAACACCCCGCTAAGTTCTCCCACTTGGAAATCATGGAGGGGTCTGAAATTGTCATTGTAGGTGCATGTCCACTGCGAGAGACATAATCTAAAAAAAAAAAATCCAGAAATCACAATATATGATTTTTTTTACTATTTATTTGTATGATACAGCTGCAAATAAGTATTTGAACATCTGTCTATCAACTATAATTCTGACCCTCAAAGACCTGTTAGTTTGCCTTTAAAATGTCCACCTCCACTCCATTTATTATCCTAAATTAGATGCACCTGTTTGAGGTCGTTAGCTGCATAAAGACACCTGTCCACTCCATACAATCAGTAAGAATCCAACTACATGGCCAAGACCAAAGAGCTGTCCAAAATTGTAGACCTCCACAAGGCTGGAAAGGGCTACGGGGAAATTGCAAAGCAGCTTGGTGAAAAAAGGTCCACTGTTGGAGCAATCATTAGAAAATGGAAGCTAAACATGAATGTCAATCTCCCTCGGACTGGGGCTCCATGCAAGATCTCACCTCGTGGGGTCTCAATGATCCTAAGAAAGGTGAGATATCAGCCCAGAACTACACGGGAGGAGCTGGTCAATGACCTGAAAAGAGCTGGGACCACCATATCCAAGGTTACTGTTGGTAATGCACTAAGACGTCATGGTTTGAATTCATGCATGGCACGGAAGGTTCCCCTGCTTAAACCAGCACATGTCAAGGCCCGTCTTAAGTTTGCCAATGACCATTTGGATGATCCAGAGGAGTCATGGGAGAAAGTAATGTGGTCAGTTGAGACCAAAATAGAACTTTGTGGTCATAATTCCACTAAACATGTTTGGAGGAAGAAGAATGATGAGTACCATCCCAAGAACACCATCCCTACTGTGAAGCATGGGGGTGGTAGCATCATGCTTTGGGGGTGTTTTTCTGCACATGGGACAGGGCGACTGCACTGTATTAAGGAGAGGATGACCGGGGCCATGTATTGCGAGATTTTGGGGAACAACCTCCTTCCCTCAGTTAGAGCATTGAAGATGGGTCGAGGCTGGGTCTTCCAACATGACAATGACCCGAAGCACACAGCCAGGATAACCAAGGAGTGGCTCTGTAAGAAGCATATCAAGGTTCTGGCTTGGCCTAGCCAGTCTCCAGACCTAAACCCAATAGAGAATCTTTGGAGGGAGCTCAAACTCTGTGTTTCTCAGCGACAGGCCAGAAACCTGACTGATCTAGAGAAGATCTGTGTGGAGGAGTGGGCCAAAATCCCTCCTGCAGTGTGTGCAAACCTGGTGAAAAACTACAGGAAACGTTTGACCTATGTAATTGCAAACAACGGCTACTGTACCAAATATTAACATTGATTTTCTCAGGTGTTCAAATACTTATTTGCAGCTGTATCATACAAATAAATAGTTAAAAAATCATACATTGTGATTTCTGGATTATTATTATTTTTTTGATTATGTCTCTCACAGTGGACATGCACCTACGATGACAATTTCAGACCCCTCCATGATTTCTAAGTGGGAGAACTTGCAAAATAGCAGGGTGTTCAAATACTTATTTTCCTCACCGTATATATAAATACACACACACTATCGGTCAAAAGTTTGAGAATGGTAAGATTTTTTAAATGTTTTTAAAGAAGTCTCTTCTGCTCACCAAGGCTGCATTTATTTGATCCAAAATACAGCAAAAACAGTATTATTGTGATTTTTTTTTTTTTTTTATCAATTTAATTTTAATTTAATTTAAAATAACTTTTATATTTGAATATATTTTAAAATGTAATTTATTTCTGTGATTCAAAGCTGAATTTTCAGCATCATTACTCCAGACTTTAGAGTCACATAATCCTTCAGAAATATAAATGCTGTTCTTTAGAACTTTCTATTCATCAAAGAATATAAAATAAAATGTTTTACACAACTGTGTTCGACACTGATAATAATCACAAATGTTTGTTGATCATCAGATCCTCATATGAGAATGATTAGTGAGGATCATTTGACACTGAAGACTGGAGTAATGATGATAAATTCAGCTTTAATCACAGGTATAAATGACACTTTACTATATATTCACATAGAGAACAGTCACAACAGAACTGTCACAATATTACAGCTGTTTTTGTATTTTTATTAACATAAATGCAGCCTTGGTGAGCAGAAGAGACTTCTGTAAAAACATTAAAGGGGTGGTAAACCACGATTTAACTTTTATAACTTTAGCTAATGTGTAATGTTGCTGTTTGAGCATAAACAACATCTGCAAAGTTACAACGTTCAAAGTTTAAAGCAAAGGGAGATATTTGCTTTTAAAGAAATCAATTTCTAAGGACTACAGCAAATGGCCAGTAGGGACTACTAGACATTCCTCCAGGGTCTCTGACATCACCAGCCCCAATATTTCCGAGAATATTAAATAAGGGGGGGCGAGGCCATTTTGTATCGCCGCGGGGAAGCATTGTTGTGGTTAGTAGGCTGGAGTGTTGTTGCCGCAATGCCGACGAAACTCTATTATTTTATAGCCTATCCGGATTGCAGGTCCACTTTGTTCAGCCTTCCTAGGGACGGGGGTGCGTTGCAGTGCGTTTAACATACAACATCATGTTATATGCATGTGTGTATGAGACAGAGGGGAACAGGTCGCATTTGCAGCAGATATATGCTGCCCATCATAAATCAAAGCATGAGACAGACAGGGGTCGGAGGAGAAGACCGGAAAATGTGACACAATGGACAATATTCGTCAGTATTTGCAATACACGAGACGAACAGTGTGAATGCACAATGATTGCGCGCGGCTCCCGCTGCACATTTCACGGAGGAAAGCTTCCACAATCTTCGCAAGTTCAATGCAGGTTTCGCACAACGGCTTGTCCTGAAAGATGGATTTAAAAACAGAAGCTGTTTACGGGCCACAACCTGTAAGTATGATTTATTTTTCGTCAATGTGTTTTCCTGTAATAGTTTGTATTGTTAATTGTACGTTGTAGCAAGGAAGTAAACAGATGACAACGCTGTATGGCTCTGCAAACCAGTTTGTTAAATGCTCATTCATAGCCTACTTAACGTTATCCGACAAACACCTAACGTTACAAACTTTTTTTTAGATCTCAACAGCGAACTTGGCATTAGTGTAAATTATTCTTTGATTAGAGCTTTTATGTATTGTTTATCTATAGGCATTCTAAACATGGTTCTGTGTTTGATTTGGCTACTAGTAAAGCCAATGTTTAGTGTTCGTTTTGGGTTAATAGTTCTTGCAACAGATATTTGGCTATAATCGTTCTAAAAATACAAAAGTAACAGTGCCATTCAGTAGCGATCACTATAGATCCGCAGTCTTTACTCTTGAGGACTGAACAGGTTCTGCTCGATCATCTTCACTAAAATTGTCTGGGTCCGATTCGGGCTCAAATTGGTATGGTTTTATTGATGCCATTGTTTCTAAATACTACCAAAAGCACAGTCTACCGGTAAAGGTAAGGGGCGTGACGTTTCCGACAAATGTGCACTAGGCGGTTAGCGAATCACAACACACTGGGCCAGCTAACCAATCTGAGCCCATTGCGTATTTTTGAGGGACTGGCTTCATACAACCCAGAAACCATCAGACAGAGGGACAGAGCAGTGTAGAATAATGGTAAAATTTATGAAAAATAATGCAATTTTTTTTAAAAACAAAGCATGAACACAGTGCATCCCACAAACACAATCAAGCCTTCGAAAGAATGTGTTTTACCACCCCTTTAAAAAATCTTACCATTCTCAAACTTTTGACCGGTAGTGTATTTGTATATTATTCCTGGTGGGATTGAGCTATGAGGAAGTGCAAGTTTACTAATACTTTGTTCAATTTTAATAAATTAATTTGCTTTGCAAGTAATTTTGTGAGTCTGCATTTCCATTTGTAGGTTTTTTTTATTGCGTAAAAAAAAAGAGAAGGCTATATAGGCGAGGATGTTGGAGGTGTAGGCGAGGTAGACGCTAGTAGGCGAGGATGTTGGAGGTGGAGATTTATAGACTTTTCTCACAGCACTTGATATAATTAAACTTATCAATTTGATGGCGGATCCAGAAAGGTTCAAATGACAATCACCAGTGACAACTGGAGATTCACCCGTTGTGAAATGCAAAAGACTTCGGACTTTCGGGGTGCTTCTCAATCAGCTCCCTAGTTCAGTAGTCAGGGCACTGATCAGGACATAAGTCAATGGGCTGATCCCTGATCAGTGTCCTGACTACTGAGCTAGAGCTGATTGAGACGAACCCTCGGAGTGGCTACAGAAAACAAGAGACTTCAACCGGGCCCATGCGAAAACAAGGATAAAAAGGGCTTTTGAAAGGTGGCGTGAACTCCGTGTTTTAAAGGGGTTCAAAACAGATGCAGAGTCTGCTTTTTTCTGCTGGACAAGACATTTCAATGGTTAAATGATGTAATAGAAGCACGCTTGTTCGCTTAATTCATACAGTTAACGTTACAGAGTTTTCTTTGTTGTGCCTTTCTCGTTTTGCTATGTGCATTATGGTAAATATCAATTATTTTGCGCTAGCTATGAGATGGAGCAATTCACCTCTACTCCACATTCATTTGTTGGTATATGACAATCAGAAATTAGACTGCACAGAAATGGAAACTAAACTACAGGTAGCCCTAATACACATTAAATGTAGTCACGCTATGCTGATGTTGTTAACATTAACCATTTGAAAACAAAGTATTTATTTGCACGGTTTGACGTGAAATTATTATGTTGGTCATACTTTCAAAAAGTATAATCTGTGATTCTGAATGACAGTATCCACAGGCGCAGTGACTGACAGGCAGTCCCACATTCTCCTCAAAACTTTGGATTCCTCCGCACCGTGCCGTACCGAGGCACAAATCACGTAAAGTTGATAATTCTGCGAATAACTGCAATTGCAGATTTCGAACAGAGATGGCGACAAAGAAGAAAAACTACGGACTGCAGCTTTAAATAAGATAAAAGATAATTTAATGTTTTATGGGTTCATTTGATTACCAGAAAGTACACAACACAGAATTTGTGGGAAATCTTTTAATATAAATTGAATTAAAAAGAAAATATATATATATGGTTGTTTTTATTAATTAAATTAAGTAAATAGCTAGTAGCCTACAATTTACTGGTAAATATTACAGTAAACAAACATCACAAACAATGGCAGACAGAGACCAAGGCAGCTCTGGCATAATGTCAATAACCCTTCTATAAATGACTTACAGTTTCTTTACAGTTATTGATGTATTCCTAAAGTACCGGTACCGGTTAAAATGTGAACGGTACCCAACCCTACCTATAGTAGTGAATGAGTAGAATTTTTGTCTCCGTGATACTACAATGCAGTCTGATGTCTGATACTGTAGTAGATGGTTGCATAGTTATAATTTTTTTAACGTCAGAAGTTGAAGCTTTATTTCTTGTTAATTTAGCCACTGTATCAAATAAATACCTAGGGTTGTGTTTGTTTTCTTCTAAGAGAGTCGAAAAATAAGCAGATCTAGCAGTTTTTACTGCCTTTCTGTATGCAATCATGCTCTCTTTCCACGAAATGCAAAAAACCACCAGTTTTGTTTTCTTCTAGCTGCTCTCCATTTTTCTGGCTGCTGTTTTAACCTCATAACCTGCACCCCTATTTTGAGAATTTTCTGAAAACGACATACCCAAATAAAAATGTTTGCATCTCTTAAACCCTATGATCTATATTCATAGATCTCATTTTATTTGAAAATGCTTGAAATGTTGTTACCTAAGAGTCATAATAACTCTTAGGAACAGAGTAAAACGATACTCGGTTACTTAAAGTAACCTCAGTTCTCTCTAGAAGAGGGAACGAGTATTGCGTAAGTTTCCTTACGCATCGGGAAAGTATTCTTTCTTCGAGATTTCTGAAAAACCCAAAATTATCCTTAATTTTGTAACATTGTCAACGCAGTGCGGCAGCCTGGCAGACCATAGCAGGCTATTCCAGCGTGACTATTGGCTGCTCTGCTGGCAACTGCAGCAGCCTATCGGTGAGCCCGCGTGACGTGGCGACCAATGAGGGCGCTTCGCGCCCACCTGGCTTCATTAGCCTACAGGTGGGGCGTGGCCACGTGTATATAAGCAGGGCTCACGGGCTGCATATTCGGTTTTCGTAGTTCTGAAGCGTAAAAGCCCGCGGGGCGCACGGCAAGGAACGCAATACTCGTCCCCTCTTCTAGAGAGAACCGAGGTTACGTTAAGTAACCGAGTATCGTTCTCTTACGAGAGGTTCTCTCGTATTGCGCAAGTTTCCTTACGCATCGGGAACACATTGTCAACGCCGTGCGCGCCTCGCGTACAACATATGTATCCCAGGGAACCGGGGACCATAACACTGCTCGGCAGGGTGGCCGGTAAGGAAAACGGGCCACCACATATACAGACACTTCATTCGAACTGACGGGTGGTTACAACGGGTGGTTACAACACCCTGTCCCATGAATGAGGGAACGGCACCTGCCGGTCTCCTTCAAATTCACCACACCTTGTCTCATGAATGAGGGAACGGCAACGCCGGTCGCCTTCAAATTCACAATATCTTGTTATATGAGTGAGGTAACGGCACCGCCGGTCACCTTCAAACTCACAACAGCTCGTCTCGTAAATGAGGGAACGGCACCGCCGGTCTCCTTCAAATTCACATGAGCCTAGTACCAAACTTACTACCAGTATGTGAGCTATGTCTGCGCAGAATCACTGGGCAGAACCAACAGCCCTATTGAACTGATAACACTTTCGCCTGTAAGGCAGGAACTTCCAGATTGTAAAATCTCACGAACGTAGACGGGGAGGCCCAGCCTGCCGCCATACAGATATCGTGGATGGAAATCCCTCTGGCCCAAGCCCACGAAGAGGCCATGCCTCTAGTGGAGTGTGCTCTGACACCTAGCGGGCACTGCAGGTGTTTGGAAGCGTATGCAGTTGCAATCGCGTCCACTATCCACCTGGACAGGGTCTGTTTCGAGGAGGCGAGACCTTTAGTGCGCCCACCAAACGAAACAAAATAGCTGCTCAGAACGCCTGAAGGCGGCGGGGCGTGTGACATAAACCCTCAATGCCCTGACAGGGCAGAGGATATTGCCACCGTCCCCCTCGTCGGATGCTGGCAGAGCCGAGAGGGAGATAATCTGCGCCCTGAAGGGAGTGCCGATCGCTTTGGGGACATAACCATGCCTCGGTCTGAGAATGACCTTAGAGTCATTAGGACCGAACTCCATACACGTCGGGCTCACTGGGAGCGCGTGTAGATCCCCCACGCGTTTCACTGAAGCCAGAGCTATCAGGAACGCGGTTTTTAGCGAAAGGAACCTTGGTTCCACAGTCTCGAGCGGTTCAAAGGGATGAGCCTTCAGGGCCTCTAGGACCAAGGCCAGATCTCATATAGGAACCGATGGGGGCCGCGGGGGATTCATCCGTCTGGCTCCTCTGAGGAAACGGATGATGAGCTCGTTCCTTCCTAGCGTGGTACCTAGCGTCATCTGAGCGAACGCTGCTATAGCCGCCACATACACTTTGAGCGTGGAAGGGGACCTGCCCAGTTCCAAAAGCTCTTGGAGGAAGGAGAGCACCCGCTGGACCCCACATTGCTGTGGGTCCAATCCCTTGGAAACACACCACTCAGTGAACACCGACCGCTTAGAACTATATAACCGCCTCGTCGAGGGGGCTCTAGAGTGTGAAAGCGTGTTCATAACCCCTTCGGGCAGGTCAACGGGTATCCGTTGGTCACCCATACATGCAGAGACCATCGCTCTGGATGGGGATGCCAAACTGACCCTCCTGCTTGAGAGAGGAGGTCTGCTCTCAGCGGAACTGGCCAGGGGGGTGAGTGTGACAGCTTCACCAGCTCTGGGTACCAAATCTGGTTCTCCCAGCGCGGCGCTATAAGGAGCACCGGGCGGCGCGTCTCCCTGATTTTCGCTATGACCTGGGGCAATAGGGAAATCGGCGGGAAAGCATACAGCGGGAGGCTGGGCCAAGGTTGGGACAGCGCATCCTCGCTTTTGGACAGAAACCTCGGGCAGCGGGGGTTCTCTTTTGTTGCAAAGAGGTCAAGCTCCGCTCTGCCGAATAGGCGCCATACCAGCTGGACTGTCTGGGGGTGCAGGGACCATTCTCCTGGGAGAATGAGGCCCCTGGACAGCTTGTCCGGGCCCACATTGAGGTGGCCCGGTACGTGCGCAGCTCTCAGCGAGCTGTGTGCCCACACGAGCAGGCGTTCTGTCAGATTGCCCAGACACCTGGACCTGACACCGCCCTGCCGGTTCATGTAGGACACCACTGTGGTATTGTCCGACCGGACCAACACGTGGTGTCCTCGTATAAGCGGGAGAAACTGCTTGAGCGCGTTCTCTACCGCTATCATCTCCAAACAGTTTATGTGTAGGAGTTTTTCCTCGCTCGACCAGAGGCCCGAGGCCGATCTGCCCTCGAAAACGGCGCCCCAACCCGTGGTGGAGGCGTCCGTCGAGATGACCTTGCGGTGTGAGATGGCTCCCATCGTCACTCCCCTCTGGTACCAGTCGGCTCTGATCCTGAAGCCTCCGGACGCCCAGGCTCTGTGAGGCACTCGGCGTTTAACCAGCATTGCAGCGGGCGCATGCGCATTAAACCCAGCTGGAGCACAGCTGCAGCTGAGGCCATACGTCCCAGCATCCTCTGAAAGAGCTTGAAAGGTGCGATTTTGCCCGGCCGGAAGTACGCAGCCATGCGCCGAACTTGGCGCGCGCGTTGGGGTGACAGGCGGGCTGACATTGCCACAGTGTCCAGATTCAAACCCAGAAATGAGGTTGATTGCGTGGGCACTAATGAGCTCTTGGTCCAATTGACCGTGAGCCCCAGGCTGTCCAGATGGCTGAGCAGCATTGCCCTGTGGGCGAGGAGCTCGGCCTCTGACTGCGCCAGGATGAGCCAATCGTCCAGATAGTTCAACACTCGCATCCCTCGACTTCTCAGAGGAGCGAGGGCCGCGTCCATGCACTTCGTAAATGTACGGGGTGCTAGTGACAGGCCGAACGGAAGGACGGTGTATTGATAAGCCTGGCCGTCGAAGGCGAATCGTAAGAATGGCCTGTGACGCGGCGTTATCTTGATTTGAAAATATGCATCTTTCAAATCTAGGGAGATTAGCCAGTCTCTCGGGCGAATATGCGCGAGGATCTGCTTGGTCGTGAGCATCTTGAACGATCTTCTCATAAGAGCTTTGTTCAGACGCCTCAGATCCAGAATCGATCTGAGCGACCCATCCCTTTTTGGCACGAGAAAATACCGGCTGTAAAAGCCTGACTCGCTCATAGAATGGGGAACCGGTTCTATAGCCCCTTTGCACAGCAGCGTGGCTATTTCTGCTCGAAGTAGATGTGCTACTTCCTCGCTCACTCTCGTCTCTGTACGCGCACAGAAGCGCGGAGGGCGGCGAGCGAACTGCAGAGTGTAGCCGTGCTTCACTGTTTTCAGCACCCATTCTGATACACCTGGAATGGCTTCCCACGCTCTCGCGTGTGCCACACGGGATAGAACGGCCTCCGGGCTCGAAACGCCGCGCTTCGCGGGTTTGACGGCCTGTATAGGAGGGGCGGGCGCAGTGCGCGCGCTCTCTGTGCTGTGGGCCAGCCGATCGCTCGCGATGGCTGGCCGCCCTACACACTGTATCTCTGCCGCTTCGAGCGGGGAGTGGCTTGTGTGTGGCCCTACACTCATCGCTCCGGCCACCCTGGGCGGAGAACAAATGGTGTGTGGCGCGGCGCGTAGCGCCTGAGGCATAATGTTCGCGAAAATGTGTGAGCGGGCACAACTCTTACGCGTGGAACATGACCGGTTAAGAGTGGCTGTGTGACAGCGCGTGTGGTGGTTAGTCGTGGACGCAAACAAGCGGACACGTGACCTAACTCTAGCACTCGAGCGGCCGGTGGCCGCATTATGTGAGTGGGGGACACGGGGTTTATAGTGCTTGTGTGCAGGGGTGAACACAGAAAAGTGGGCACTTTTACTGCATTTGAAACACATACGGCGTGAGCCGTGCAACCAGAAATAATGCAACTTTTGTGATTTCTCTGGTTCGCCGTAAAAACGACGGTTATTGACCCTCGCGGAGAATGGCGCGTTCCAGGACTTTGCGAGCTCCTCGTGAAGCTCTGGCAGAAAAGGTGCAGTCCTGGAGGTGGGCGCACGGTGGTGACTGTTTAGGAAGCATCCGTCAAGTCGATTCGGCGCTGCCACCTTGGGCGGGGCCCATTCGAGGCCTAGCTGCTCGACAGCCCGGGTGAGAAGGCGCAACAGTTCGGCGTCCTCACCCGCTCGAGAGCGCCCGGAGGCCCGGACTGAAGAGGTCGAGGAAGACCATTCCTCGCTGTCGGAAGCTATGATGGAGCAGCTGTCGGCGCGTTCCGCGGCCGCATCCGCCTCATCCCCGGAGGCGGCAACAGAAATGGCGGCCTGGGGTAGGGGGCGGGGAAGGCGAGAGTGAAGCGGGCGGGAAGGGTTCCGGCGAGCTTCTCTCAGCGAACTCCGGTGTCCGCTGCGAGCGGCGCTTCTTTCTGCACGGCTTAGCAGGGACTGGAGGGATGTCGTCATCGAACTGATCGAGTCGAGCCCGCAGGGTCGACATTGTCAGTTCCACGCACTCCGGGCATCCGCCGGCGAGAAGTGCGGCGGCGGCGTGATCACGGCCCAGGCAGAGAGCGCAGATCACATGTCGGTCCCTGGAACTGAGCTGCGCGTGACACGAGCCGCAGGTGGAACGAGACATTTTGGAACAAACGCTCGGCTCTTTTTGAGAAAGTGTGACGCAGCGGCGACAACACTTCAGCGTGAAAAGGATATGGGCTGCCGGATAGCAGAGCAGGCACAGATGGCTGAAGGTGGCGCGATGTTGCCGGCTTCTTCAGGCACTGTCCTCTGCTTGCTCGGCTGCACGATCACGGCGGCGGGTTCCAGATCCAGCGATGCGAAGGGCTTCGCTGAAGAAAAGAAAATCGAATATGCAGCCCGTGAGCCCTGCTTATATACACGTGGCCACGCCCCACCTGTAGGCTAATGAAGCCAGGATTTTTTTGTTTTTTTTTCCCGATTTTGTTGTTGTTTTGGATTAAAAAGTGGGATGCATTTTGAAGAGTGGACCCTTACACTGACATGTATGCAGGTGTTTCTTGGTTTCGTCCGATCTGATCTGCACGATATGAGATGAAAGATGAGTAATGCGTTTATTATATTCATGTTTAAATAGCGAGTGTTTCAGCATTTAATTTAACCCTTTCCTTTTCTGGTGTATTTATTGCAAAAACAAGTTCAGAACATGAATCTTGAGTGTTTTAGCTTTAAAATGATGCATAGTTTGTGATGGTTGATTGAATATTTTTTATAAAACAAAAGTAGATAGAAGTACAGAGGGGCCAAAACTCAAACGTTTTTTTAATTGAAAGCGGGAAAAATCCATATATTAGCCGCGTCATTGTTTAAGCCGCAAGGTTCAAATCATGGAAAAAAAATTGCGGCTTATAGTCTGGAAATTACGGGTAATGCAATCGTCAGGTTGTAGCCAGGTTTCTGTCAAACACAGCACATCTAGGTTATGATCTGTAATCATATCATTAACAATAAGCGCTTTTGAGGGAAGGAATCGAATATTCAGCAGCCCGAGCTTTATCATTTGTTCATCTGTATTATATCTGTTTTTTATTTGTTGAACATCAATAAAAAAAATTCCCTTAAATGGGTTCGAGAGTTTTTTGCATTTACTAATTCGGGGAACAGACACTATGTGATAATATCTAGGTGAAAGAGTCTTTGTGTTGGGATTTATCGGACTTCTGTGACATGAGACAGCTAGCAGACGGTCGGTTAAGCCAGTCCGTCTGCTTCCTGACCTGGGCCCGGTTGCATGAAAGCCCTTAAGTTAAGAAAACCCTTAGTTACAAGGTTAAGGGTACCCTTAGTGAAACATGGGTTGCAAGAAAAAACACACTTAAGGAATCTTAAGGCTGTTACTAAGTATTTCCTTTAAATGCTTAAATGTGTTGCAACAAAGTCCTTAGTAACCATTTAGCCCTTAAAAAATTAAGGGATCAAAATAAGTCCCTTAAGTCATCTGCTGAACTCAAACGCGATGGATGATTTCATGTTAATTGATAAAGAATGTACCAATGTGCATTTTTACCAATCAATTAAAATAAGGCTGTTGAAAGTATGAAGTGACAGTGTATGTTGGTTAAATAAACATTCAACACCAAAGTTTTCATATTTTTTTCATTACTTCCACTGTGCACTTGAATTAATTATTTTAATTAAAATAACAGGCTTTCACCTTGTGCACAAGAGTGACTGATTATAGTGGCAGGCTTGGGTGTTTTTTTTCCCCTGTCTTTAAAAAAATGCTGTTTGTCCTTGGTCCAGTTTGTTTTAGATTTCTTTTGTTTCCATTACTGTAAAGCGAAAAAATTACTGTAAAGTGGCGTTAATGCGTGAGTACAATACAATAACAACGAGTTGGACATATATAATGTCATGGAATGGAGAACGATGCGAGTGGCGCGGCAGGATTTTGAACATCCTCCGGTCAGGTGTCGTAGCTGGACTCATAAAATAATGAGACTCATAAGACGTTTGTTGCAACGCTCTTAAAGGTCCCATGGCATGGATTTTTTAAATTATTTTATAATGTTTCCTGAGGTGTACTTATATTGTTAGTATGGTTTTTACATCAAAAAATGTCATAATTTAGAAATAAAAAGTATTTTTTCTATACTGATATTAGCCCTCTGGCTTGAATGCTCTGTTTGAAGGGGCGTGTCTGTGGTGAGACTTCACCGAAAACGACCACTGTTGTGATTTGCTGACATCTTTGCATTTGAAATGAGTATTAGATTATGTGGCGGAGGGGGTGTGATTTAGCGAGGTCTGCGAGCCTGCCAGAGAAAGAGAGACGGACTGCATGTGGACCAGAGAGACCTGGAGCAAGATAGCTGAGAAAGTTATATTGTACCGAGTTGTTGAGAGCGCAAGTTTATTTTGTTTGTATCTGAGAGTTCTGAATAAACACGACTCCCAGTCACCCGACCCTGTCTTCTTCCTCCTTATTCTACGAACTTTGTAACATGTGAAACCCTCTCGGATACTTTTACTAAGTTTTTTTTTACCATCACAGCCATCGAGATGAAGGAATCGTCAAAGTGTTGATTATAGCATTATTTTTAGATCTATTCCCATCACATCAAAGGCTGCAGTGATGAGCATTGATTAAGTCACACAGACAGTCTGTTGATCGCGGGAATGCAGTGATCTCGTCATTGCAGCGCGTTTTTTCTCACAAAATGCTTTGACCACAACTAACAGCAAACATGACATCAACAGGAATACTGTAAGAGCTTTGTGCAGCATAACAGTGTCATTCATTATAACGGCAGTTTGGGCAAGTGTGCAGATCGACGTGGGATTGACAGATACAAACATTAAAGAGTGTTCTTTGATTGCTATTCTAGCATCTAATCAAAATTGAAATAACAGATTTGTTTCATGCTACTACCAGAAACAATGTGAAGTTGATCGTTTTAGTCGCTGGCTTGATTCACTGATGCATTACGCTTAGGGCATCACGATGGCCAGCGGCAGGACTGACAGTATTAAATGATTTAGAAAGAAAGTCTGCGTGAACTTGAATGATTAGCTACACATCAGAAATCACTGATCACAGATCAGGCATTAATGAACACTGTTACTCACTGTTTGTGGCGGTGCTGTTGAAGCCATATGGTAAAAGTCTGTTTGTAAAGCCTGTGCTGACATCGCGACTGATAAACGGAATCCATTTTCTCCAAATTCTCTGGGCGGACAAAGCAGAGTAAGGGGAGGTAACCGTAGAGGTGACGTTTCCCTGTATGACGGCATATAGGGAAGATTCCAGATCGGCTCGTCTGAGCTGTCATTTTCTCAAAGGCAGAGCAGGACACCCAGAACTCAGTTTACACCTATCAAAATTTCTAGCCACTTGGGGACCATATTCAGGCTAGGGGAACTTATTAATATTAATTAATGTACATATATACATATTAATGTTAAAAAAACCTCACAAAATGAAAATGTCATGCCATGGGACCTTTAAAGAAATCCCTTGCCTCAGGGATTTTTTCCCCCTTAGGGATACAACCACTTAAGAGGTTTCATGCAACTGGGCCCTGGGCCCCAGTTAGTCAAGGTTCAACTCTAAGACTATGTGCCAGATTACTAGAGAGAAGAGCGGCACCATCCCAGGAGGGATGAATACCATCTCTTTTTTTTAACAGGTCAGGTCTGCCCCAAAAGCTTTTCCAATTGTCTATGAACCCTATGTTATTCTGCGAACACCACTTAGCCACTCATCACTCAATGGCTGGTTGTCTAAGTATCTCATCACTCTGCCAAAGGGGAAGGGGCCAGAACAAAAAACTTAAGCTGTCATCGTACTTGCGAGCTCGCACACCTCTTTAATGTTATTTTTGGTGATCTCCGACTGGTGATGTCAAACATCATTAGTGCCGAATAATAATCTTAGAGAATTTACAATTCGCATTAGCCAGCACTTTTAAATTTGCTTTGGTGTCAGGCGCTCTGGCTCCCAGTAAACATGTGACTATGGTGGCTGGTTTCTCTATTTTCACGTTCCGTGTAATAGAATCACCAATAACTAGGGCACTTTCAACAGGATTCTCAGTGGGTGTGTCACTGAGTGGGGAGAACCTGTTTGATGTTCTAATTGGAACAGAAGAGTGTTTTTTTTTATACGCGACTATGCCGTCTCGCAGTCACCCAGTTGCCCTGCTGCACGGGCTCTACAGCCGGAACCGAACAGTGTACAGAGTTCACTAAGCTAGTCGCATCTAAAGCAGTGTCTAAAGCCCTTGCATTCTTACTATTCTCAAATAAAGTTTGGATGCTTGTCTCTAATTCTGAAATCTTCTCCGTCAGCCTGACTATCTCCTTGCATTCATCACACGTGAAGCCCTGTTTACTGACAGAGAAGGTTATGCTAAACATGTAACCTGCAGTGCAAGTAACAGGAGAAGATGACATGACTCCCGGTGTTTGTTGACTAATCCAACTCACCACAGTTGTTTGATGGACTCGTAAAAGGCGCGCAAGAGAAAACGGGAGACCCGGATGTACGGATGGCAGGTTAACAGGCTAGCAGTGATTTAGATTAAAAGCTAGCAATGTCAGATTTAAATTGATATCACCATATATTGTCTAATATTGCCCGTTAAATAGGTTATATTTAGCAGTATAAACAACAGGGAATGATATCAAATAGAGATTCAAAAGCAAAGCAAAGCTGTTCGGAGCTACAGACGCAAAGGCTTCAGCTTTGTTAAAAGTCTCAAATTTAAAAAAAGCATGATTTGACCACAGAATTTATTTGCTTGTCAAATTTAAAAGTCAAACAATACACCTACATTTTTCACCACTACTTTATTACATTCAGCCCAAGATCCAAGAATAGAATGTATAGTGGTGTGATTTTCAATTGGACCAAAGAATAAAATCTGTTTTATTTTCATTTAGTTTTTTAAAAAAAATGTTGCACCATCCAGCCCTTAATGTCGCTAAGGCAGTCTAAAAGCAAGCTCATGGCAGATTCATTGTCCTTTTGAAATGGCAGATAAATCTGCGTATCATCAGCGTAACAATGGAATAAGACACCATGTTTCCTAAATATAGATCCCAAAGGGAGCATGTACAACAAAAGGTGTGCGAGAATAGACCCTTGAGGGACTCCACACTTTTAGTGGAACTGGTGTTGACACACATTCACTCAATTTTACCGCAAAGCTTCTATCTATTAGATATGACTTAAACCATTTAAGGGCCACACCCCAACATGGTTCCAACATGGTTTTCTAGAAAAGACACCAAGATATTGTGATCTGAACCTGGTTTCTCCCAAGGTTTATTTTTCTCCATCAGGTCACCTAATGGGGTTTTGGTTTCCTTGCCACTGTTGCCTCTGGCTTGGCATGCTCAGTTGGGGACACTAGATTTTTCAACTAAACATTGAAATAAATCTAATTAATAAACTAAATTAACCATATAAACTAAATTACTGATCTAATTATTGATCTAAAGCCCACACTGTCACCGTATGGAAATTGAAATGAACTGATGACATCAAATGGCTATACAGCTTAATAAAATTATGCTGCATTATTTTCCTGTTTAACACTGTAAAGCTGCTTTGAAACAATCTACATTGTTAAAAGCGCTATATAAATAAAGTTGACTTGACTTGAATTGACTTGATCTACGGTATCGGAGGCCGCTCTCAGGTCCAGTAACACCAGGATTGATGAAGCTCCAGAATCAGTATTTAATAGAATATCATTGTGACCCCTCGAAAGTGCTGATTCTGTGCTATGTTTTGCTCTAAAACCAGACTGGGAAACTTAAAAAAATTAGTTTTTTTTTTCAAAAATGATTGCAGTTGCATAAAAACAACCTTCTACAGGACCTTGGAAAGAAAAGGCAGTTTCGAGATCAGTCTGAAATTGTCTAAATCTGTGGGGTCCATACTTGATCTCTTTAACAACGGCTGCACTATGGCATGTTTAAAATCAGCTGGCACAAAAACTTAAAACTCTTAAGGCAATTGTTTATTAAGTTCAAAATAATGGGGCTGACAACATCAACCCTCCTCCATTTACGCTCTTCACGTCTGCATAATCGACGCCTGGCACGGGTGGAATCATTTAGCCAAGGTTCAGATTTTAATTTAAAGCTTCTCGTCTCAACGGGGCACTCGAGTCTAAAATATCAGTGCACACCGAGGTAAAAGTGAAGAGTAATACATCCCCACCCAAACTTATAAGTGGGCTCTCACGGTCAACATTCAACAAAGCAATCTCATATGCCCTACAGGGAGTGCAGAATTATTAGGCAAATGAGTATTTTGACCACATCATCCTCGTTATGCATGTTGTCTTACTCCAAGCTGTATAGGCTGGAAAGCCTACTACGAATTAAGCATATTAGGTGATGTGCATCTCTGTAATGAGAAGGGGTGTGGTCTAATGACATCAACACCCTATATCAGGTGTGCATAATTATTAGGCAACTTCCTTTCCTTTGGCAAAATGGGTCAAAAGAAGGACTTGACAGGCTCAGAAAAGTCAAAAATAGTGAGATATATTGCAGAGGGATGCAGCAGTCTTAAAATAGCCAAGCTTCTGAAGCGTGATCGTCGAACAATCAAGCGTTTCATTCAAAATAGTCAACAGGGTCGCAAGAAGCGTGTGGAAAAACCAAGGCGCAAAATAACTGCCCGTGAACTGAGAAAAGTCAAGCGTGCAGCTGCCAAGATGCCACTTGCCACCAGTTTGGCCATATTTCAGAGCTGCAACATCACTGGAGTGCCCAAAAGCACAAGGGGCCCTATTTTAACGATCTGAAACGCAAGTGTCAAAGCGCAAGTAACTTTGTGGGCGGGTCTCGGCGCTGTTGCTATTTTCCCGGCGGGATAAATGGCTCTTGCGCCCGGCGCAAATCTAAAATGGGTTGGTCTGAAGTAGCTTCATTATTCATAGGTGTGGTTTGGGCGTAACGTGAATAAACCAATCAGAGCGTCATCCAACATTCCCTTTAAAAGCAGGTGCGCAAGTTCCATTATGGATTGCTATTATTATGGCATATTTACCAGGCGCACGCCAGGAGCGGTTCACAGCCGAGGAGACTGATGTTCTTGTAAGAGCAGTGAAAGACAGAGAAGTTGTGTTGTATGGGGATGGGAGAAACCCACCCAAAATAGCGTTGGTTAAATAAATAATTAGCCTGAATAATTTGTAAGCTAGATTTATGCCTATTTTTTCACATCTTCGTGGCACACCACTATGATTTCCGTCATCTCATGTGTTAATATTTTTTTAGTGTAACAATTTATGATTTGCAAAAATAACTGTTGCATCTGTGTAGATTACATGAGCAAAGTGTATGCGCGTTGTGCACGCTATACATTATGGTCAAGCATGCGCCCTTAAAATAGCATAATGAACAACGCGCATCACGCCACTGACTTTATACTAGGTTTTTTCTGGTCAGTGGCGCAATTGTTTAATGGAACAGCAAAATAGCACCAGGGATTGTTTGCGCCGGAACACGCCTCCTTTTTTGCGCTGAACCGCCCAGGGAGCGCAAGTTCATTCACTAGTTTAGCGACGTGCTTCTGTGGAGGGAAAAGCGCGCTTTGCGCGGGTGCAAAATAGGAATGACACATGCGTCGGTGTACAAAGTCAATTGCGCTGGGTGCAAGATAGGGCCCAAGGTGTGCAATACTCAGAGACATGGCCAAGGTAAGAAAGGCAGAAAGTCGACCACCACTGAACAAGACACACAAGCTGAAACGTCAAGACTGGGCCAAGAAATATCTCAAGACTGATTTTCTATGGTTTTATGGACTGATGAAATGAGAGTGAGTCTTGATGGGCCAGATGGATGGGCCCGTGGCTGGATTGGTAAAGGGCAGAGAGCTCCAGTCCGACTCAGACGCCAGCAAGGTGGAGGTGGAGTACTGGTTTGGGCTGGTATCATCAAAGATGAGCTTGTGGGGCCTTTTCGGGTTGAGGATGGAGTCAAGCTCAACTCCCAGTCCTACTGCCAGTTTCTGGAAGACACCTTCTTCAAGCAGTGGTACAGGAAGAAGTCTGCATCCTTCAAGAAAAACATGATTTTCATGCAGGACAATGCTCCATCACACGCGTCCAAGTACTCCACAGCGTGGCTGGCAAGAAAGGGTATAAAAGAAGAAAATCTAATGATATGGCCTCCTTGTTCACCTGATCTGAACCCCATTGAGAACCTGTGGTCCATCATCAAATGTGCGATTTACAAGGAGGGAAAACAGTACACCTCTCTGAACAGTGTCTGGGAGGCTGTGGTTGCTGCTGCACGCAATGTTGATGGTGAACAGATCAAAACACTGACAGAATCCATGGATGGCAGGCTTTTGAGTGTCCTTGCAAAGAAAGGTGGCTATATTGGTCACTGATTTGTTTTTGTTTGGTTTTTGAATGTCAGAAATGTATATTTGTGAATGTTGAGATGTTATATTGGTTTCACTGGTAAAAATAAATAATTGAAATGGGTATAAATTTGTTTTTTGTTAAGTTGCCTAATAATTATGCACAGTAATAGTCACCTGCACACACAGATATCCCCCTAAAATAGCTAAAACTAAAAACCACTTCCAAAAATATTCAGCTTTGATATTAATGAGTTTTTTGTGTTCATTGACAACATGGTTGTTGTTTAATTATTAATGTTGTAAAATGAATCCTCAAAAATACAACTTGCCTAATAATTCTGCACTCCCTGTATACATAGTACAAAAGTCATCAACAGTTTTAGAGCTCAGTTCCCGACATTTCCTATATGTTGACACGTGTAGTTTTCCTTTGGGACATAAATAGAGATGTTCCGATACCCTTTTTCCAATTCCCGATACCGATTCCAATACCTGGGCTCAGGGTATGTTGAAGAATCCTCTTTCTATAAAAATTACTTCTCAATGGATTATTGTTTTCAGAAGAGGCTTTTATTCACACCAACCAACACAACAAAGCCTGAGGTTCCGTTTGCAACCGGCCCCTCCTGCCACTTGGATTTTCTGTCATATATATATACCATAGTTGTCTTCCTATTATGGTAACAACCTTCAAACACCTGGCTCGCATTCCAAGTTCTTTTTCTGTAGGACACAAATCTTCTGCTTGTCATTCTAAAGGACATTCTCAAAGTCAACACACACACACTTGAAACGTCAGCACACATTTGAGCATAATAGTGTCTTTGCATTAGCCTTAAACTGCTAATTTTTAATTAAACTTCTACAGGTATCGGCCGATACCGAGTACTGATCCGATACCTGGGTGTGTATCTGTATATATAGCTGTATATACTACTAGCCCTGTATGAATTGCTAGAATGATTTAGACTTATCCCTTAATAAAACATGAACAAATACATACAGTGAACTACTGTATTTATTACAGTATTTTTATTATCTGACATGCATTTGACAGTAATATTATTTATTTTTCTGAAGCGAAAAAGATCTTTAAATGCAGCCACAAATCTAACACTGCAAACTGAAAATGGTATTTTTAGTTTTACAATATAACTGTATAAAAACAGTGCAACAAATAATATAAAAGGAATATAAAAAAATATATATATTAATGTAGTGATTATTACTCAATTCACCGATGACGTGTCACTTAAGGTGTGGTTATGAGTGTATCAGATGACCCCTCCCCCTTTTTGATACGGGGCACCAGCTAAGAATACTATCTTAACAATATAAGAACACTCCCAAAGGAGCTGTTCAATAATTCAGAATTAATGTAGAATTAATAGAGGGAGTTGGTCAGCTGATTTATCTGAAGGATTTGTGAGTCTGGATAACTAGTAGAGTCTTTGATCATCAACACAATGAAGACACAGTGTAATAAAATGAATGAAATGTATTAACAATAGATATGTAAGAGTAAATACTTCAATGATTAATAATGCTAGTAATGAATATGCACTTCTAAAGGATAGTAAACTAATAACCAAAAATAAAAGTAATGACTGAAACAATAAAACCGATAAATGATGTGAACACGGAATGGATAAATGCAATGCTGTCGAACAGAATGTAGCAATGGAAGAGAATTGTATGGGAATGCTTCTTATGGAAACCACCTAATGGTTCTAGCAAATGGTGATAAATAAATGCTTATTTATCATTAAACAAATAATAAACCTATTATTTGTAACAAGCTGACCTCCGGTAACTGTTATCTAAGCAGGTTAGAAAAACATATGCTGCATGTATAAACTAATGTCAAGGTCTCTAGAAAGAGGTTTGGTAAGTTGATATTTACGTTCCACATAGTCGGGTGTTCGGTCCGGCAGACGTCTTCCACTGGTTATGCGGGTAGCGTGCAATGGGAAGGCACAGAGCTGCGATCCAGTAGTCGTTGCCACGCTGGGCTGAAGGATGCAGAACTTTGGTTGCGCCGAGAGGGTCCTTAGGAAATGGACCAGGCAGCTGGGTCAGTCGAATCTTCACAGGGTCCGTTGCAGGCTGGCTGCGTCACTGAGGAAACCGTGTGGGACAGGCAATGTCTGCCGATTCAGAGGTCCTTGTTGGACTGGGCTGTGCTGCTGGAGGAGTCGAAAGGGTCAGATAAGGTCTCTCAGTGAGAGAGCCCTTCTTGCAGCAAGAGTGTAGCCGAAAGCAATATAAAAGGTTTTGCTCGCAAAAGCTTAACCTCAAAGTCTTGCAGTCTCTTTCAAACTCAAACTCAGGATGTGATGTGTCTGTTAGTGTCTCCTTCCCGTCGGGTTAAAAACGCAGAACAAGGGTGTGTCTACCGGGGGACATATTTATCCCTTTCTGATGAGGAGATTGAAATCCGGCGCCTTTCCGATGCTGGAGTGTGATTGGCCACTGATGTCCGAAGTAGCCCCGATGTTGCCCACCCTAGTGTGGAACTCATTTGCATAGCATAAAATGGCATGTCAAGACAATGTCTTTAATGTTTTACCCATGCATAATTTTTTTAGCAAACCTCTTTTAAAATATAAAAGGCATCGTATGGAACAGATAGAGACCAAACATGATAAGAAACGGTTAAGTCATCGTCCATGCATTTGTTTATCTGTTAATGGGTCTGTCCCATGGACTATTGTTTTTACAGTCAATGACCATTAACATACACTGTGCTTTGTGTGAAGATAATGTGGAGGAGTTGCAGTTTATATACATTTAAGGCCTCCAAACATGTGTATGAATGGATTTAGATAGATCTCTGTGGCCTCTCTTTTGCTGCTGCATCCAGGAGGTCCTGAAGGAATTTTTATGGCAGCTCTTGCCTAAACCTTAGGAATGAGTTTGGTGGTTAAATTCAACTTTTAGACCAATGAGAGTCCTCTCCTTGGTGGTGGTGGGTGCAGAAGGTCCCCCTTCCTGCCCAGTAAGAGGTGTCTGGCAGTTGTCTTGGCATCTTATCTGATGTTGCTGAACATTTGTTTATGTTCATTCACCAAGGGTCCAATCACAGTGTGGCACATCTTCCTCCACACCGGTAGTTAGAGAGGGGCCTTGCCATAAAATGGTCTCTGGAATGCCATCCTAACTGATGTTCACCACATTAATCAGAAAATAATCTCTTTACAACCATCTAGGCATAATTATGTAATAATAATAATAATAATACATCTCTACTAATAATAATAGAGATGTAGCTAAATCTACTGTAGGCTACAACAGTAGCCTAATATATTCTGTCAATTTCTTCTGAACTTTTATTTTGGCGGGTTGCCGTGAACACCTTTGAATGTCTGTGTTCATATGACGACAGTTTTCTCAAAAGAAACCGTAAATTCTCATGAAGTGGCGGTTTATGCGTTCGTGTCCTCATATAGTGACCATAGAATGTAAGAAAAAAAAAATGGACGTAGAGAAACTGGGGAAGGTTGCCGCTTAATAGTGACACACGGCAGAGACTACAAAGACAGCGAGCGAGTGTCACACGCAGTGTGTGCGCACAGGCACCCGCCATCCACACAGAGATGAAATACTGCTAAACAGTGGACATACTGCTAATGCTTTTTCATTTCTTCTTCGCTGCTCTAAACAGTGGTTGCTTGTGGCATAACAGTAGAGCTGCAACTAACGATTATTTTTTCTGTCGACTAATCTAACGATTATTTTTTCGATTAGTCGACTAATCTAACGGTTATTTTTCCAGATTAATCTTATTATTCTTTTTTACTGATTATTGTATTTCAAAGAGGGTAGTGAATTTGTATATTATTTTAACATGAAATCAATGAATGATGACAATATTAATTGTATTTCAGGAAGGGTAGTGTACATAGTATGCCATTTTATAATGAAATATATGAACACAAGCTTTTTAAACATAATATATAATGATACTATTCATCATAAAATGTATACAGAGTAGGCCTAATTAGGAAAAGTTGTTTACTATAGTAGTTGAGTATGATTTACTTATTGATTTGTGTCAGTAGTAAACGAAAATGCACTTGTATTTATCTGCAAAAGGTTCACATACAGGAGCTTTCAGCATAGTGTTAATGTATAACTAGTCGTCTATTTTGAAGATACATGTGCATAAACAACGACTAAAGCTGCCAGAAGTTTTTGCCCAAACTTCAAAGACACATTTAAATGATTAAAGCTAGAGGCATATCTTAACTGTAATGTTACTTTAATCATGTAAACTACCTATATACAGCAAGTTATTATGCATATGTGTTTTGGGACAGAGCGGAACCAGGTCGCATATACAGGAGATATATGCAGCCCATAATAAATAAAAGCACGAGACGTACTGGGGTCGGAGAAGAACCCCGGAAAATGTGACCGTCTGTTGCAATACACGCGTGGCGCGTTCAGCTGCGCGAGAGAACACTGGCAGCAGGGTTGCCAGGTTTACACAACAAAACCCACCCATTCGTTACTCAAAACTAGCCCAAAACAAGCCCAATCGCGTTTCGGGGAGGTTCTCTGGTAAACATCGCGTTCGGGGGGTTAAATATGTGTGTTTTTTTTGCTTCAACCCGCGGACATGAGACACAGCCCGCGGCAACAGTGTAGAAGTAGCCCAATTCCGCGGAAAAAAGCGGACTTGGCAACACTGACTGCAGTGTGAAAGCTCCCGCTCTCCACGCGCACAGCTCCTGCTCTGCCACCGCGTGCAGTGTGAAACCGGCGTTACAGAGCGAACAAAGCACAGTTTTATTCGGCTTCTGTTTAAAGAACTCCCACACTTTTGAATGTCGCGGTCTGGCTTTATATGATAAATGATCATTTTCACTATGCCCGGGAGCAGAAGCCGCCATTATTCTAGATCTTCTGTTCCATTCTAGAACGTAAATAATGTGCCGCCGACGCGTCGACGCATTTCACGCACGTCGTTGCAGCCCTACATAACAGCACAACTTCCTTTGTTTGCAATGCATTCTGAGCAGCGAAGAAGAACCGTGCAGAAGTTAGGCAAAGCTAGCTTTCATAATAACTAGGTCTTGTTTCAGAAAATGGTATCGGATCGGTACATGGGTTCAAGTACTTGCCGATACCGATGCCAGAATTTGTTGTGGTATCGGTGATATTTCTGATACTAGTATCGGAATCGGAACAACTCTAGACATAAAGTAACATTAAAAACAATAGACCTGGTATCAATAATTTCAAGGTCACAAACAGTCAAACCATATGAAAAGACAAGATTCAAGGTGTGCCCATGTTTGTGCGTCGGACCATTCACATATTGAACTAGGTTGAATGAATCAATGAGATAAAAAAAAAATCTCTTGTCAATAAATCAGAAGGCAGGGTTCCTACGTGGTCTTAAAAAGTCAAAAATTTAAAAATCAAAATTTTAGGCCTTAAAGTCTTAAATTCGCTGAAGCATTGAGTTCTAGGTCTTAAATCATTTTAAACAGGTCTTAATTTTCATCCATGTAACGCTACCTCTATTGCTCATTGAAACGCTCCCGCAGCACTTTTTTTCGGATTGTACCACAGACACATCAAACAGATATTTTTTTTCTTCAGCTAGCAATTCTCCAGTTCTTATAGTTCCGGAATCATGAAAACGAAGACAAATCTTTCTCACCTGCCATCTCGCATAATGACCAAATAAAAGTATGATATGCCTGATAACACAAAAAAAGAGTTAATAAACCACAAACTCAGTTCGTTACTGACCGATGTCATTCTGACTGTGGATTCTGTGCACGCGTTTGCCGCCTGTCAGCGCTCGTGCGAATGTGTTCTGTTTCTAGGCTTATTGCCCCTTAACGATTAAATATACACACATTACACACAAATACGATTTAAATACACACAAATAAACACCACATACACCTCGAAACTAGAAGGAATGTCAAATTTCATACTCCGATATTTCCTTTTAAATTTCCTCCCCCTTGATGACCAGTGGTACGAGGAGAGCTAAAAAAAAGTTACAGTCCGACAGTACAATCTCCGTAAAAGAACTGAGATCACCCACATTTTTCCACATCTGTTATAAATAAATAAAAATCTAGGCAGTGCGTGGTGATTAACCCCTTAAGCACTGAAGGCATTTTTAGAGTTGTTTTGTCAGAGTGACATACACAAAAGTAAAGACGCATAACTCCAAAACTATAGCAAGGAGAGTCAAAAGGTAGGTACCATTTGTTAGCACACTGTATTACATTTTGGACATTCTAATGCTGAGAAACTGCTGATAAAAGACCATTTTTTAAAAATATATATTTTTTTATAATTTTACAAATCTTTCTTATTTGACACGCGATAAGGAAATAGGGGAACAGAACAAATCTTTTTTGGTGATGTTCCCCTATGCGTGGTCTGCATCTGGATCAAATTTTGTGGTGATAGTATATTGGTGATGTTCCCCTATACATGGTCTGCAACTGGATAAAATTTTGTGGTGATAGCATAACGTAATCCAAAATTTATTTTTTTATTTTTTTATTTGGAACAAAGGTAGCCTTTTTGTCCTTGACACCTGAAAGGCATTTTTAAAACACTTTTTTTTTTTTTTTTTTTTTGTGACATACACAAATTTAAAGACTCATAACTCCAAAACTATAGCAAGGAGAGTCAAAAAGTATGTATCATTTGTTAGAACACTTTTTATATGTTTAGAAAATATTAAATATTACATTTGGACAATCTAATGCTGAGAAACTGCTGACACATGCACAAATTGACATACACAAATTTAAAGCCAAATCTGGTCCAAGTCCCAAATCTGCGCAAGATGTCAGCGCCATTTAGCAAGTCGAGGGAACGAAGTAGTAAATTGTCCGCATGATTTAACAAATCGAGGGAACTAAATAGTAAACCGTGCACATGATTTATAAATCAAGGGAACGAATGAGTGAATTGGAGCATAATTTACTTTTTTTTCTCTTTTTTTTTTTTGCACGTCATGTGTGAGGCTCCGTAAACTGTAAAGCCTGAAATAATAGTCAGAAAAATCTATTTGTATTAAAATCTGTTTGTCTAAGGTTTTTTTTCTTTTCGTTTCTTTGGTTGAATATCATTTTTGATACATCAGGCTTTTATAGCTCATATCTCGAGGAGGGGGAAAACATTTTTTTTTCTCAGTAAGGACATCTGAATAAAACTATGCAATTTGGTGCAGTTATTGATATTTATATGGCCAAAAAGTATGATTCTGATTGAAATTGATTGCTCAATGCAATACAATGATGATTGAGATATGTACAAATTAACGTTCCTCAAAAGCCTGTTGTATTATGTTTTATTACAGTATATATACTCATATAAGCATAAAACCATATTGCGCTGTGTGTTTCAGATTGAAGAACGGCACTGTGTTCATTTACACGTGCTGCTCATAAAAGCATATTTTCAGAGCAGCTCGTTCACAGTAAATGCTGCTTCTCACAAGCTCCATCTCTGCAAGTGCTGCAAGTTTAATGTGCATTTGGGAACAGAAGTTTACAGCATATCGCCAATATTCCACCAAAATAAAATCTTGATGATTTGATGTTAAATGCTTGAGGGTTTGAATCCAAGACATAGGGCCCATTATATACCCGGCGCAAGGTGTGACATAGTTATCATTTTCACGTCCTGCGCCACGTTGTTTAAATAGCAAATGCATTTGCGCCCATGGGGCATGCTGGTCTGAAAACGAGGTGTGTTCCGGCACATTGTTGGTGCGTTGCTATTTTGCGGCAATTGAAATAGACGCAATATTTTTTGTTATTTAACTCTGGTGCTCCTCATTTGGGTGTTTCTCTGGTTATCTTCCCGAACACCTAAAAATTTAACTTCCTCCACCCCAGTCAAATCTAAATGAATATTTATGCAATAATTATGGTCTATTTTTGCTTTTAAAAAATAATTTTATTTTTATGAATGCCGTATTTCAGGTTAAAATAGACCCCTTCACGGGTCACACCACAGGAAAATTCGCAGTGCGCATGTCGGGGTCAGAAAGTGCATTCCATCCCATTGACTTGTGTTAACCAGAGAATTTCTCGTCATGAAAAAAATGCCTACTTGCATCGTGAACTGTGAAAATCGCACCAGTTGTGGAGTCAAGTTTTTCAGGATTCCTGCAGGATCTCACCCGTAAAAAAAAATTGACGACATCTGTGGCTGCAAGCTATTAAACAGGCTGGGGTGTTTTGATGTCATGCAGGTGGTGGAGTAATAACGACTCGGTTATTAACATAACCTTGGTTCCCTGAGAGAAGGGAGCGAGTTTTGCGTAGCATACGCTAGGGGGGACTCCTGAGTTCCTCGAGAATTGAAGCAGAATTTTATCCTTAAAATGTATCCATGTAAAACGCAGTGCAGCTGCACAGCAGACCTAGCAGAGCGTATAAGCGAGCTGATTGGCTGTGCTGTGGCAACTGCATGAACCTATGGTGAGGCGACTGAGCGGGGGGACCAATGAGGTGGCTACAGTGGTACCGTACAGTCTATAAAAGACTGTGTCACGCCATAGGAACTCAGTTTACAAGCACGGCAGGCTACGCAATACTCGCTCCCTTCTCTCAGGGAACCAAGGTTATGTTTATAACTGAGTAGTTCCCTTTCGAGAGAATCACTCGTATTGCGTAGCATACGCTAGGGGGCCCAATGTAAAACGCTGTGCGTGCTAGATCTCCCACATAAGGCTTGTATAACTACAGCACCGTATGGAGAGAATGAACCCCTTGACAGCCAACAATGGTGGGCCTCGAAGAGGGTAACTATAACAATTTATGTAGGCCGGATAGTATCGGGCCTTATATAAAGATGTAATGGAGCAGGACAGAGTCGGGCTTATTGAATTAGTATGCTTGTGAGTACATAGGTGTGTTTCACAATAAGTCATATGGAAAGAACACCTGCTTGTAAAGCAGGAACGTCCAATTTATAGAATCTGAAAAATGTGGACGGTGAGGCCCAGCCTGCCACCGCACAAATATCAACCAGTGGTATACCACAAGACCAGGCCCATGAAGAGGCCATGCCTCTCGTGGAGTGCGCTCTGATGCCTATGGGGCAATTGAGGCCCTTAGACTGATAGGCCAATGAGATGGCATTGACTATCCATCTAGACAATCTCCGTTTCGTGACCGGACTACCTTTGGTGCGGCCGCCGAAGCAGACGAAGAGCTGTTCCGACTGCCTGAAGGGGGCTGAACGCTCTATATATATATAATCTCAGTGCCCTGACCGGGCAGAGCAAGTTTGCGTCTGTTTCACCTTCTGATAAAGGCAGCGCTGAAAGCGTAATGACTTGAGTCTGGGCCAAGCATGGGCCAGCGCATCCTTGTGTTTGGAGATATATATTATGCAATGAGTATTGTCTTCTGAGTATTGAGTATTGGCAAACAAGTCTACCTCCGCCTTGCCGAAGATACTCCATACAAGCTGAATCGTTTGAGGGTGAAGTGACCATTCCCCTGGGGGAACGTTGTCTCTGGATAGCATACCTGGCACATGAGCTCCTCTTAGCGAGCTCAGGTTGCGTCTTGCCCATTAAAGGAGGTGTTTTGCCATATGATGCAGGCTGTATGATTTCAGGCCGCCTTGGCGATTTATGTAAGCCACCACTGCAGTGTTGTCCGTTCGGACCAGCACGTGGTGCCCCTTTAAGTACAGGAGGAAAGTTCTCAGTGCTATTGTGACTGCTTTCATCTCTAGACAGTTTATGTGCAGCCTCTTCTCCGCTGAAGCCCAGCGGCCGGAGAGAGGTTTGCCCTGATGCAGGGCACCCCAACCTAGGTTGGATGCATCTGTCGAGACCACCTTCCGTCTCATAATCAAGCCTATGCTCACACCTGATTGGTACCTGTCATTCGCTAACCAAGGAGCCAGTGCTTTGATACAGCTGTGGTTCACTTTGATGCGTAACCGGCCCGACCGCCACACCCATGCTAGGACGCGGTCTTTTAGCCAATGCTTGAGGGGGCGCATGTGCATTAAGCCCAGTATGCGCACGCTCTGGTGTAAGCCACGCTTTCATTTGTGTTGAGTCTATATGTGTTTCCAGAAAGGAAATATTCTGAGTTGGAGATGGAGCACTCTTCTCCATATTGATCCTGAGTCCCAAACATTCTAGATGGTTGAGGAGCCAGGATCTGTGGGTCATCAACTGAGTCCCTGATTGTGCTATGACAAGATAATCGTCGAGGTAGTTGAGAATGTGCACTCCCTTTAGTCTCAGGGGTGCTAGTGCTGAAAGCGTGCTGCGTCCATGCATTTCGTAAAAACGCGGGGCCCTAGGGATAGTCCGAATGGTAGGACTGTGTACTGATAAGCCTGCCCCTCGAAGGCGAATCTCAAAAAATGGCCTGTGATGGGGCGCTATTTGAATGTGAAAGTATGCATCTTTCTGATCCAATGTGAAAAAATCAACCCCCCTGGCGAATTTGCGAGAGGATTTGTTTCATGGTCAGCATTCTGAACGTGCGCTTCATCAGCACTCTGTTCAGCTGTCTGAGATCTAGGATGGCTCATAATTTCGGTGCGGAGCACGTGATTCGTGTTGCTTCTCACCAAGGTCTCGACCACAGCACGAAAGCGCTGGGGTCTGCGAGCGAACTGCAACAAGTAACCTCGACTTATAATGTTCAACATCCATTCTGATATGCCCTGGATGGCCCGTTCGAATATTCCCTCTAAAAAAAACACGATTATTCGAACTATTCGAACATCTGGTTGCGCATTTTGTCAATGACGCGCATTATGTCAATAACAGGACAAATTAATACAAAGAGACATAACTACTTGTATAGGTAGTCTATTTAAGTTTAAACATATTTGACAACGTATTACCTACACACAAACAAGTAAATCAACTAATGACCAAGACCGCAGACCTCTCACCCTCACGCTCTCTGCGCATAACGATTTAAATAAACAAACACATTTTGAGTGCTGATCAAGAGTTTTGTGCAAGCAATTTAAGGTCGCGACTCTTGTCCCAAATATAGCAGGCTTCATTCAGTGATTAAAACAAATATTAATTGAAGTTTTACAGCATATTGAACGCTCCGAGCGAGCTGTGCTGTGGTAAACATGGAACTTTTCCTTGACATGAAACGGTAAATAATCAAACCAGTGGAAGCAGTGCATTTATCCTTTTATTCATGCAATATCTATTCAGTCAGTACCTCGGTTCCATTGCTTGACAGTTCTCCCTGAAGCCTGCCCCATCCACGACACTGATCGGTCTCATGTCCTTACAAATTAACAAAATTAATTTCTCCGTTATGGCCTCTTGTCATGTTGCAGACAAAGAGCTTGTGGCGGGCGATGCAAAGTAAGGGTGGTCCAGTTTGCACATACAAATTAGTTGCTTATATTTACAAAATGAGCCTACAAAAGCATAAACAAGCTCGTTTAATAAGGAAAAGTTCACGAAACTAAGTGAAAACTCACGAAAGTGTTTAGTGAAATTAGGAAACATTTAAGAGATCATAAATTTAGTTGTATAAGTTAACGTTACATTTCTACATACATTTTGTTCTCATGTCACAAGTAATATCAAGGTTTATTTTGATCTGTTTTACATGATTCTTTTGTAGTGTGGTTTTCGGTGAAGTGTACTAAAATAAATATCGTCACCTGTGTATATTAGCCCACTTCTTCTCGACGCTTTTTCCTGATGGTTTATAGAACAATTACTCCGAGTCGCCCTCTGTCGCTTCAAAGAATAGCACAACGGCGAACACGTCAAGTATAAACTAAACGCCTCGTTCGTTTGGGGAGGAGCGCACACAGTCAGCGGGGGCTCGTGCTGTGGAGCCAGGTGAAAGTATAAACAAGGCTTCAGGCGCGCTAGCCATAGGTGCTAGCTCACCCACTCGCAAAGCAGACAGCAACGCCTCTACTACCGCAGGCGTTTTTTCCCCCCAAATTTTTTATTTTAATATTAATTTTCACCTTCGAAAATAGTTTTTTTACAACTATTCGAATATATATTTGAATTTAGAATATTCGTTGACAGCCCTAGTGTGTACTATGTAGTTGGCACACTGCCTACTGAGGTTGGCACACTGCCTACATATGAAAAGCTCTTTTTGTGATTTATGCTTGGCGGCAACGCGCCTCAAATTCAGAGCGCTCGTGGTGCGAGTGCGATGTGTGAAAAATGCTTGGGTGCAGACTGTAAGTGGGCACATTTCCTACATAGAAAAAGCTCTTTTCGTGTTTTATTTAGGTAGCTGTGGAAACAGCGTCTGTGTACAGGCGAGCGTGTTTTATAACAGGCTCGTTGGCTGTGAAATTAAAGTCTCCAGTCACCTGACTGCTGGTGACTGAGAAACGCGGATTGAGAGAGTGTGGTGGCAGTCCAGCCAACCAGCGTTAGTGTGCAGACAAACTTATTTGACACTGGGAGAAGTGTAGAGAGTGAAAACAGGCGCAAGGCTTTGCCGCTATTTTAGACGTAGAGCGCTCTATGACGTAAGTCGCGCTCCCGACAGCACGCGCGCTGTGGCGTAGGCCGCGTTCTCGACATCTCCACACAAATAGGGAGTGTGCGCTGTCGTAACCTGGCCGCCATTTTATGTATGCTGCAGTGAGAGAAGGCTGTGACTTGAGCCATTCTCTTGACATCTCCAGCAGCCACAGCTTTGGATGGGTGCATCGCTTTAAGCAAAATACGGTGACTCAGCTGAAGACAGTGAAGAGGATTCTGAAAGGATTCTGAGACTCGCACGCTGTGGAATCGCTCGTCTACTCTGGTATTCTCTGTCTGCAGCGCAACAGCGTGGCCCGAGGAGAGAATAGGAAGAGTGTTTGACCGGTGAGGGCGGGACACGTGGGGATAAGACTGGCGTGTG
Organism: Romanogobio albipinnatus; assembly: GCA_023566225.1. NCBI lineage: Eukaryota > Metazoa > Chordata > Actinopteri > Cypriniformes > Gobionidae > Romanogobio > Romanogobio albipinnatus. Next base: position 28,179,919 of record CM042244.1, read on the forward strand.
CCCGTGGGTGTGCTCCGGCCGCCTCTGGTCGCGGAGCTGCTTCCTGCGCGGTCCAAGAGGGAGAGCTGATGCGGCGGGATCATTGTTGAAGATGGCAAGCCGAGCCCGCAGGGTCGCCGCAGTCTGGGCAGCCGCCCTGGGAGAGTGCAATTGATGTGACGATCACCGCTCTGCATGGGGCCTCTGCACGAGGCGCAGGTGGGACAAGGCATTTTAAACAGCGCACTCATTACAGAATAATACACAGAAAGCAGTAAAGGATATATAACGCCGGATAGCGCAGCTGGAACGACGGCGACTGAAGGCGGATAATTCCGACGTCCTCAGAAGTGCACGGGTTCTGCTGAGGTGCTGTTCGACGGCGGCTTCAGGTCCAGAGATCAGCAAAGTGGTGAGTCGCTGAAGGAGATTTTAACTGAGTTCCTATGGTGTGACACGGTCTTTTATAGACTTGATATGCAAATTCAGGCAGACTGTTTGGGCGGGAGCACGGTAGCCACCTCATTGGTCCCCCCACTCTGTCGCCTCGCCATAGGTTCATGCAGTTGCCGCAGCACAGCCAATCAGCTCGTTTATCCACTCTGCTCCGCTGTGCAGTTGCACTGCGTTTTACATGGATACATTTTAAGGATAAAATTCTGCTTCAATTCTCGAGTCCCCCTAGCGTATGCTACGCAATACGAGTGTTTTGCTTTATTTCCAGATTCAATTCATTTTTCTACTGTACATGTGCACTGTTCAAAAAGGTGCTTTAAATCTCTTGACAAGCTAAAAGACATAAATTACATTTGTATGTATTCAAAATTAAATATATGATCGTACTGAATGTCAGCTTGCTTATTTTGCTCAAGATAAGGATTTATTAAGTCCACATGTCATGCAAACAAGAACCTATGCTTCTAACCACAGGTAGAGAGCTGTCGTTCCAACCACAATTTTGCGATGGTCTTTGCGAATGTTCGTTCGAACTATGGTTTCGGGAAACACTGACTCATTGAACTATGTTGATAACGACGGAACTTGCGACCATAGTTGGCTAACGATGCTTTTGGCTAACGATGCTTCTGCATATTCATTTAATCTTGCACAAACAATATAAATTGGTACGTTTCTAGTCATTGTCTGTGTTTTATATGTGCTTATAAATATTTGCCCTCTGTAGCGAACCTAAGCTACTGGTCCATTTCCTGGTGCTCTGAAATTCAGTGACTAAGCCAAGGTTAAGTCTTACAAAAAGTGGTAGTAGTTAGCCGCAGGCTAACGCCAACATTGTCAAGTCAACTTTATTTATATAGCGCTTTTAACAATGTAGATTGTTTCAAAGCAGCTTTACAGTGTTAAACAGCAAAATAATGCAGCCTAATTTTATTCAGCTGTATAGCCATTTGATGTCATCAGTTCATTTCAATTTCCATACTGTGACAGTGTGGGCTTTAGATCAATAATTAGATCAGTAATTTAGTTTACATGGTTAAATTAGTTTATTAATTAGATTTATTTCGATGTTTAGTTGAAAAATATAGTGTCCCCAACTGAGCACGCCAAGCCAGAGGCAACAGTGGCAAGGAAACCAAAACCCCATTAGGTGACCTAATGGAGAAAAAATAAACCTTGGGAGAAACCAGGCTCAGTCGGGGTGCCAGTTCTCCTCTGGCCAATTTACAAACAACGTATTATTATTATTATTCTGGCTGCTTTACAGGTCAGAGGTCATAATAGATCGGAATATTCAAAGGACCGGAGGCAACACGCTGGAGACGGGTTTATTGAGGATGATGTTGATTAAATAATTATTAAAGTGCAATATTCGAATGATCAGAGGCAACACGCTGGAGACCGGTTTATTGCGGATGACATATCGATTTAAGTATTATTTATTGATAATATTCGAACAATTGGAGTCATCACACTGGTGGCGGGTTTATTTAGATGCCGTGTCGATGAGGCAGTTGCAGGGGGAGGATAATTGACACGGTCTCTGCAGACACTTCGGGGTCCTGTGTTGGTCTTCTCTGGTCCACCATCTGATTAGGATACGGCCCAGATCTGGCTGACTGCAGTAAACCTCGGGATAAAACAGAGAGAATATCATTAGCGTAGATGCCATTCTTCTGATGATGTAACGAGTACATCAGGTGTTATGGGAAGTGTTCCCGGTTCCGGCTGACCTAGTTAATGCAGCCTAACAATCAATTAATTGATAAAGTGTTTTATGTGTATGCCACAGTAAAGAGATGTGTTTTTAGTCTAGATTTAAACTGACAGAGTGTGTCTGCTTCCCGAACAGTGCTAGGAAGACTGTTCCAGAGTTTAGGAGCTAAATAGGAAAAGGATCGACCGCCTGCAGTTGATTTGGATATTCTCGGTATTAACAACTGGCCAGAATTTAGAGATCGCAGTAGACGTGATGGAGTATAATATGTTAAGAGCTCGCTCAAGTATTGGGGAGCTAAACCATTTAGTGCTTTGTAAGTAATAAGCAAGATTTTAAAATGTATGCGATGTTTAATAGGTAGCCAGTGCAATGTTGACAGAACTGGGCTAATATGGTCATACTTCCTGGTTCTAGTAAGTACTCGAGCTGCTGCGTTTTGGACCAGCTGGAGTTTATTTATTAAGCGAGCAGGGCAACCACCCAATAGAGCATTACAATATACTAGCCTTGAGGTCATGAACGCATGAACTAACTGTTCAGCATTTTGCATTGAGAGCATGTGCCGTAATTTTGATATATTTTTAAGATGGTAGAAAGCAGTTTTACAGATGCTAGAAACGTGGCTTTCAAACGAAAGATTGGTATCAAAGAGCACACCCAGGTTCCTCACTGACGACGAAGACTTGACAGAGCAGCCATCAAGTGTTAGACAGTATTCTAGGTTACTACTTGTGGAGCTTTTTTGTCCAATAATTAAAAATTCAGTTTTTTCTGAATTGAGTTGCAGGAAATTACCAGTCATCCAATGTTTTATGGCGGCTATGCATTCCGTTAATCTTGTGAATTGGTAAATTTCTTCAGGGCGTGAAGAAATATAGAGCTGAGTATCGTCAGCATAACAATGAAAACTAATGCCATGCTTCCTAATAATATCTCCCAGTGGTAGCATGTACAGGGTGAAGAGTAGCGGTCCTAGCACTGAGCCTTGTGGTACTCCATACTGAACTTGCGATCGGTGTGACATCTCTTCATTTACTGCTACAAACTGATAACGGTCGCATAGGTATGATTTAAACCATGATAAAGCAATTCCACTAATACCTACATAATTTTCGAGTCTATTCAAAAGAATGTTGTGGTCGATGGTATCAAATGCAGCGCTAAGATCGAGTAACACTAATAGAGAGATACAGCCACGATCGGATGATAAGAGTAAATCATTTGTAACTCTGATGAGAGTTACATTGTGACAACAACGGTTGAGTTAAGCCATGGTAAGTAAACAAAATGTTTTCTGTAAACTGTAGACTGATTTAATAGTTTGGTGAAGTTTGATATCTGGCAATAATTGTGACCTGTGGCATGATACAGACTAGGGCTGGGCGATTAAATAGATTTTATCGATTAATTCGAATGTGTAGTTTACGTCGATTTGTTTGATTGAAAATCGGTTTTCTTTTTAACATCCGCCGACGCGCGCCTCTGGCCTCCCGTAGTTCTGAATGGGCTCAGCCCGCCCCCCGCGCGTTTGCCAGAGATACACAAACAACACAGACAGTGTCATCTTACAACATACAGTGTCATTCGTAATTGGTTCGGGTTTTCGGTGTCAGTCGCAGAACAAACAATACCCCGCTGCAAAGTGTGTTTGAAGTCTGAACGGAATCGCGCTAACATTACTCGTTTGAGCTGCACGGACGTTTCTCAGCTCGGAGCAGTAATAGACAGCGCAGTGGGTGCTCAGCTCACACACGGCCGATCTCGTGACACCGTTACTACACAGCGCTGGGAGATCCAGTTAGAAAGAGTTTGAATTCACCACAGCATTAATAACATCGCTACTGCGAGATCTAGTGGAAGCGTTCAACGCAGAATTCTGTTATAAACCACAGATATCAGATCAAACACAGCTGATGTGGAAACAACATGAGAGAACATCAGGGGTTTCAGTCACAAATCACCAACAGTCACCATGATTTACTGTAGTAACACCACGTGGATTTAATCTCTTAACCTGTGCCCCTATTTTTGAGACTTTTTTGAAAACGACATGCCCAAATGAAAATATCTGCAGCTCTTAAACCCTATGGTCTATATTCATAAATCTGGTCTTATTTTAAACTAGACACTTGAAATGTTGCTACCCAAGAGTCATAATAACTCAAAGTAATATGGGAACAGAGTAATATACATGCAAGTGACTCACTTTTTTTTCTTTTTTTTTTTTCTTCACTTAGGGAACAAAATATGAGAATTTAATGTTAAGAGCCAGAAAATAATCTAAATATAAAACTGAATGTCTGATCATGGCATGATTCAAATATGAGGATGATTATCTCAGTAATGTAGCTTCTGTAAGCTTTTATGTCAAGAAAAGTCTAGGCATCCTTTCAAAAAGGCCATTTATTTCAGAACATTTGCAATTGTAAAGAGTAGTTTTTCATTCAAATAAATCTGCAATAACCTGCAATAAACTGCTAATTATAATGGATAAACAGTTACTGAAAAACTAAAGCAACTATTTACTGAAATTACAAAGTGTAAAAAACTAATTTAGTTGATAAGAAGTGTCAGTCATAGAGTCTGCGCGCTCCACTGCAGTTTCTGCCTAAACACTGGCAGGCGCCATGAGAAACGCGTGCCAGTGTTATGAAAGCCTCCTACTTACATAAACTGCGCAAGATAATGCCTTTTTATTGGTTACTAAGTCCATCAATCAAACCTTTGTTTGAAAGGCATTGGCTAGGCACCGAGTGCCTTTATCCAATGAAAACCATGGGCGCAATGTTTGACAGCTCACCAAGCCTGAAGGCGCTTCCTCTATATGATGCATCACAGGAGAGACTCTGATTGAAGGAGAGAGACGAGGGAGGGTTTTAAATCACGGAAAAGAGACTATTCTTGCAGGGGGAGTTTGCCAGAAACGGATTAGAATCGATATTTCATTGAAAATGGACATGATTGATTACGCTAACTCAAAACTCTCTTGCAAACAACGGAGGATTTTTAGTTTTTTCCCTATTTTTTGGGGGGGGGGGGATTAAAAAGTGGGATGCATTTTGAAGAGTGGACTCTTACACGGACATGTATGCGGGTGTTTATTGGATTTGTCCGATCTGATCTGAACGACAGAAGATGAAAGATGAGTACTGCTAATATTATGCTAATTTTTACATGGCTGGTCCTTTAGCATTTCATTTAACCCTCTCCTGACGCCCACTCACGTCAATCTCCCCGCCCACAAGCCGGTGCATAGATAAGAGGTTAATGTTGTTATCATTATTTATCTCAGGGTTAGTACAACATTTTGAGATTGAAATTCAAGCACTTTAAGGGTTTTCAAGTGTGTCACACTTTTTCCAGCACTTCAAAGCTCTAAATATTATCAGATTTTAATGTTATTTTTTTTATGTTTTGATTTGTAAAACTAAAAGTTTAAAGGGGTATTGTATTGTGGAAGAAATAGTCCTTTTTTTATATAAAATTCCTTTAATAATCACTGAAACTGTTGGTCAGTTCAGTGTGAGACTATAAAAGAACAATGTTAACCTATATTTAATAAGAGCAGAATATTTACATTTTCCCTATACTTTTTTGAACATTAGCTACTGTTGTTAATAAAAAATAATTTTATCTGCATATCAATTCATAAACCTTTGATATGTATATTGTATATTGCAATATATATGGTGCCCAGAGGTGTAGTGGTAAAAAAAGAGGTGGGTAAACTATAAATTTTGGGTGACCGTATCGTGGTCACGGTAAGGTGGGCCACTGCCTACCGGTGTATAGCGTATCCTGATGATAGCTATTGTTCTCAGAGAGAACAAAAATATTTAAGAGAGATAGAGAGGGGAGGCTTATATCCAGGGGTTCCAATGCAATGCACTTGTACATAATGATTAGATTTGGGATTATTTTCATAGTCGATTAATCTGTTGAATATTTTCTCAAGTAATCGATTAGTTGTTTGGTCTGTCTGAAAAATGTGGATCAGTGTTTCCCAAAAGCCCAGGATGACGTCCTCAAATGTCTTGTTTTGTCCACAACTCAGTTTACTGTCACATATGAGAGAACACACTAGAACATATTCTCATTAAACAAGCTGGAATCAAAGAATTTTACTTTTGTCTTAAAAAATTACTCAAGGCGACTAATCGATTATCAAAATAGTTGTCGATTACAGTTTTTGCCAATTGCTAATGAGGCAGGTGCAGATTAACGACAGAAGGATGAATTTGGTGCCACATATTTTAATTTAAAGAAAACTCAGTTTCTGTAATTAACAGAAGAAAGACAATATAAGTTGCACTGTAATTTTCACTGTACAGACGCAAACAGGGAGGAAAACTCCCATTGATTTTTCTCCATAAGGATTTAGATTATCAGCCATAATGTCTAAAACATCTGAGGTAGACTGACCACGAGTTGTGAAATGAAAGTTTCTGCTTCTGTAGCTAGAGGTCTGTAAGAAAAATTACACTACCCACAGTCCTAAGCTTAACAGCGACGCCTCTGATTAGTCCAACTCGCTGTTATTACCATAGAAACATTTACCCTACCCTCGCACGGCTGTAGCGATAACAATAACTAGCTAGCTGACTAGCAAAGGGAGCTTGTTGTCACAAACTTTCAGTGGTTTAAATACCAGAGAATGCATATAATTACATCCAGTTATTTATCTGATAATAATGTATCCTGAATTTTACTGGGAAAAGGAAGAGGTGACTTGTTTAGTCAGTGGCATGAATCTAACCGTGAACCAAATTAACCCCAAAAACATAATGTTTAGTACTGTTTTCCGAGCTCAGTCACTTTGGGCTTGTAGCCGAGCCCGTTTGCTGGCATTTGGAGGAGGGCTGCTGTCTTGACGGCGCTTAAAAAATTGCCGGATATCCATGTTTGAATCTTTTGAACGAATCTTTGATATGACTCGGGACTACCGAGTTGTCTCAGAGAGTGATTCGTTCATTTTGTGTTGACCGCGCATGCGCATTACGCAACAAATGGGTTCTGATTCTGAATCGACAGGTGAGATCCGAGTCTTTTGTTCTTCCTGTCAGTCCCATAGACGGAAAGAGAAAAGATTCGTTCATTTTGCTGAACGAGACTCAAAGATCCGAGTCAGTAAAATGATCCGGACTTCCCACTACTCACTGACAGTTGCAGCGCAATATGAAAGACTTCGTCTAACTGTACAACAAACAACCAATGAAAATGAACAATATGAAACTAAAACGACATAAGCTTAATTTAAAATGGCTTAGGAACTGTAGGCTTTTTAGAGGTGGATAAACTCAATTTAGAGGTGGATAAACTCAATTTAGAGGTGGATAAACGCACTTTGGAGGTGGGTAAACGCTATTTCCGAATTTTGGGAGGTGCGTAAACGGCGTTTACGTGCGTTTAGCCTCCACTACATCCCTGATGGTGCCCATCTATACTGTGGAATAGCCGGGGTTTATTCACATGCTGAAAGTTTTGGTCCCCAGGTATTTGCTACCAAGCCGCAAATATTTTACATAAACAATATAAAGTTAAAACCTGTTTCAATTTCTTTGTTAACTGGAGATTTTTTAAGTAGGGAGGGGGAAAAAAATCGATTTAAATCATAAATCAGATTTTTTTTGGAAAAAATCTGGGATTTTTTTTTTTGCCCATATCGCCCAGCCCTAATACACACTATCTTTACATTAGCCCTTTCACTATGATAACAGTAGATCTAGTAGTTTTTCTGACCCCATGCTGTGTGCGCACCCAACCTAGGTTTTCGATGTTTACAAACATCAAGGGGTCTATAGTATGGTGACGCATTGCTGCCACATACATAAAAAAATTTTCCACTCAATTATATCATAATAACAAGATGTCGTTTTAACATTATTTTCTCGTAATAACGAGATCTTATGTCGTTAAAACAACACATTTTTCTCGTTAAAACGCCATGTATTTTCTCCTAATAAGGACGTGTTGTATTGTGGTGTATACAGTGAGGAAAATAAGTATTTGAACATCCTGCTATTTTGCAAGTTCTCCCACTTGGAAATCATGGAGGGGTCTGAAATTGTCATCGTAGGTGCATGTCCACTGTGAGAGACATAATCTAAAAAAAAAATCCAGAAATCACAATATATTATTTTTTTACTATTTATTTGTATGGTACAGCTGCAAATAAGTATTTGAACACCTGTCTATCAGCTAGAATTCTGATCCTCAAAGATCTGTTAGTCTGCCTTTAAAATGTCCACCTCCACTCCATTTATTATCCTAAATTAGATGCACCTGTTTGAGGTCGTTAGCTGCATAAAGCCACCTGTCCACCCCATACAATCAGTAAGAATCCAACTACTAACATGGCCAAGACCAAAGAGCTGTCCAAAGACACTAGAGACAAAATTGTACACCTCCACAAGGCTGGAAAGGGCTACGGGGAAATTGCCAAGCAGCTTGGTGAAAAAAGGTCCACTGTTGGAGCAATCATTAGAAAATGGACGAAGCTAAAAATGACTGTCAATCTCCCTCGGACTGGGGCTCCATGCAAGATCTCACCTCGTGGGGTCTCAATGATCCTAAGAAAGGTGAGAAATCAGCCCAGAACTACACGGGAGGAGCTGGTCAATGACCTGAAAAGAACTGGGACCACCGTTTCCAAGGTTACTGTTGGTAATACACTAAGACATCATGGTTTGAAATCATGCATGGCACGGAAGGTTCCCCTGCTTAAACCAGCACATGTCAAGGCCCGTCTTAAGTTTGCCAACGACCATTTGGATGATCCAGAGGAGTCATGGGAGAAAGTCATGTGGTCAGGTGAGACCAACTTTGTGGTCATAATTCCACTAAACCTGTTTTCGAGGATGAAGAATGATGAGTACCATCACAAGAACACCATCCCTACTCTGAAGCATGGGGGTGGTAGCATCATGCTTTGGGGGTGGTAGCATCATGCTTTGGGGGTGTTTTTCTGCACATGGGACAAGGCGACTGCACTGTATTAAGGAGAGGATGACC